>CAWUFW010002783.1:1200000-1800000 GCA_963921515.1 Calotriton arnoldi
TGCGGGTAAAGGATCGGCAAGACTTGCAAGGTTGGCTGCTCGTTTACAAGAGTTTGTTTATAAAATAGAGTACCTTGCGGGTTGGAAAAACTGTCAGGCTGATGGATTATCCAGATTGCCTTTACCATGGCATGAAGTGGACAGGGTACAAGTGGAATCCTTTGAGTGTGAAGGTGCAGTGGCCTCTGTTGAAGAGTTGGTTGAGGTTTGTAATGGAGCAATTGATAAGCACTTGTGGAATGATTGTATGTCCAAGGATAGGGTTTTACAGCTTGTTAAGGAGTTGATTGTCAAAGGTGCCAGGCGTGAGAGTACCCTTCCTGCTGCTGTGAGGCCATTTGGAAAAGTTTTGGATGATTTGTCAATATATGGTGGTGATGTGATAATGAAGGATGATAAATGTGTGCCCCCACTAGAGTTGAGATTTACCATTTTCAAGTTAGCTCATGAAGGCCACTTGGGTCAATCTCTCACTAAGAAAAGGGTACGTGAACACTTTTGGTGGCCAACCATGGACCAACAGATTTTTGAGTGGGTGGAGAGGTGCATTGACTGTTGTGAAAGTGAGAAAAGATTGAAGGTTGGCAGCCAAGTGGAAATGGGTACAATCCAGGATCCGGGTTTGGCGTGGCATACCGTATGCCTGGACTTTATTGGACCATTGGCACGTGTGAATTATGAATTAAGGTTTGCTATGGTCATGGTAGATGTTTTCTCAAAATTGATAATTGTGAAATTTATGTCTGAAATTAGCACCAGGAATACCATTCGAGTGCTGGATGGAGTTTTCAGAGAAGAAGGGTATCCTGTCAAGTTAATCACAGACAATGGCACTCAACTCACTTCTACAGAAATGGCCAAGTACTTGAAGTCTTGTGGTATTTTGCACACAAGGACTTCTTTGTACAACCCGCAAGGGAACGGTATTGTGGAGAGGGCAAACCGCATGGTAAAAGGTATTATACAAATGGCAATTGTAAACAAGAGAAATGTAAGAGATATGGTTGATGATCTTGTTTGGGCTTACCGTACCACGGAAAATACTGTCACCAGGAAAATACCTTTTTGTGTGATGAGAGGACGGAGTGCAAGTACCAAATTGGTGCCAGCTTGGTTGAAAGGTTTATTAGGTCAGACAAATTTAGAACAAGAGGAAAAGAATCTAAATGAAGCATCAATGCAGAATGGTATCATAAAAACAGATGACTGGGTAAAAGTCAAACCGGGTCGTGTGAGTGGTGGCCTCACAAAGTTTCGTGGTCCGTATAAGGTGAAGAGTGTACATGACGGATATATTACCTTATATGATGGTGAGAATTGGAATTTGAGAAGAGTTGCCCTTTACAAGAAAAAAGATAGTACTGGAGAGGATTTAAGATCTAATAGGTCCAATATCACCTACAATCCATATATGTTGATGAGTGATGATGATGTATTGGACAGATCGAGTAATTCTTCAGGTGAGCATGGTGATGGTTTTGGAAGAGTTACTAACACCATGCTTCCCCCAAGGCTTAGGTGTCCACCTAGATACCTCCAGGATTATGTGTGTGGCGACATGAAGTGACAGTTAAGCATTTCTCATAGTTACAATTATTTCATGTATTTCTCATAGTTACTATTATTTCATGTATTTTTAGTATGGACTATTTCAGTGCCTGTATTCTTATTTGCCTTATATTCTTATTTGCTTTATCCATTATCCTTATATGTTTTCTTTATTAGTAAAGGAGAGAAGATATGTTGTAATTTCTTAGGTGCGTTGTACTTTAAGAAAAGCATTCTAATATGGGTGTTCTGATGTTGCTATGCTGTGTACATTCTGGTCGAGTCAGTTGACTGCTGGCTGGACAGGGATCACCAGCGCTGTATCTTCTGTGCTTGGAATAAACATCACTTTACCCACCCAATCCTGGAATGGAGCATTATTGATTACGACAGATTCCTACAGGTATGGCAGTATTAATGACCGGCTGTAACTCGGCTGATTCAATTATGTCCGGCCCGCTTGTGCTCCCACTAGCAGTAGGAGATTTGTCAGTTTCAATCCCACGGGGCTGGGACAAAGGTGGGTCTTGAATACAGTCTGCTAAAGTACCTCTAAAATTTGAAATGGCCGCCCGCCCCTCAATATCCAAGGACATGCGCCGCTCCGTGAGTTCCATTTCGCCCGAGACAATACTGACCGCCCTCTCAAGCATGCTGTTGATACTAGCAGTTAATGGGCGTGCTGGCGGCAGCATGGTAGGTTTTCCCATAATGGCTGTTCGTGGTGGTGCTACGTTGGTGTAAATGCAGGGTGATCCCAGTAAAATCTATTAATAGACGATGGGGCACTCACCCGTGTTATCACTGATTCCTACGCCGACGACACCCAGCTGATCCTCTCCCTCACCAAAGACCCTCACACCGCCAAAGCCCACCTCCACGAAGGAATGAAGGCCGTCGCCGAATGGATGAGGACCAGCCGCCTGAAGCTGAACTCGGACAAGACGGAGGTCCTCATCCTTGGTTCCAACCCTTCAGCCTGGGACGACTCCTGGTGGCCAACATCACTGGGAACAGCCCCGCCACCCACCGACCACGTACGCAACCTAGGGGTCATCCTCGACCCCACCCTCTCCATGACTAAGCAGGTCAACGCCGTTTCCTCATCCTGCTTCAACATCCTCCGAATGCTCCGCAGGATCTTCAAGTGGATCCCCAACAAAACAAGAAAAACAGTCACCCAGGCCCTCGTCACCAGCAGGCTGGACTACGGAAACGCCCTCTACGCAGGAACGACGGCTAAGCTCCTGAGACGGCTGCAACGCATCCAGAACGCCTCTGCACGTCTTATCCTCGACATCCCCCGACGCAGCCACATCACACCCCACCTGAGAGACCTGCACTGGCTCCCTGTCAACAAGAGGATAACCTTCAAGCTCCTCACCCACGCACACAAAGCACTCCACAACTCCGGACCAGCCTACCTCAACAGACGACTCAGCTTCTACACCCCCACCCGCGAGCTCCGCTCGACCAGCCTCGCCCTCGCCACAGTCCCCCGCATCCGGAAAACGACCGCCGGCGGCAGATCCTTCTCCCACCTCGCCGCCAAGACCTGGAACACCCTCCCCACCAACCTCCGACAGACCCAAGACCTACTGGCCTTCAGAAGACTCCTCAAGACCTGGCTCTTCAATCAGTAGCAGCACCACCCCCCTCTTCCCCCAGCGCCTTGAGACCCTCGCGGGTATGTAGTGCGCTTTATAAGTGACATGATTGATTGATTGATTGATTGATTGATTCCAAATACTGCTTCAAAGAGGGGTGGCCCAGCCCAGCCTCGACCGATCTCGGACGGGCGCAGATGGGCCCGCCCTTGGCCCGGGCTTCGTCCGGGCGCAGCTCGCGCTGTGGGAGCACCTGAGGGGTTTTGTAGGTGCCTCCTGGCGCTTGGAGGAGTGGCAGCATTGGGGGAAAGCTCGGGGTGCCGCAGGGGGCGCTCGGAGGTGTAGTCCTCCCGGCTCCCAATCTCCAGTAGGCTTGGTCCCGGCCCCAGCAAGGGACGAACAGCAAAAGTGGCCGGTTTGAGCTTCCTGCGCTGCGGGAGCACCTGAGGGGTTTTGTAGGCGCTTCCTGGCGCTTGGAGGAGTGGCAGCGTTGGCGGCAAGCTCGCGGTGCCGCAGGGGGCGCTGGGAGGTGTAGTCCTCCCGGCTCCCGATCTCCAGCAGGCTTGGTCCCGGTCCCAGCAAGGGGCGAACAGCTAAAGTGGCCGGTTTGAGCTTCCCCTTATGTCCACTCTGTGTTAGACATGTGTGCCATTTTTCTCTCCCCATTGCCTCCATCTGCATATCTTACAACGCATTTCTTTCCTATTCATCGCCCTCTTTTCACTCTCTCCAGAATGGCCTTCTTTGCATCTACTTCATTTCACCAACCTCCAACCACACAATGCTGCCACTAACCTGCAAGCACTGCATCTTCTTTTACTTTGTCAATATTTTGGCAAGTGTGTACCTCTTTCAGACACATTTCCACAGAATTGCAACCAGAATGCAAGACCATTGCAGCTGGCCACGTCGTACGCAGGACGACATAGAGGGGACAGCTTCGTAGTGTTGCTCCCCTGCTAGGATGTGAACTGAACAAACAGGAACATCCTAAGGGGAAAGTGTCGGTCCCCCATCTATTTTATTGCCCAGGGCGTCAGGAGGGAAGGACCCGTTTCAACGTCCGTTTTTAATTACTGCCGAGTCTCTGGCCTGGCGGGACCCGGCCCACTTAAAGCCCTGACTAGAAGAACCCGATCAGCATCATATGCTTGCTGCTGGTTATGCGAGTGTCTCAGTCTCCGTCACACCTGCCTTTGGGGAGCACTTTCCTGTCACAAAGTCTACGGATTTCCTTGTAGATCAGTTCTATTGCCACAACCTGACCTAGCACGCGAAAACAACCGTCATGAAAAACGAAATGCGCTGTACACGCCTGGGTGTTTCTAAGAATTCCGTTCCGGGAATCTGGTAATGCCCGTCGCGCCTGGGTTTACATGGGCGTAATCCAGAAACTGGGTGATTGGAGTAAAACAGGGATGATTGGTTCAAATTACAGCAGATTACTATCAGTGTGGACGTCAAGGAAACAAAATGGAAACGGATCTCAGTGGACATGCAAATCGGCACCAGTAGCAGGTCCTCGTCAGTCCTTTGGTGACAATGTACAGCGGGAAATTGGACAAAACGCCCGGCACCCTGATGGAGTTTACAGAAGAGATATGGGCGAAGAGGCATGTGTCAAGGCACGTGCACCTTACCGAAAGAACGCAAAACTTTTGACGACTCGTCTGGAATATCCATAACACAGTGCACATTTTTCACCTGCATGATCTTAAAGAGACATTACGTCATTTGCATGAAGATGTGGCCCCGTGTAAATTGAGAAAGCATTAGTCCAAGCCTCCCTGGTGCGATAATTCTGCACTACGCTGGAAGTGGAGCACACAGTACGTGAACCCGCAACACACTCCCCCCCACATTCACTCCCCATGAGTACCTCTTGTGAGGAAGCACAGGTGTCCCCGGACACTCGCCATTCCCTCCCCCCTCCCCAAACACGCCCCCAAGGTATTGTATTGTAATTGCATTTACATAGCGCTTACTACCCCTGACGAGGCGTCAAAGCGCTTTTTTGGGCGAGTAGCACGCTACTCCAGAATCCATAAATGATTAGTGTTGAAGTAGTATAGTGGAATATGAAAGCAATTTGAGTGGTGGATATGTTAGTCGGTTATTTGGATTGAGAAGAATTAGTGGTGGGATAGAAGAGGGGAAAAAAGGTTTGCATTTATATGGCGCTTGCTACCCCTGATTTTTTTTTAAACATTTTATTGGGGTTTCAAGAAACACATTTGACATACATTTCGTTGAGTTGCCGTAAACATTTTCAGCATAAAATGTCATTGTGCAGACCATCTTCGCATTTATTCTATACTCATAGCTATAATTATGGGTCGCTAGTGCTACGTATCCCCTTATCTACCCCAACATCCAACATCCAACTTCCTCCCTCCCTCCTAGCAGATTTCCAGCAGTCATCCTATATTTGTGGTAACCGTAGGTTGTAAATTGAATTTAATCTTCGTGCCTACTCCCCCATTCCACCCCCATTCCCCCCCTCCAGCAGATCACTTTTTCGCTGCCTTCCGGTGCAGGGATATATCAGAGGCCCTTCTCTAGAGTCCTTTGTCTTCCTCTCCCCCTGCCCGTGGTTCCGGGGTCCCTCGTAGGAACACTCCTGTCGGGTCATCTCCCCCCAAGTTAATTCAGGTTCCTTCAGGCTATTGGTCAGGGCCTCCCAGGCACGAGCTCGCACCAATGCCCCAATCCCTTTCTTGGCGTGTCGGAGGAGAACCCTCCCCTCTCAGGCCACCCATTTCTCTAGTTCGGCCTTACAAGTGAGGCTTTTTGGTCCCCCGGGGGATTTCCAATGTTGCGTGATCTCACCCTTCGCAAGGGCCAGTGCCAAATCCGGAAATCGGCTGGTAACCCAATTCTTAGCATTGTGTGGGAACAATCCCAGTAGGCAGTGAGCAGGAGTGGGCGAGATCGGTCGATCTATTGTCCCCCAATACTGGTTGTTACTTCTTCCCAAAAGGCCTGCAATCCAGGGCATGTCCACAGCATGTGAAGTAGTTCCGCACCCACCTCTCCACATCTCAGGCATTTCGCATCATTCTTCTGAAAAAGCTTGTTTATCTTCCCCGGGGTGAGGTAGGCTGTGTGCAATATGAAAAAATTAATTAGATGGAAGGGGGCATTTCTCAAGGATTTGGGGATCCCCCCTAATATGTTTTCCCAGGATTTATCATCTATAGGGGTAGTCAGGTCCTCCATCCAGCAGTTTGGTCAATGGTTGTGTCGTATCTCTACTTAGGGACCCACATAGGCATGTGACTGCTTTGATTCTACCTCCCCCAGTGCCCAAGTATCCACAAGTGGCATGCGGAGGGGGCTCAGCGGGACCCAATCTCCAATGTGCTCTAATTGCCGCCACTAGCCCCGCGTGCAGCAGAAAGTGTCCCTGGGGCAGATCATAATCCTCTCTGAGGTCCTCAAATGGCATGAGTTCCCCCCTGCTGTACAGATCACCTATTCTCGTTACTCCTGCTGTTTCCCAGTCTACAAGTCTCACCCATGTTGTTCCACGAGGAAGCACCCTGAGTGCGGTTATGGGGAGGTCAGGTGAGTTTGGGAATTTGGTCTTTGTTTTTCGGAAAACTCGTCTCCAACACCGTCTGGCTATCATGACCACTTCAGTATCTTCAGGTGTGTCCCCACCCCTACCCAACAGCAGCTTCCACAGAATTCCCAGATCTGGAGCAAATGGGTCTACCTCTCGGGTCAGAGATTGGAGGTCTCCTATCCACCTTGCCACCAACTGTAGCTGGGCCACTAGGTAGTATTGCTCAAAATCTGGGACCGCTAGTCCGCCCTCCCATGTCGATCGTTGCATTGTTCTAAGTGCGACCCGACTCCAACCTGTGCCCCACAGGAAAGATGTAATTATAGAGTGCAATTCTGCGTGCCATTTCGGGGGTATCCATATTGGTAGTGTCGTGAAAAAGTATAATAGTCTTGGCAACGCCACCATTATCAGGAGAGCCACTCTCCCAGCTAGCGACAGTGGGAGTCCCTTCCAGAATTTCATGTTGGTCTTTAAGGACCTCAGAGCCTTACCTAGATTTTCCTCAAATATGTCAGCTTGGGCATGGTATAGTTTCACCCCCAGATATTCCAGACAGTGGGGTTCCCACTTGAGAGCTCCCAGCTCCACCACAGGGGTCCCAGCAGCCATCAGCGGAAACAATTTGGACTTACGCTAGCTAATTTTCAAACCGGACATTTCTCTGAATTCACCCATCAGTGCCTTAGCACCTGATAGATCCTCCTGTGCATTTCCCAGAAAGAGCAATAGATTGTCCGCATAGAGGGCAATATAATGTGTTTTAGTCCCTAGACGTATCCCTTGATACCGCTCCCCCGTGCGGGCCAGGGAAACCAGAGGCTCCATGGCAAGGGCAAAGAGGAGCGGTGAGAGGGGGCATCCCTGTCGAGTCTACCGCTCAACTTTGCAGCTCTCCGAGATTGTTCGCCCTGACCTAATTCTGGCCGTTGGCCCCGAGTAATCTGACCCATGCAGAGAATCCCTGTCCCACCCCCATTTTTTTTAAGACTCTGTATAAAAATCCCCACTCTAGGCTGTCAAAAGCCTTTTCCATATCTACTGCGAAGACCACTTCTTCGTGTCTTCCTATACCTCCTCCAGTCATAAGGGCTATGAGCCGTCTGATGTTAAGTGCCGTATTACGACCTGGGATAAATCCTGCCTGGTCTTGATGTACTAGGGTCGGCATATGCGGTTGGAGTCTCATGGCCAGTATCTTACTTAGTATTTTAAAATCTAAATTTAACATCGATAATGGCCTGTAGGCGTCACATCCCGTGGGGCTCTTACCGGGCTTAAGAAGTGGGACAATCAATGCTTCTCGGGTGGACCCCGGAAGTTGGCCTTCCTCAAGGGCTGCCTCGTATACTTCCTCCAATCTGGGTGCCAATTCTTCAGCATACACCGCGTATAGCTCTATGGGGATCCCATCCGTCCCAGGCGTTTTACCTTTAGCAAGATCCTTAATTGCCGCCCTTATTTCCTGTATATTAATGGGGGCTCCTAAGGTCTCAGCCTCTGCGGCATCCAAAGCAGTAAGATGAGTTGCATTCAAGTACTCCCTAATTGCGTCAGTCCCCTGTTCCCCCCTGGATCTATATAGCATAGTTTAGAATTCTAGGAATCTTCTGTTAATGTCCGCCTGCCTATATAGTACATGCCCTTCCGAGTCCTCCACAGCCAAGACCGGAGTACCCCTCCGGGCCGTATTGGCCAGCCAAGCCAGCAGGGGACCAGTTCTATCCCTCTCCGCATGCGCGCGCTCCATGTACCTCTTGTAATCGAAACTACGCAGTCTCTCTGTTTGTTTGGCTACTTCCTCCTTAGCGTCCAATAAGGGAGTACCCAACTCTGGACTCCCAGGTCTTTGTTTCTCTAGCACGCGCAATGCCCTGTCTGCCGTCTCAAGGTCAGCTTCTAGAGTGCGTCTCACTCCTATGGAGGTCGCCATGCATTTGCCCCTTAGCACCACCTTAAAGGCGTCCTATTCCGTCAGTCTAGAATTAGTCGTGTTCGCCTTTGCTGTGAAATAACTCCCTATGCACTCCCTGATCTCCTCTTGAAAAACCTGATCTCGGGTTTGAGTTTCCACGTTGGTATACTCTGACGCATCTGTCCCCCACCTGAGGTGGAGCAGAGTTGGATTATGATCGGATAGGGTACGTGTTAAGTATTCCACTGCCTGGATCTGAGCATGTATATCCGGGGAACATAAAAAGGTATCGAGCCTAACATGTAGGTCATGGACCGATGAGTGGAAAAAATAATCTCTGCCCTCTGGGTTTAGGCGCCTCCAGGAGTCAACCAAGTCCCATCTGTCCAACCATCCTGGAAATGCCCTGGACACTTTAGTTACAGGAGTGTCTCTCAACGGTGGGGGTACGCAACACAGTTAAAGTCCCCACCAACAATAACAGACCCTGGTAGATATGTTGCCAGAACTCCCGTGAGCTTGGACAAGAACGTCCCTTGCTCTGTTTTAGGACCATATATACTCTCAATCGCTATGTCACGACCATCTAGCCTGCCCCTTATCGCCACGTATCACCCCTCTGGGTCTATTACCTCCCCAGTGCATTGAAACGGGACCCCCAGCTCTGACCCAGATCAAAACTCCTCAAGTAAAGGCGGAGTACGATGTGTAATATAATTGACCTCTCCATCTTCGCCGGAGCGCCTCTCCCTCGCGTCCAGTCAAATGGGACTCTTGGAGGACTGCAATATGGACTCCCCTTCTATTCAAGGACTGAATTTTATACCGTCGTAACATAGTATGCATTCCTCAATTGTTCCAGGAAATTATCTTATATGTTTGGTGTGTAGCCATCAGTGTGCATCATATGTGTTTCCCATTAAGATCTGTCGGGCCGCCGTCTCCGTACTCTGCCGGCAGGAGGGAGGAGCGGGTCCATACTTTATCGATGACTGTACTGTGAGATCTGCAACCCCCTTAAACATAAATGCATAACAACCCCAACTCCCATTCCCCAGGACAAGCAGGCAAACTCCCCTCATCCAAACTTTCAAAAACCATATCCAACAATGGAAAAAGTGGGGTGGAGTAGGCCGTCCTCCCATTTGGTGTATTCGAATGTGTAGCACCACCACCCTCTCACCCATCCAGTACGTTGAATAATCTGTACATTGTCCCCAACCGGGTAGTGTACTGTTCCCTCCCCTACTCCCTCCCTCCCCTCCCCCCCCCCATCTACTAGTGAGTGGCAATGGGGACCTTTTCCACTTTCAAGTTCCTTTCTTCAATAATACTTGCGGTTTTGTGATAGTCAAATTATTTCATCCGCTGTGGCCGGAGGGACCACTGGCAGCTCCTGACTAGCCCCCTCCATCGCGCTGGTGCTGAGTTCTGAATCAGAGTCTCTTGTTTCCTCCCGCACAGGGGTAGTGGCCCCAGTGGAGCCGGAGGTGCTCAAAGATGCCACCGCTGCCATGACCTGTTCTCGTTGCTTCTCAGCTCTGGAAGGGGCAGCCAAGGATTTACTGCGGCCCCTCCGAGGTTGAGTGACCCCTCTCTTCAGTTGCTCCTGTGAGGTTCTACCATTCGCCTGACCCTCAATCCAGTCCCATGCCTACTCCGGGGAACTAAAGAAGACAGAACCAGATGGGGTCACGATTCATAGTCGGGCCGGGAAAATCATCGCATACTGGATCTCCATTTGCCTCAGCTTCTTCTTAACGGCCAGATAAGACGCCCTTTGCCGTTGGACTTCCCTGGAGAAATCCAGAAATAGCCTTACCGTGCTGTTGTCTACTGTCAGGGGTTCCTTCTTCTGGGCCTGTGCAAGTATATGGTCTCTGTCCTTGTAAAATAATAATCGTGCCACTACAGGACGCGGTGGTCCCCCAGGGGGCGGGGGGCTTCACAGGGACCCTGTGCGCCCTCTCCAGTGCGAAAAAGGGGGACAAACCTTCCGTTGCAACCTCTTCCCTGAACCATTTCTCCAGGAAGGACACCATGTCCCGTCCCTCAACTTTCTCCGGCAGTCCGGTGAGGCGCACATTGTTGCGGCGCGATCAATTTTCGGCGCCTTCAGCTCTTATTGACAAGATTTTCACTTGGGCCTCTACCGCTTTTAGCCTGTCTGTAGCCATATGTACCACTGGTGTCAAGCTCTCCATATCTGTTTCGACCGTGGTCACACTCTCGGACCAACCGCCAATGGTCGGCTCTTAGTAGGCCCATTTCTTCTACCTGCGACGCATGAGTGGAGGCCAGGGTCGAACTATCCTGCGAGTCCGTCATGCTTTGGGACGCAGGATCGACCTCTCTGCGCTTGCTAGTTTTCCCCATCCTCGGCTCATGGTGTATGGGATCGTCGTCCCTGAATTGCCAGTCGGAGCAGCACTCTCACATTCAATAGACCGAGGTAAAACACAAGGGACAGTTGTGTGCATTTCTCCACTTGACCCCCTCTGAGATACTTGCTCTACTCTTAATTCAAATCCTCTTATCCCTCAAAAGATCGTTTCGTCCCCTGTTCGTGCAGACCAGGAGCCCGGCATGGGCCTCAGTTCCGCATTTGTCACTAGTCCAGGCTCTCTCTATGTTGATCCACCTATCTGTGGTGGATTCTTACAAAGGGTCAAAGCTCTTCCAGCTTCCTTAGTCTCTAGGCGTGAGCTCCCCTCCCAAGGCTAGCCATGTCGTGCTGCTGTACTCGAGGCAATCAGTGGGCTCTGTGGCATGCTAGATACAACCCCGGCTTTTCCTGTGCGCTTACGGGTGGGTTGCAATATCTCTCGCTAGAGTGCTTTCAGCCTCCGCCACAGTGCTCCTTCTTCTCACTGCTAAACCCTCGCTCCTGGTGTTTTCCTTTGGATGCGGAGTCCGTGCCCCCGGGGCCTCCACGGCGTCTGTCCACCCCCTCAGGTTCGCCGCAGTCTTCAGCGATCCCGAATCTCTGTAGAAACAGAGCTTCCACGTTAGTATGGTCTGAGGCCCGGGGTCGCGTCACTGGCAACTAAAGACCCAGAGACTCACCGGATGTGGCTCCGAGCCTCCAGTTGCCCACAGGCCTCTCTTGTGGAGGGGGTGGGGGGTTGCAATGCTCTCAGGCAGCCCCCTCTCAGCCCTCCTTGTAGTGTTTCTGGGGCCTGGTATTCCTGCGCTATTTCTAGGTTCACTCTCTGCCCCTCAATGTAGTCGGCAGGGCCGCTCCCGTATTGCGCCCGTTGCTGAACTGTCACGCCCCTTCTCATGGCGCCTTTTCAACGGGGGTGGGGGGGCATCCAATCGCCCGGGCCCCCCCACGGCGCCCGCTCACTTCATCTTCCTACAGGCTCCAGACCCCGGTGTTCTCAGCCCCCCACGGTTAACGGGACACCTCATCGGTCTCGGTCTAGGCCTAGGCCCGGGGCTCACCACCGCCCGCAAGAGCCTCCAGAGTGATCCTCGCCACTCCCCGCTTACCGGATCTCACTTCCAGCGGGCGCAGCGCGAGCTCCTCGTCATCCCCGTTACGGGCCCCGGCAGTCTCAGCCCTCCGCCTCAAGCTCTCAGGCTGACGGCAATCCTCTCTCGCTCTCCTCTCCGGTGATGCACCTCCGTAGGTCCTCCGTCAGGAGTATCCTCTGGTCCCGGTTTCGGACCCAATCAGCACCTTGCTGCCGTATGCTGTTTAGTCGCGGGACCGGATCACTCCCTCCGCAGACTTCTGCCGCCCTACACCTCCTATCGGCGTCCAGGCCCTCTCAGCAATTCATCTCCAGAGGGCCGCTGCCATCTTGGGAGCAAGTCGGACAGCGCTCGCGAGCTCTGCTCTAGGGCTTAACCACTCGTTTTGTCAAAGACAGCAGGTCCAGGCCCCCAGTGTAGTGGGGGGTCTTAGTGAGGAGTAGAAGGGTTCCCCACTGGGTATATAATTGCAGGATGGGACTGAATGGGGATCGTCCGGCGGAGCCCCATGAAGAAGGCTCCTACTCAATCGGCAGTTGGCCACGCCCCCGCGCTTGCTACCCCAGATGAGGTGTCGAAGAGCTTTTTCGGGGAGTAGCACGCTACTCCAGAATCCATAAAGGGTTAGTGGTGAATTAGTTTAGTGAAATATGAAATTAATTTGAATGGTGGACATGTTAGTCTGTTATTTGGATTGAAAAGTATAGTGGAGGGGTAGAAGAGGGAAGGATTTAGAAATCTTTTTTTTTTCTGGAGCTCATAGCAGGAGGAGGCTTGAAATGAGTAAAAGTGAGGTGGAGGGGGAAAGAGTCCATGGGAAGGGTTTGGAAAGGCTTGTTTTGGGAGATCGAAATAGTAAAAGAGGTATGAGATGATGCAAGGAGGGGTAGAGTCTAGAAAGGGTTATTTTGGGGATCATAGCAGTGGGATGGGGTTTGGGACGATTGAGAGAGTGGAGGTAGAGGATATATTGATAGTGGTATAGGGTGAGAAATAGGATAGTGTATTGGAAACAGAAGTAGAAAGAGGTTTGAGATGAGTCAGAGAGTTGAGGTAGAGGATATATTGAGAGCGGTATACAGTGAGAAACAGGGTAGTGCATTGGAAATGCTGAATTACAAGAAAAGTAATAAATATATAGATCCAAAATACATGGAAGGTATATAGATGCCCAAAGGAAGGTAGTATATGTAGATTAAAGATGCATTAAATAAACTCCGGCTTTCAAGTGTTGTTGTACTTTACATTTTCTTTTTTTTGTAATTCAATTGTGAAACAATTGTAGATAAATAATTATGATAAAAGATTGACTTATTTATGCAGTCACTTATATACATGTTAAAAATATAGAATAGGGGGGCGTGGCCGGGCTAGATGGCCGAACGGACGTAATCCGTCTCGGCTCCCGGTCCGCGCTACAGTCTCGGGACACTACTGCTGTCGATCTGGCACCGTGATGACCGCCGAGGGCACAGACTTACAGCTCTAAGGGTGGTGCATGCGGGGGATCGGAAGTACGGAGGAGAGCGGCCCGTAACACCACTCAGCGAAGCCGAGAAAAGGACCCGGGTGCATCTCATCAAAATGGCGCCGCCCGCCTGACTATCTAGCGGAGGAACGGACCTGACGCGGGGGCCTCCGCGGCTTCCAGCTGACCCGCGAGCCCTGCTCCCTACCCTGGATGCCTCTCGAGCGAGTTGCCGCGGCGGCACTTACTGGAGCGCCGCGCCGCGAGGGTGCCTACGGCATTGGTACGCCACGAGGGCTCCACCGGCTGCGGATGGGGGCGGAGTCGCGGTGGTGTTAGACAGCTGCTCTCAGGTACCTGGGGACCCCTCAATGATCGGAGGGCGGAGGAGCGCTGTGTGGGGAAGACCGATGGTCGCCTACCCACCCTGGAAGTATACTGCGGGAGGCCTGGTCGACGCTGGGCGCCATAACTATTTTGCCTGACCCTAAGATGGCGGCATAAGCAAGGCCCACTTCTTGGGGAACCACAGGGCCCCCACAAAAGCAGCAAACTTGAAGCATCTTTCCCCGCTGTGGGCCGGGGCCCCGCTGGTTGTGGATGCCCTGGTGAGGTAGCAGGGAGGGGCAACGAGACGGCTGGGAGAAGCGCCGCCACTTTCGCGCCCTACAGACGTCTGGAGTATGTGAGCTGAGTTCCGCTGGACCCCGACCTGTGTGGCTGCAGCAGAGGGTGTGCTGAAGAGGGGACGCCCCTGGTGGGGCGGAGGGACAGCCGGCAGTCCAGCGCAGTGAGTCCCCTACGGCGGTGGCGCTGGGGAGTATCTCCCGCGGGGTGGGCACTTGAGCCTCGCCCTGCCGCGTGGGCGCCTGCTGTGCGCAGGGAGAGATCACTCTGCCATCAGTGAGTGAAGAGACGACGGCCGTGGAGAGCCCTTCCTGCTTGGGATCTCGGAGCCTGCGCGGAGCTTGAGGGGGGTGAGGTGGTCCTGCGATACGGCGTCTGCGGGGCGATCACTAGGCCTGCCTCTATGCCGCCCAGGAAGACGCCAGCCAAAGCAACGTCTAGAGTTTCCCAGTTTTTCCCGCAAGTGGACAGACAAGCATCTTTGGAACGCGACGTCCCTCCCGCCACCATGTCACTCACAAAAGATGATCTCCTGTCCTCCCTGCGCGATTTCAAAACGGATCTTCGCAAAGAACTAGGCCAGGATCTTAAGGACTCCATTGCTCAACTAAAGTCCGATCTTAACGAAAGGCTGACCTCGCTTCAACATGATGTGGACTCCGTGGGCGTCAGAGTGGTGGAACTTGAGACACAGACCCAGGAAGTCGATAAACGATCATCTGACCTACAGGACAAGCTGCACAGCCTGCAGGACCAATTGCTCCAGACCCAATTGAAAGCAGAAGACCTCGAGAACAGGGCACGGCGGGACAACCTGCGGATCCGAGACCTGGAGGAGGGGGCGGAAGGCCAGGACCTTGAAGCTTTTCTTCTGGGCCTCTTTGCGGGACTCCTGAGCCCCCAAACCCTCAAGATCAAGCTGGACCGGGCGCACCGAGTTGGAGCTCCGCCAGGGGGACGACAGACACGCACAAGAGACATACTGGTAAAATTTCACTCCTATAAGGTGAAGGAGGCTGTTCTCGTAGCAGCTAGGAAGTGCTCTGCGGTCACCTTTCAAACCCACACATGTAGTATATATCAGGACCTGGCGCCCGCAACTCTGACGAGGAGGCAACACTTTCGGCCTCTTACATCCAGCCTGCGTGACAAGAAAGTTCGATACAGATGGACTTTCCCGTTTGGTCTCAGCTTTGAATACAATAATAAGCGCCACCACATCACAGAGTTGAGAGATGGCCTGGATCTCCTGGGTCTCCCTGTCGGGGATCTAGAACCTTCTCCTGCTGCGTCCCGGGACTCTCCGCGACCCGGACCCACACAGACGTCCTGGTGCACCGGGGGGAATCATAAGTGAGGCGGAATCTTGCGGCAGTCGCTCTGGATTCTTACTGGGACTGTGGAGCCTTGCATCGCCACACACCAGCCGAGCAGGCTCAAAAGAGGGAACTTGACCTTCCAAACACCTTTCGCTCTCATCTGAACTGCGACAAGACTAGCGTCGATCGACCATGCTGAGCCATCTCCTGAAGCGGTCTACGATCCCTTAGAAGTCCCGAGACGGGCGCGGATGGGACTATCGACCATGTCATCCGCCAACGCGTCTGACCATCTACCTATACAGTGGTTGGACATCGTTCGTCAATCGAACACATGTTAATGTTGGTACAATTTGAGTTCAGGGTTTTGTGGTTTTGTTTTTTCGTTTTAGGGGGGGGGGTGGTGGTGGATGGAGACAGGCTGGGAGATCTAGTCAGGGGAGATACATCATTAGAACAGTCAGGCGGGCTGGAGCAGGTTACGAGATGGGCGGGTGTAGGGGACAGGTGGTTCTCCGGGGCATGAAGGGAGAAGCGGGCGGGCGGCAGAGGGAGGAGGAAGTAAACCCCCACTGACAGGATGGTAGTTACGATTGCTTCGTGGAATGTTAGGGGCCTTAACTCGCCGCAGAAGCGACAGAAGATCTGGAAATATCTTACGGATCACCACTTGGACATTGTGGCGCTCCAAGAGACCCACCTTAGAAGGGAGGATGAAATGAGGCTAAAACACAAACAATATCCCCTTATCTATAGAGCTTCAGCACCCACTAAACACCGAGGAGTGGCACTCCTCTTTCACTCATCTACAAAGTTTCAACCTTTAGACGTCCAAGCGGACAAGGAGGGAAGGCTGCTTTTGGTGAAGGGGTCCCTGTGGGGCACACTATGCACAATTGTAACTATATACGCGCCCAACGCAGGTCAAATAGGCTTCCTCAACTCTCTACTCGATAAAATTGATCAGTTTGCAGAGGGACCAATAATTATGATGGGGGATTTCAATCTCACCTGGCAGCCAGATCTTGATAGCACCCACTCAAACCGAGCGGACACAGGCTCCTTCTCCGCTGATTTGCAACAGAGGATACTTGACTTAGGCCTTAGAGACGCATGGCGGACACATCACCCCCAGAACAGAGACTACACCTACTATTCCCATGTCCATCATACATATTCACGGCTGGACTATATCTTTATTAGCCAACGACTTATGGGAACCCTACGCAACGCTACGATTTTCCCCATCTCCCTCTCCGATCACTGCCCAGTAGCCATAGGCTTACAATGGGGTACAGCAACCGCCCGACCCCTAGATGGTACTTTCCAGTCTCTCTGACACGGGACAGGGTCCTTCGCACTGAGCTGCGCGAAGCTATCACAGAGTTTTTCACTAACAATCGACCTGAAGATACTTCCCCGAGTACTAACTGGGACGCATTTAAAGCGGTGCTGCGGGGGAAGTGTATTGAGCTGAACTCTGCCCTCAATAAGCAGCGGGCGCGAGAGCGAGAAGAGTTGGAGAGGGAACTGGGGCAGGCGGAGTCAGCACATAAAAATAACCCCTCTAGAGCTACGCTACGACCCCTTACAGCGCTACGGGGTAAGTTAAAGGCCATATACAACAATAGGGCTGAATATACCCTCTTAAAACTACGACACACCTCTTTCGCACAGGGGAACAAAATAGGCAGCCACCTGGCTCGACAACTCAGAGAGAAAAGGGAACGGGAATACATTGGGGATCTTCGGGGCAGGGATGGGGAGTCGATTACCACGGATGGGGATAAAGCGGAGCTCTTTCGCACCTTTTACGAATCGCTGTATACTGCTGAACCCAGAGATCCGTCCCTACAGGACGGCTACCTAGGGGCCCTGCACTTCCCGCGCATCTCTCCGATTGTGAACGATCAACTTACGGCCCCGATCACTAGGGAGGAGGTAGGCGAGTCCATTACAGCCCTTAAACTACACAAAGCCCCGGGACCAGACGGTCTCACGGCCCACTTTTATAAAACATTCGCAGCTGACATTACTCCCATTCTCACCGACCTTTTTAACCATCTGGGGGAGGTGACTCCCTCAATGGCCGATGCGATCATCACGGTTATCCCGAAATCCGGGAAAAATGCACAACTATGTGCCTCGTACCGACCGATAGCGCTTCTCAATTTAGATGCGAAGCTCTACTCCTCTATCCTGGCGAAGCGGATCCAGGAGTTAATGCCTGACCTAATCCACCCGGACCAGTCGGGATTCATTCCGGGGCGGCAAACCCATGACAATACCCGGCGCGCCGTACACCTTATTGAAAAAGCCACAAAAAAGGATATTCCAGCGGTCTTGGTGGGGCTTGACGCCGAGAAGGCGTTTGACCGCGTAGACTGGGCCTTCCTCTTCCGCGTTCTGAAATCTTTTGGCTTCGCTGACAAATTCATTCGTATGGTTCAGGCCAATTACGCTCATCCTCATTCGAGGGTACTGGTTAACGGTGTTGCGTCGGCTCCCTTCCACCTCTCGAGGGGCACACGACAGGGGTGCCCCTTGTCGCCCCTGCTCTTTGCCTTAAGTATCGAGCCCTTTGCAATGTCCATCAGAAATAACCTGATGATAAAGGGGATTCCCTTCGGGGGTGAGGAGCATAAAATTTCGCTGTTCGCGGATGACATACTCCTCTCACTTGCGGACCCGGCCCGTTCCCTACCGGCGGTGGAACTTGAACTGGCTAAGTTTGAGGTGGCGGCCGGTTTTAAGGCCAACCTAGACAAATCATATGTCCTCAACCTCACGTTACCGGATGAGGAGGCTCGAACCCTCCAGACTCTGACCCCCCTGCGGTGGTCTGACCGCTCTCTCCAGTACCTGGGGATACAACTGACTCCCCGGGTGGAGGGGCTATACCAAGCTAATTTTCCAGCGGCCATTCGCCAGATCGAGCAAGACCTCCGGCGATGGAAGCCCTTATTCATCTCTTGGCTTGGGCGCATCCATGCCATTAAGATGACCCTACTACCCAAGCTCCTATACCTATTTCAGGCCTTACCCATCGAACTCGAGGCTACCTTCCTACCTAAAATTAAGACATTGTTCACGCAGTTCATATGGCAACGTGGGAGGGCTCGCTTATCCTTTCGCATTCTGAGGCGTCCTAGGACTGGGGGAGGGGTGGGACTACCGGACATTGGGCTATATTACAAGGCAGCCCAGCTGCGCATAGTAACGGAATGGTTTAAAAGGGAATCAGGGAAACACTGGCTCCATATGGATAGGGGAGTGACGGGAAGAACAATCTGGGATTTAATTTGGAAAGCTAAGAAGGATCGCCCTGCGAACGTGTACCTTAGTACACCCACCCGCACCGTGTTGAGGGTTTGGGATTCCGTGGCGGGGACTGAGGGATGGACTACCTTTCCCTCCCCGTACACCCCGATCCACTTTAACCCAGCCTTTCCGCCGGCTCTTCAGGAGGGGCCATTCGATGCCTGGCGAGAAGGTGGCTGCCTCATGCTGGACCACCTGTTCCACAACTATGATTTCCTCACTTTTGATACTTGCAAGAGGGACTTCCACCTTGGACCTGAGGAACACTATCGCTACCTCCAACTCCGGCACTGGGCACTCACACCTCAAGTTTACGAGCAAGCCACCAGGGAAAAAACAAGTTTCGAGAAATATGTGAGAACGGTGGGATCTATGAGAGGCGTCATTTCATTCCTTTACAACTACCTGTTGTCTAGCCAGCACGCTGCCCAACCAAGATACATGTACATGTGGGAGGGGATTGTACAGCGCGACATCCACGATAGGGAATGGAGGGCACTATGGTCTGACATATCTAAATTTAACCACTCCCTCGAACTTAGAGAAGCACACTTAAAAACCCTCATGGACTGGTACCTAGTTCCCTCCAAACTTCGACGAATATTCCCAAACACGACTGATCGCTGTTGGAGGGGTTGTGGACTGCTCGGGGACTTCCAACACATTTGGTGGGATTGCCCCTCCATTCGCCCCTTCTGGGAAGAAATTTTGGCCCAGATTAAAACCATACTGGGATACCCCATCCCGACTACTATGGAAGGAATCCTCTTAGGCTTACGGGACCCCACCCTTGAGCACCAGACTAGAGATGATAAAGCCATCATGTGGACATGCATAGGCGCGGCAAAGATTACCATTGCTGCAGCATGGAAGAAGGCGTCGGCCCCGTCCCTTTCCCTCTGGCACTCACGCTTATGGAAACTCCTATGTTTGGAGCGAATGGCAGACATCTTCCGCGATAATTACAAAAAATTTGAATGCAGATGGGGCCCCCTAGTTGCCTTCCTTACGAAGGGCCTGCCCTCAGCAGTATGCCCTCCATCGATTAGAGACATGCACCTGTTCCAGTTTTAATGCACTACACTCATGCCCTGCCGACTACATTTCGCTTATCTATAGAGTCTCCACCACCCACCAAGGTTCATGAGGGAGGGGGGAGGGTAAGGGAACGAGGGGGGGTTTCTTTAAAAAAAAAAAATTTTTTTTTTCTTCTTTGTTTGGTTGGTTGGTTGTTATTCTTTTGGGAGCGCTCTCCTAGCTGGAGGGCCCGCATATCAGCAGACACCGCTGCACTGGGGTTTACCTGCGCACTTAGAGAATCTGTATCTTCTGGGCCTGGGACTTTTTACGGAACTGAACAGTTCACTAGCAACTTTGTCAGTGTGGCCAGGCACACCAATGCTTCTCCCCAACTTGTATTGATACGCACTGTCTGTTCGAACTTGGATCTGCTGATTACTATGCTTCTTCTACTGTTGGTTTTTGAAAATGCCAATAAACATATGTTTTATTAAAAAAAAATATATAGAATAATGTAACTATCAATAATATGTACATTTGTTAAGCAGAACTAATAAATATCTATATTTTTACAAACATAATTATTCTACACATTTAAACAAAGCAATATACATATATAGGTACATATCTATAGTACAAATAAATGCTAATATGTACAGAGGCATATGCTGTATATTTTTGTTTGCATATGGTCGTTATGTGATAGGCTCAGTTAAACACTGCACCCCTCTGAAAAGGTAAGCTATTTCACTTACATTGAAAGGCAGATCCGCGGTTTCAAACCACTGATATGTCTTCACTGCTGTGCTGTCCCCATTGTAAGCATACACTGCTTACACTGAGGACAGCAATTTTTTAGCAACTTTATATCTACTATGGTTGTAGGAAGCTGGCTCTGTATATGATATTGCCACTATTAGGTGGTAATACCGTGCACAGAGTCCAGGGGTTCCCCAAAAGTGTACAGGGCTCAATGTGAAACCCAAAGCGCTCCATTAGTGGTAGTGTGGGTGAGCAGCCTTTGGCCTAAAACAGAGTGTAAGACATTTATTGCACAACAGTGATCAATAATGGACACACAACTCAAGAAGGAGCTCCAGACCAATTTTATAAAATCATACTTTGTTTGTACTTTATTTTAAGACCCAGGTCTTCTTAATCAGGCAAGTATGTTTTTAATTAAAAATACTTTTCACTTTGAAAAATCGACACTTTGAAACTTTTTCACACAGTCCAATGTTATCCTAGGGGGAAAACAATATTGTGGTTAAACAAGTAAGTATTGAATTTACAATCTCAGTCTTCGGAGCCAAAAGTCAGCAAGGGCCAGGGGTCAGGTAAGTACCAAAACTGCACCACAAGAGGCACAGGGGTGGCCAGATGCAGAAGTCAAAATCAGAGTTTGGCCCAATTCTTTCCAATGGAGACAGGGGGTGCCTGGAGCCACACTGCTTGCAGGTAAGTAGATCGGTTGCAGAGGCCATGCTTTTGGGGGTGGGGGGAGGGTTCGGTTAAGCACGGGAGGGCACAAAGTAGCACCAAACATACACCACCAGTGGCACAGGGGCAGACGGGTGCAGGGTACAATTTCGACGTCAGGCGCCCAATGCTTTTCAATGAGGATTCTTCTGATGGAAAAGTGACTGCAGGCGTGGCACTGGAGGTTGCAAGAGGAAGACCAATGATAGCAGAGGTAAGTTTGGATGTAGGGGATCGTAGGGGCACCATCGGTTCAGCTCACCAAGGCCCAGGGGCTTCGGGTGCAGGGGTGCCTTTTGACGTCGGAGTTCTCTTACCAGAGCTGGTCGGGGAGCCTCTGGATTCACACTGCAGGCGCCGTCGTGAAGGGCAGGAGAGGTCAGCCAACGCTGGACACGAGGTCAGGACTGCCGGGGAGACTTCACTGCACAGGTGAGTCACTCAGACTCGGGCCGTGGGCATCGGGTGAACAGTGAGCAGGGGACGCAGATCTGCCTGGATCCGGAGTAGCTTTCTTCTAAACAGGTCCGTTGTCCACTGGAGATTGGAGTCTTTGTTGAAGGCAACAGCCCTCCTAGGGGTTTCAGAGGTCGCTGTTGCAAGAGAGGTCACAGGATCGTTGAAGCTGGAAGCAGGCCGGTAGGGCTGGGGCCAAGGCAGATGTCATCTTCTGGCTTCTGCTGCAGGGTGTCTTCTTTCTTCTGAGGTCGTCGCAGATCTGAGTTCTCGGTCTGGGGGAGCCACCTAAATACTAAATTTAGGAGTCGTTTTAGGAGAGTAACAGGTAGGGCAAATGGGCACCTTACCTGGGGTGACTACACCCTCTATTATTCCACCATCCGGTGGGAGGGGGGAATAGACCTAGCCCTGATTGGAGGGATCTCCCCATCTTCAAGATGGTGGGGACTGAAAGTTGTGCTTCTCCTCGTCTCCCCCACCTTAGGGGTGGGGTTGGCAGAGGTTGGCACACCTCCTATTCTTTTGAATTTTTCCCACTGGTTTTCCCACCCAAAGTGGGGGTGCAAACCAGGGGCTGCCATCTGCTGCTAGCAGCAGAGGCTATGGTTGCATTACGAAGGCAGCAGGCCTTTGAAGCTCCCCTCTTCAAGCACTGGCCCATCCTGGGGGAGGAGGCATGACACCTCAGTCCAAGGTGTGCATTGTATTTGGTCCCAGAGAGCAGGGGCTCTCAACCCAGGGGTCCAGAAACAAGTCTGGTGGTGGCTGGCTGCCTACAGCTGGTCAAAGACCACACGAGGGTTGGCAGGTTTTCAGGGGGCACCTCTGAGTACATGGCACAATAAATCCCACACTGTCATCAGTATGGATTTATTGAGGAGAGTAGTTTGGTACCAAACACTCCTGTGTTCATTGAAGCCATCATGGTGTTGTGGAACTCGAGTTGTCACGTTTCCAGCCCATGTACTCTCTACGGTTTAACTGGCACTTACACTATTAGGAAATGGGTCCCAATATTGTAGGGGCATATCTGCTCCTGCAGATATGCCCTCACCTGTGGTATAGTGCACCCTGCCTTGGGGCTGTGGGGGCTGCTAGAGGGGTGACTTACCTATGCCTTCAGGCAGTGCTAGTTGGCATGGCACCAAAGGCAGAGGACCATGTCGACTTTGTTTTCTCCCTCACAGGGGCATGCAAGCAGGGCCGGACTGGGACCCAAAACCGGCCCTGGCAAACTGCTCGGCGGCCCCCCTGGGGGTGAGGAGGGGGGGGGCAGCCGAGCCGTTTGCTACGGCCGATTTCGGCCGATTTTGTTACAGGGGCCGATATTGCCGGCCCCTGGTAACAAAAACAGCCCCCCAGGGCCTTAAAACGGCCCCTACCCTGGCGGCCTACCGGGGAAACGCCTGGTGCCCGCTACGGCCAGTCCGGCCCTGCATGCAAGCTGCAGAGGCATGGTCCCAGTGAGGGGGGTACCAGGGGACTCTCTTCAGCTCCCAGGCCCTAGGTACTCAGAGTATCATGTACTAGGGACTTACAGAGGGCAGAAGTGCCAATTAGGGATCTTTTAGGGTAGGAGCACTGGCATGGGGGACCTAGTTGGCAGGGACCCTGTGCACTACATTTGAAACCACATCAAAACCAGGCACAAATTGGGTTGCTAGCCATGCAAAAGAGGCACTTTCTCACAATGGTGCACATTCCTTGTCTGTGCTAGGCTGTTCTGATGAGGCCTAGTTTAGTACAGGACCATATGCCATATTACTGTAAAATGGCCCAATGGTGTCCCACTTTTAGCCTCACATTGGGTGTGATGTAGCTGAAGCAGATGGCACTGGCTCACTAACAGGAAGGAATACTGGTGACAACATACACAAATCATTTTATAGTTAAAAAAAGCCTGGACGTGAACGAAAAAAGTGCTGCAGAGGAAACAAACCACGCACCGAGAAATAAGGCAAACTGTGCTCTACCAGACCTGCGACATAGAAGCTGAACGAACAAGTACTGATAAAGCCATTTGGTCTAGCCTTCGGGACAGTTTGGCTGTGCCAATTGTATACAACATCAGTAAGATGCTGTGCAGCATGGCCAAACGTGAGCACAAAAACAAATTAAAAGTGGGATGACACGGCCACAGAGGCTGTGTCAATTTCTAGGCGGGTATGCACAAGCACTCGTCTTTACACGTGCACACCTATAAAAGTACAGGAGCACCATTTTTTTTTTTTTTTTTTTTTTTTTTTAAATCGACCTCTTTTGAACCGGACAACCGCATGCACGTGGGGGAGACACGAATTCCATATCGTAACATGGGGAAGCCAGGAACAATGCATCTTGGTGATGCTTGGCTCTCTTTCTGCTTCCAGATTTAAGACTTTTGAATAAGAGACAAATTATCTATTTACTTTTTTTTTGGTCCAAGTACTTAAACGAGAATTACAATTTGCAGAAAATTACAGATTCTATAAGCCCTGAAGAAGTCCCATGAGGGACGAAACGCGTTGGCAGTTTTGTCCACTGTGCGTCTGTATTTTAAAGAAAATGTTCATGGATTAAAAGAATAAAGATATTGTCTTCTACAATCAAAAATACGACCCCTCTTTTGTCCTTTTATTTGGGAAGACATTTATTTACAATTCAAACTGTCTCAGACTATGAACAATAACTTCTTTGATACTGTGTTTACTTGTGTCTTTCGGGTGCAAGGCCATTTTTGTTGAATTTTTTTAAAATCGATCCAAGATAGATCGGTAGATAGTCAAAAAACTAAAAAAGTAATAACGTGAACGCGCTTTCTATTTTTGAGGGCTGATGAGCCAGCAGAAAATAAGATGCCGGTTTGGGGGCAACGGAGGAGTGTGCTTTTGGACGCAACAAGGAGTGGATGGAGGAGGGGAAACGCAGCACACGAGGAAGACCACCACAAGGGAGAGGCACAGGAATGAGAAAGCTACTAGACATAGAGGAAGAGCACAGCAAAGAGTGCTTGCAGCACAAGGGAGACAGCAACACAGAGCATGGAGGGTGAGGAACACAAGAGGGCAAGAGTTTGGTTAAGAAGTCTCCTGGAGTGCTTAAGCAAAAGAAAAAAACAGTTCCCTAAAAGTGATCAGAGGAAGGATAACAGACAGTGCAGAGGCTATGCTCCTGGAGAGGGACAAACAAGATACACAAGCTAGGACAAGGAAAGCCATTGAATAAGAAGCAAGCAAAGGAGAGTAAATATAAAGTCAACCATTGGTAAGTAGTAGCCAGGCTGTATGCTCATGTGAGTTGTTGGTAAGTTCACATTAGGCCTTTTGAAATCAAACACCTTGTGCTCTCTGGTGGACTCGACCTCAACACTCCATGGTTCAGAGAACATTGAAGAGGTTGAACCAAGGCATCGACCAACAGCTCGGAAGATGTAGAACTACAGAGCAACAAGCAGGTGCTAAGAAGGACACAAAGAGACTTGTTCTGTTCAACAAAATCTCACAAACAAAAGGACATAAGAGTCTGCCAGTGCAGTAAAAATCTACAGAATGAGTAGTTGTCTTCTCCAAGAGAGAGTTACCACTGGACTGCCCTCTCATACAACATTTCTTAGACATGGGACTAGAGACAGCTGAGAAGTAAAAAAGCCTTTGAAGGAGTGAAGAAAGGTTGAAGAGAAAAACAAATCACAGATGCAACACCCTCTGCTAAACAGAGGGTGATAAATAGTATGGCTTCAGCAAACAACACATGCTTATAGTAATCAATAATGCCTAGGCACAAGATAAAGACCAAGAGAGCCACTTATGAGACAAATATATCCCTCTATACCCTTTCATCTACTGACAACAAGAGACTTGTTCCATTATTTGTTAAACAAATGTAACTTACAGTCAATGAACAGTGGGAGGACTCCACTCACCTTCACATGACGTCCACACTAGCACTCCTAAGTTGACACACACTTTTCCACCTCCAGACTTGATATTTATAGACTCCATTATAAACAATGTTCACTGGAAATTCTTTAACCCTCCACAAAGCAAAGGAAGAACACTTTGTCTGCCCCCTTTATTGTAGAGGCACACACGGTCACTGGTGTGGAACAGAACCAGCCCTCCCAACTGAGGACCACCATGCAGCAATAGTCTCTTTTCCAGATATATGTAAACATCAAAAACATCACAGCAGGTTCTTGGTTTTTAGCTGTAATGTGCATGTCGTTTATCCCAACAAAGGTTACTGTTTCCAGTTTGGACTTCATTTGTAAGCCAAGGCACGCGAGGATAATATTTTAGACAATAGAAAGCAGGACATTAGACAGACCCTCCAGGATTTCGCGGTTTGCCGCGAAATCGGCACTTTTGTAAAAATGCCGCGATTTTTACAAAAGTGCCCGCGAAATCGGCACTTTTGTAAAAATGCCTCAATTTTTACAAAAAGTGCCCGCGAAATCGGCAATGCGCACAATTAGACAGTAGCTGCTGGTGACTAAGTTTCATGGGGAGACGCTTCTTCCACATTTTAAGAGGGTGCCTTTATCATAGCAAACTCGGGCAGAAAGAGGACATCTTGGGAGCTAAACCCAGTGAAGGAACTGGTATGGTAATGGCAACATGACAAATGTAGGTGGCAGGCGAGAGAAGGGCAGGCGGCAAGCTTCCTGGTAACAGAGTTGGCACAAGTAAGGGCCAGGCGGACGAAAGGTGTTGGGCATCATGGCGCAAAAGGCAGCACAAGAAGATGAGATGAGGACAAAGGCAGGAAGGAGTGGGATGGCAGCGAGCACCTTAGGGCAGAACCTGGTGCGAGAGGAGGACATTTTCCAGGCATCAAGTGAAGTGACGAGGTAAGACCAGGATATGAGTTGATGAGGTGGCAACTGGATAAAAGCAGGGAGTAGAGGAAAGGTAAACAGGAAGGGACCATCTTGAGGGCAGAATGGGATACAGGCAGGTAATTAATGGGCAGCAAGGTGATGGGTACCCATGGAGACAAGGGACCAGAACAGGACACTTAGCGGGCAGGCAGTGAACCCAATGGGGCAGATCAGGTGAAAAGAAGTCACACTCTGGAAACTGTCAGGCAGCAAGGAAGTGGTGGAGAGAGGACAGAGCAGCAGCAAAATCCATCCATACATGTCCTGTGTAAATGTCTGTCACCCTAGCAGAATAGTAAAAAAACAAGCATTTGCAATGCAATCAGTCTCGCATTTACGCGAGTTTGAGTTATTGGCATTGTAAATGACAATGCCTTTTATTTATGTTTTGGTTTTTAAAACATAAATAAATGGCATTGTCATTTACAATGACAATAGCTTGAACGCGCGTAAATGCGAGTCCTGTTACATTGCAAATGTTATAACGTTGTGCCCCTCCCCGCCCCCTTCACCCGTGAAAACAAACGGTCGGAGCCCTAGCCAGACCCTCCAGGATTTCGCGATTTGCCTTGAAGTATTACACGGTTGTATAGTGCCTTTATTATGAGTTTCTCCTCTGCTGCTCCTAAGTGGATTCCACAGGTCATATACTGTGACTAGTTGCATAATTTCAATTTCTTTGGGTATCTCCCTGTCCCTCCAATCTGGACCCCCAGAGTATACACTAAGGTAGGTTCTAGAATGCCATTTCCTATGGGATGCTACCAGGCCATCTTTGATGGGCTTCTCAGAACCTATACTAAAGCAAATGGAGGATTGCATTTCCAAGGGATAACAGCCTTCACCTGTGGGCTGCTTCCTCTGTTCCATATCCCAGGTTGCCTATTCAAAGTGGAATACTCTGCTAAAACAGTTTCCATTGATTTAAGGCTGAAAATGAATGATTATGAGTAAAATAAAGTGCCGCAAAAATGCCGCTAAATTTCCATATTTGTGCCGCTAAATTTCCATATTTGTGCCGCTAAATTTGCTAATCCATGCCGCAATATCCTGGGGGGTCTGATTAGAGTAGTTTAAACTTCCAATATCCAGTATACATTTTGTAGGCTTATTTCCTTTCCTACAATTAACAGAACTGCTGTCATGAGGCCAACAACATTAAGAATCAACTCACTCAAAGTATATATTGAGAGGGTGTGCCAGTGTTTTCGTCTTGCTGTGATGTGGTATACATCTTCTACAAAGAGTCACACCATGTGAAGATACTCATCTAAAATGCAAGAGGGCACAGAGATTATTCGTCGACTCACTGCAATCATGCAACTGTAAGGAAATTTACCTTTCACAAACGAAAGCAAACAAGCCCCATCAGTTCCAGGTCAAAGGAAAGGGTTAGTGTTTAACCCTGCCAATTTCAGCGACAGCTGACGAACTAATAAAAAGTAGTAGGACATAAATAGCTGGTTCAAACTTCACCAAGTGAGCAGGCCAAACTTTCCAGCAAAGGGGGGTGTGGTGAGGTTGGGTGCAACGTGTGTGCGTGTGTCAGGGTGATACTGGGAGTAGTAGAATATGGTATTTACAGACAGTTTGCAGGGGCCCACATGAACTATTTCAATACTTTCGTGGTGTGCCAACCAAATCTGGTAAAAAATGCAGCAAATTAAACGGCATTTTCCAGTTCAATGTTCTACAAATTGGCTACAAAGGCAAAGGGTTTATGGGCATTGAAAATAATCAGTGTATGCAATTTGTTACTTCCTCCTATAATTTTAATTTTTGAAGACGTACTTATCACTTCTACCTTTCACGTCCTTTCATTTTCTCTTCCTGCCCACTCCAAGTAGATTTTCATTCATGTATAATGACTTAGAATCTACGGGGAGGACACAGGGTGGGAAAGAGATATGATCGAATTTCCCGGTCAGTAAGCAGCAGTTCTTTCAGTCAGGTTAGACAGGTCTCAGATGTTCAGGAAACAAAGATCTTATGATTTCAGACTTAAAACATATTCGTATAATGTTTGATCACAGACAATAGTAGTGTTGATAATGTCATAGAAAGCACTATCAACATAGCTCATGAATTGTTTCCACGTGGGATGTGACATAATAGCCACAGCAGCAAGTGCCCTCGGCAACATGTGTCCAGCTAACCAAAAATTATTGCCAAATAGCAGATTTAAGAAACTTAAGAAAGATTAGGGAAACATTCATTGTTCTGAAACATCTACTTGAAATTGAATTAAATTAACCACACATTATTAACAATTACTAGCTTTAATACCTTAATTGACCCAATGAGAAACGTGTTATTTTTACTGACATTTCTTCTCCCCAAATACAAACGTTCAGTCAAAATCATAAGTCTAGTCCTCAATAATATCTTGTCTTTTTTTTTTTTTTTTTAATCAAGCACCCATGTGTACTACTACATATGGACAGAATCGGTGTCAAACACCTGTGTATCACAGGCACATAGCTTGGATATCAAATGATATGTTAATAGTATACACCAAATGTCAGGTTAGCCAAATCTATGGTCGGATGCCCATCAGAAGCCATGGAAGGTCACTGTATGTCAAGACTTGCATTTTATCAAGGAGAGCCACCATTATGTCAAGGATGACCACCATTATGTCAAGGATGGACACCTCACGAAGAGGCTGCACTAATACCTAGGACGCCCATAAAATGGCACAATAGTACGATAATGCTTAGGATGCAATGTTACAGATAGCCACTAAAAAGGCCTTGGATACACTTGATATGCCAAGCAAATTAGCATTATGTTTTAACTCATTTGTAAGGCCTAGGACTAACACATCATGCTAAAATATCTACCTTGTGCCAGGGCCACCAAAATGCAATCAGTGCCTGCAATCTGTCAAGGACACCCATCATATGCTAGGGCTACTGTATTTGCTAGGAGACCTGCAAATATGTCAAGGGGGGGGGGGGCACACATTATGCCAGGGTCACTGTAAGGCATAATTAAACAGGAGAGAGGCCCTATCTTGCCCAGAATGCCCACAATTCTCCCTTGCTCTTCCTTTACCCTCATTCTTCCACAATTTATCCAGCTGGGTCAATGCTTCTCCCTTCTCCTTTGCCTGAGTTACCGAAAGTCCATAAGGCAGTGGGGATACACAGGTGCTGCAGCAGTATGGAAACAGCAGCATCGTCCTCCTCCCCCTCATAGATCTTGTACTCACTAAAGGCCTGTGTGACTGACAGCTCTGGGGCCTTCAATATATTGTCAATCACTATAAAGCATGCAGCAGCCCAGATGGTGATTTGCTGGCACCGCATTGTTAGACACACTGCATGTGGGAGGTCTAGACAACCCGTCATATCAGCCTGACTGGCTAAAGCGGAGGGTTGTGTTGACTACTGTAGCTCTATGACAGAGCCCCAAATGCTCCTCCCCTGAAAAAAGCCAAACTATAGATGTGTCATGGGGTACTGTCAGACCCAGTTCAGAAGGCAACAGGGCAGACAGGAGCTACGGGCCCCAACCGTGGTGGTTGCGGTTGTTTGCCACTGGTGTCTGTCCTATTAGGTCTTTACAAATTGGGCCAAGTACAACCCTTTCTACAATTGACTCTCAGGGTAGCGAAGGTGAGCAGTCCAAGGCTTCTCTGGGAGGTATGGAAGAAAAACTCAGAAATCAACAGTCAACCGAGAGACACTATAATGTAATGTCAAGCCCAGTGCTCATAATTTAAGTAGAACGTACTTTTACTCTCATAGCAAAACTCAATACTACAGAATTCAATAAGAACGCAACATAGGGTTGTGTTTAACAGTAAGGTGTATACCCCACCTCCACTCCCTTGTCGGTGTCCTCTCGCCCCTCTAAAGTTGGGATTCTATGACTTCAGTCCCCAACACACTATGGCTTAGGCATCAATCAAGCTTGGGTGCCGAAAAAACAAATTCTCTCAAGGTCAAATGCAACTAAGTTCAAGGTCTTTTACCACTCTGGGAAAAGTCTTTAGGGTGTGCAGCGGAGTGGTCTGCGGCCAGTCTCTTGTGCAGGTGAAGGCTAAGCCCTGGTACCTGCTGGTTGTCGAGCCTGTAGCAGTGTGGCTGAGGCCGTTCGTGCTCCACCATCATGGCAGCAGGAGCTTTGCCTCAGGGAGTGTTTGCAGGATGAGATCGGTGAAGCAGTCTTCAGTAGCACAGACCTTCCCAGCCAGTTGCAGACAGGGGTTCAGACTCAACAACTGTGACTCTGCAGTGGGTTTTGAAGAAAGACACTCAATGATATCTTATTAACTACAGTCAAAAGACTTTATCTGTTATGTGCTGTAGGAATGGACAGCAACACTCATCACCCTGGAGCACGGGCAGTGAGTAATCACCAGAGATGAGTCTGTCCTCCATGCCCCTGAGGTTTTAAAGCTGCCCCTACATGCGCCCCCAGCTTCGGATCTGGAGTAGGTTGGGTTCCTTGGGAATGCAAGGCTCATCTTGGGCTCTTTGCCGTGTGCATGTGCAGATATATGTGGGTTCCTTACGACAAAGATGGATTGATTCCACAGTCCTTGCGTTTTTGTGAGTCACCTTTTTATTTCGGTCTGTCCTGGTTCTGTCGCCATTCCACGGGATCTTGTTAAACCGAGCCGAGAGAAAGGAAAACAAAGATCTGCATTGGGGGAGAATTTGGCAGCCGACTGCAAAAATTAGGTGGTCCTGGGGGAGTTTTCACAAGCTGCCTGCTCACAGTAAAACAGGTCTGCTATTGACACGAATGTATGTCAAGACTTTCCACAAAGAATTGAAGCACTGTACAGGTCATGGGAAAAGGAAAACGGGGGTGGGAGGGGCGGTGTGGAGGCGAGGGAGGGGGCACACCTCGAGCGGGAGGCGTGCTGGTCATAACATGGACATGAAGCCTCCCCAGGAGGAGCTCGTATTACCTCTGTAACTTGCTAAATATAAATGAACTCATCACTGCTGCAAACAAATGCACGTCTCGCACAAGGGCGTATCTTGCATATTTCCGCACTCTGCGTTTTATATAATGTGCAGACATGACGTGTTTAGTCACCTGAGCTTCCACTTACATTGCTACATGCTGCGATTAGTGGAAGGCAGGGCATGGCTGGCAGCAGAATGCATTCTATCTGTCAAGAATGAGCTTACTCCCGACTTAATCACCCTCTGAGCCATGGGACAGCACAGTGAGCGCCCTGAGCAGTGACCGGCCTACCCTGTTTATAAGGGTCAGATAAGGGCAGGCTGCGCTAAGATTTCCATCTTTTAAAGGTCGATAAAGGAAGCACCACCGACAATGGAGACAATTATTAAAGATAAGGGTGCATGGCCTGTTTTATATGAAAGTTTGATGTTGTTCCTATTTCGGCATCTAGTGGTGATCAATATGGAGAGAGGTAAGTAACTCTTTTCTCTACTCCGCTAATTTTAACGCATTAAACTCCCGTTCTCCCCGAAGGCCTCCAACAAATGCATTCCTTAAATATACATGAGGATTGGGAAGGCTCTTGGTATATATGGGAAGCTGGGGTTTGAACTACCCTAATATTTGCCCATGAGTGAAATATCTCTGGAAGTGGGTGTTGTCTTACTGATAAGAAAGGGGTAACTCGACCACCCAGAAATGTTAACCTAGGGGACCTGTGGGCATATAGCTTACACATAGCTCTCACAAAAAGTCCACACATTTTTGTGTATATAAACTGCAAAAAACCTAAACCAGCGCATGTAGTGTTTTTTTTGTTTGTTTGTAGTGTTTTTTCATACAAACATGATGGCTTGAAACCACTTTCGGAGAGCTCCGAGATAGCACGACATTGAACGTTAAAAAACATGAAATATTAACCATGTAAGATGTACCTTTGCGGGTGACCCCTTCAAAAGTGCTATACAACAGGGCCCTCCCCAGGTAGGTTCAGAAAGCCCCCTCCCTCCCCCGCCGCAGGGTAGAGGATAGCTGCTGTGGGTGCAAGAATGTAGAGCAATGGTTTGGCATAAACGCAGCACACTGGAGGGTGGGTCTTCAGATACAGTGAAACTCTTAAGTGCCAGAGCGGCTTCCAAATCCACAGCCCGCTATTGTTCCCTTTTATTCAAAATAGGCGAGCTTTCGCACAACAGAAAGCCATTGTAAGCTCGTGTTCTCTATTCACTTATGGATGGAACAGAAAAAACGGGCTGCGCTGCCTTTCTCGGTTATAAATGGCCTTCTTTGAAATTGCTTTCTGTACCTACTTAGCTGTACACGTGTCGTGTAGGGCCTAAGTGTGCGCCACCTCAGAAGAGCCATCCACTCCTCGCAAACAAATGTGGTCGGGCGCTGCAGCCCCCTCCCCTCGCTACAGGGATGGAAGGAGCCGGCCCCCACCGCCTTGAAAGGTTGTTTCATCACAGACGGAGGTTAGATCATAGAAGTAAACTGCCCCTCGTAGGGGGGCTCTCTATGCCGCTTCTATGGCGCAAGCTACGCCAGCTTTTCTGGACACGCTTCAAAAGGGAAGGAGCGGGCACGTGCTTTTTCCCCAGTGTCGCGCGCTGCAGTTACCACAAGCTGCGATGAAAAACCCAAACCAAAGTGTCAGCAGCCCCACTTTCCGGGCTTGTCTGACCCTAGAGCACATTGTGTCTGATCAGACTCTAGCGAAGCGAAGAACACCGCACTTTTGTAAGGACCACTCTCTCTTTAAAGTTTTGCACCTCAGACGTGCAGTATATTCAGCAGAAAGTAGAGCACCCTTAAAGAGGGAAAAGAGCCCTCTCCTCTTCAGATCATGCCAGCACTCACTCGGCATGTTCAGACAAAACAGCCCCTTGTTATCCTCCTAAATCTCCACAGGAGGATAGGTAGGAGGTTATGGACAGTGAAAGAGAACAGGAATGCATTTGCCCGATGTATCGTATGTAGGCGAGTGTGGCTAGTAGTTGCTGCTTGTAGGGCCATGAGATTGCAGCCTCACTAGAAACCTCAAATATCATCCAGAGACTGAAGCTGTTGGGGCCACTGTCAGCACAATACAGGTGCTGGCACTGCACAAATACATCCCACTAATTCACATTACGAGATGGTTGATAGGAATTATTATTACAAATGGGAATTATTATAAACCTAATTTGTAAAGTGCAAACGTATCACCCCTTAAGGTTTCAAGGAGCTGGGGGCCGTCAGGGAGATTAAGTGAGCTATTGCCCAGAGTCACATGATGCTGAGCTGCCGTTGGGGTCCAACCGTGAGCCCGCGCTCCGGAGTCAGCAGCTCTGGCCGCTGCACCACACCTTTCCCTGGGTTGAGTAGCCTTGGAATAGGAATGCCACATGCACAGTAAACAGGCTTGTGCCCCTGCCCTGAGTGTTCCACTGCATATGAGACTGGTATCCTGACTTTTACTTTGGCCTTGGCTTCATGCTAATCTAGCATATGTGCGGAGGCTTATTTATGTCCATGGTAATGCAAGATTCAGAACCAGTTCTGTGATCTGGAGGGGCGCTCAATGGCCTCATGTTGAGCATTGGACCGCTGTAGAGATCGGTGTAACTTATAGGTCAAAAATTCGAATGGTGACTCAGTCGACCATCAACTTAAGGTCAAGCGAATAAAAAAAAAAAATGGGGTGAATAATAGCTCAATTTAGGATTTACACTTTAAACAATTCAGTTTGTGGCATGGGCTACATAAATGTCAATGTTAAATATAAAAAATCTGGATATCAATTAAGTGGGAGGACCTCTTGTGGTGTCAATGATGAGTGAACAGAAGCCCTAGACACCAAAAATAAGGAAATCTCTGGTGAGTGAGCTTTCCCTTCTGACGAGCAGTACACCTAACTTGTAATTGCAATTTCCCTTCTTCAATAAAGCTTTGAAGAACTTGTTGTGCTACCCATCTAAATTTTCCAGTCAATGTCTGGCGTCATTTAGTCTTACATTACAGCATCACATACATTAATCTATACATAAATTATTATGCACAATCATGCTAGTAAACTAGGTAATCAGATGACGCGCCTTCCGTGCTTCCTTCAAGTGCATCCTCAATCAGGCAAACAATTTTTTGCCAAATTTTAAGAGTGCAAACCAACAGTCTTTCCCAATAAAAGTTACCCTGAACTGCACCCCGCTGAGGTGGAGCTTTCTACAGTGTCCTGACTATACTAACATAAGGTCTGGCTCCTTCTCTGTAAAAAGATAATACATTCAGACACTTGAGTGCCCTCATGTACCCACATTCATGCTAACCATGAATGCTGTATCTCATTTGTTAATAAGCAACTGTGAAACACAACCAAAAGGTTATTTTATGTCGTTTTCCCAAAGCAGTTTTCATTGCATTCTTAGGGTATTTCAGGTGGCATGTGGCTCCTCCTTTTAATCTCTCAACTGTTTTGATGGGGTTTAACAAAATAGTTTTGCGACAACATGCCTGCAGATCAAGCAAACATTCCAAAGTAGGCCTTGAACAACAGGAAAGGTGAAAATACAGGGACAAATTCTGTCCTCAAAAAGGGCAGTCTAGGAAACATGGTCCGTCAAGGAAACAGTGACAAACAAGCATTGGCAAAACCAATAGGCCTTTCTTTGAGTCATGTTCTACAGCAGCACAGCTGCAATGGTGCATGGCTGAAAATTGGGGGAAAAAGGCAGCGCTATCACACGGCCAACACAGAACACAAGGAGAAGTGATCAGTTTTCTTAGTAGGGGTTTTTTCTCAGTTTTCATAATAAAAAAAAGTTTAATTATCTTCCGTCCGAACTGAAGTTTGCCGTTTATACCCCACATGAAGACAGCACCAAAAAGGCCATGTAGAGCAGAGAGGGTAGTGCAATTTGCATCTTGACAACAGTTAGTGACTTCTGTGCGCTTTTTTTTCCTGGCAGGAATAATAGGCGAAGGTGCCATGACGGGCATAAAACAACCAACAGAGCCCCCAAAGCATTTGTGTCGTGCCTGGGGGAAAACAGCCTTTACCACGCAGGATCTTTACCATGCAGTCTTTACCACACAAGTAAGTACCACGCAGGTAAGTATTTGCGCCCTTACCACGCAGGTAAGTTTTTTTTTTTTTTTTTAATAACATACGTTTTTGCTATAAAAAAATAGTGATTTGAGTGTTTAGCTATGAGTACAAGTAAAGGGAGGTGAAGGTGACTTGAGGGTTCAGAGGTAGGTAGAGGTAAAGGAAGGTGAAGGTGACTTGAGGGTTTCGGGTGGGTACAGGTTAAAGGATGCGAGGGTGACTTGAGGGTTTAGGGGGGTGGGTAGAGGTAAAGCGAGGTGAGGATGAATTGAGAGTTCAGGGGTGGGTAGAGATAAAGGAAGGTGACGGTGACTTGAGGGTTCAGGGCTAGGAAGAGGTAAATGGACGTGAGGGTGACCTGAGGGTTCAGGAGTGGGTAAAGATAAAGGGAGGTAAGGGTGACTTGAGGGTTCAGGAGTGGGTAGAGGCAAGGGGAGGTGAGGGTGACTTTAGGCTTGACGGCTCAAGGGTGGGGCGAAGTAAAGGGAGGTAGGGATGACATGAGGGTTCAGGGATGGCTAGAGGTAAGGGTGACTTGAGGGCTCATGAATGGGTAGAGGCAAAGGGAAGTGAGTATGACTTCAAGGTTCAAGGGTGGGTAGAGGTAAAAGGAGGTGAGGGTGACTTGAATGGATAGCATGATATTGTACGCCCTGTCATTGTACAGTATAGTAGGTAATTTCATAGTATGGTATGGGTGGTTTTTTATGGTATGTTATGGTGTGGCCTGTTATTGAATAGGATGGTATGATGTGGTATAAACTGTCACTGTACTGTATGGTATTGCCAGCTATTGTATAGTGTGGTATGGTATTGTATGATTTGTTATTGTATAATATAGTATGTTATGGCCTGTTATTGTATAGTATGGTATAGTGTGATAAGTCATTGCCGGTTATTGAATTGTATATTATGGTACGAGTATTGTATGGTGTGTGATTGAGGCATACAATCTATAAACCTGTAAGGGCACACATACACATGCATTTAGGCAAGTTTCGATATCACCAGTTGATACAATTTAAAAACATGTAACTTACATTATTTTTCCAGAATTAGGTAGGAGGGTGGCATTACACAGAATTCGAACAAACCCTTAATGAATGCTGCAACATGTAACTTTATTAAAATTTAATACATTGTGTCGTTATGCAGCTCGGAAGACTGAACGGTGTAAGGCTCATTGGAAAGTGAAGTTTTGAGCAATCTGGAAGGCAATTAAAGAGCGAGGGGAGCTGTAGACCCAAGACAAAAAAAAAAACTAACAAAAAAAATGGAGTATAAAAACCGCAGCTAAATAACGAGACAGAACGGCAAAGAAGCGTGTAAAAAGACTATATAAACTAGCAATACACACTCAAAAAAAAGTACCACAATCAGAGCGTAAGCAGCATAACATTAATCAAGAAATCAATCAGTACTTTGTGAAGTCAAAATGCGCAGACATGCAATCACCAATGAAAAGGAAAAAAATAAGAGTGACAATGAAGCCAACCAATGTTAAGTAGTAGGTGGACTAAAAGTCCCTTTTTTTTTTTTTTTAAGAAACAATAAATTGTTATACAGGGCAGCCACACACTTTGTCGCAGGCAACATCTAAATAGAATACAAAATAATGATCCCACAAAAGGTAAGCAGCTAAAGCGAGGGCATGCCCTCCATGAAAATAGGGACTTAACTATTGTGAAACAAAAAACATGAAACCCTGAGTAGTAAAGTATGGACCATGTGATAATAACGTATGCCCAAGAGGCCCACACCACCAGTGTGTGACTAAGAATCAAGGCACACTTAATTGTTAGCTGGAAGATATGCAAGAATGCTGGGTTCATGAATAGTGAAATAGTCATGTTTTAGTAATTAAATAGAAAAATATGACGTAACAGTAGGCAAACATATTGGATAGATGGTTGAAGACACAATGGAAACTATAAGACTTTAACAGTCACAGTTTTTCATCTGTTATAGACATGACATGCAATGATCAAGGTATTTGTCTGGGGGCCACGATAGTCATAGCTAGAGCAATAAATATGTACAATTCAAACATTTATCTACTAGGTACATTGCCCAAAAAGAAAGAAGAGCAGCAGCAAAGGAGCCATGAAGTTCATATGACTGATCCCATTATTGGGCAATAGAAAAATAGCTACAGTGTGGGAATTTAGGCTAGGACCATCTGCTGCAGAGGATATTAAAGTTTTTTTTATCATATGGACTTCTACTGAGAGAGATGAGGCAAGGAGGCCCAAAAATACAGATGGCAAGGGAAGATGGATTGCTTGCATAGAACATTATAGTTTAGAGACTGGCTGACCTGCCAGACTGGGAACACCTGTAAAAGTATACAAGAAGAGTCTTGTGGTGTAGTAATAGCATAATTGGAAGGATGTGTACAGAGAACAGATAAATCAAAGACTTTGTAGTATACAGTCAAAATTCTGGTACAGCAGTCAGACCATAATTTCCAAGTATAATACAAGTAACGGAAGGTCACAGTGGGGTTTGGTGGGTGGAAACACTGAACAGTAGCCGTTTCGTAAAATAGAAAAAATACTTAAGACCTATGCATGTAATTTTATAAAGGTTCAAAACTGAAAAACATAGGGTTCAGGATGCACACACAAGCACACGCAGGCAGATTAAAACAAGCATTGAAAATGCAATAGGTCTTGCCTTTGATTAAGTTAAAGCCATTTGTATACGTGGTGGTGGACGTGGTGGTGGTGGTGGACGTGGTGGTGGTGGTGGACGTGGTGGTGGTGGACGTGGTGGTGGTGGTGGACGTGGTGGTGGTGGACGTGGTGGTGGTGGTGGTGGACGTGGTGGTGGTGGTGGACGTGGTGGTGGACGTGGTGGTGGTGGTGGACGTGGTGGTGGTGGTGGACGTGGTGGTGGTGGACGTGGTGGTGGTGGACGTGGTGGTGGTGGACGTGGTGGTGGTGGACGTTGTGGTGGTGGACGTTGTGGTGGTGGACGTTGTGGTGGTGGACGTTGTGGTGGTGGACGACGTTAAATGTGCAGCAGCAGGGATGACAAGTGCCGGTACTCTCCCATTAAATTTACAGCAGCAGGGATGAGAAGTGCTGGTACTCTCCCATTAAATATACAGCAGCAGGGATGAGAAGTGCCGGTACTCTCCCATTAAATGTGCAGCAGCAGGGGTAAGAAGTGCCGGTACTCTCCCATTAAATTTACAGCAGCAGGGATGAGAAGTTCCGGTACTCTAACTCTCCCCTTAAATGTACTGCTGCAGGGATGAGAATTGCCGGTACTCTCCCATTAAATGTACAGCAGCAGGGATGAGAAGTGCCTGTAGGCATTAGTCACTCAGAGGAGTTGTAATTTAGTACTTTCGGAAGCTCGCGTATTTAAAAAAAATTTTTTTATATAGTTAGCGGTTCGAGAAGCGCGGTTTGCAGCCTCTTGGCGGCTGCTCACCGAGGAGAAAGTTGAGAGGATGAGGGGGCGGGGGATGAGTGTGGGAGGGGCGCAAGGGCATCCCCCGCTCCTTGAATACCCACCACACAGATAGACTTGGGCAGAGTTTTACTAATGAGCCACTCTCAGCTGTGGTTGGTGCTCCCAGTTCTTTTTCATTTCTTTGCGCTCTGGAAGTTTCTTTTACTCCATTGTCGTTCTATTATTCAGAATTGTGCCCGTCGCGTTACCGTATTTATTAGTTGCGTTTATAGCGCCTAGAGACTGCCTTTAGTTACTTCAGAACTTGGTTTTCCCCCACGCCCGATAAATGCGTGGTCAAACTGGTTACCGGCTCTTCGTGTTTGTCAAGAAGCGCTTGATTGGCTTTTCGGCGCTATATAAACGCAACGTTGGAGATGAGCTTAGATCCCCCAGCCGACATCCCTCCCTCCGCTGCCCTATCAGTCTAAGCTCCAAACATTATAGGCACGCTTTATCTGTGTGGGTGCTTTGTCTCAGCACCCCTCTCCGCGCCACCCTCACTGCGTGCCCTTGAAACACTGCTGTACAAAGTTTCCAACTACACCTGAAAGGATTGAGCAAAGAGTGAGTGCAGAGGGCGAGCACTAGAGAAGGGGGATGTGAGGAGGGTAGAGCAGGATGAACATGTCCTGTAAAGAGCCGGGTGGAGGAGACAAGAAGCAGAGACAGATCGGGGTGAAGTCTTGGAGGGAAAGAAAAGGATGGGAAATCAGAGGGGAGAGGCGGTGATGGGGAATGAGACAGCCTGGGAAGGGTGAGCAGTGAGCAGAAGGCCGGTAAGAGAGGTCCCGAAAGAGCATGAAGGAGTTGATGGACGTAGAACGAGAAGGGAAGGAGACGAGGAAAGAGAGCGACAGAGAGAGGCGGCGAGAAGACAGCAACGCAGAGAGAGGGAGGGGGAGGCGCCCATTACAGAAGTTATTGTAATGGTTTTTATATAGCGCTTACTGCCCCTAGACGAGGCACTGAAGAAGGAAATCGGGGGAGAGAGAATAACAAGCACGGTCCCGAAAGTGAAAGAGGACCGCGCTAGCCGGAGCATTGGGATCTCTTGTCCTATGGGGCCATGTGTTTCTAACACATGGCCCCATAAAGATAAGAAACTGCTTTGCGACAGACGCAAGCAGGCCACCGAGTCCGGCTCGGAGGCCAAAGGGCGTCCACCAAAACTCCTAATTTCCATGGCAGGCCACCGTTTAACATAAACGGTGACGCCAGCCAATGGAAATAAGGGCGGGGCTTAAAGCCCTTTTCTAAAACTCATCTGCAATAAATCGCGCCGAGCAAGCTACGCATGTGCGCAGCAACGCTAGGCGAGACCTAAAAAGGACTTTGGTTGAGTTTTTCAAAGAATGGTTAGCAGAGGTTATTGTGACTGGCACAGAGATTGACAATCTGAATGCAACAAGTTGCCAGCAGAGACAATTAACCTTTTCTCCTTTGCAAGGACAAAACACAGGAATCTCTTCTGTACTGAGGAGTGCTTGATGAAACATTTGAAAAGCGTTTACCCCCCTGAAGAGAGTATATTGCGACGTACATGTACAGGTACTTCATAAGAACCAGCCACACCACCATATGCTCTGTGACTGTTTCTGCATTTCAATAAGAACACTTTTCTATGGCACTCAAGGGTTCTTTGAAAGAGCTTATTTTCCATCACCATATCTTGTCCCCTATACTGTCTCCTCATAGCGGGGTCCATCATATTAAGTGAATTGCTCTGGTCACTGAAAAAGAAAAAAAAAATAGAGCAACTCATAAAAACACCAGAACAACAATATCGGACGTAGTTCCATCCTTGCAACCTTCATTGTCTGTGCACGGCCAGTAAAGGCTGCGCTGCCAAAGATAAACCCTTATCCGGATAAAGCCGCTCTCGTGTGAGCTGATTGGGGAATCTTTATTCAGTCACAGCGGTCTAATTTGCTTAACCCCCGTTTCACTGAATCGCTCAGTCCTGAATTAATTTAAAGAAAGAAAAGAAAATACTCTGTATATCAACTGTTCTGAAAAAAGCTAAAGACCTACTTGTTCCAACGTGTGCACCAAAATATCGCACTGCAGCTTTTTCCTTCCACATTACTGCACTTAATTGACAGCAGATTCTGCGTTTATGGCGGGTCGGGTGCTCGAAAGTCTGCCTGGGTATTCAAAACATTTCAAAACGTAGGCCAATTAAAACCCTAGTGGCACACATACACGACAGGTGTTTAAAGTTCTGGCAAATCTGTTTGTTAAAGGTTAGGCCTAGGCAGCTGCTACACGCAGGCATGTCCCACGGTCTCCTCTGAGGTGCAGGACAGTGTGTGGTGTCCGGCCAAGGAGGAGTTCTAGCCCTTTAAGGGTCAGCAGCCCTCAGCCTAGTGACGGAGCTGCTATCTCGGATTAAATTCATCATGTTGAGTAATTAATGCAAACAGAGGATTATGGAAGCTTAAAGATGTTACAAAAGTCATTCTGTAATTGATCATGTTTAAAAGCCAAGTTGAAGGGTTTGTCAGATACTGTGTGTTCCACCCAATAGATCAGCAGCTGAAATAGAACCCTTGGCTGCCAAAATCTTTAGGCGTTTTAGACATAACATAAGGTGTCTCTCAGGATGCATAAACCTTCACCTACTGAGGTAGCAGGCTTCATCATTGGGCTGTGCTCCTTGCTGGGCCAGCACTGTAATAACCAGTGGGCCCAAAAAACGGGGCTCTTTACAGGAGATCTTTTTATGATCTGTAGGCCTGGTGTTGTCCATGGTATAAGACGATGCCCTTTTAGGAAGTCGTGAAGGAAATGTAATAGACAGGGAGGGAATGTGATCTAAAATTGGCCATTGGCAGCCCTTTCACTGGACATTTATTCTCAGAGATTGTTTGTGCCAATATTAAAACATAAATGTAAACCTGTCAAGTGAGGTGATGAAACCCGGGCCGGGGAAGGCGTAGCCGGACCCAATAAGGGCCCGGGGCAAACGCCGCCCAGAGGCGGGAAGCCCTCCCCCACCTCCCCCTGTCGCGGAAGCCCGCGACACGAGTTGCTTGCAAGCCGGTAATTTTCGAAACGTACCCCCTTCAAAGTCAATTTCAAGCAGCAACACAGTGCATCATTCGAGCTGGGGCTGCTGGTTAGCCTGGGACTGGAGGCAGGGCCCGTGGCCAGATACCGCATTAGACACTAGTAACGTTGGTTAGGTCTCTTTAGATAATGGCAGCAACAATACGTGTAAAGGAAGATGTATCTTCGGGCTTTAATTAGTTCAAACCCAGCCAAGACAGCAGGGTAAATACGGCAGAGGCAGGAAACCGCTACCTTTACATAAATCTAGTATTATCGATTGTTCAAGTAATAGGTTCGACAGCTACGTTAGAATTGAGAACCTACAGCATGGACTTAGAAAGGATTGGGTTGAAGTACACAGGACATAGTATCGCGGTCCGTGGGGTATCTGGGGCGCTGCGGCCACTACAGCAAACGAGCGGCAACGAGACACGATGGCAACAGTTCTGATTTCAGAGAGTGGGCCTCTGTACTGACGACAGCAGAGAACAGGCAAACATGAGATATCCTTGTGCCTAAGTCCCGAGGAGCCAGCTGGGGTCGGGCGGGGGGGGGGGGGGACGGGAAGTTTCCAATCAATAAAGTTGTAGTCCGGTTAAGATCCATTGTACAAGGGTCACTGCAAGCAGCAGAACACCGCTTATCAGCCATGGGCAGCGTTGCAGTAACTAAAGCAAACAGCGAGTGGGTCCAAGGTAGATGGTGAAAGTAAGCCATCACGTACAAAAGGGGTCTCTGTAAGCCAAACAGCTGTGGCTTGGCTAGAAAGCATATTTGTTGGTAATTCTGAAGGGTGATGGAAACAAATAATTTAATATGATCGGAACAGATCAATACACTAGGTGATGACATTTCCACACATTATCGTGGGTATGCTGTATACTTTTATCAGTTAGACTGTGCCTGGGCAAATGTAACGGGAATTTCAATTGAAGATATTTTGTCTAGAAAAGGGAGGTGGCACAGGCCAGATGTCTTCTGCTCTTTTGACAGGTTTGAGATGCATCAGGGAGGGACGGCCAATCATCCACCCAAATGTCTAGCCTATATTGCGTTAGGGAGCCCCTGACACCAACACAGGAACAAGGAGACTCAGGAGTGACAACGGCACGAGTGGCTATGAGGAGACAAATACAGAAGTGAGTGGTCAGATATTAAAACTCAGGGCATCATCCAGAGTACCATACGCTGGGGGATGGGCACGCAATAGCGGGGGTCATTAAGACAAAGGATTCGGCAAGTGGGAATATCAGCACAACGAGAGTTACGTCAGCGAGCTTGACAGCGGGTGGGGCCCGGGAATGCTCCATTAACGGGGATTTTTTGAAAGCCAGTTAGCCTGGGCCCAGGGAGGAATGCAGGCCTCACGAGGAAACGCCGCAGGTATAGTGGATTCTCGCCGCGCTTTGAGAGAACGCTACCCTGGGGAACCCCCCTCCTCACCCCCCAATGGCCATGACACTCGCGGTTGTCGCGAGTTCAGAGAGTGATAAAGGTCGGGGTAGCGTCGGCGAGTATGGTCATGCCAAGAGTAAGGACAGGATGTTGCCTGGCAGGGCGTTTGAAGGAGATAGGAACAGCGCGGGAATTTAATACGCCTGCACCAAAGACTGAGTTGCCAGGCAAATCACAAAGGTATCGCAGGGGCTACTGCCTTGGCAAAGAGATTTGGGCACGACTGGCAGTTATAGCATGACGGTTAAGCAAGAGCGATGAGCCTTTACCGACAGCAGAGAGCTGCAGGCAACTTTAAGGTGTTGGTTAGAGCATACGATTCCTCCGGTCCCGGGTTCGGTAAACCCAAGTTAAGTTACAGGTGAGTCTCGAGTGGGAGGGAGAAATGTCACCTACTATGTCTCGGCAGGCAGGGGTCATGACCAGCGATAGGTCTGGCACGCCTAATGCGTAGCGCATTGTACTTAAATGGTAGCACACTGACTCCCCACTACAAAAGGTTAGTGGTAATGCAAAGTAGTACTCTAGGACAGGGGGAACGTACACGGGGTAGCATAAGAGGAAGTCTGGGCTAGTCAAGGCTGACAATGCCAAGTCAGTAGAATATGGCAGTTGAGAACGGGGGATTCCTGACAGGGGTGGGGACGGTCAGGTTCTCACTTAAGATTGTAGGGGTCGTAGAGGAACTGGGTTTTCTCTTGAAGAAGAAGAGGAGCGGAGAGCAGTGGCGGAGTTCCCTCCGATCGTCAAACCATAGGTAGCGTGGCGGAAGAAACCCAGGAAAGATACACAAATGAGAGAAAAATTACTAGAGGTAGATGGAAGGCTCACACAGTGTCCTTGGGATGCCTCATGGCAGGGGCACTGAGGGAGCTAATGGCAGCACACAGCCACAGGCAAAGTAGATGGTGCTCCCACAGGGCCCTTGGGATGCCACACGGCAGGGGCCCTGAGGAGAAGGCGAGTGGCCAGCAAAGGGTCCAGGGCAAGCGGAACGGCACTTGCAGCCCGGGCAGGTCCTGACGGACGCCCACAAAATTCGGTAGCAGGATGAAGCCTGGAACCGCAGACACAAAGGCCCAGCAGAAGGGGCACCTCGCAAAATATACGGTCTGTGAGCGAACAATGACGATAAATGTACAAAGACAACAGAAGTATAAAATAACATGGAGGTTTACGAATGACCAGACGATTTGCGAAATGTATAACCATGTTATGTTTTGAATAAACCGCGACCTTTTAAGGCACAAAATCACGTTGTCAGTGGAGTCATTAAAAGGTGAAAGGGATGCAGTTATGTGGGTGGGTGGGGGGGGAAGGGGGGGGGGGGACTCGCCCCTGGGAGGGGTTGAGCTTATGGCTCTAAAATGAAGCGAACGTGTTTCATGACCAATAAGCCCTGAATGGGTCTGTGGGCATTCATCAGAATCTTAAGTTGAATACTCTAACCTACTTCATGGGTTCACGTGTTATGGTGCCTAACAGCATGCAAATTTCTTATATCTAGATCAGAATTGTTTACTTCTATATAACAGAGTTCTTGGTGCCCGTGTGACCTATATAGGGCAGGGTATGAGGGCCACTTTGAGTATCCTGGAGCTGCTTCTCATCAGGCACAGCTTTTGCTTTTTGTAGAGAGGTGTGGTGAAGGCCTACCCACTTCCAAGATTCCAGCACAGTTCTTAGAAGCGGGTAGATCCACATACTCTAACCAAAATAGGTCACACAGGTACCAAGAACTTTTACATAAGAGTAAAACTTCTGATCTAGATGTGAAATGTGCATATTATTGATAGCCTTACTGGGCTTTGCATCAAAAACCACCGGTTGTTTGAAGGAGATGCAAACCAAGGGAAATGTGTTAAATTTCTGCCCCCACCCAAAAAAATAACACAGCACTCGTTCAATAAGTTTGTCTATGCATAGAAATTCTTTCTGGACGTTTATGATTCCTGAACAAATTCTATGCCGGACAGTCCACACTAACCACTGTGCCATTGTGAAAGGCGGTGCCTCGCGCACTGCAGTCTTGTTTCAGAACCAGCCCATGGGTGAAAGCACCAGCATGCGTATCTTAGTAGCTTTGGCACTGCACTGCTTTTTCCTCCTTCTAGAAAACAGCACAGAAAATTTGGATGGTGGGCTGCTTTGAGTAGAACATTTGTAAATCTAGGCCTAAGTGCCACAGGATGAACAATGGGCGTGTATGCCTGCTTTCTGCACCCCGGAGCACTTTGGTATTACAGAAGTGGCAGCATGACGCTTGAGCAGTGCCTGCTGTAATACAGATCACGCTGAAGGTACATGTGCGCCAGCAAGATAGCTAGGGGAGGCTGTTCCCTCATTTGCATGCAGGTGTTGCCATACGCCAATGAAGAAACACTCTGCCTCTACAGCCGCAATATGTTACAGACACAAGTGCAAAGGAGCTATCGGAGTGAACTGACTGAGCACCACATCGAGGTGGTACATAGTCAGACCCCACAATTGCCCATGGCAACCCTTTAAAGAGGGGCAGAGGCAAAGAGGTGGTTCCACTGACCCACCCTCCCCCAGACATCCGCCTGCAAGCGGATGCAGTCACTCGATGCACCCGCCTGCAGAGATATCTTTGCCTTTTCCCTCTCCCCATTCAAATGCAGGCCATTTGCACAACAAAAAGAGAACCAGCAGCTCCAAACAGCCGGTCTGCCTTTCACTAATGCATGCACTGAGTTCACATCTGCGTTGAGGCCAGTGAATTAATTGTCTTAGGGCACACTGACCCGGTCTGTGTCCAGCGCAACCAGTTAATGGTGTGCAGTGGAACAGACCAGGGCAGTGTACCCTATCAGTAATACGGTTCATGCTCCTCCTTTCATAGCTACCAACAAGACACCCATAGTTGACGACGCACAATTCACTCTAGCTTATTACTGTGAACTACAAGTGATTTTGAAAAAAAAATGCCTTGTTAATAGGGCTCCATTGTTTCCTCTCTCCTAACTTGCCCTTCAAACTCATTCCCTGTCATTCAAGCGACTTGAGGTGGCTTTATGGCAGCATAAAGCGGTATGCAAAACAAATAACAAAAAACTGCAGATCACTAGGAGGTAACTAGCAAACTTTAGTCAGGTGGAAATCGAAGGTTAGCTTACTCAAATTACATTCAGATATCAGAAAGATGCCCTCTCCCTCTAGGTTACACTGACGTCCTCCTGCGGTGTGGGATCATGCATGTTGACAAGGTTTTATGAGAGTAAAATCAAAAGATCTAGCGAGATATCCAAACACAAAGGTATTAATGTAAACCGTAAAGTCACCGAAGAAGACACCCATCACCTGCAAACAGCACACCTGGCAACGAATTTGCCCTCCAGGGTACACGGACATACAGGATTTTTGGCCACCAGGAGGGCGTGCAACAGTCAACCACAAATTCCTTACATTCACAAGCCATGCACGCACCTGCAGACAGTCCAACATAAACAGAGCAGTGACATCACTAAAGAATCAGCCGAGCCCTACCTCATTGAGGAAAGATTTTGTGGCAAAGCTTCCCCCTCTGGTGTGCCAGACTGTAAATAAACAAGTCATGTCCTTCAGTCTTGGCAGCCGAAAGTGGGTTCATCACCGAGGAAGTCCCAGAGGTTAAGTCTATCGCCAATGTCCAGTTTGCCTCGCTAGAGTTAGTCTTTCTACAGAGGGCCTGTGCCACCTTTTCACATCCAGCCCAGGTCCACCTGTCATTGCAGCAGACTCACCATTCAACATTTAGCCCTAGTCCACCCTCTCTGCAGCAGGCACACCTTTTGACATGCAGCCTTTGCTCCACCACTCCCTGCAGTAGGGCTGCGTTTCCACATACAGCCCAGATACGCGGCTCCCTATAGCAGCCTCCCCTTTCCACATCCAGCTGCAGCCCTCAGCTCTCTGCAGCAGTTCCACCTTTCTGAATCCGTACCTGTTCCTTTAAGAATGGCTGACTTGCCAGACACATGTGTTGTCCACTGCTCTACGCCGCATGCCCACCTTTCTATAGCCATTTCTTGACAACTGCTCTCTTGGGAAGGCGAACTATACACCGTTGTCCCTGATCCAGAGTTCCTGGCAACAGAACCTCCTTTCTAAACTCAGCTCTGGTGCACTACTGGTTGCAGCAAGTTCCTATATGCACGTGCTATCTTGGCTGTCCTTTCACTGCATTAGGACCGCCTTTTCGCGTTCAGTTCTAGTCAACCACTCTTTGCAGCTGGGCTACCTCTCCCTACTGCAGGCCTGGTCTAGCCCTCACTGCAGCAGGAACATTGCAGATCTAGTCAATGTCAGTCAGTTCAGGCCATGAGTGGCCGACATTGACTAGATCTGCAAGGTTTCTGCTAGAGTGAGCGCTAGACCAGGCCTGCAGTAGGGAGAGCTAGTCCAGCTGCAAAGAGTCCACACCTGTCCCCGTGGCACAGCGCATTACTTCAGGTCGACTTTTCCAAGTCCGGCTCTCAGCTCCAGCTCGCAGCAGCAGCTTACCCACTCAAAGGATGACTAAGGGCAGTCCCCTCTCCTTCACTTGTGCATTTCGGATCGTCAGTCATATGATGCGAAACAGATTACCAATAAATGTACAATTCAGCTGGCAATGCTGCTGCAGTACGTGCACCAGGACACAGCCGGGCACCACGATGCCAGCTGCACACAGTGCGGCCACCAGTCTCTTTCAGATTAACACTGCCCCACAGAATGAGCGACCGTCAAAAAACAAATACTGTATTCTTCATGACATGGCCAGGGCTTAAGGAAAGTTCCTTAAATGCGCTGCGTTAGGAAGCTGCATAAGATTAAATATGAGAAGCCAGGCTGGAATGTGATGGGCAGATGAAAATGCACTTTACAACTGCAGAAAATGCTGCAATCTATGACAGTGGTGATGACGGCGTTTAAACCTAAAGGTTGGGTTTTAGGAGATGTTATTTATATTTGTTGCTCAACTGCTCCCATCTTCCCCCATAAACTGGACAGTCTGGCCCCCAAGAGTTCATCCTCATGGGACATACCCGACATTTTCTTCAATTGAAAACAGACAGACACCGCCCCTCGACCCCCATAGCAATTGTATAGGCTACAGCCTCAGCCCCTTCCTCCTCAGAGCAATATATTTACTTCCATTCACACGCACGATTAATTCTAAGTGTCATCCTTTACCTAAGGCCTCAACTTCATTGGGCATATTCACTGATCACCTGGCATTCGTAAAACAGGCACGGCCTACCCAGAGTTCCAAAATAGTGGGAAACTCCCTATTTTTCTTAAGAGAGCCCTAAACATCCTTATAGTTCTGTAATATGAATATGAGAATAAATTCAGACGGAAGACTATGTTAGAGTGTAGTCCGGGGAAAACCGTGCCCCCCTCAACATTTCGGGTAGATCAGAGCCAATAGAATGCTCACGATGTGCCTAAAAAAAAACTCGGTTAAGTCCCAATCGGCCACACCAACATATTGTACATAGTTCATTCCCCAAGCAGGAATAACTGCAGTACACACGCCCTATGCCCGCCCATCTTTTCAAGTAACACCTCCTCCTGTATAATTACACTGGGTCAGATCCCCACTGATGAGCCCAATCCCCACCTTCTGCACCCAGTGTAAATGCCCTCCATTTCCCAGTTATTGTACTGTGACGTACTCGCTATCCATCCTTGCTTTCAAAACCTAGTTCTAGCGATCTGATCCCTCATTTTGTACTCCATTACTGTGCAGCATTCGTCGATTAAGGCCGACTAGGTTAACGTCACATAAGCAGCCTACATACATGATCTGCCTGACCCAACCATATCTAGAAACAGTGGACCCCGCTTAACAGTCAATGAAAACATTGGCTTAATATGTCTGCCACATCGGACACATAGGCACACTGCACTCAGGTCATCTACATTGATCAGATGGCCATACAGAGCAGCACCTGCTCTGCATATTTGACCCTCGGAGGAAACATAAGAATTAGCAATGTGGTGGCTGCTGTGGTACTCGGACCTCCCAGCAACCACCCAGCAGTCTCCAACCAAAAGTCCCAGACTACATATTCAAAACAAACTGAAAAAAACATAGTCCATGTACAGCAGCAAATCCACAACCTTCTGCAGATTAATGCATGCCATCAGTCACACACTCTGCTCCAGCTGCTGGGCATGTCCCTTTCCACATTATTATCATATGATGTAAAATGTGCAATCGGACTGTACTGCCTTTATGCAGTCAAACCTCCTAACTACCACATTCATGCAGCACTTAGAAATATAACCAGCACCATGTGCATTGCACTAACTCCAATTACAAGCCAGTGGTTGGCCGAATGTCCCACGCCCGCCGGTCCTAGCCCTGCCTTCACACGTCCCATGCATAACTTACTCCAGCATCCCCATGCAAGCCCTAACCTCGCTAAACACTTGCATGTTACTTTTAGTTCAGGGCCGATGCAAGTCACGTTTAGCACTTAATCCCCCCCCCCCCCAACCACCACCACACACCCAACCAATAAAACACAATATCTGCCAAGGCTAGCTCGACTCTCCTTCCCTTTTCTGGGTCCCATGCATTCCAGGTTTATCAGCTGCTTATACCAACAGGGCGGATACATGCAATCCTCGCTCTCACCCCTATGGGCAGGGGCCGGTTAAGTGTCAGCATTTGCAATGGCCCTTAACCCCACCTCAGGATCCATGCATGCTAACCTTTGCTCTGCCCCCAAGAGCCACCGTACATTAATGCTTGTCTATACAAAGAAGCAGAAATGTAGGCCAGCCTCACCACCAGCCATGTATGTCAGGTCCAGCTCTGCTCTCCCTCTATCAGGCGGAGACACGCATTCGCAAGCAAGGCAGCACCCACTCCGATCACGAACCATGCATGTCGGCTGCTGTGGTACTCGGACCTCCCAGCAATCACCAACCTAAAGTTCCAGACTGCATATTCACAACAAACTGAAAAAACAGCCCATGAACAGCAACAAAGCCACCACCTTCTGCAGATGAATGCATGCCAACAGTCACACATTCTTCTCCAGCTGACGGGCATGTTCCTTTTCCACAATATTGTCATACTAGATCCAAGACCTTCGAGGCCTCCACAAGGGTGCACCCACTCCCATCAGGAACCACGAAAGCTATCTTTAGGCGCCGCTCCTCCCATGAGGTCGGTGTTAGATCCTGCAACACCCTGCTGTCCATCCCAACCCCTGCCACCAGACCTATGAATCCATACAACCTGTACCTGATGGACTGCTTTGCAGCCTTATTCCCATTTACACATAAATATTGTAATTACTTGCACAGTGCACTGTGACCGGGGTTTCTCAGTGCTAAAATAGGTACTGTATGCCAGCCTTAGTCACTAATCTCCCCCAGGATCCAGACATGCTAGTCTCAACCGCAACCTACTCGACAAAGAATGTATACCCGGACTAGACCCTAACTAACCCATCCATCATAGTCAAAGTGTGCCAAACATATGTTATGTTTTACCTCGGACCCATATATGTCACATTTAGACACTGACGCCCTACAGGATGCATGCATGGTCCCGGACCCACACAAAACAGACTAAGCCCATCATGACACAAATATATATGCATGAAAGTCTTGGCCCCTAACCACATGTATGTCGTCCCCTAATCACTCCGCATACAACATACGCATGCTTACTCTTGTCCTATCGTCTTCCTGCATAGAAAGCGTGTATGCCTGATGTGTAAATTGGAATACGACCTCCCTCGGGACCTCTTACATGCCAGCCACAGCAGTCACCTCCTTCTCAAGAAGCCTGCAGGCTAGCCACAGCCTTCGTGCCAGATATTGAGGAAGTGGGGTCTACATTCAAATCATCAGGACCAATCCATACCTGCCTTAGATCATACCTTCCGTTCCCTCTTCCACCTACCAGATCAAGAGACTGTCCCGAATGAAACCAGGCATGTAATTCTAATGCCTGCTCCACTCAACACGCCGATCCCATGCATGCTTGGCCATCTACCTTTCTGCTAGCCGCAGTCCAACCATAACACTCGCTTTTACTCACGGACTAATGCATAGCTGCCTGCCCCTGCGCTACAACTCAACCCTCCTCCCACACAACATACCTGCATAGCAGTCACCCTCCTTAGTTCCACATCATTTAACCAGAATACATTTTTGTGTGCAGCTTTTTGTAATGTAAGAACAATACCCGACATGCTCGCCCGAAGACACGTACCACACGCACAAAAAACGGCACTCAAAGAAAATCCTACACTTTTGAAACATACACCCCGAACAGAAACATACCAAAGAAAACATTGCGCATACCCTCTCACCAATGGAAACGGACAAAAACACAGACTACTTCTGAGTAAACAACTCATAGCCTTAAAAAGAAACGCATATCCCGCAAAAAACTAGGCAATGCACAAGAAAACACCCTACCGAAAATACCTCCCAAAAGAAGACCACCGCATACCCCCCTCATAAAGGGACGAACACTGACTACTCAAGTACCATATACCCAGAAAACACATAGTCTCCTCCAAAGTCTCCCATGCCCGAACAGAAGCACATAACCCGTATATCCTCTAAAATAATACACTCTGCAATTCTGTCTCGATTATCTTCCCCCCCCCCCCCCAAGCCCCCTCCTTCCACCCAGAGCAGACACAGCTGCAGTTCCTTACCGGCCACAGGCTGCAGCACACTAACGACAACAGCAGGGCGTACAGCCCCTGCAGGCTCTGCAAGGGGACACCGGGGCAGCTAGTAGAGGTGGTAGGCGAGCCGTCCCATGTAGAGAGTCTGTGCTCTCTTTAAAGGCACAGATACCACGACTGCGTCTCACCTCTCCACTCGTGTTGCCAGGTCTGAAATCCAAAACAAGCACACTCCCCCTTGAAAAGAAGCCCAAAACAAGCGCACGCCCTACCAAAAGAAAATACAAAACAAGCCCTGCCCACAAAAATCACGAAACTGCTTTAAATGAGGATAGAGAACACTAAAGTCTGATAAAAAATAGTAATGTCATGATGTTTTGCCAATTTACCTTAAAGGCTCTTGAAACTGTATTTAGAAATCTTTAAAAGCTCAAACATTCTCCATCCTTCGCAAATTTAACCTCTGCGAGGGACTGATAGCACAGACCCCTTGCAGCACAAAATGTGCAAGAAGAAAATGAGACTTCTGGAGCAACTGTCTACAGCCTGTAAGTTCTGTGCTACCTTTTCGTTATATTGTGCAATTATTCTGGTTTGGCATTAGTATGGTTCTTATTTGTGATCAACGTAAGCTAATTCATCCACGTACTTCTGAAAGTAAGTACTAGAATCAAAATATTAGCGTCTCACATATTTTTCTGATGGAGTCTCTTTATTATAATTTATCCGAGGGTGGTCAACACCTTAGCATGCGATTAGAGTTCCGTTTCTATTCTTTAACTTTTTTCATCTAGGAAGCCTGGGGATGCAATACTAGTGATTCTACTCCCCGTCGCATATGTACTAAACAATGATTGCCCTGGAGTATATACAGCCCGCTTCTTATTGGTGTGAACAGCCCATGCTGTCACTCACAGCTGATCTTCGGTGCAGGGCTGTTAGAGAAGCCTCAAAACAAGAGTCTCGGGGAGGGGGAGGCTAAATAATCACCTCTGTCCTCACACAAAAACATATCTAGCGGATTGGGCTGAAAAATAAAAATAACCAGCTTCTCTTTAAACAAGATACCCTTGGCACCTACACCTTTATACTTAATATATCATGCGCACATAACATTGCTGGCCTGTCAGTGACATCTCGACTAACCTATAGCTGCGAAATGTTGGGTAGCAACATTACTTTAATTGGCCACCGTCACACTTGGCCTTCGCCCATCTCTTTTTGAGCCAATAGATATCCTCCGAAGGGAATGGGGCGGAGGAAAGTCGGTGTATGTTTTTGGTGTTCTCACACAAGCGCGCGGTTGAGTTTGGTTGCCGGGCGCCAAACAACAGCTGTGAAGTGGAAGACCAATGGCAGCAGAGCCCTGCTGACCAATGAACAGGGAGTCCACGAAGCCAGCATGGGAGTTCTGCGGAGAAGGATGACATGTAAACAAACTAAAGCTTCGTCTTAAAGGGACAGCGTGATTAAATCGAACCGAAAGGATTACCGTGTATCTTCTGGCCTAGTCAACATGATGACGCATTGCACTTTAACGCGATTACAGTGATGTCATTCCAGTTAGGTTATTATATGGCGAGGCTACGGCCCGTTAAGGCAAACTGTTTAATAAATAGGATTCCACGGGCGTATCGATCATACATGTAAACCCATTGGCACGTGTATGTGATCAACAGCCGAGTAACTAAAAAACAAAATGAAACTAAAGATCCAACACATCCTGTCTAACCAATCACTATTGATCTTGTATACTGAAAAGTAACTAAAAATAACAAATTTTTTTCCACTAATGGAAATTAAATAATAGGTTCAGGTGGATCCAGAATAATCTCATAAGCATATAGTATGGTACTCCTGATTTTATTGTAAAACCGGAGGCTCCTATTATGCTATCCTTTCTTGCCTTTATTAAACAGCAGTCCCACATGCATGCCAACATTTTAGAGCACAAGTGGGAGATTTTAAAAAACATAGTAGGGAGAATGTATTTTCGCTATGACATTGAAACAATGGCAATCTTGCTGGATCAGGTCTATTGGTATGTATGGTGACTGACAATCAGCATTTCATTTTTGGCAGTGTAATAACATAGTGCAAACGAAAACAGAGTTCTAAACTCTGGCAAACAAAAACAGAGTTCTAACCTTTTTTGTTTGTGCTATGTAAAACTGCCCATAATACAATGTCAAGGCCCTTCACATGCTCTAATCTCCCCATCCAAGAATTAACAGATGAAGCATTAACCTTTGATGTCAGAGATAATTCTTTGTGTTAGTCCTTTAAATCAAGAAATAACATGAAGATCAAAATAATAATACTTAAGCTCAAGTAAATCAGAGGTCACAACAACATAGTTTTTTCTCTGCTAACAATCAGGGTACAGTGAGCCCACAATCCTCAAGATGTGAACTTTTTATAGGAAATTACACAAAAAGAACTATACTTTTGGTGTGAATATGGAAAGGTACTACAATCCCATCTAATCATAAAGGAAGAACCAATGACTGATAAATGATTTGTTACACAAGTTGCAAAAACAGGTTCACACAATACAGAGCCACGGCAGGCGTGGCCAACGGTCGAAGATGGTGGACGCATCTCTTTAGAGCTCCCGCCGGATGCCCGAGAATCATGCACCATCCAGCGTCATCCGACCTCCACAGGCGGCTACACTTCCCCGTGTGAGGGGAACCGCTCTTCTTGCCCTGGGGTCATTTCTGCAAACTTTTTTGCTCGCACTGGGAAGCTTCAGTGAGCCGCGACAACCGCATGGCAGCTGGCCTGTCACCACCCTGATGTGGCTCAAGAGGCCTGCTTCTCCTCTTTCCATTGTCTACCACCAGCGGCGCTGCGTTGTGAGCCTTAGGGTGCTGCGACACATGGGTGGCGCCCTCCCTGCTTTTCTTCTACATCGCCTTAACCCGACTGCACGCCGAGAAGGCCTTCGGATGCTGAGGCGCAGCCGCGGGGAGCGGCACGACCCCTATTGAAGATTCCGCAGACCCTAGCAAACTAGAGCAGATATGACTGGCCCTCACGGCTGTGAGTGTGGAGCCCTCCCTACCTGCCCCCTGCATCGCCCAGACCTGCCTGTGTCCCGGGGGGACCTCCGAACGGTGTGACATAGCTGCTGTGGGCACGTGGCCCCGCAGGTGACACGTGGGCTCCGGCTGCCACAAACATGCAGGCCGGCTGTAGGAAAGTAAGATCTGCTTTCATGGTCATCCCCAATTTTTGCTGGTGTCATTATGTTTTACTGGCTAGTCTGACTGGGATCCTGCTAATCAGAACCCCAGTCTCTGTGCTTCTTCCCTAAATTGGACATGGTGAGTACTTAGGTACACTCCAGATTGGCTACTGGGGTACCCTTGTAATTTCCTAGTATATGGTACTAAGGTACCCAGGGCATAGGTGCACCAGGGGTCTCCCATGGGCTGAAGCATGTATTATGCCACCCAGGAGAGACCACTCAAATTGTGACTACAGGCCTGCGATTGCAGCCTGTGTAAGCTGGTGCTAGCACCACTTACGACAAATATACGTTTCCTTATATCTGAGGTCACTGCACTTAAAACCTATAAGTCACCCCTAAGGCAGGCATTTCAATCCTGAAGGCAAGGTGCTCGGTTCTAAGTGTGAGGGTGTACCTGCATGAGCAGGACACCCCTACGACCCTTGGAGTCCATTCTCCTGGGTTGTAAGTGCATCAGTCATTACGATACATAGAATGGCCATGCGTCATTACGCGATGGCTATCTCTAAACTGGCTTTAACGAACCCTGTCGTGTTTGGTATCAAACATGTTGGAATCATACCCCCACACCATAAACGGTGTTGGAGGTATGATTCTATGTACTGTAAAGCTCCTCCGGGAGGCCTTCAGTGCTCCCGGTACCAGTCTTCTAGACCCGGAGAGCAAACTATGGCTGCTGTCGACCAGAGACATGATTCTGCCCTCCTGCTGATGAGCCAAGCTTGAGCAGGGGAAAGCAGGACAAAAGGTTTCCTGTCACAGGGAGGTGTTACCACCTCCCAGACAGGACTTAGTGTATTGGGACATGGTGGGGGCGCTTGCCAGCACTACGAGACTGGTTTGAAGGGCACATTTGGTGCACTCCTTGCATACTACAGTTGAAACCAATTCAGGGAGCCGTTGGCTCCCGCTCTGGTGCAAAACTGGACAAAGGACATGAGAGTATCCTCCCCATTGTCCAGCCCCTCCTCTGGGAGGGACCCCTGAATCGTTCCCACCTTTCCTTAGGGTACTTAAGGGTTTACCTGTGGGTGGGTCCCTAGATTCGTCGTGGGACAAGATTCAGATTGTATACCACTTTAACTACGACCGTCTGGGCACTCTGGACATCACTAGACTTCGCTTTGGGAACTGAGACTGTAACTGGGAAGACTCCTGCTGCTCCTGGTCTCGTCGTCCTGCAAGTCTGCTGCAATGTCTGGGCTTGTGTTCCATACAGGTTCTTCACAAGGCCTGTGGACATCCAAGACACCCGAAGGAATCTCCTTCGGAGTGAAGGAGTCACTTCTGTGCATCTGCAGGCACTGCAACGAAGCTGACCGGTCTGCTGTTCCTGAGCTCCCACAGACTGAAAGGTTCAGCAACACAGGTGGTGGTTCTGCAACTCCCTCGAGGCCTGCACTGTCTTCCTAGCAAGTTGGAGGCCAGTATCCCTCGTCGGAACCGCTGGGGCAGTACCCCTGTGCACCGTGTCAACTTGCCGTTGCCAAGGCTTGTTGACTCTCTCCTCCAGAGATCTTCGGGCTCCAAGAAGCTCCACCCTCAAGTATCTCCTGTAGCCAAGATCTTCGCCTGCACCGCATCCTTTGCACCGTAGGCCTTCATCCTCTGGCAAGCTGCTCGAGGTCCTCTTGCGACTCCTTTGCCTCTGACCTGTGGGTCCTCTTGAGGGTGTTCTTTGGATCCAGTGGGCTCCCCTGCTTGCTTGGGGCCTGTTCTGATTTACCTGCTCATGGTGAGTCACTTGGACCTTGCTGGTCCTGACACTGCACGACTACATTGTTTGCCGCTGCCAAGGCTTGTTGGTGCCTCTGCCGGACACTGACCCCTTGGCTCTCGACATCTGACGTGGGACAGCTTGTGAATGGCTCTTGGTCTTCTACAGCGTCGCCTGGTCCGCACAGCTGCAACTTCAAGGGCACCGCCAACTCTCCTGCATCTCTGACATCGGTGGGCATTCGTCTTCCGTGCCTTCTGGTCCCTCCTGAGTGGAATAGATTTGGTCCTGTCTGCTTGCAGGTACCTCTCATCTTGAATCCACTTTTGGGTTCCACCGGACACTTTCACCTTCGTCGCCAGCGGTGTCTTATCTGAAGTCCTCCACTGTGGTCTACGGCGGTTTCCAATGTCACATCACACCTATGCACCTGGCTTCCCTAGTTTAGGTATCCTGGTTCCTGGGGTATCCACGGGTGGGGTGACTCTCAAACCTTTTATCTTCCACTAAGTTTCTTCAGGGTCCACTGGGAAGGGTCCTTCTTCTTTAAAATTGCAACCGCAACTTACCCATTGACTTTTATTGAGTACGTGGTCATGTTCCCACTCTGCACACGGCCTCTGTGGGGTTCTCACTGTGGGCGGTTCCTTGGGTCCCCAACTCTTCTACGTCTTCTCAGTCCATTCTTGACTTAAGTCGTGGTTCGCATTCTACTATTTTAGTATATGGTTCGGTCTCCCCTGGAGACCACTGTGTATTTGTGCTGTTTACGTATTCTATTGACAAAGTATTGTGTGTATCGTGCATATATCTCCGGGTAGGAGATACTGTATTGTGTTAGTGAGTGTTAATAATAAATACATATTTTTTTAACTAGACTGTGTGGTTCTTTTTCACTTAACCTAATAAGATTGAGTGTTGGTAAAACAAGCTGCTTTACACTCCTTCTGGACTAAGCCTGAAGGCTGCTCTCCACAGCTACCACTTAGAGAGCTTTCCAAGGTTGTCTAAGACCACTAAAATCACCATAAGCGTTGTCTGGATTAGTGCAGGGTGCTACACTTACCTAAGAGAGCACCATATACTAAACCAGCCTCCAACACCGGCCCTGGAGGATAATTCTGGCTTAATAGCGACCCCGCTGACACTCTTGGGAACTTTGGGCATGGAGGATTCCATCTACAGCTGCTTGTTCCTGCCATTTGCGCCTAAAAGGTTTTCAGTGGCGCATTCCCCAGCTGCTGACGGCCTGCCACTGTCGCATGTTTGGGCCCAATCAGATGGACCCTTAACTTCCAGTGCTGAGAGGTTGGGTGGACTCCTCTTGACGTCAACAGATTTAGAGCGCTATTTCAGTGGGCTCAACCTGGGTTGCTGGAGGCCTCATTGGTCCAACTAGGGGCCCCCGATAACAATGGAGCACCGACCTCCTTGGGGCCAGTTCCTTCACCACTGCTATACATAGCTGCAGATTTGCCTTCTCCAAACAACTAGTGCTCTGTGGAAACTGCTGGGTTCGAACTTGAAAGCAGGTGACTCTGGTGCCACTCCATCAGTCCTTCTGCCTGGGCATACCTGGGCATATTACTGAATCAGCGTTTCTTACTGACACCACACGGATACCAGGTCCTCACTCATGTTTTCACTATATAGTAAATGGTTCTCGTCCTAACTGGCCTCCATCTTGGGCAGTAGTCTAATACTTGTCACAATTTGTTTTCAGTCTTACTCTGCCCCATGCAGGACTTATCGGCATGACTCAATTCACCCCGACCTGCCCCTGGCTGGTGGTCTCGTCATCTTCGTGATTCATAGCAGACCTGCAGGCGGCCGCGGGCTAATCATGCTAGTTTGCTCCAGGTCCTACCTGTTATAACATTTAAAACAACCTCATAGTGTGTGCGGGTGACTCAGGCCTTACTCACTGTATCATTACTTTTACACAATGCAATGGTATGGTGCCCTCCACACTGCGCCCAGACATCCTTTATGGGCTGCACCAAGTCAACTAGGATGTTGACCCTGCCAAGCCGTGGGCCGTTTCAACATAGCCACTCAGACGGCTTCTCGACTCATATACTAGATGAATGCATTCTGCCCACGATCTTCAATCCACTGCCGGACAAATTGGACGTCATTCTACAGGAAATCCAAAACTTTAGGACTGCCATCGAGCATTGCACTGACACATTGGCGGCAGACTGTGGCCTCCTACGTGATGATCCCTGTAAACTCTCGGACAAGATCATGACTGCTGAAACAACTCTGTCAACGTTGGCTCCCCAGTAGGTATTGCAATCTGCCGCAATTGCTGATCTCCGGAAACAGCTCACAGTCTTTCAAGATAGAACAGAGGACATCAAGGGTCGTGCCCACCATAATAATTTGCACTTTGTGGAGATGGCGGATGGTACAGAGGGGTCCAACCCGACATTGTTTATTGAACAATGGTCCCAAACGATGACAGCACCGCAGGGACTCTTTGCTTTATTTACTGTGGAGCGGTTGCATAGAGTACTGACACGCTGCCCTCCGCTGGAACTCCACCACGGCCCATTGTTGCACGTATTCTTAGTTTTAGAGACTGTGATGTCCTGTTGCCGAAGGCCAGGGAGAAAGCACCCATTGTTCTGGACAACGCAACTGTGTTTCTCTTACCGTATTACTCACTGGAGGTTCAGCACTGCTGGGCGTCCTTCCTGGCTGCCAAGAAACAACTGCGGACTGAGGGGCTCCTGTATGCACTGATGTTCCTGGTGCGGTTGAGAGTGGTCCACCACCAGCACACTGTGTTCTTTGATACCCCAGAGGCAGTATGGGACTGGTTGGAACAACACTACCCTAACGCACGCTGCTCTCCCCCATCAGAGCTGTCATCTAAGGAGCCGTAGGGGCCCCTCTGTCGTCATAGTCATGGACTCCCCTGGAGGAGGCCTTCTACGGCAGGCTTTTCTCATCAGCCCAGGAGGATAGACTGGCGGTGTTGGCAACAGTGTCCTCCACAAGGACACAGCAGATCCTGCCCCTCTCTAGCCTCTCGACAAGTATGGCCTCCGATTCAGACTCCAATGCAAGCATAGCTCTGTTTCCCTCTGTGACACCACAAATAGCCAACAATGTGAGTTAACCCTTTCGCTGCTTCTGTCGGCCAACGGCCGTCGCGAGCACTACCTCCGTAGTGCTGCGCACGTCCGTTGGCCGACGCGGCCCCGCCCACTCTTCAAAGCCGCCGCACCGCGGCGAAATTTCGGCCGCGGTAAAGGGGTTAAATATGTGGTCACTGTGACAACTACCTTGTTTTTTCTGAAGATATGTCAGGTGTCCTTGGTGGAAAAGCCCATCCCTGTGGCCTACCTTCTTCTCTCCCTTTCCCCTACCCCCTTCGTTTCCTCCCTTCTCCCCCCACCCTTCCCTCCTCTTTGCTATATGCAGTGGGCATTATTGATTGGGGTGAACATGTTTCCTTTTCCCCTCATGGGTATGTTCTTTTTATAGTTCAGTGAAATTAATGCCTTACTTGTGGCTCGATTACATGGTTCTCTTGTGGCAACCGTGCCGAGTATCCGCACTTTCTGTGACCAGTACACACTTGTCGGGACTTGCATCATTGTTGGCCTCCCCCAAAGTGATTACGCAATGTATTATTTGGTAATAAGTAGGGTTTTATGGTATTTATTTTTTTATCATTTCCGTCTGTATTTATTTTTGGGCCCTCTTATTAGTATTTATCCATATTTATTTTGTGGTTTGCAATGAGTGGAGTCAAAATTGGTACGTTTCCACATTTATTTAACTGATAAACATGCACTCATACTTTGATGCCTGTCGCGTTTTAGCAAATTCAGCAGCCAAATATTGCAAAACACTACACCCACAGGTAAATATTAGCAATTTACTACAAATATATTTTAACATATGCCTGTATTTAAAGATATTTTAACCTCTTTTTTAACTCCCCATGCCATCTATCTGCTCATCTGTTGTCTTGGAATTCACAGCAAAGCATAAGAAGTCACTCATTAGAAGCACAATTTTCAGTATTTTTCTGCTTTAAAAAATACATACAGACAGGCAACATATTGTTTTCTGACTGTATTTATCTGTAAAAATCAGTAACAACTGAAAACTGGGAGACTTAGTTTTAATGGTTTTTTGTTTGTTACAGTTTGGTCGAACAATTGTTTTTCGCTGGACCTAGTATTAAGGAAATGTTCCTTTCTTTTTTGCCATTAACTGTGCCTAAATGTCTTATGTAATACTGCCTATAAGGTGTGAGATCTTCCCGTCTTCACTATCTATATGTCGTTTGCATGTCACCTGCTATACAACATTACAAGATACTGACCTGGAATGTCAGGAGTATGGGGTCTGTTCACAAACGCCACAGAATTTTAGAACAGCTCCATCGCGGCAAGGCGAATATAGTTTATTTGCAAGAAACTCATTTCTCTGCCCAAAGCATTTAAACTTCGGACATAATGGAGGTGTTAGACCTGGCACCATTGGCGTGGGTCTCCCTTCCATCTGTCGCTTTTTGTCTCCTCTGTGTTTGCTGGTGTTAGATGCTCTGGGCGCTGTGCCACTGCCATTCAGTGCTACAGCGCGAATGCTCCCTATTGTAAATTGACTGGATGAATTGGTATTCCCATAATTGGCTCATTTGATTTACCTGTTAGTCCCTCGTATAGTGCACTGTGCGTGCCCAGGGCTGGTAGACCGAATGCTGCTGGTGGGCCTGCAGCGCTGATTGCGCCACCCACCTAAGCAGCACGTAAAGTGTGTCTCAGACCTGCCATCGCAGAGTCTGTGCGCAGTCCAGAACTGCCATTCTTTGACTGTAAAGTGAACCCACTTCCCAGTCCCTCAACCTTCCCTTGGCATCATGTAAGTCATCCCTATGGCAGGGTGCGTTGTATGTGAAAGGGAGGACCTGCCTTGGTCTGTGTGGCATGTCCTGATAGTGAATTACACTCCATTTCGTTTTTCACTATTGCAAGGCTGTGTTCCCTTAGGCCAGAATGGGCAGTTTTGATTATTACATCCTATAATCCTAGCTGACCCAAGGAACACGTTTGGAAAGTCGAATTTAGTATGCCTGAGCTCAGAATATTAAAATACATCTTTTAGTAAGGATTATTTTTATATTCTGTGTTTGAAAACACCACTTCTAGGAAGTAGGTATTTTCTTGCCTAAGTCGTCCCTTGTGCTCTGCTGTAATGTGTATTGGATGTCTGGTCTTGGAGGGACAGGGCAGGCTGAGCCCGACCTGGGGTGAAGAGCGGAATCTGCAGCTGGAGTATGGGGAGGGGTGACCCTTTGGTCTGAGCAGGGCTGGGCCTGGCAAGGTGAATGATGGCTCCAGCCCCCACTGTGCGTCTGATGGCAGACCCCCTCTTCCTCAAAGGCAGGATGCTGCCTCGTAAATAAAGTGCTCCAGGACCACACCGAACTGGTTCTGGCTGGGTTCAGTGACTGGTGACTTCTGAGAACAAATTCCTGTGGGGTATAAATATCTGCGCCGAAACCCCTACGTGGTGTGTTACTTCTGGATGTCAAGACGAACCTCTGTCCGTGTAACGAGAGGAAAAGGACTTTGAAACTTTCATCCATCTTGCTGAAGCAACTACCCAAGGGCCTGATTTGAGCTTGCCTCCTGCTGAAGTCTCAGGGACATTAGACTTCACCCATCCGCCTTCTGAATTCCTATTGAGAGGGGTTCTACTCGCAGGTGAGGCCTCTGTCGAGAATTCCAGAGCCTCTGGGTCTACTGCGGGGAACGCGGGCTGAGAATCATCGCTATCGCTATTGTGGCCCACTGCAGCTGAGGAGCTGTTGCCGCTGAAAGCCCGCATTTGTCTGTGTTACGAGAATCATCGCTATCGCGGGCCGCTGCAGCTGAGGAGCTGTTGCCGCTGAGAGCCCGCGTTTGTCTGTGCTATGAGAATCATCGCTATCGCTATTGTGGTCCGCTGCAGCTGAGGAGCTGTTGCCGCTGAGAGCCCGCATCTGTCTGTGCTACGAGAATCATCGCTATCGCTATTGTGGGCCGCTGCAGCTGAGGAGCTGTTGCCGCTGAGAGCCCGCATCTGTCTGTGCTACGAGAATCATCGCTATAGCTATTGTGGGCCGCTGCAGCTGAGGAGCTGTTGCCGCTGAGAGCCCGCATCTGTCTGTGCTACGAGAATCATCGCTATCGCTATTGTGGGCCGCTGCAGCTGAGGAGCTGTTGCCGCTGAGAGCCCGCATTTGTCTGTGCTACGAGAATCATCGCTATCGCTATTGTGGGCCGCTGCAGATGAGGAGCTGTTGCTGCTGAGAGCCCGCATTTGTCTGTGCTACGAGAATCATCGCTATCGCTATTGAGGGCCGCTGCATCTGAGGAGCTGTTGCCGCTGAGAGCCCGCATTTGTCTGTGCTACGAGGATCATCGCTATCGCTATTGTGGGCCGCCGCAGCTGAGGAGCTGTTGCCGCTGAGAGCCCGCATTTGTCTATGCTACGAGGATCAGCGCTATCGCTATTGTGGGCCGCTGCGGCTGAGGAGCGGCTGCCGCTGAGAGCCCGCCTTTTTATCACCGCCTCAGGAGCCTCGTGAGTGCACAACGCGGACCGCTGCGGCCGCTGCGAGTCCGCCTGTCATCATCGCGGCTTCCTCCCGAAGCTGCGTGTCGTGCCCGTTTAAACCTCAGGTACATTGTGCATCACCGGGTCGCATAGACCCCGGCCTCGAACTAAGTTCGTTTCACACGCTTTTGAGTGCTTTTAACTGCCTTTCTTCATGAACTTATATTTACGTGCATTGTGGCTTTTTGATCGTATTTGAGCCTTGTATTAAGCTTATATAAAGATACCTATTTTTCTATAGCTACTTGTGTGGTGTCCCTTTGTGGTGTCGTCACTGCGTTTATTGTGTATGGTCATAAATGCTTCACACACTGCCTCTGAGATAGGCCTGTCTGCTCGTGCTACGTTACCACAGGGTTGAGCAGGGGTTATCAAAGGGTGTAGCCCCCTTACTCTGACTTAGGAAGAAGGGTCCCTACTTGGACATTGGCCAGCCACTGAAAACTAGAGACCCCCATTTCTAACATTGGTGGTCAGCGGTGAGGATCAGGACTTGCATCTGTGATCCACATACAATAACTGGTGTACACCACTAGTGAGTGCAGACCTAAACGCAACCACATACGTTGTTGATCTTGTTCTATTTTTTGATCGTAATTGCCAGTTATGTCTACAATGGGTAAGCCAGCATCCAATGCTTCGGAGGATCTCACCTTTGAGGAAGAGAGGTTAGAAACCTACACTGCCAAACAGCTAAAGTCTTTTTGCAAGCAATTCACCGTCCCTATTTCAGGTCTCTCTAGGAAGGAGGAGTATCAGAAGGCGCTAAAGGCCTGGTGGGAGGCGAGGGAGTCCCCCGGTAATGGGGGAGAGCCTTGGGACGGGGGAGAGAATGCCGGAGGGCAGCAGGATGACGAAGTGGATTTAGGGGGAGGTAAAGCACTTTCCAGTACAGGTACTAGTGTGTCCTCAAAGGGCCTGTCTCCAGAAGAGATGGAGGACAGGGAGAGAGATAGGAGGCATAGTTTGGAGATGGCCAAATTAGAAGGTCAGAAGGACCTAGAGAGTAAAAAGTTGGATATTAAGAATAACAGGTTGACATTTGAACTTGAGAAAATGAAACTGGAGCATGAGAGAATATTGAGGGAACTGGAGATCAAGGCTAAGAGTTTAGAGATCTCCCCCTCTGGTGGCAGCATACCTTTAGTACCTACCGAGGGTAGAGTTTATATACCCAAGGATGTCATCAAGGATTTCCATAAGAGGATATTGGGCAATGGTTTGCCGCCTACGAGATAGCCATGGTGTCCCACCGGGTCCCTGAGAAGGATTGGGGAGCGGGGTTGTGGGGACGCTTTGTGAGTGATGGGAGGGATACCCTGTTGGATCTGCCTGAAGAGAGCAGGATGGTGTATGCCCACATGAAAGAGGCCTTGATGACGCGATATGGTTTGACCCCAGAAATGTACAGGCAGAGATTTAGAACCTGTAAGAAGTTAGAGGGTACCACTTGGGTTGAATATGTGTCTTTTTTTTGCAGAGCAATGGATCGCTGGGTAAAAGGTAGCAAGGTGGAAACTTTTGAACAACTGTATGATTTGTTTGCATGGGAGCATTTAGCTAGTAACTGTTTTCCAGAGCTACGCCAGCACCTTGTTGATAGCAAGCTAACTAACCCTAGGAAGCTTGCTGAGGAGGCGGACCGCTGGGTGAGCACCCGGGTTCGCAAGGGTCAGGTGGGAGACTTCGCCAAAGGTGGGCAGGGTCCCCAGCAGAGAAGTGGGGGGGACACGGGTAAACAGAGGGAGTTCCAGAGAGGGCCCCAAAGTAATTCCCAAGGGAACCCGGGAGTGGTGTCCCAGTCTCCCCCTGAGAAGAAGCCAGTGCCCCCGACAGGTAGGCCTGTTCATACGGGGCCCCTTACTTGTTTTAAATGTGGTCAAGTGGGCCACCGGTATTATGATCCCCAGTGTCCCCAGAGGGACCTCAATGCACCACCCCGTGCACTACCCCGCCAGCTTGCTAATGTAGCCCTGGGAGGGGAGGAGATGGGTGCCCCAGGTGGTGGGATCCCGTAGAATTGACCCTTGTCTCGCTAGGAGACTTTGAGAAGGTCCCTAACCCCACGCTACCTGATAACACTAAGAAGTACAGGCAGTGGGTGACCATCAATGGCCATAGGGTGGAGGCTCTGAGGGACACCGGAGCAAGCGTGACTGCTGTCAGCTCCCAGTTGGTGTCCCCAGAGCAGGTTGTCCCCCATGCATTCTGCCCAGTAGTGTCAGCAGACAACTCTGAGAGCCAGTGTGAGGTGGCTCAAGTTCCCTTTGAGTGGGGGGGGTGTCTCAGGAACTCTTCAAGTAGCTGTGAGGCCAGCCATGCCGGTAGAGTGTCTGTTGGGCAACGATTTAGAGAACTCCCCGTGGGCTACAGTGGAGAGGAAATCTCACTTGGAAATGTTGGGTCTGCCTGAGTGGGCGTGCGCGACCACTCGGTCCATGGCAGCCAGTAAGGACGTTCAGAAGGACCTGGAGCCTGAAAGTATGGCCCAGGCCCCTGCCTTAAAGAGAAGGGGTAGGGGGCGCGGGAAACCGGCCTCCATAGTTCCCACGGCCCAGGAGGGAGCAGACCTTGAGGGGGATGCCCTGGAGCCTACCGGGGAACAAGTAGCCAAACTAGGGGACCTGCCTGGGCTGACCCATAGGCAGCAGGAAGGAGGGCCCACCAGGGAGGAATTTTGTGAATAGCAGAGAACGTGCCCTTCTCTTGAGAGGCCGCGGTGACAGGCTGCAGTCCAGGCAGCAGGTGATCAGTCAGGGTCACATCTGATCTATTGGGAGAATGACCTCCTTTACAGCGAGCCTAAGGTTGCTGAGCCTGGGTCAGCCCGTGTGCTGGTGGTACCCCAGTGCTTCAGAGCCTTCCTACTGGGGTTGGCTCATGATGTGCCATTGGCAGGACATCTGGGGCAGACCAAGGCCTTCAAGAGGCTGGTCACCCACTTTTATTGGCCCAGATGCGCAGGAGCTCAGATGCTCACTGCAGGACATGTGAAACTTGCCAGGCAAGTGGGAAGAGTGGGGGGAAGATCAAAGCCCCACTCCAGTCCTTCCCAGTTGTCAGTACCCCATTCGAGCGAGTGGGCATTGACATTGTGGGGCCTCTGGACCCCAAGACAGCCATGGGCAACAGGTTCATCCTGGTCTTGGTGGACCATGCCACCCGGTACCCTGAAGCCATCCCGCTCCGGACAGTGACGGCCCCCGTGGTGGGACGTGCACTGATGGGGATTTTCTCCCGTGTGGGGTTCCCCAGAGAGGTGGTGTCCGATAGGGGTACTAACTTCATTTCCAAATATATGAAGTCTCTGTGGGAGGAGTGTGGGGTAACTTATAAGTTTACCACCCCTTACCACCCCCAAGGTAATGGGCTGGTTGAGAGATTCAACCGGACCCTCAAAGGCATTATTATGGGCCTAGAAGAGTCCATGAGGCGTAAGTGGGACGTCCTCTTGCCATGCCTGTTGTTTGCTTACCGTGAGGTGCCACAGAAGTCCCTAGGGTTCAGCCCCTTTGAACTACTCTAGGGTCACCCGGTAAGAGGGCCTCTGAGTCTGGTCAAGGAAGGCTGGGAGCAATCTCCCAGGAAACCTCCCCAGGATATGTTTAGCTACATGCTGGCCTTCAGGAACCAGACTCTGCATTTCAGAAAGCTTGCTGAGGCGAATCTGGAAGCCAGCCAGGAAGAGATGAAACGTTGGCACGATCAGAATGCCACTCTGATTGAGTTTCAGCCTGGTCAAAAGGTTTGGGTCATGGCCCCAGTGGAGCCCTGTGCGCTCCAAGATAAGTGGACCGGACCCTTTGAGGTGGCGGAGCGCAAAAGTCCTGTTACCTACTTGGTGGACTTGCGGTCTCCCCGGAACCCCTTGCGGGTCCTGCATGTCAACCGCCTGAAGCCCCACTTTGAGAGGTCCGAAGTGGGCATTCTCCTGGCCACAGATGCTGGGATGGAGGAGGAGAGTGAGCCTCTTCCTGACCTCCTGTGTGCAAAGGAGCAAGATGGGTCAGTGGAGGGTGTGGTCCTCTCCACCACACTGACCCCTGAGCAGCAGAGTGACTGTCGCCAACTGTTGGGACAATTCAGTGATCTGTTCTCCCTGGTGCCTAGTGTCACTGATTGGTGTGTCCATGAAGTGGACACTGGGGACAGTCCTCATGTTAAGCACAAGGCTTACCGAGTGACTGACCGGGTTAGGGCATGCATTAAGGAGGAGGTTTCCAAAATGTTTGCTTTAGGGGTGATTGAGTCCTCTAGCAGCCCTTGGTCCAGCCCAGTGGTCCTGCTACCAAAAGCTGCAGCGCCTGGTGCCACCCCAGAACTTCGGTTCTGCGTGGACTACCGAGGTCTCAATTCAGTCACAAAGACTGACGCGCACCCCATCCCCAGAGCTGATGAGCTCATAGATCGGCTAGGGGCTGCACGGTACCTCAGCACGTTTGATTTGACGTCTGGGTATTGGCAGATCGCCTTGACTGATGGGGCAAAGGAGAGGTCAGCATTCTCCACACCGGATGGGCACTACCAGTTCCGGGTGATGCCCTTTGGGATGAAGAATGCCCCTGCCACCTTTCAGAGGTTGGTCAACAGGGTGTTGGTTGGGCTGGAGGATTTCAGTGCCGCCTACCTGGATGACATTGCAGTGTTTAGTTCCTCATGGGAGGACCACCTGCGCCACCTCTGGGAAGTGTTGATGGCACTGCGAAGGGCAGGCCTCACAATCAAGGCAAGTAAGTGCCAGATTGGGCAGGGTTCTGTGGTGTACTTGGGACACCAGGTTGGGAGCGGCCAGGTGGCGCCCCTACAGCCCAAGATTGAAACCATCCTGGCTTGGGAACCCCCAAAGACCCAGACACAGGTGAGAGCCTTTTTAGGACTCACTGGTTATTACAGGAGGTTTGTCAAGGGGTATGGCAACATTGTTGCACCCTTGACTGAGCTGACTTCTAAGAAACAACCAAAGATTGTGAACTGGACTGACACCTGTCAGAAAGCTTTTGACGCCCTGAAGACTGCCATGTGCACAGCACCTGTACTTCAGGCGCCCAACTTTTCAAACGAATTTGTTGTCCAGACAGATGCTTCAGAGCATGGTGTGGGGGCTGTTCTGTCACAGATCAATGAGGAGGGCCTAGACCAACCGGTAGCCTTCATTAGTAGGAAGTTACTTCCACGGGAACAGAGGTGGAGTGCAATTGAGCGTGAGGCATTTGCTGTGGTCTGGGCACTGAAGAAGCTGAGGCCATACCTGTTTGGGACTCACTTCCAGGTTCAGACGGACCACATGCCCCTCAGATGGTTGATGCAGATGAGGGGTGAGAATCCCAAGTTGTTGAGGTGGTCTATTTCCCTACAGGGGATGGACTTTACGGTGGAACACCGCCCGGGTACAGAACACACCAATGCTGATGGTCTGTCCAGATTTTTCCGCCTTAGTGATGAGAACCCCCAAGTAGGTGGGTAGTTCTCCCCACATTTCAGCTGGAGGGGACACATGTTAGACCTGGCACAATTGGCGTGGGTCTCCCTTCCATCTGTCGCTTTTTGTCTCCTCTGTGTTTGCTGGTGTTAGCTGCTCTGGGCGCTGTGCCACTGCCATTCAGTGCTATAGCGCAAATGCTCTCTATTGTAAATTGACTGGATGAATTGGTATTCCCATAATTGGCTCATTTGATTTACCTGTTAGTCCCTCGTATAGTGCACAGTGCGTGCCCAGGGCTGGTCGACCGAATGCTGCTGGTGGGCCTGCAGCGCTGATTGCGCCACCCACCTAAGCAGCGCGTAAAGTGTGTCTCAGACCTGCCATCGCAGAGTCTGTGCGCAGTCCAGAACTGCCATTCTTTGACTGTAAAGTGAACCCACTTCCCAGTCCCTCAACCTTCCCTTGGCATCATGTAAGTCATCCCTATGGCAGGGTGCGTTGTATGTGAAAGGGAGGACCTGCCTTGGTCTGTGTGGCATGTCCTGATAGTGAATTACACTCCATTTCGTTTTTCACTATTGCAAGGCTATGTGTTCCCTTAGGCCAGACTGGGCAGTTTTGATTATTACATCCTATAATCCTAGCTGACCCAAGGAACACGTTTGGAAAGTCGAATTTAGTATGCCTGAGCTCAGAATATTAAAATACATCTTTTAGTGAGGATTATTTTTATATTCTGTGTTTGAAAATATCACTTCTAGGAAGTAGGTATTTTCTTGCCTAAGTCGTCCCGTGTGCTCTGCTGTAATGTGTATTGGATGTCTGGTCTTGGAGGGACAGGGCAGGCTGAGCCCGACCTGGGGTGAAGAGCGGAATCTGCAGCTGGAGTATGGGGAGGGGTGACCCTTTGGTCTGAGCAGGGCTGGGCCTGGCAAGGTGAATGATGGCTCCAGCCCCCACTGTGCGTCTGATGGCAGACCCCCTCTTCCTCAAAGGCAGGATACCGCCTCGTAAATAAAGTGCTGCAGGACCACACCGAACTGGTTCTGGCTGGGTTCACTGACTGGTGACTTTTGAAAACAAAGACCTGTGGGGTATAAATATCTGCGCCGAAACCCCTACGTGGTGTGTTACTTCTGGATGTCAAGACGAACCTCTGTCCGTGTAACGAGAGGAAAAGGACTTTGAAACTTCCATCCATCTTGCTGAAGCAACTACCCAAGGGCCTGATTTGAGCTTGCCTCCTGCTGAAGTCTCAGGGACATTAGACTTCACCCATCCGCCTTCTGAATTCCTATTGAGAGGGGTTCTACTCACAGGTGAGGCCTCTGTCGAGAATTCCGGAGCCTCTGGGTCTACTGCGGGAACGCGAGCTGAGAATCATCGCTATCGCTATTGTGGGCCGCTGCAGCTGAGGAGCTGTTGCCGCTGAGAGCCCACATTTGTCTGTGTTACGAGAATCATCGCTATCGCTATTGTGGGCCGCTGCAGCTGAGGAGCTGTTGCCGCTGAGAGCCCACATCTGTCTGTGCTACGAGAATCATCGCTATCGCTATTGTGGGCCGCTGCAGCTGAGGAGCTGTTGCCGCTGAGAGCCCTTATCTGTCTGTGCTACGAGAATCATCGCTATCGCTATTGTGGGCCGCCGCAGCTGAGGAGCTGTTGCCGCTGAGAGCCCGCATTTGTCTGTGCTACGAGAATCATCGCTATCGCTATTGTGGGCCGCTGCAGCTGAGGAGCTGTTGCCGCTGAGAGCCCGCATTTGTCTGTGCTACGAGAATCATCGCTATCGCTATTGTGGGCCGCCGCAGCTGAGGAGCTGTTGCCGCTGAGAGCCCGCATTTGTCTGTGCTACGAGGATCATCACTATCGCTATTGTGGGCCGCCGCAGCTGAGGAGCTGTTGCCGCTGAGAGCCCGCATTTGTCTATGCTACGAGGATCAGCACTATCGCTATTGTGGGCCGCTGCGGCTGAGGAGCGGCTGCAGCTGAGAGCCCGCCTTTTTATCACTGCCTCAGGAGCCTCGTGAGTGCACGCCGCGGACCGCTGCAGCTGGGAGCTGCGGCCGCTGCGAGTCCGCCTGTCATCATCGCGGCTTCCTCCTGAAGCTGCGTGCCGTGCCCCTTTAAACCTCAGGTACATTGTGCATCACCGGGTCGCGTAGACCCCGGCCTCGAACTAAGTTTGCTTCACATGCTTTTGAGTGCTTTTAACTGCCTTTCTTCGTGAACTTATATTTACGTGCATTGTGGCTTTTTGATCATATTTGAGCCTTGTGTTAAGCTTATATAAAGATACCTATTTTTCTATAGCTACTTGTGTGGTGTCCCTTTGTGGTGTCGTCACTGCGTTATTGTGTTTGGTCATAAATGCTTCACACACACTGCCTCTGAGATAGGCCTGTCTGCTCGTGCTACGTTACCACAGGGTTGAGCAGGTGTTATCAAAGGGTGTAGCCCCCTTACTCTGACTTAGGAAGAAGGGTCCCTACTTGGACATTGGCCAGCCACTGCCAACTAGAGACCCCCATTTCTAACAGGAGGGGTCAACTATTTGCTATTACATATTCAGCATTCGCCCGTGGGGCAGCTGTCCAGCTGAGAGCTGGGTCCCATTTGAAGCAAGTGGCACAAAAATTGACACCGTTGGTCATTATGTCTTCGTCCGTGGAGTGTTTGATGGCGAGATGTTAGTGCTGGGTTGTGTGTATGCTCCAAATATGGATCAGGGTGTTTTCTTGCAGCGTTTTCTTGCAGCATCTGTCTTCAGTGCTGGCTGAGTGGTCCCACCTCCTGTGGATTATAGGGGAATGATTTCAATGTGGTTCTGGATGTAAACCTGAAATGCTGTCATCCCCCTTTGCAGAGTGCTGGTGCTGTCAAACAGGATATGGCCCTCTCTAATTGGGTGTCAAGCTGGTCTTTGGTGGATGTATGGAGGATTAAAGCAAATTAAGGATGGCTGGGTAACAGTTGCGCTGTGTTGTGTAAAGTGATGTTCACTATATCAGGCTGCTCAAATGATATAGATAATAATGGGCATCCACCATTACCAGATATGCAGGCAACGCCCACACATAAGCCAAGCAAAAAGGTAATATCAGCAATAAACGTCCATAGTAATAAACACAGTCCACAATAATAGTAGTCTCAAGAGTTCTTCTTTGTCTTCTTTATTTCTTTAAAACACGCTTCAACCCAGGTCCTAGCCAACACGTGTTTCGTCTTAGTGTGGAGTCAACCACAGACTTCTTCAGGGCTAGAACATTTAACACAAAAGAGCCCGTATTATAATTACAGAATCATTCACAAGGACATGTCTGTAAAGGACAGAAACGACCTAAAGGCTGTGAACATACACAAAGCAGAAACCCTGAATCAAACGTTCACATGCTCATGTTAAACAAAAAGTGGTAAAAAGTTCGATCTGACACCTCATAGTTTTAACACACTTGGTTAAAATCAAACTTAACAGTGTGCACTTATAAAAGTGAAGAAGTGAAAAAATGCAACCAAGGAAGGGAGAAAGGAGGCTAAAAGAGTCTAAAACAGAAAAAACACCAACCAAAGCAGCACCGAATTTGGTGAAGTAAGACCAGCAACAAGGTGGTGAATATGTAAACTGAAATCTGTGTCCCGACATAACCCTATAGTGATCTAATACTAGGACAGGCACTCACCAGTTACGTAATCGCTGCGATATGGATGAAAAGAGAGAAGTATAAAGCCAATAGATATATTTCATCCAAAACGTCAAAGGCCCGAACCAGTATGGCTTCTACAACATAATGAGAGACGCAATAAGACAACAACACAGCCATAATGTTTCCACATACTACGCAGCTCATCGTACAGTCAGCGTTAAGATCTGTGTAGATTCCTCTAACATACTCACTTAAGGAGACCAAGGAAAAATTGAAAGCTGCAAAGGGCTGTCCAAATCAATTCTGTGTCCAGAGTTTCGTATCAGGTCCCCTAATAGAAGCATGAGAAATGGCTCAACAGTGGGGTATCACCAAACCTAGTCGGCGTTCAATAAGTATTTATGCAAAATACATATACGTTCTCTCTATCACACTCTCTGTACGCGTATGGAATAACATTAAATGTCAAATGGCACGTATAAATATATGTTGAGACTCATGCTCCAGTAAGAAGAGCAAAAGAAAATCAGTACATCTGTCAAAGTATATAGCACATGTAACCCATAATCTTTAGTAATATCGTGGACCCCTAGTAACCTTACAATAAATAAGGAGGGAGTCAGCACCTCCTAAAGCAATCATAGTGACAGTAATTCTTATAGGATACCCAGAGAGCGTCAGCAACTGACAGTGTAACTAGGTCAGAACCTAAGAACCAACGGGAGAATCAGTAATAAATAAAGTCCTCAAACAATATAAAATAGAACGAGTATGAACAGGGCAGATTAATACCTCTGCTCTGATAGTCTCAACATATATTTATACGTGCCATTTGACATTTAATGTTATTCCATACGCGTACAGAGAGTGTGATAGAGAGAACGTATATGTATTTTGCATAAATACTTATTGAACGCCGACTAGGTTTGGTGATACCCCACTGTTGAGCCATTTCTCATGCTTCTATTAGGGGACCTGATACGAAACTCTGGACACAGAATTGATTTGGACAGCCCTTTGCAGCTTTCAATTTTTCCTTGGTCTCCTTAAGTGAGTATGTTAGACTGAGGAATCTACACAGATCTTAACGCTGACTGTACGATGAGCTGCGTAGTATGTGGAAACATTATGGCTGTGTTGTTGTCTTATTGCGTCTCTCATTATGTTGTAGAAGCCATACTGGTTCGGGCCTTTGACGTTTTGGATGAAATATATCTATTGGCTTTATACTTCTCTCTTTTCATCCATATCGCGCGATTACGTAACTGGTGAGTGCCTGTCCTAGTATTAGATCACTATAGGGTTATGTCGGGACACAGATTTCAGTTTACATATTCACCACCTTGTTGCTGGTCTTACTTCACCAAATTCGGGGCTGCTTTGGTTGGTGTTTTTTCTGTTTTAGACTCTTTTAGCCTCCTTTCTCCCTTCCTTGGTTGCATTTTTTCACTTCTTCACTTTTATAAGTGCACACTGTTAAGTTTGATTTTAACCAAGTGTGTTAAAACTATGAGGTGTCAGATCGAACTTTTTACCACTTTTTGTTTAACATGAGCATGTGAACGTTTGATTCAGGCTTTCTGCTTTGTGTATGTTCACAGCCTTTAGGTCGTTTCTGTCCTTTACAGACATGTCCTTGTGAATGATTCTGTAATTATAATACGGGCTCTTTTGTGTTAAATGTTCTAGCCCTGAAGAAGTCTGTGGTTGACTCCACACTAAGACGAAACACGTGTTGGCTAGGACCTGTGTTGAAGCGTGTTTTAAAGAAATAAAGAAGACAAAGAAGAACTCTTGAGACTACTATTATTGTGGACTATGTTTATTACTATGGAAGTTTATTGCTCAGGATATTACCTTTTTGCTTGGATTTATGGAGGGCCCGCAATTTTGGCATATGTGAATATTCTTTTTATTCCCCACCACACGGCCTACATATACGCTTGGATCGTATCCTTTGCCCCTCCTCATAGTTAGAGATTTACACAGGTGACCTATTTGGGTAAAACCTTCTCAGACCAGAGTCCTCTTGAAATGGAGATGGCATGGGGTCGGGCCCCAACCCCTATTCCAGCATGGCACATGCAACCACTTCTCCTTGAGGATATAGTCTTTGGGGACACCTTGGCCACCACCATTGAGACATACTTTGCCGATAAAGAGGGCACAGCGTCCTCATCACTTATAGAGTGGCAGGCGTTTATGGTAGTGATTAGGGGGGAGTCCATAGCTACAGCTACTGGGGCCAGACAGTTCGTTTTGCGTAACCTCAAACGCACTGAAACACAGCTAGGGCTTCGTGAACAGGTAGTTGTACATGATACCACACATTTAGATGCCTTACAAGATGCAAGAATCCAACACGCAGAGCTCTTGGAACGCCTGAGGTTTATAGATCATAAAACTTAGTTTGAGAGACTACACTTCAAGGTTGATAGAGCGGGTACTTTACTGGCCCATATGATACGGCTGCCATTATCCCCAAAGTCGGTCCTTTCACTGGTAACACCTTCCAAAACACGTTGCACTACACAGTTGGAGATCAATGAGGCCTTCCGTGCAAATATACTGGGCTGTATGAGGCCCGCCCTTCCCAGACCTCTGCAGAGGTAGATGTTTTCCTGCATGACCTGAGGCTTCCAGTGGTCTTGGCTGTGAATAGAACAGATTTGGGTGCCCCACTGTCACCTAGTAAATTGCTCCAAGCAATTGAGGATATGGCACGTAATAAAATGCCGTAAATAGATGGTTTACCCATTGAATTTTATTCACGGTTAGCCTCCTACAACTGGAGAAACTTTACAATGCCTCTCTTGAAGTGGGCTCATTACCACCTACCACTTGCTAGGCTCTGGTCACCTCTTTACTTGAACTTGTTCGGGCCCCGGTAGACCTCTCTTCTTATAGGCCACTCTCCCTTCTGACATCAGAGTATAAAATATTGGGTAAACTGCTGGTGCGACGTCTGCGACGTCTGCTCCATGAGTTGATTCATAATGACCAGTGCGGTTTCGTTCTGCGCACGAGCACCTCTTTCAATATACAGCACTTGTATCAGGTAATGGAGATAGCTAGAGGAAAAAACTTTCTTTAGATCTCCAAAAGGCATTTGATTCTCAGGGATGGGACTATATGTTCTCGACACTGCTCATATTTACCATTCCCCCCACCTTTGCCTGCTGGGTTCAGCTCCTCTATATTAATCCCACAGCAAGGGCCAAACCTGGGACACATATTTCGCCGCTATACCCGATCTCCCGGGGGAACAGGCAGGGTTGACCATTATCACCCCTTTTGTCTGTCCTAGCAATGGAACCCCTGACAAAGAAATTTAGCCAGGAGGCTGAGGACTGGGGCATCCCACGAGGACCTCAGATCCATGCGGTCTCAATGTATGCAGACGATATGATAGTTTACACTCGTGACCTGGGCACCTATCTTTGCTCTACTTCGGTCCTTTGGTGCCCTGTCTGGCCTCTGGGTCAATCACACTAAATCACATGCATTTTCATTTCAAAACACTATGCATCATGACACAGTGTCCCTGGGCACGCAGACCATACCGGTTCCACATCGTACATTTTGTTACCTGGGCATCCAGGCCTACAGATCACCTTCAGATTTGTTAGACAGGAACCTACTGAAAGCTATCACATCACTAAAATCTCAGGGGAACTTCTGGGTTACATTGCCCCTGTCGGTGGCGCTATCTAATATGTTGATGTTGCCCAGGCTGTTATATTACTTTGTAAACCTACCGGTTGTTGTACCCAGGACCATTTTTAAGACATTAAATTCCCAGCAGCTTGACCTTATTTGGGGCTCAGGGTGACGACGTGATAGCCTACTTAAATTGTAGCTGCTATCTGGGGAGGTTGGGTTGGGCGTGCTCGACTTTAAGGCCTAGTGCCTTGCATACTAGTTACAGTGGCTGTCATACTAGCTGGTGGGGTTCCACTTACATGAAATTGGTTATTCGCCACGTATGTTGAATTCGGGCATGTTACAAAGACTGCTGTTGCCTGGAGTGGTGCGACCACCAGGGCTCCCCCAACTGATTAACAACGCTATTACATACTGGAGAAGTACGCTCCATTATGCGAAAACACCTACAAATTACACCCCTAATATACCACTGCGGAGCATTCCTACTCCGATGGTCACCCATACGTCCATCAGACTGTTACCATGCGAAAATGAAGGGATCACGACAGTGGGTGATTTGTTAACTGATGGGGCGCTGATGACCCATCAGGACTCCACGCAAATACATGGGCTCCCCAATTCCCTTTTCCTGACACATGTCAACATACTATCCTATGTCCATCTACATTGGTCGCCATCAGAATCTGCACCTGATACACATACACTGATTCAGGCTGTTTATGAAATGGGCACTGGCAGATACCTGGTCAAGTGGCTCTATAGGGTGTTACGTGCCCATCTACATATCTCTCTAGACCCCTTATGGGCACAGTGGAAAGCGGACCTAGCCCGCGCTTTCAATGATAACGAATGGCAGTTTTTTATTGAGTATCTGAGTATGATACCCCACAATGCCCGCTTCAAATTTATCCAGTTTTCACTCCTGCATAGGGCGTATTTGACACCATCGAAACTCCATAGGATATTCCCCACAGCTTCATCCTCCTGCCAAAGATGCAGATAATGGCGACTTACTGCACATGTTATGGGCTCGTCCCTCATTATCATGCTGTTGGATGGGACATTAGGGAACCGCTCACGACACTCACAGGAATTACACACTGGGACACAGCTGAACATTGCCTTTTAGCCTATACCCTAGGCCCAAAACATTTAAGACTGTGACTTGTTTTATCGATTTGGCACTTCTTCTGGCTAAACGTCCGATTACACACGGTTTGGCGCAGGGGCACAGTGGAAAGATACGTACTGCATAGGGAAGAATACAGTGGGTTACGCAAGCAACCCATGGCAATGGTATGGGATGATCTACTGGAACAATTTAAATGCCAGAAGTAGGAAGTTGCCTGAACCCTTTTCGCACAACGGAGATGGTACTTTCATGTCCCTGTCTCTTATCATTCCATACCACTAATTCTACAGGATGTATGGTAACCCTTATACTTACTTACAGACACAGATAGATCTCACCCATTATGTTCTGATTCTCTTGGGGGCGTGGACTCAGGATTGCAGTTTGTGATGGGGGTGGGTGGATGGTGGTTAGTGGATAACTTTCTTTTGCTCTTTTTCAATCTTTTTTTTATACATAGATCTTCATATCATCTGCACTGTGTACCACATGTTATGCGCCACTTATGCTTATTCATGTATATGGTCAGCTGTTGCCACTTCTGTTGGCTTATACCACAATGTATGACAATATTTTCTTCAATTATGTCTTGTTTATGATTGTCAAAATGCAATAAAATAAGTTTGGGGAAAAAAACACAATACAGAGTCACACCGTGGTCCCAACAGATGAGGCCTTGGGACAATTAATTTTCCTAACAACATTCTGTTAAGCTAGAGAAGAAAGCATCACGTACATGTGAAAGAAACATGTTGTTTCAAAACATTATTTACAAAGTTGCCTAAGTGTCCTGTGAGCCTAGTGAGAAAGGAACCGAAAGATGACTGCATGCTTAAAGAAATGGCTGCAGGCAACAAAAACCATTTTAAATTGAAGCCCACATTGTCCAATATTACCTAACAGACTATCTTGATTACACTTGATGTTAATCACATCATTTTAATACAGTCATGAATTTTATAAAATCCTACACTTCATTTACTAAATCCCCTTACAATGCAGTCTTCTCTGACTACAAATTCATGCATCTGCCTTCCTCCAACTCCTTCATTTCATTGAACATCTTAGATCGGATGTCATCTAATTCGAAATCTTCACATTTTTGTTTTCTTCCGCTCGTTGCATACAGCTTCTTCGCACACCGAAAATGTAACCCTCCTGATGGAGCAGGAACTCATAATGAGACCTGCTCGGAAGCAATCTCCTCACAGTATTAATTTATTAAACTTTGTATTGTTCATACTAACAATTGCATACACGAATACAAGTAGAAAGGAAGCTTGCCTATGTGTTAGAACTAATAAATAACGCTTGTCTAATCTAAAATGGCCGCTAAAGCGCAGGAAACCTATTGCGCATGTGTCAACCATATCACGTGGTGTGACGTCTTTCTTTGCTTGGAGGGAAATCCTTGCTTCTGAGCAGTGTGTATTAAAATGGCTGCTTAATGTTCTCATGTGCTACCGCTTGCTCATATGTTGCAATTAAACTGTGGTATCCTAACGCTATTAATGCGGGATAGAATTTATAAGTAAATGGGAATAGAGTAGAAAGAGTGGGTATACAGTAAAACTATTTATTTGTGATTTTAATATTTTCTTCTTTGACTTTTAATAGTTCGTAAAATGGGCCTGGGGTTGGTGAACTGAAACTCGAGAGACAATGGTTCTGCGCATGCGCCCTGAGTGGCTGCCCAGAAGAGAGGATGAAGTCAACCTGGACGTCGTCCAAGGCCATGACCTGATGGCCAACACTATTGTACCCACGATGTCCCTACCGAAAAGAAACAATTTATATGAACAATATATTAAACTTGTCGTGAGACGGGTGGGAAATAAAGCAAATGTATTAATTGTGATGGGCGGTATTTTTAAACAATGGGCTTAAAGAAATTGAATTAAATCGATATGGTGTGAGGATCAACCCCCTGTCCCCGTCCAATCAGAAGTAGTGGGCCCATATTTTTGCAACACTAGTGGGAGGTACATGAGCGTAGAAGGGTATAATAGATATAGAATTAGTTAATTAAGACAGACAGAGACGCACAAGCTCCAGCAGACATACAAGCTGATCGATTGCAGACTGAACCGCTGTCCAGAGAGGTCCTGAGGTGGGGGTGGCGGAGTCCATTAGAAGGAAGACACGGGAGAATTCGAGGAGAAGCAAAGTATCAGAGAGGGGAACGACGCAGGCGTCATTGATAGAGAGGTCACCGGTCCTGTCCTGAACCTGGAGGAGGTCCTTGCTCCTCATCCTTCCTGGGTCCTATCTTTCCAACTCCTTGGCCAAGGGGTTTGATTCTCGCACTTTTAGGTAAATATAAATGCAACCCTTAGTTGCGCTGCTGTCTCTATCCTCTCTTTTCTGAGGGACCGTCATTGATCGATAATTGATTATTATACTTCATCCTTGATATACGATTAAGTATCATGTGGTTCTGTATTTTACTCTGCTAAATCTTTAGATAAACATTTTAAAACTTCCTGACTCAGTGATTATTTCAGGATTATGAATTATAATGAATGTCAATCATTTTAAACTTCCCAATTAGCAAAGGGTCCATTGGTAAGTCATTACTCTTCAATCAGAAAAGTAATTGGTAGCAGGGATTTGATAAAGAGTACAACTGACCCACCAGCGGAAATTGCCAGCGTAGTATGAATGTATGGGCCCAAGTGAGTATTTGGTGTATGAATGCTCGTTGTTAGTAACCCGCTGGATCAGTTTTCTGGTTATCAGAGGATGGTTGTACTTTGTTAATTGGGTAATGAGAATTTTATTTTTATAAACTAACATCCGTTTGTTCAAAGTTTGTTTTATGTTGTCCAGAATTCCCCGGGGAAAATTGAATAGCGGATGGTAAGTGGAAACCATACTGCAGTGAGGTTATCTGTCAGGCAGAAATAGTACTGAAAAGTTAAGGAGGACTATCAGTACTTGTTAGGGACTCTATGTGTGAGTATAGCAAAGGAATACGCTGGTAAAAATTTGATGTTATATCACCTAGAAAGGGTAACATTGAAGAAGTAGCAGGTATTTCTGAAGCTTACGTGAAGAGTAAACGGAAGGGTTTTACTCGTAGTGTATGTTTAGTAAACGGAAAGGTTTTACTAAGTGTGAGAGAGACTATCTTTCCAATCTAGAGAAACTGGCACGATAGCGAATGTTTTATGTTGTTACTGAATTTTAATAAGAAGCGTAGAGAAAATAAAGTTTTGCGTACGATTTTGTAAAGGGAGGGTCAGCTGCCGGAGAGGAAGCTGACGTCACAAAACGCCGCGCTGGGATTGGTTGAAACAGCGGCCGTGGAACGACTCTTGTAAAGGAGGGGTCAGTAGTCAGGAGTAGTACTGACGTCAGAGGTGCCGCGCTGGGATTGGTCGAAACAGCGAGGGACAGAGAAGTGCAGATTGTAAAGGAGGGGTTGGCAGACAAACGTCACAAAAAGGCCGCGCTAGGATTGGTTCGGAGACAAAAGTTAGCTGGAATTTGATTGGTCGTTACCATAGAAGTCGAAATCATAGTGGAGATTGTATGTTAAAACGTGATCCAACTTTAATAGGAAGTCGTCCGGATAGGAGATTCCTAGGCTTTGCAGAATATAATTTTATACATCGAGATTTGCCAAAAATGTACGGAGAAAAGAGGAAAATGTCATTTTTACAAAAGATTAAGAATTATTTTAAAAAGGATAAACCAATCAAAACTAGAGAAGGAATTATCATTCCACCAGCTAAAACGCCCGCTTCATTTATGATGATGGAGAGAGGTTATCATACTTGCGTATGGTTAGAAAATTGGATAGAATATACCAAAAATGATGGAATATTATCATTCCCCGAAAATGGTACTTTTAATGGGAGAATACTTCAAAATTTGAGATTGAGGATGAATGACTTAGAACCCAGACCAAGATTAACTCAATACGAAGCCTTAGAGGAATGGGAAACCGAGGCATTTGAACGTGACCGATCCAGAAGTAATAGGGGTTATCGGGGATTTTTCCCTAGATATCAAAATGAATCAAAGGACGGTCAGATGAAACAATGGAGAAGAGCGATGCTTACAGAGGGTCTGTATCCAATATTAATGGCAGAAGAATCGTTAGGGAGTAAATGCACCGAAAAGACAAAACATTTGACTAGATTTGGAGATTCTGAAGATGAATTTATGGAAGAAATATTAAAGAACCCGCCACCATATCAGGAAGGGACAAGTGGATGCACCCCAAGTGCACCACTGTTAAGAACACCATTGGTACCGCAAGTATTGCATAATCCCCCAGTTAATAGGGTACTTCACGATAAGGAAAAGGAAGCAATAAATAAAAACTGAGCAGAATTAATACAGAGAGTAACACAATTGAGTGTTCATCTTGATTCACTGACCATACCTGTAACAATTGGTCCAGTGGTTCCCTTATATGGTGACAAAGTAAGTTATCCGAAACCCTTAGCAATGCCCACACCTGTAGAAATCCCAAAACCAGAACCTGTAATAATTGATGATCAATTTAGTGTTTGTGAATCTATGATATCCTTAATGGATTTACCTATTCGAGGATCTATAAATAGTACTCCCAGAAGAGTAACACCTGGTTGCTCCAAAGATGTAAACATAGTAACCTCATCAGGAACCAAAAGTGCCACAGTAGTTACACCATAAGACTTAGAAAGGTGGGCACAAGGATCAGACAAACAGAGTTCACCTCCAAAGATTATGGACATTTACAAATTAAAAGTCGAGTTAGAAGAAATGATAGCAGGAAATGTAGGAGTAGATCGTCTGAATACTTACGATGAAGAAGAGCTATTATTTGTATGCAGAAGCATCACTAGAAATGTAAAAATATTTCATGAGAAATTATCAGATTTGGCCTTGTAGATAGGAATTGAAATAGGGAAGTCAAAGGTGTTACAGAAACCCTATAGAGCAGATTTTTCTTACAAAGATTTAGAAAATATGAATGCCTCTGGAAGGAAACTACAAGAATTGATGTCAGTTTTGCAAAAATGGGGAGATCTAGATAAATGGAGAATTAGATGGACAAAGAAAAAGGAAGAGGCACGGTACAGTAGAACCACTTCTGAATATTTAATGAAGGAAACAGGGAAAGCAGATCAAATGTACCCGATGCGAGAAGTTCCAGGAGGAGGATATGTACATGTCCCATGGGGCAGACAGGATATTTTGTCATTTACGAATGATTTTCCAAAGTTGAGAGAAAAGCCAATTGAATGGTACAAGCAGGTTGAGAGGTTTGTGAAGGTGTCAAAGGTATTGTTGAAGGACTTGGATGGATTGTTCGACATAGTGGTACCTGCCGATTTGTGGACAGATTGTAAAATCACAGTTGATTGGCCTAGTGAAGAGTATCCTAGAGATCCAAAGACCGGTGCCCCGTCAAGTGATGTAATGAAAAAGTATCAGCAGGTAATAACTTACCTGAAGGGGAAAATACCACCAAAAGAAACAGATTGGGTGAAAATAGACAGAACTACCCAAGAAGCCAGCGAATAGGTACATGCGTATTACGAACGTTTATTGCAGGTATTCAAACAGTATAGTGGATTTGAGGACATTGGAGATAAAAACATGAGTCAGTTTGTTTACCGATTTGTTTATGGTTTAAAGCCAGAGATTTGTCAGATGATTAAGCAGCACATGTTGTGCTGGCAAGGAAAACCGATCGATGAGATCTTGAAATATGCAAAATATTGTGGAGATGACATTGAGGATAGGCACCAGAAACTGCAAGAGAAAGTGATGTGGGCTCAGGTAAAAATGGCTGAGCGACAGGAAATTAATTTGGACAATCCAAGTGATAATCAGGGAAAAGATTCTGGAACGAATGGTGACACTGGGAATGGAGGAAAAGTGAGAGGACGAATGAGCAGAGAAGAGGCTAAAAGAAGTTTCCTTGTCATGGATGCGGAAAATTGGGGCATTGGAAGGATGAATGTAAAAAGATGCGGAATAATAATGGCCCAAATCAAAATTTAAATCCACAGACACAGAATGACTCACAGCAGGGTGTAAATCCTCAGAGTCAGTTGCCACCTGCACCTATACAGGGTAATGTAAGCAGAGCAAAGCACGGTACAGACGTCGGATATCAAGGAGGAAGTGGTAAGAATGATTATGTAACCTCACAATTTCTTTTACAGGACGACTTCTGTCCATATAGCCAATGACGGTGCCTAGGAGAGGGGGAGAAGGAGTGCGTACTTGGTGCATCCTTACCGGTAGATCAGTCAGGTCCATATGTTGAAGGGAATGTGAAAGGTAATGATATTACTTTCCTTTTGGACACTGGTGCTACCAGGTCTACTGTGAGAACAGAAGACATCCCAGACCTTCCTCTCTCTGGAGAAGCTATCCAAGTTGTGGGGGTAGCTAATCGAAAGATTAGAACACCACTTACCGAACCAATGGAAGTAAAAATTGGAAATTTTAGAGAAATGCATCAATTTGTGGTGTGTGATTCCAGTCCAGTAAATTTATTGGGCCGAGATTTGTTGTGTAAAATGAACTGCACAATTTTCTGCACACCGGATGGTGTGGCAGTTCGGACCCCGGATGAAGACCATGTATATAAATTTATGGTTGCAAAGCAAGGTACAGAAGTAGATGAGATGTTCTCTTTGATAACAAAAGACGAATTGCCAGAAGAATTAAAAACTACAGTAAATTCCATAGTATGGGATTTCACGGGAAAGGAAGTAGGACTTATGGCCAAAATAGACCCAATTAAAATCACTGTAAAAGTAGGTGCAATTTTCCCAAATACCAGACAGTACAAAATGAGTGCAGAAGTAAAGGCAGGAGTCATTGAAGAAATTAACAGAATGGTAAAACAAGGAATACTAAAAGAAGTAATGAGTAGCCCTTGTAACTCACCAATCATGGGTCTGAAGAAACCTAGTGGAAAGTATAGGATTGTTCAGGATCTGCGAAAAATAAATAAGATTGTGGAACCTTGTTGCCCCATAGTGCCAAAGCCCGCAATAATTCTATACCAGATTCCTTGGAGTGCAGGATGGTTTACCGTGATTGATTTATGCCAGGCCTTCTTTTCAATACCCTTGCACCCAGATAGTCAGTATCTTTTTTCATTTAAATTTGAGAACAAAGTCTATGCATGGAATCGTGTTCCTCAGGGGTACACGGAAAGTCCTTCCATCTTTAATCAGATATTGAAAAAGTGCCTAGAGAAACTAGTGATGCCAGGAAGCTCAGTCTTAGTACATTATATAGATGATTTACTGGTGGCATCTAACACTAGAGAGGACTGTGTTGTTGACTCCATTGCATTATTAAATCATTTAGCTGAAGAAGGGCATAAAGTTTCACCTGAAAAGTTGCAGTTTTGTACAACAGCAGTTAAGTATCTAGGACACCAAATTGAGAGGGGAAAAAGAAGGATAACCTCTGAAAGAGTAAAATTAATCAAGAAAATGCAAATGCCTGTCTCCCAACGAGAAGTGAGACTGTTCCTTGGAATAGTGGGTTATTGTCGACAATGGATATTAGGGTTTTCTCTGCTAGGAAAGCCATTAATTCAAATGACGAAAAAGAAGGCAAAGGACCCAGTGGAGTGGGATGATGAGAGCGTAGGAGCTTTTGTAAAATTAAGAAATGCTTTGTGCGCAGCACCTGCCCTAGGCATGCCTGACTATAAAAGAAAATTTGCATTATTCTGTCACAAGAGAGAAAATTGTGCCCTTTCAGTCTTAACTCAGAGACATGGTTTGGACAGACGTCCTATAGCATACTTTTCTGCTACGTTGGACTCAGTGGCAGCCGCATTGCCAGGCTGCTTAAAAGCAGTAGCGGCTACATGTTTGAGCATTGAACAAAGTGAATCAATTGTAATGGGACACCCTGTTAAAGTGTTTGTTCCACATTCAGTTGTGATTCTGTTGACAAGAACCCGAACTCAGCATCTTACTCCTAGTCGGCTGACTAAATATGAAAGAATAATATTGGGTGCTGAAAATGTGACAATTGTAAGGTGCACAATAGTAAATCCTGCTACCTTACTACCAGACCCATATCATGAGGAAGTTAAAGATGATGAAGAGGAACATGATTGTTTACAAGTCACAGAATTGTGCACGAAACCACGCCCTGACATCCAGGAACTACCCCTCAGGGAACCAGACAGGGAGCTGTTTGTTGATGGTTCGTGCCAAAGGCATGAAGATGGTAAACTAACTGCTGCATATGCAGTCTGTGAATTAACTGGAATAGTCGAAGCATCCTATTTACCAGGAGTAAAATCTGCACAAGTAGCTGAATTGATTTCGTTAATAAAAGCCTGCAAAATTGGGAGGAATCAAAAAGTAACTATATTTACAGATAGCCAATATGGTTAAGGGGTTGTGCATGATTTTGGCCAACTATGGATGCAGAGGGATTTCATGACTTCTTCAGGATCCCCCATTAAAAATGGACAGTTCGTAAAGGAACTGCTGGAAGCAATACAATCACCAAAAGAATTGGCTGTGGTGAAATGTGCCGCACACCAGTCAGGAGATGACTGGGTGGTAGTCGGTAACAGATACTCAGATTTGGTGGCTCAACACTGTGCCAAAAACAGGTTGTCAGTCAATAAAAGGGTTGAAAGAATGGGAATCAGCTGCCAACTTATGCTGTATGCACCTCCTGAAACATGGAATGATGTAAAACGATTACAAGATGATGCTGATGAGAGTGAAAGAAATGCATGGATTAAAATGGGATGTTCTCAAAGGTCAGACGACGATGTATGGATTTATGCCGATGGCAGACCAGTCATGCCCGACTGTCTGCTTTCACAAATGGCCAGGATGTATCATGGAGACACACATGTAGGGAGAGATGCAATGATTAGGCTCTTCAGACAAAATTGGTACAATCCAAGGTTTAGGGCCGTAGCAGAGAGTCTTTGCCAGAGATGTTTAACTTGCCAAATGCATAATCCAGGAAGAAAAACAATAATTGGGTTTGGGAAAATTGGAAAGGCAGAAGGTCCATTTGTGAGACTGCAACTTGATTTCATTCAGTTACCACCATGTAGAGGACTGAAATATGTACTTGTCATAGTGTGTCTGTTTTCAAAGTGGGTGGAGGCTTACCCTACCAGAAGGAATGACAGTATTACAGTAGCAAAGTTGTTACTACGAGAACTCATTCCTAAATTTGGTTTCCCAGTAACTTTGGAATCAGATAGAGGAAGGCACTTCAACAGTGATGTGATTAGAATAATCTGTGAAGCATTCCAAATTGAGCAAAAATTGCACTGTGCATATCGTCCAGAGGCTTCTGGAGTGGTTGAACAAATGAATGGCACAATAAAATCCAGACTGGGAAAAATGTGTGCATCAACATCGTTAGATTGGCCGGATGCATTGCCACTTGTTTTAATGGGACTCAGAAGCATTCCTGATAGAATTACCGGATTGAGTCCACACGAAATAATGATGGGAAGAGCAATGAGACAAGCACATGTTCCTACAAATAAACTGCTGAATATAACTGATGATATGGTTCTGGATTATTGCAAAGGATTGGCTGACCTAGTGCGTTCTGTCTCTCACCAGGTTGGGGAAGACGCAGTTTCCAGGCAGCCTGAACAAGAGCATGATCTGAATCCCGGTGACTGGGTGGTAGTGAAGAATCACACCAGAGAAACGTGTCTATCACCCAGGTGGGGCGAACCTTGTCAGGTCATACTGGTTACAAACACAGCAGTGAAATGTGCAGGATTTCCTAATTGGATTCATGTAAGCCACACCAAAAGGGTACCAGACCCTGAAGAAGAAAATCCTCAGACAGCATCAATAACTGAGGAAGCTGAAGGTTGCCCAGCTGAAGAATCTCAGGCCAGAGATTCTAGGGAAGCTGAAGAAGAACAACCGAGCACAAGTCAGGACTGGATACCGGTGGTGGAAATACCTGAAGTCTACAGCAGAACGAGAAGTCAAGCAAATTTAGAAGAAATCGAAGAAGATCAGATAGGTGAAGAAGAAGCAGCTCAGGAGGAAGAAAATGAAACAATAAGAGAACCTGAGCAGGACCAGACAGGGAGAGGAAACTGGGCTCAAAATAACAACAAACCAAGAAATTTTGAGCAGGGACAGACAGGTCTAGAAGAACGCGGTCAGGCTGCAGAAGTACAAAGTGCAATAAGCCCTGATCAGAATCAGTTAGATCTAGGAAAACACATTCAAACAGAAGATCTCGAGCATGAAGACGTAAATCCTGAACAAGGTCAGTTATTAGAAACTCACAGTGGAGCTGCTGAAGAGAAACCAATAAGACCTGAAAAAGAACAAATAAAAGAAACTGAAATTGAAGAAAACCAAACTGTGCCACAACCTGAAAATAAAAGAATTTCTGAAGAAGAAATAAAAAGTAAAGAGACAGTGCAAAGAAAACCAGAAAAGGTGATCATCGGCCTAGTGTCATTAAAAGAGTAAAATACCACATAACAACCAGAAGTGAAGATCCAGAACAAGTAAACGAAGTGACAAGCCAAACGGGACAAGAAAGTAGAACTGAAAAACGAAGAAGCAAAAGACTGAAACTTGTGAACAACAAATTTAAAGGTCCTGATTGGACTTATATCATCCTTGAAGACTACGAGAGCTCAGAGTCAAGTGAACGTGGTGACGAAGCAACCAGTGCGGAACTGACTTATGAAAAAGAAATAAAACCACCTTGATAACGTAAAGATACTTGAAATTACGATAAGAAGAGAAATCTTCCTTGTCAAAAATGCCTGACGATAGAGTTACTGATCAAAACAGAAATGTTGTAAAAGATGCTGTGCAATATGCATATGTAGTCTGGTAATGGTGCTTATAGTATGGTTAGTTGTGATCGTAGCAATTCCTTACCTTATGATAATGGATAAAAAGATTAACAACGAAACTAAGGAAAGGACAGAGAACTTGAAAAGTAATAGAGTAGAACTAAAAGCAGAAAATGAACCAGAATTTCATCATGAAATAAACTGATAACGACACTAGTTTAAATGTTTTCCCAAAATTATTGTTTCAATATGTAGATACCATGGAAGTTAGTAATTGTTATGTCTGTATGAAGTTACCCGAATCAGTAGCAGAAGGGTTAACATATCATCACTTGCCATTAACTTATGGCATATCATGTAGTGTATTGGCTAGTTTATTTTATAGAACAGGGAGACTTCAGTATTATTATTCAAATATGGATGTGATATTTTCTGAGGTTCCTATTCGAAAGAATATGAATCCAGTGCTTAGTAGTAAAGATGCACAATTTATGGGAGAATTTTTCTTAACAATGAAATCGATAGATATAACACATGCACATAGAAGCAATCTAACATGTTCGTTACTTGAAGAAGAAAAGATATTTTTGAATTTAGTAGACGATAGAAGACAACGTTTCCAAAAGAAAGCTTCTGAGCATAAGGCTCATCCGCCACCTTGGGCTGAGAAAGAGGGTAGTTACACACCTGGCAAGGCTCAAGCTGCTATGGCTCTGGATTTTGTAAAGACAGGGAAAATTTGTCTACATAGGTTAAAGACTGATTATAACAATGTTTTCATCGGTACCAGTGAATGTAAACACAATTTCTTAATTCTTGGAGGTTGGGGACTCAAAGGAGGAACAGATTCAGTTTTTCCTGGAATCTATTATGTGTGTGGGAATAAGGCTTACTTTAGGCTTCCTGCACGGTGGTATGGAAGTTGTTATTTTGGAATAGTATTTCCAAAGATATACCACGTAAAAGGAAACTCTGGGGGCGATGAAAATAGTAGTGAATTAAAACGTAGTAAAAGAGCTAGTTTTTCAGAAATTGTAGGTGATATATTTGGTGCATTGATACCTTCAGTGGGAATAAATCTGAACTCAAGGAAGATATGTAAACTATCTACAGTGGTTGATCGTTTATCAACAGACACTGCTGGAGGATTTCTAATGATTAATGCGGAGATGGTTGCGATTAGATCTATGGTTAGGCAAAATCGACTTGCTCTTGATATTATATTGGCAAAAGAGGGCGGAGTCTGTAAATTATTGAAGTCGAGACACTGTTGCACTTACATAGCTGATAAAAGTGCAGAAATTGGAACATATATACAGAATATAACTAAACTTGAGAAGGAACTAAAACCACTGGAAGTTGATAGTGTATGGGAAAGATTGACAAATAGTATTACGTCAATTGGTACCTGGTTTGCTAATGTAGGGAAAGGACTTATAGGTCAAATATTAGTACCCTTAGCAGGGATAGCAATAATAGTTCTGTCAATAATAATATGGTGCAAATGTTGTAGAAAAAATCAATCGTATAATGCAGAGGTCTTCAAAGTAGTGGGCGCGCCCCCTGGGGGCGTGGATGGGTTCCCAGGGGGGCGCAAAGGCCTCTGTAAGCACATGTGAATGAAGACGCCTGGAAGTGCGGCGATGTTTATTTGCTGCATTTCCAGGCTGTCTTCATTTACTCCGAAGCCCTCAGAGTGCCCTGGGGCCAGAGGTCAGTGAGTATGCTGCTGGGGGCTCCGCTGGGCAGTGTCTGGAGTCTTATTAAGACTCCGGCTTGCCCGAGTTTTTCACAGGTCTTTAAGGACCATTTGCATACCTTTAGAAACTAGTTACCGAGGCTTAGTTTTTATTTCTGTTTCCAGTACCCCCTGGGCCCCGACTCTGCCTATTCCTTACATTTGTATTTTAAATTTACTGCTGTAGTGTCAAAATGCATTTCATGAAAAGGAATATAAAAAAGGGTTGCCAATAGAAAAATGCCCACCATGTATGTTTAAAGAGCCTGCAAAGACCTTGTTTTGACACTAAACAGGGTTTTAAATAAAAAAAGTATGTATTCATTTGTAATCTGACTTTGTCTGTTCCCTTTATTTTCATTCATGAATCATTCAGGCAGCCCTAGAACACATTTAAAAGTGCTTTCTATTTATATTTGCTTTTCGAAGTACGCACAGATAAGTGCTGAAAATAGGGCTTTAGGTGACTGTGTATTTTTGTACCGTCTGCGACATCAAAATAATGAGCTGGCAATCTTAATCATAAGACTGGAAGTTTGTTGCACAATCAGCACATTATTTATTTCCTCCACCCTCGATCCCAGATTAATACCATAATAGCAATAGTTTAACTTATATCTGAAACACTACACCTCGTCAATAACATGCTGATTTACTTCAAATGTCTGGGAATGCACTCTGCATTCAGACAACTCACTCATTCTCACCCTTCACTTTCACGCTCACCCTGCACTCACAGCGCATAGTTATGGATTTACCGCATTTGCCATATAATCCATCATCTGCTGCATAATTTGCAGATAAAAAAATGCAGCAACACATGTTACCTCACAGTGGAAGGCCCTTTCTAAAGGTTGAATGGTCACCTTTCTGTTGCTTATTGCTATATGTGGGTGTTAATGTGATACTTATGAGGGGCAATAAAGGCCAGGACAGTGTTAACAAGTGTAAAAATAGCAAAATAATGCAGCAATGCTATCACAAAATATGCAGCATAATTCACCTTTGCTTGCTGCTGAATTTAGTCAACCATGCTGCATAATCTGGCCTTCTCCGCCGCATAATTCCAATGGCACTGTTTATAGTGCTATGAGGTCCCAGCCTGTGGCAGAAAGCACTGTGAATATGTAAGTCACTATTTTAAAACAGTATTTACATACTCTAAGCTAGGCTGCTGCAAAATGATGCAGTGATTGAGATAAAACAAGTTCTTACAAAATATACTTTTTAGTAATAATTAATCAAACTGTATCTAATGCAGACATTTTTGTAAGTGTCTCCACTATTCCAGATCTCAGCTGATAACACCCTTTCATTACATCTCAAAAAGAATAGATCTTTGCCACCATGAAGCTTTAAGCAGAGCCACTGGAATTATTCAGCAGAAGAGGACAATATTATGCGGCAAGTTTGACTAAATTATGCAGCAAGAAAAGGTAAATTATGCGGCATAATGCGCCACATTTTGTGGTTAGCATTACTTCATTATTTTGTCATTTTAACTCAAGGTAACCCTGTCAGGGGAAATATTTCACCCCATTAGGTCCAGTTTAACACCCAAATACAGCAGTAAGCAACTACAAGATTACCAGTCAATCTTTGCAAAGGGCCTTCCACTGCGCTGGAACACTTTGTCACGCGTTAAGTAACTTTTGTTCCGTTTGAGCTAGAATCTAGTTTTCTTTTGTTGAAAATCTGCAGATTATGTAGCAAATGCAGTAAACTGATAATTATGTGGAAAACGCTGCTGCTGCAGAAACTCATAATTCCAGTGGCCCTGGCTTTTAGTGACTCAATCAATTATTGGCTGGTAAGAAGGCTGGTTTCTTTTTAACTTTATGCACTACCACCACACCCTTCGATTTCAGGCAGAGGCATCTCAAAGTCAGTATTAACCATTCAGGGGCATTGTGAAAGCTGAGTCCATGGGGTGGCAGGTAGCAGGCCAGAAGGGTTGCATTCAGATCCAGCGCTCCTAATCCTCTCGATCCCTGGGGCCTCACAGTAATGGTCCAAGAGACAGAGGAAAGGATCGAGATTCATAGATATTGTCAAAGAGTAGGCCCAGAATAGGGAGCACTGTATGCGGACTCATTTTTGTGTTTACAAATGGCCAGAGGCAGCTTCTTCAGAGAGATACCCCAAAGAAGGGGACAATATAAGTTTTCTTTTTTTAAAAGGGGCATTCATTAGTGAAGTTGGTACTGCTGCCAAGTGTGTAAGTGGCCACTGCTGGTTATCATTAAGGAGCAGATGCAGCAGGACTGGGGCCCAGGGATTTGAGGGGCCCACTGCATCACAGTTATGACTGTCTACCTTTAAAAAAGGGGCATCGAAGCTTATTTTCCTTTCAAGCATTAGGACAGAGTTGAAGATCCGTCATGGTGGGGAAGAGGTAAAAGATGCAGAGGAGATAGCCTGCTACTCAGGACTGCAGTTATCATTAGTGCAGCAGGTATAGTTGCATTGGGGTCAAAGAGTGTGAGGGGCTCACAACACCCCAATTATGGGGAGCAGTTTGTTTGGGATATCTGTTTTTGTTTGATGCATTTTCTGTTTTATAAGTCTCATATTTAGTGCGGTTCATAAGCTATAGAAAACGTATTCCTGAAATCCTCTCATAAGCACCGCTCCCTGCATGCAGCCATGTCCCTCCCACTCCCCAATCCTGCCATAAAGTTTTGGAGGGGGGCCCGACCTCAAAACATTTTGCTTAGGGGGGGCTCAGAGTAAAAAAGTTTGAAGACCTCTGGTATAATGTGACAGGAAAAGGAAAGAAGCGAAAGTTTGACGAAATTGAACTAGAAGATTTGAGAAGTGAATTATACAAGAAACTGAAAGGGGATGTGAAAAATAGAAAGTGTAAAAATGAAACTGAAACAATTTTATGCTAAAAGTTGGCATCTGGTTGTGGGTAGTATTTGATGGCTAAGAAACGCCATCAGAGAGGGGATTGATGGAGCAGGAACTCATAATGAGACCTGCTCGGAAGCAATCTCCTCACAGTATTAATTTCTTAAACTTTGTATTGTTCATACTAACAATTGCATACACGAATACAAGTAGAAAGGAAGCTTGCCTATGTGTTAGAACTAATAAATAACGCTTGTCTAATCTAAAATGGCCGCTAAAGCGCGGGAAACCTATTGCACATGTGTCAACCATATCACGTGGTGTGACGTCTTTCTTTGCTTGGAGGTAAATCCTTGCTTCTGCGCAGTGTGTATTAAAATGGCTGCTTAATGTTCTCATGTGCTACCGCTTGCTCATATGTTGCAATTAAACTGTGGTATCCTAACGCTATTAATGCGGGATAGAATTTATAAGTAAATGGGAATAGAGTAGAAAGAGTGGGTATACAGTGAAACAATTTATTTGTGATTTTAATATTTTCTTCTTTGACTTTTAATAGTAAGTAAAATGGGCCTGGGGTTGGTGAACTGAAACTCGAGAGACAATGGTTCTGCGCATGCGCCCTGAGTGGCTGCCCAGAAGAGAGGATGAAGTCAACCTGGACGTCGTCCAAGGCCATGACCTGATGGCCAACACTATTGTACCCACGATGTCCCTACCGAAAAGAAACAATTTATATGAACAATGTATTAAACTTGTCGTGAGACGGGTGGGAAATAAAGCAAATGTATTAATTGTGATGGGCGGTATTTTTAAACAATGGGCTTAAAGAAATTGATTTACATCGATATGGTGTGAGGATCAACCCCCTGCCCCCGTCCAATCAGAAGTAGTGGGCCCATATTTTTGCAACACTAGTGGGAGGTACATGAGCGTAGAAGGGTATAATAGATATAGAATTAGTTAATTAAGACAGACAGAGACGCACAAGCTCCAGCAGACATACAAGCTGATCGATTGCAGACTGAACCGCTGTCCAGAGAGGTCCTGAGGTGGGGGCGGCGGAGTCCATTAGAAGGAAGACACAGGAGAATTCGAGGAGAAGCAAAGTATCAGAGAGGGGAACGATGCAGGTGTCGTTGATAGAGAGGTCACCGGTCCTGTCCTGAACCTGGAGGAGGTCCTTGCTCTTCATCCTTCCTGGGTCCTATCTTTCCAACTCCTTGGCCAAGGGGTTTAGTTCTCGCACTTTTAGGTAAATATAAATGCAACCCTTAGTTGCGCTGCTGTCTCTATCCTCTCTTTTCTGAGGGACCGTCATTGATCGATAATTGATTATTATACTTCATCCTTGATATACGATTAAGTATCATGTGGTTCTGTATTTTACTCTGCTAAATCTTTAGATAAACATTTTAAAACTTCCTAACTCAGTGATTATTTCAGGATTATGAATTATAATGAATGTCACTCATTTTAAACTTCCCAATTAGCAAAGGGTCCATTGGTAAGTCATTACTCTTCAATCAGAAAAGTAATTGGTAGCAGGGATTTGATAAAGATTACAACTGACCCACCAGCGGAAATTGCCAGCGTAGTATGAATGTATGGGCCCAAGTGAGTATTTGGTGTATGAATGCTCGTTGTTAGTAACCCGCTGGATCACTCCCTTTGATGCAATGGATCTAGCTCCCACTACGTAAATTAAAACAATTACTGTAGGGATTAGTATAACCAAACCATGAGCTAACTGTTCCCAAGCACCTTATTCTTCTGGAGCATATCTCATGTGTGATGCTAGTAATGTTCATGATATAACAGTTAATTTGGTTGCTGTTATCAGGCACATATGTGCAACATTGCCCTACATACAACGTACAGCAGACTCTGGTCTCCTTTGCTAATATTATATCTACTCCTAGCCTGTTTGCATAACCATAGCTCGCATAGTCATTAATTCTTTATTAATGCTTGTAAAAGCAACAGCCGTGTTAGTAACCAATTTGTTCACCAATATAGACAATTTTCTAATCTTTACATCATTCAAAGCAATACCACCTGTAAGAATCAGACCACCAAATATGTCTTCTGCCGCTTGACCAGAACGAAGTTTCTCTCTCCTCACAATTTTATCATCCTTCCCACCCAGTTCATCCACGTGATAAACACAAGGAATCACCAAGCCTAAGTAGCAGCTGCCCACCTTATGGCGGGGGAGTTTAAAATAGGCTGTTCTTCCACACACATAATAAATCCCTGTAATAATGGGTTCTCATCCAGTAAAAATCATATTATTTGCGGCATACCTTTCTTCACACTCTTTCCAACATACTAATTCTGCTGTTTCATTCTGTCTCTTTTCCTGTTCCATGCAAATTTGCCTCATCTTTGCTGTATCAAGACTAAGTCATGAATACATGTTTGTATTTCAAACATCTTCTTCCCCTTTTAACTCAGCCTTTTCTCCTCCTCTGGTTTTTCACTAAATCACAGCTTTCGTTCACTGAGGTCTTTTACAAACTCCGTTTCTCCTCTATTTAATCTGCATGTAAATTTAGTAACATTGTTACCTTGGTTAATTTGCGTAATGTATATGATCTACCTAGACATAGTCCCCATGCTTTTGCTTCCATAATATGAATACACAGCTCTAACTGTAACGTGTTAACACAACCACTGCAGTAGCTGACTGCGCAATCTTGTGAGAGCAAGACGTGACTTCCAGAAGATGATTCCCTATGTCACCTAGAACCTTATAACCACCGGGGAACTGGGGAAAAACCTCCAAGTGACAACAGCACCTAGGGGAAAGGGGAAGTGGAGAAAACACAAAGATTACGTTACATGGTCCCTTCAAGGTAACTGCATAAATCCATGATTCTTAAGATTCCTTCACGGCTCTAGGCTTGTTACATGTCTAAAAAACAAATCCGATTAACAGAAGTTTAGGGCCTTCACCTCTAATGCATGAATAACTCAGAATAGCTTAATGCCTGGTAGTGTGTATTTCTTACCTAAAACCTCCCACTTTCCCACTTGTATCTAGTGGAAGGAACCCACTAAATGCAGTGTGATTCTAAAAGAAGGAAGTAATACAGGATACTGAATGCGAATACCAAATATTCTAATTCTCCTAAACTCCCACTATTGCCAGGGAATACCTAAGTGCTTACAAGGAAATGAAATGAAATGAAATGAAATTTGTACTTGTAAAGCGCACCCATACCCCCAAAGGGGTGTCCAGGCGCTGTACGCATACCGCTGTGGAACCCTTCCTGGCCTTTCCCTGTGAAATGTCCACTCCTGGGCACCCCCAGGGTGAAGCCAGGCATCCCAGCGCTGTTGGGGCCGTTGTGGAGATTAAGCAAGCTATTGCCCAGAGTTGCAGAGTGGGACCCATGATTAGAATAGGCACCGAGGCGAGAATTATCAGGTCCGAGGAAATTGAGCCCAAGACCCGCCGAGGCGGGAATTGAACCCTGGTCCCGGGCCAGATCTCTGCATCAGGGTCTGCCGCTCTAACCATTGAGCCACACTTCTCCAGTCCAAGGAGGGACCTCTAAGATAATGACACAGGACCAGAATTACTTCATTCCATCAATGTCTCTTAAAAATAATTCTGCAGCTTCCTGGAGGCAGACTGATGCAGGGGAGCCTGTAAAGACTAGACCGCATCCCCTACCTCGGCCCCTCTCCTTACCTCCAGGTTGCCGGCTGCACTGCTACACCTGAAGCAGAGATACTTCTGCTACAGTGACAGTACACCACTCCCAAAACTCTTCCTTCCAGCTTGGGCTTTGCTGAATACTGCAAATACATCTTCTAACCAGCCAGGGTGCATGCATATTACCCGCAGGCTCCTAGGATCTACTTTCTAAACCATAACCTTTTCAATCAATGAGGTAGAAAATACGCCCTCTCACTCTTTTAGAATCAAAAATTGGTTTCACCTCATACATTAGTTTATCCCCAACCCCCACAGGGGGTGGTATAGCATTTAAATATCTGTTACAGTTTTAATCAAATACACATGAAAAACTGGGTGAACAGGTAAGGTGCAGGTAATTCCAGCATAAGGTCTACAGGAATAAATATTTTACACAAATTGAATGTCCCCACACATTTTGACTGGAATTTATTTCATCCTTTGAGACACAAATATTTCAAGGATAACCACACCTGATCCCCAACTGAATATACTTTCTTTTTTTGTGTTTATCAGCATACTTTTTAAATCTTTCCTTTGCTTGTTGTAGATTCTCCTGTGCAACCTAGTGTATTTTAGCTATATGTTTCTGGAAATAATGATGTCAGGTACAGTTTGGGGTGTTTGTGTTTCGCTATTCATAATTTTTGGATGGAAACCATAGGTACAGAAAAAAGGGGATAAATCCAAAGATTCAATTACAGAATTATTTATATGCAAATTCTGAAGTCCACAAAGAGTCCCCCCAGTTGGAACTGTCTTGTAGGGTTTGTCATCTAATTTACTGCTTTAAACACTGATTCACTCTCTCAGTTTGGCTGTGTGTTTGTGGGTGATAACTAGATGAGAGTTTTACTTCAATGCCCATAAGCTCACACATGGTTCTCCAAAAATGAGAGGTAAACTGTGAACCACGTTTAGAAATAAGTATGTAAGTACCCCATGTAAACGAATTATAGCGCGTGCAAAAACCTCTGCTAGTTTTTTATCTGAAGGCAGGCCTTTCAAGGGTGTAAAATGTGCCATTTTAGTCAAGTGATCGACAGTTACCAGTACTATATTAAAGCCTTCTGGTTATGTGGTAATTCAAGAATTAAATCTAAGGACACTGTATGTGAAGGACGAGGGGGAACAGGAATAGGCATAAGTAGCCCCAATGAGCCACATGTGCGTTTTTACCCTGAGCACATATGGCACATGTTGCCACACACCTTTGTGAATCTTTTACCATGATGGGCCACCAAACATGTCTATGTAACAGATCTGGGTTCTTTTTTCACCTGGATGACCAGCTAATTTACTAGGATGACTCCAATCCAGTGCCTGTTTCTAAAGACTATGAGTAGATAAATATAAACCTCCTTTGATAGTGTAGCTAATCTCTTTCTTCACTATCATGTTGCTCTGCTACTTCTTTATCTTCCCTTGTATTTTGCTCTTGTCAAATTAGAGTCAAAAAGTCAAGAGTTGTTACAATCCCTAACACTTTATCAGCAGGAATTATAAGTGGAGGATCATGCATTCGTTGATATGGCTCATCCCCATAGCAAGCAAGGGCGTCAGATTTCCCATTCTTTCTTCCAGGCTGGAAAGTGATAACAAAATCATAATCGGAAAAAAACTGTGTCCATCTTAACTTTTGTACAGACAAGGCCCTAGCAGGTCTTAAAAACTGCAGATTGCGATGGTTAGTAAGTATGGTTACCGTGTACTGAGCCCCCAACAAATAATGACGTCATTCTTCAAATGCATATTTTATGGTCAAAAGCTCCCTATTCGCCACAGTATAGTTAACTTCAGCAGGACTGAGTTTGTGTAAATAATAAGCCACTGGGTGGAACTATCCAGTAAATTGGTGGCGGAATGACAAATCTCCTTCCACTGCAGTTTGAGATGCATCTGCCTCCACTACAAAAGGCTGTGTTTCATCTGGATGCTTAAGAATTGGGGCATTGACAAATCTTTCTTTAGGGCCTGAAAAGCTTTTTCAGCCTCCATATCCCAGTGAAAACACACCACTTTCTTTAGTCTGGTAATCGGAGAGACCAAAGCAGAAAACTCATTAATAAAATGCCAATAGAAGTTATGAAAGCCCAGAAAACTCTGTACTTCCTTAACTGACTAAGGGAATTTTCAAATCTTAATGGCTTCAACCATAATTATATCCATTTGAATACCTTTGGAGGAGATGATAGAGCTCAAAAACTCAAACTCTTCAACATGAAAAATGCACTTCTCTAACTTTGCTAACCACAAACTGATGTTCTCTTAACTTCCCCCAAATGAGTTTGACATGATCAAATTGTTCCTCTAGGGAATTGAAAAAATAGTATATTATATATATGCATAGCAGCACAGACATCATTATATTCTCACAACACCTGATTGATAAAATATTGAAACGCAGCAGGGTCGTTACAAATCCTAAAGGTTATCACCAAGTACTCATAAAAACCAAACTTGTTGCAAAATACAGTCTTCCAATCATCATCCTCCTGCACCCGCACAAGATGGTAAGCCCCTCTAAGGTTTGATTTGCTGAAGATAGTAAACTTTTTCAGTTGATTTAACAGAGATTAAATCAAGGGTAGGGGATACCTGTTCTTAATAGTAGCATAATTAAGGGTTCTGTAGTCCATACAACTCCGAAGTTCTCCTCCCTTTTGAAGGACAAAAAACAACAAAAAGGACACTGGAGAACAGGATGGACGGATGTACCCAATTTCCAAGAGTTTGTCCAAATATATTCTCAAATGTAGATTTTCCTACCATGTTAAAGCATAAATCTGACTGCATGGTAACTGAGCCCCAAGCTGAAGATCAATTTTGCAAGCAAAAGGTCTGCATGAGGGGGTAAAATAGTTGCCTTTTTATCAAAGACATCCAAAAAATCATACTATTCCACAAGAAACACCAACTTTGGTCCCCAATGTATGTTGCATTTGTTCCTGAACTAAATGAGTTTTCTGAAAACAGTTTTATTGACAGTGAAGAGAAGGAAAGGTTATTGTCCCTGAAACTCAATCTATAAATGGATTATTTTGATACAACCAAACTACCTCTAAAATAGCTCGAAACTGGGAGGCATTTATAATATCACAGCAGATTGACTCCTTATGTCCTTCAGCCATTTCCAACGTCAAAGGAATGGTTTGAGAGTCTACAGGCCTAACCAAAATTTCTCTCCCATATATAGTATGATTATTCTTCACCTTATTCCTAGATACAATAAGGATATCCAGTTTTTTGACAATGGATAAATCCATAAAGTTGCCAGTGGTACTAGAATCAAGCAATAAGTCGACAGAAATGTTATTGTTCGTTTCCCATTTTGAACATACTGATATGTGTAAATGTTTATTGAAGATTTCACAACTAGTGTTGCCTAAATCCCAAAAAAAGCTTCATATCAGAATTAAGCAGTAATTTGGTCTCTACAATTACCAGACTACGCGTTTACAGCCTCTTTAGGGGTTGTAGATGCAATTCTAGACCTTTCCATGGGCTTACTAGTGCAATCTTTAAGAAAATGCCCTGCTTTCCCACAATATAGGCAAAGTCTCTCATCTCTATGCCTCTGTCTTTCTTCATTGGAAAGTGGACCACAAATTACTCCCATTTGCATGAGTTTTGGTTCCTCTATCACCTTTTTCTCAATCTTTTTCTCTCAAACTACAAATATTCTAGGTTCAAATCTCCCTTGATCAGACTTTCTTTCCACCAGTCTGTGCTCTAGTCAACCATGTCAATAAGATCATCACAATCATCATGTGGATCTACTACTTGAACCAGTAAATTCTTCAAGTCATCTCACAATCCTCTATAGAATATAGAAGCTCTCTACTCCTTAGGCCAACTTGATTCCGCAACTAGTCTATTAAAGGTGGTCAAATAAATGACGGGATCCTTGTTTCCCTGTTTCAAATTCAATAGTTCAGTATCCATGGACTGCATAAATGTATGTTTATCAGACAACTTCCTCACCTCTGTATTAAACTCTGTATAATTATATAGTATTGGATCATCTCTTTTCACTAGTGAAATCGACAATGTAGCTACAGTTCCCACTAGCTAAGACAGGGTGAATGTCACTCGAGATTGATCATTCAGAAAACACGTTGGTTTGCACCTAAAATGCAACTGACATTGATTTAAAAAGGTGGCACTTAGATGATTCCCCATCAAACAGTTCAGGAGGAGCCAGCGGAATACTATGTGGTGTAAGCACCTGAGTTGTTGGGTTTGACACTTTATCCCCATCCTGTATCACCCCTTTCAACAACTGCATTATGCGCATTTGAATAAACAAAAGTAGGGGCTTTTAAAATGGGCTTGATTGGACCCTTCCCACTAGACATAGTTTTAGGCCTAGCCTCTGTATCCCGTGAACCACCTTGTAAATCGTCTAACGGTAATGCAAGCTTATGTGTTTCATTCTGAAACTGTTGTACTGCTTGTCTTAAATACTTAGGGACAGATGTACAACCCACCAATTTGCGAGTCGCAAATTGTGTCGCATTTGCGACTCCCAATTTGCGACTCGCAAATTGGGATGCACAACAGTGTCTGAGACACTGTTTGCGATTCCCAATGGGTTTGCAAATTGCATGCCTCATGCATATTAATGAGGCTGTCGCAATTTGCGACCCCATTGGAATGGCTGGCACTCCCAGAGATGGTGGCCTGCTGGGGTCAGCAGACCACCATGTCTGGGACTGCTTTTAAATAAAGCAGTTTTTTTTAAAAAATGCAGCCCGTTTTCCTTAAAGAAAAACGAGATGCATTTAAAAAATAAAAATTAAACTTTTCAGTTTCATTTTTGAAGAGCAGGCAGTGGTCCCTGGGACCACTGCCTGCTGTTAAAAAATATTTTGAGAGCCACTCACAAAGGGAAAGGGGTCTCCTGGGGACCCCTTCCCGTTTGCAAGTGGTTTACCACCCTTCTGTGAAGGGTGGTAAACTGCAACTGTTTTGCGTCCGCAATTGCGGTTGCAAAACAGTCACACATAGCTTCAGGAGTCGCTATTAGGAAGGGCCACCCTTGGAACGCCCTTTCCTAATAGCGAGTCGCTAATCCTTAAAGGAAAACGGGATGCATTTAAAAAATAAAAATGAAACTTTTCAGTTTCATTTTTGAAGGGCAGGCAGTGGTCCCTGGGACCACTGCCTGCTCTTAAAAAATATTTTGAGGAGCCACTCCCAAAGGTAAAGGGGTCTCCTGGGGACCCCTTCCCATTTGCGAGTGGTTTACCACCCTTCTGTGAAGGGTGGTAAACTGCAACTGTCGCTATTAGGAAGGGCCGCCCTTGGAACGCCCTTTCCTAATGACGAGTCGCTAATCCTATTTTGCGAGTTGCAAATTGATTTGCGACTCGCAAAATAGGATTAGTACATAGGCCACACGTTTTTTGCGGTCGTAAACAGGTCTAAAACCCATTTGCACCTGCAAAAACTTTTCGTACATCTGGCCCTTTGTTTCATTCTGTAGGTAGACTAATACTGCAATTACATCAGCCAGAAAGAGTTCTGGGATTTCATCTTGCTCAGGCAAGAATATTAAACTTTGGCTGGTAAGTCTTTAACGTCTGAGCACAACCAATGCAGAAGCTGGCTGCACAATCTTTTGGGAGCGAGACGTGACTTCCAGAAGTTGATTCCCTATGCAACCTAGAGCCCTGTAACCACCGGAGAGTTGGGAAAAGAAACCACCATGTGACAATAGCACCCAGGGGAAAGAGGAAGTGAAGAAAACACAAAGATGGCGTTCCAGGGTCCCTTCAAGGTAATTACATCAATCCATGATACTAAAGATTCCTTCAGTGCTCTAAGTTCGTCATGTGTCTAAAAAAAAGTATAACATAAGTTTAGAACTTTTGATCAGAATATCAGTTAGTGTATAAGTATAGTCAGCAGTAGCATGGCCATAGAGGAAATAAGGTAAGTATGGCGTAGGACCAATCATTTAAAGGCACCAATAGGTTCATAAGTGCAGCTTTTATGTGCCGCACTTAGAACTGGTACAAAAGAGTAATGTCACAGTGGACTGCATTTACATGTTATGCCAAACAAAGGAAAACATTATTACTTTAAATTAATTAAACGCCACCATTTGAATCATTCACCAAAAATGGTTATGATTTTATTACATCACAGAGTTGCATAATAGCCCGAATATAAATGACATGTATCAATATGAAGCATTTAATTCAAGTCTGGTGACAAGAGGGAAAAGTGCAAGGAAAGGGAGTGTTTGTGGAAGTGAAGTGAAAAGGGAAGGTGGTGTGCATATGTGACATCATTGATCCATATATACAACCTAACCAACCAGATGTCTGGCAATTATAAATTTGAAAAACATAACACAAAGTATCCGATGCAGATAATGAATCTCTGTCATCAGTGTCTGAACACAAAGAAAGAAACAACGTCAACGTTTCGACCCCTAACATAAACAGCTGGTTTGATGCCTTGTGAGTGGGGTCTTCCTCAGGACGGGGATAAGAGTTAAGAGTGAGCACCTAAAGAAAAGGGATAATATTACAGCGGTGGCATTCAACAATGGAGACAATGAAGTCTAACATTAAATATATGTGAATTAATTTACCAGAAGAAAGTACAAACAGCTGGGCCTCGCAGGCTCCTGAGGAGAAAGGGTATAGACAGAGACATCAGATTCAAAGAGGAGGAGGAGTAAAATAAATTACAAAACAGAGCACAAAAAGCTCTGAGGACTTACTCAGATAGGTCCACAATTCTTCAATAATTCAAGTGAGACGTCGAGGTTGTTCAGTAACCTCTGACTGAAAAGGAAGGAAAAACCATCTGAGTGATGGACTAAAGTGTGAACCGGCTAATATCATGTGTTTCATCTCGCGCAAACGTAATTGATCTAAGGGAGCGTGCCTCGGTGATGTAGTAATAATGAACTACAGGATTCGTATTATAAACAATCCCAGTGAAAATCATGGCAAAGGCACGAAAAACATTGTAACATAGGCACGAATCAAAAATGAGCACCTGGCACAATGGCGTCCGAAGTTCACTGCCCGGAAAAACAAAAGAGGCCACTGTTGTCGACCGGAATCATATGTTAAATCTCACAACAATACACTATTCAGAAAGAGTACCTCAGCGGTTTAATGACACAAAATCCATCAAATCTTTAAAGATTACGTGGCAAAGGCGCCGAATGATATTGCTAAATTGCAACATGACCAAGAAATGAATGATTGTGGCTCAGATTTAGAAAATCACAATAAAGGCCCCGTAAATAATCTTCCCACTCCTGCTGTCCGAGTTGCCAGACTTACAGACAGCATGTGTCAGCTTAAAAATTAACAATGGCTGACTCTAGCAGAGCCCAGATCCTAATATAAGAAGAAACTCAGGAGCACTGACATGTGTCAACATACCTGTAGGCTGCTGCATCATAGACTGAAAACAGCTAACAGTGCCTCCCTAAACTTAAAGTCACAGTCAAAGCGTGCACGCAAGGCACGTCTGGTCTAAAAAACGATCGATGGTTTACAACTATTAAGAGTGATATTTACAGCCCATATAAAGGTCTGTTCACATTATCTTAGAAGTGAAAATAATAATAATGAATCCCTTTAAAAGTCATGATTTACAGACAGCAGTATCAGTATTTAGAATCAACAGTTGCTAAATCTAACAAAACCCAGAACCTATTATTGGAAGAAACTCGAACACTGGCGTGTGTCGACATACCTGTGGGCTGCTGCATCATCGACTAACAAACAGCTAACAGTGCCTCCCGGTAGCTGCCTTGACTTTAAAGGTCACGGTCAAAGCGTGCACGCAGGGCACGTCCGATCTGAAAACGATCGATGTTGTACTACTATGAGTAAGAATAAGATTTACAGCCCATTTAAAGGTCTGTACACATTGTCTTGGGAGTGAAAATAATGATAAATCCCTTTAAAGGCATGATTTAAATAAAAGTATATTTAGAAAAGAGAAAAAGAGAAAGAAAAGAAACACTGTCTGCGTTTCTGGGCACAATTATAATTCCGTAAAATATACTAATGGACTGACAGTATTTACTGATTATTTCTAAGATCATAGAGAGCCATCCGTTCTCCAGCCGTCACATTTTGTTTCACATATTTCGTCGAAGAGCATGTTTTAAGTACTTCCTTGAGTACTGTGCTTTCATAGGTTAGAATACGGTGGGACACCATTTGTGAAGAAGGTGTAAAGGTGGATGGAACTCTCAAACCTGTCTTAGATGTTGTAGGCAGGAGGGTGACTGCCTAAAAAATATCGCAAACGAATTTTTCTGAAAAATCGATACAGTTCCGTCTGAATATTGAATTTGTTGGGATATGTAGTGGGCACATGCAATTATGTACTGAATATGTTATCCATATTTGTGAATATTATTTGGACATGTTATTCAAACATGCTGGCCTTTGTCAAAGCCCTAGATTTGCTCATATATTGAGCCCTAGATTTGCTCATATATTGTGCGCTGCTACATGCAGACAGTGCTTTCTAATTATGACCCTGTAGACTTCACTCTACCTTTAATGGCGCTGTATATATATCTCATTGTAAACATGCAATTATGTACTGAATATGCCATCTATATTTGTGAATTATACTGAGACCCACACACTGGTTCACACATAAATAAGTAAATACTGTCAGTCCATTAGTATATTTTACGGAATTATAATTGTGCCCAGAAACGCAGACAGTGTTTCTTTTCTTTCTCTTTTTCTCTTTTCTAAATATACTTTTTATTTAAATCATGCCTTTAAAGGGATTTATCATTATTTTCACTCCCAAGACAATGTGTACAGACCTTTAAATGGGCTGTAAATCTTATTCTTACTCATAGTAGTACAACATCGATCGTTTTCAGATCGGACGTGCCCTGCGTGCACGCTTTGACCGTGACCTTGTAAAGTCAAGGCAGCTACCGGGAGGCACTGTTAGCTGTTTGTTAGTCGATGATGCAGCAGCCCACAGGTATGTCGACACACGCCAGTGTTCCGAGTTTCTTCCAATAATAGGTTCTGGGTTTTGTTAGATTTAGCAACTGTTGATTCTAAATACTGATACTGCTGTCTGTAAATCATGACTTTTAAAGGGATTCATTATTATTATTTTCACTTCTAAGATAATGTGAACAGACCTTTATATGGGCTGTAAATATCACTCTTAATAGTTGTAAACCATCGATCGTTTTTTTAGACCAGACGTGCCTTGCGTGCACGCTTTGACTGTGACTTTTAAGTTTAGGGAGGCACTGTTAGCTGTTTTTCAGTCTATGATGCAGCAGCCTACAGGTATGTTGACACATGTCAGTGCTCCTAGTTTCTTCTTATATTAGGATCTGGGCTCTGCTAGAGTCAGCCATTGTTAATTTTTAAACTGACACATGCTGTCTGTAAGTCTGGCAACTCGGACAGCAGGAGTGGGAAGATTATTTACGGGGCCTTTATTGTGATTTTCTAAATCTGAGCCACAATCATTCATTTCTTGGTCATGTTGCAATTTAGCAATATCATTCGCGCCTTTGCCACGTAATCTTTAAAGATTTGATGGATTTTGTGTCATTAAACCGCTGAGGTACTCTTTCTGAATAGTGTATTGTTGTGAGATTTAACATATGATTCCGGTCGACAACAGTGGCCTCTTTTGTTTTTCCGGGCAGTGAACTCGGACGTCATTGTGCCAGGTGCTCATTTTTGATTCGTGCCTATGTTACAATGTTTTTCGTGCCTTTGCCATGATTTTCACTGGGATTGTTTATAATACGAATCCTGTAGTTCATTATTACTACATCACCGAGGCACGCTCCCTTAGATCAATTACGTTTGCGCGAGATGAAACACATGATATTAGCCGGTTCACACTTTAGTCCATCACTCAGATGGTTTTTTCCTTCCTTTTCAGTCAGAGGTTACTGAACAACCTCGACGTCTCACTTGAATTATTGAAGAATTGTGGACCTATCTGAGTAAGTCCTCAGAGCTTTTTGTGCTCTGTTTTGTAATTTATTTTACTCCTCCCTCCTCTTTGAATCTGATGTCTCTGTCTATACCCTTTCTCCTCAGGAGCCTGCGAGGCCCAGCTGTTTGTACTTTCTTCTGGTAAATTAATTCACATATATTTAATGTTAGACTTCATTGTCTCCATTGTTGAATGCCACCGCTGTAATATTATCCCTTTTCTTTAGGTGCTCACTCTTAACTCTTATCCTCGTCCTGAGGAAGACCCCACTCACAAGGCATCAAACCAGCTGTTTATGTTAGGGGTCGAAACGTTGACGTTGTTTCTTTCTTGTGTTCAGACACTGATGACAGAGATTCATTATCTGCATCGGATACTTTGTGTTATGTTTTTCAAATTTATAATTGCCAGACATCTGGTTGGTTAGGTTGTATATATGGATCAATGATGTCACATATGCACACCACCTTCCCTTTTCACTTCACTTCCACAAACACTCCCCTTTCCTTGCACTTTTCCCTCTTGTCACCAGACTTGAATTAAATGCTTCATATTGATACATGTCATTTATATTCGGGCTATTATGCAACTCTGTGATGTAATAAAATCATAACCATTTTTGGTGAATGATTCAAATGGTGGCGTTTAATTAATTTAAAGTAATAATGTTTTCCTTTGTTTGGCATAACATGTAAATGCAGTCCACTGTGACATTACTCTTTTGTACCATAAACTACCCGGGTCCAGTGGCCTTTCGGGTTACCCCATTATTGTATTACGCACTTAGAACTGGGACAGAGGTGAAAAAATGGTGGTGAATCAACCACCGTCATATGTATGAGGGACAACACTCACCCATTGTGGGCGGTAACTTAGCTCCATCGAGGCACAGGCAGAGGCGAATTGGCATCAGCTGAATTGTGAGTAAATCTCCTTTTTCATTTCCACGAGGACGTCGCTCAGTGCCTTCGAGGCCTGCGTCTGTTACAGTTCTCCCTGCTTCTTTCCCCCTTTACAGCTGGTAAACCTATGCCTATCTTTCTATCATCAGGTCGTTAATTGTCTTAACTACCCTCTGCCTGTGCCTCAACGGAGCTAAGCTACAGCCGACAATGGGTGAGTGTTGTACCTCATACATATGACGGTAGTTGATTCACCACCATTTTTTCACCTCAGTCCCTAGATGTGTTCCACGTGTGTCACGTTTTGCTTCCTTGTTTTACTCAACCTAACACTGCTTGAGTTTTACTAACAACCTGAGCATGATATTTGGCATGCTTTTTATTTAAGAGGCTGCTTTGTCTATTTTCAGTTGTTCTATTATGATTTATGTTGTTGTGACCTTTGACTTTTTTATTTATCTAGGTTGGTCCACCAATAAGGTACCTCAATGCTAGGTTGTTTTTGAGTGCTTGGTTCATCCCTGAAACTAATACTGAACCAACCACTGTGTAGATAGTGCAGATACACTTTTTGTCCTGAAGAATTGCCACGTGATTCTCCTGACACATGAGGCAAGAAACATGTTGACCACTACTTTGTAGCCACCACTGAACATTATTTCAGTGGTCACACACCATTGCTGTTTTTAATTGGGACCAGTGGGCTCGCTGATTAAATTGATTTTGAAGCTCCAATGCGCCTCATTTTCATCCTTTCCCACACTATCCCGTCACACATCACATCCCATTCACATCTACACCACGAGGCCCTACACCCACACTGCACCTTACGGCTTGGAGTAAAAAGATCTCCGATAAAGAGCCCCTCATAGGGTGCCCATAAGGCATTGCAGCGCCGGCCTGACGAGGAGCATGCCCTATGATGAAGCATGATACCCAGCCGGGTGTGTGAGGGCCCCATTTCCCAAATTGGGAGACACCCTGTCACCACTAAAGGGTGAGGTTGTCAGACCGACCTAGCCTCTACCCCCCCTAAACAACCCCCCAAACCCACCCCCACAGGAACTACATACCTCTTCATCTTGCCTGATCCTCTGGGGCCCGAATGCTGGACCTTTAAGCACCCCATATCCCTCTCTTTTTGTAACATTAACTAAAGAAACATCATCATTCAAAAGATGTATTTCAAGAAAATCCTGTCACTAGATTAGATTTATAAACAGACTACAGGGCAGGCCATAAGTAAGGGGGAGGTGGTGATAGGTAATATCATCAGTACCTGAAGGCAACAAGATACAGATATAACAGTCTAGTACTTCCATTAGTTTTGAATATCCATAACCTACATTTTACATTATCTCTAAAATTACTTACAGAATTATCTTTATGCAATAACTTGTTATCTAATTTTTTTCCAATGCAATAACTTGTTATCTAATTTTTTCCAATGATGTAGTTAATTTTTATTTTGGGAGAGGCATGTCCAACTGAACTGATATATACCATTAGTAAATCAACTATGAATATTAATTGTATAACAACTAGGATTAATAGTAATAAACATTTGCAGCAAATGTCCTTGCAGCTTTCCATGTTTCTTCTACAAAAATACTAAAAATGAATCAAACACCCAATCACTAATATTATGGCACAAAATCAATAAAAACATCAAAATTCAATCAACAGTTTCAGTTTATGTGTTCAATGTTAGTTCAGGAAAACAAATCCTATAGTCTTTGTCTGGACTCTTAGGGATACTGTGCTCAGTGCTTAATATGAGCCAGTGTTTGCCAGTGGGGGCCGCCAGCACTCATTTTTGGGGACTAGCACTTTTTCCACATTAACCATTTACCGAAAGCAACAGAGGGAAAAACACACAAATCGGAAAGAAGGACAACGAGAAAGATGGGAAATGGTCAGAAAGGGAGAAAGCAGGAACCTGCAATAGAGATCAAGGGGCAAGGAGTGTGTGGTAGTTGAATAAAAACGCATGAGGTGGATTTAGGACTACACAGTTTTGGTGATTTGTGCGCTGGCATTTAACTGCACCAGTTGCAGGGTTCTGGTCAGAGCTTCGGGCACCGGCACTCCGTCTCCTACAAATTAAGCACTGGCTTCAACTGAATACCTAAGGTACAAAACACAATGGACCTTTAACTTCAAGATTTCAGTTTGAATCTCAGTTTAATATTTAATCAGGAAACAATTCAAAAATGATTGTCTCAGCTTTAATCAGTTCATGTCCTTGGAGGCTCCTCAAAGGTGAATTGATAATTGGTCGAATCAATGGCTTCCATATCTGATTGTTCAGTTTGTTAGGCATGGGCTAAATAGGACTATTCAGCAGCTGCATACGTCCTGGTAGGCACTTTTAGTCTCTATGGTCTTTTGACTTGACTTTTGGCTGTTCATAATGCCTGTCAACTTGCTCTACTTGCTTTGTTTCTTCTTCTTCGATTGTTTCAACTTCTCGCACCCTTCAGTATTCTTTCTCTTTTTCCCGCACGCTTTGGCTAACTTTCTTCATGATACACTCTTCCGCTTGAAGTGCTTACGACAGGCTCTGATTTACAGTGCTCACTTTCCACTTCAGATCTGTTTTTGACCACTGCTGGTGACCTCAGTTCATTTGTGATAGGTTGAGGACTGTTTTCGTCTTGATCATCTTTGTCTCTTTTGGCAATCCAAGATTGACTGGGGGTTCGGCGATATGTTATGGAGCTTGAGTTTTGATCTCTGTCTCTTTCTCTGGATGCAAGACTTTTGAGTATCCTCACCTTGATCTTGCCCCTGTAGCTCTAGGGCTTGATCAGACTGGACCTGCTGATGCTCTTCTTGCAGAGACTCAATTTGTTCTACTTCAGGGTACTCACATCAGGCTGGAATCTGACTCAGTGAATCAGTGGCCCTTGTCACTACTTCATCAATCAGCTTGTCTCAGTTTCTTCATGTGCGACGCATGAATCTACTGAAGCAATCCAGCACATTTCAGAGTAGTGTTGGTCACAAGGATCACCTGGTGTAGGCCCTTCCAGCGAGGCTTTAGACACGTCTTGCAAACGCGTTTTTTCATCTGAATCCAGCCTTCAAGGTAGAGGTTGTGGCATAGTTTCAGCCCAGTGGTGGGGCCGCCAAGTATACCTGAAGAAAGATAGAATGCAGCACAACAGTCAGTCCTCTGAACTACTCAAGAACACTGTCATCTGTGATGTTTACAAGTGCAGCTGCAGGTACAGAAGAGATTCTCATGGCTCTTCTCGTCAAGGGGGAAAGTCCTGTTCTTTTGTTTGGCGTCATCATCAACAAGCTTTATTCGGTTAAAAAAACATAAAAGCATAAATACATAAAAAAAATTGCCAAACAGTATATCTCAATAAAAATTTACCAAATCAATAAATACAATATTTCATATCAGTTTAAAAAGAAAGAGAAGACATTTTAAAAAAATAAAGACATCCTAAGAAAATTCATATGTAGAATTTCAGTCACTCGAATCCTCCACAACAATCAAGATCATAAGTAAGTTGTGCAAATGTAGCCAACATGAATGAGAGAGATGCTCAAAACTCCATAAAAAAAATCATACAGGAGACTTAAAAACTCCACGTTAAAACCATCATTGAAAACTTACTTCCCCACCAGTTTTCTCAAACTAACAGCCACTGAGATAAAATTATAAACCATCATACAGATATATTCTGATTGCAATAGCTGTAAGTAAAGCAGGGCAGGCCTACACCTTCTGATATTCAGATGCCTCACCAGTGGAATTAAACATTTTTTCCTAAAGTATAACATACAATTTGCAGAAAAAAAAGTGGAGTGTGGACTGAACCGAGCACGAGTAACAAAGACAGGGCTCCAGGTCAGATTCATGATATACCTTGCTGGGATATGAAACCAGAAGATGGGGTATATTAAATCTAAACCATATTAGATAAAATCTCTGATGGTGTTGAAATGGAAAAAGATGTGAGGTTCCATAAAAACCGAGGTTACTTATGGTATATAGCCGGACACTATTTTTCCCCATCTCTCTGCTTTCTCTACACTGTCTTCATGCAATCAAAAAATCTAGTTTTAGCTGATTTTTAGTGATGGAAGTAATACTTTGTGGACTATAAAATAAGTCAGATCTCCCTAACAGAGCAAATTGTTCTCTTACATAGCCCAGCCATGGGATTCTGTGGGCAATAATTTCTTGATTTAAAAAGGTTTCATGTTTTGACCAAATCAAATGCCACAGCTTAAGCGGAGCTAGCTTAATGCAGTCTTCTAGGTTCAATAAGCCTAACTCCACATGGCAAAGTAATATGGGTAAACTGTTAGGTACAGAATGGAGCCTTTTCACAAACGCATTTTCATTAGCCTGTAGGGGGGCAATGTCACAATATCCCCATACCCCATCTCCATATGTCATAGCGGAACAACAACAAGCAATTTAGATATTAATCATGACATCCAATGGCTTAGAACCCAGCTTCCCAGCAAACCTAAAAAGAGCCTCCATGGTTTGATCAAACAGGGCCTTTCTGACCTTAATTAAATGCAACCAACTGCCTTCATGATCAAATGGAATCCCCAAATAGGTGAAAGTTGGAACACACACAAGTTTTTCACTATTAATAAAATGTGGCATGCGATTGGGGTTTGTATGCTCTATGACCATAGTATGCTACTTGGCAGTATTTTTCATTAGTCCCAGTTCACTCCTTAATGCGACAAATCTATTTAACCGCTTCTGTAGGCCCACTCAGGTTTTCGACATCAGAACACAATTGTCTGCATATAACAAGGCAGGGAGTTTTCTCAATCCCACCCTAGGAGTGTCTGCCTCCCCCGTGTCCAAAAAAGTGTCCAAGTCATTAATATATAAAGAAAAGAGAAACAAGGCCAGTACACACCCTTGTCTAACACCACGGTTCATTTTAATGGGATCTGTACATTCCACAATAGCTCCATATCTTGTGCAACCTGTCACTTCCTCATGCATGTGGGCCAAAAAATTAGCCAAAGCTGCACCCAAACCCATATCTAACATTTTGCTCCAGAGTTTCCCTCTGTTCACCCAGTCAAAAGCTGAGATGAGATGAGATCCATAAAGGCTAAGTACAAACAGACCTTCTTTGCCTCTGTATAGTTGCTTATAATTAGGTGAACATTCAAACATTGTTCAGTGGTGCCAAGGCCCAGTCTAAATCCATACTGGACTAGAGAAAATCTACCTTTGTCTGCCACCCAAGCCTCTACTCGATCCAACTGAATCCTGCCAAAAATTGTGCTTGTCGAATCAAGTAATGAAATATTTGTTTGGCGTGCTTCTGAAACTCATCATGACGTGGCCGTGCATTTGAGGAAAGTGGAGATGCAAGCTTTTGTAGTCCTGGATTTCAACATACCTTTCACTTGCTCCAACACTCCTAATGCTTCTGGCCTGTAACTACAATCGAATTTCTGGTGATTCCTAGGGCTTGACAGAGTAGCTCCATGATATTGTTCTTAAAGTGAGAACCATGATCTGATTCTAAAGAAACGAGCAAGCCAAACCACTGGATCATCACCCGATACAACAATTTGGGTACGGTGAGCCAATCGCTCCTAGTCAGGTATGCTTCCACCCACCGGGAGAAAAGGCACACTACAACTAAGTGTACCGTAGCCCATTACAGACAGGCATTTCAACTCAATCAAGTTGCAGGCAACTGAATGGACCATCAAACCTTCCTATTGTCGTGTAGTTCCTATATTACCCATACAGGACCTGCGCGTTCGGATAACATAAACTGTGGGTTTGGTGGCAGACTGACTCTGAGCACCCCCACTGAGAAATGTTGACCTGGTCTGTTCTTCTGTGATAAGTACACAATCATGCGCATGTCAGTATCATTCTGGTGAGAGGGTGTGGCCTAACGGCTAGAGCGGTCGACCTCGAAGCTGGCGAAACAGGTTTGAGTATCGGCAGGGACGCTCAAAATCCTGTGATTCTGGGCAAATCACTTAATCTCCCCGTGCCTAACAAAATGAATGTGTCCTTGTATAACGGAACTGGTGCTCATGTAAAGCGCTCTGATACCTGATACCTTCGGGTCAAGTTCGCGCTATATAAAACTCTGGAAAAAAATGTGTCCTTCAGTAGCAACTGGTGCTCATGTAAAGCGCTCTGATACATTCAGGTCAAGTTTGCGCTATATAAAACTCCAGAAAAAAATTCTGGGGAAGGGGCAAGAGGGTCACTTGATTAAGTGTGCTACATCGATGTATGGTAACATGAGGACTGAACAAACATAACTCATCATGTGTTAGTCTGGCGTTTGTCAAATGTTGAGTTTGCGTTTTGTTTAATAGTATAGCTACAAAGTGAGGTATATACAGATGCACTTTGTGTCCAAGAATAAGTATTTCTGCTTGTTTTTAGGGAAAGATCTGCTACTGCAGTTGCACGCAAGCATGCTGGTAAGCCTCAAGCAACCATGTCTAAGGTGGTGGAAAAATAAGCGCAGGGTCTTTTCCTGGCGTCCTGTTGTTGTGTAAGAACAGCAAATGCGCACTCATCTTGTTCATGTACAAAAAGATTCAATTCTTTTGTATTGGCAGGCATTCCAAGAGCGGGAGCGTCACCAAGTGCCTGTTTGATTTGCAGAAAACTATTCTGGTGTTCAGTTAACCATGATAAAGGTTGTGGGGTGTCTTTGGTCCTGAGGTTTAGCAAGAGTTTGAAAGAAAGGAAAAAGTTAGGGGCCCATTGTCTGAAATAACCAGCAAAACCCAGGAAGGCTTGAACTTGTTGTGTTGTAGGTGGTTGAATGTCCAATATAGCTTTTTCTCTTTGAGCGTCAAATCTCCTTTCCCCCTTCGATGGGAGGTGCCTTAAATAGATAACCTCCTGTTGAAAAAATTGCAATTGCAGTTTAATGGGAGATACCTTGTGGCCATGTGCACCAAGGAAATTTAATAGGGCAATGGTGTCAGAAGCACAGTCTGTTTCGCTGATGCTGGCCAATAATAATATGTAATCTATGTATGGTATGAGAGTAGTGGTTGGTGTCAACTAAAAGGTGTCTAGTTGTGCTTTTAGTGCCTGCGGATAAAAAACACAAACCTCCAAATATCTTCCTTAGTGGGGTCATCACTTTTTTAATACAGGGAGGATCGGGCTATTGCATGGGGAACCCTCTATTTCTCTTAACACTCTGTTCCTAAGTAAGTCCTGTATCACTATTTCCATTCCCTGCTGTCCCTCTGGAGATATTTTATACTGTGGCACTTGTGGGAGAGGAACATTTTGTTTCACTGTTATTTGTACAGGTGCTATTGCCCCACATCGTTCTTACTGGAGGGCCAAACATTGTTGTCTACTTTGTCAAACACCCATTCAGGTACTGTAGTTTGGGGTTGGGCAAAGTAAACATTTGTGGGGAAAGGAGAGTTTTTGGTACATTCAAGATATATGCCATCTGTGGTGCATTTTATTGCTGCTTGCAAGTTTTGAAGTAAGTCTATGCCCAACAAATTGAGGGCACATTTATCTGTTAAGACAGAAGAATGTTTGTCAGTTATTGGGCCAACGGTATATGTCAGTGGGGTGGAGGCAGGTCTATTTATCGTGACGTTAAAAAACCCACAGCAGTGTTGTACCTTCTCCAAAGGGGTGCCTGTGGGATTATTTTTTGAGAAATTGAGGAATTAGTGACCCCAGTGTCCAGGAAGAATTTAAACTTTTGTCCTTCTATCATCGCTTCAATATATGGCCCTCTTGGGTCTACTGGGACCACCACCTGTTCCTCACTCTCTCCTGGGCTTTCCTATTGGACAAAATCATAATCAGGCAAAGGGACAGTTACCATCTGGGATCCATTATTCTGTCTGTCAAAGTAGTTTTGTTGGTGTCACCGGTAAGTGGTGTCATTAGCATAATATTCGGCATAGGAGCCCTTATTGGGCATATCATTATGTTTTTCTGACCCTCGTGTTTTGTTAATTGTAGCCCAGTTTACGTCTTCAAAAATTTCCTTCCTAGACTTTTCCCATAAATCAGGAGGAAGAATACAAGAAAACATTTGGTCTATAGCATTGGATGTTAGCTGTCCTATTCATAGTATTTTCTCTTTTCTAGTGTACCATTCATCAGGGTTTTTTCTGATGTCAGGATATTATTTGGGAAAAAAAGCTATCAATTCCGTCTTGGTCCAAGGGACATGGGGTTGTTGTCATCAAAGCCTGGTACTTCATGCATAAAGCCTATCATACCGGAGGATGGAGATTGATATGTGTAAATCCTCTCAAGATATATGGCAAAAGCATAGTGACATTCAGCATCCGTCAGGGTAAACGTGTCAGAATCACCATCATAATGGGTAAAATTTGGAGGCATCGACAAATCTTGAGGCTGGTGCTGCTTTTGCCGTACTGAATTATAGTTAATACATGACGTATGTATGACCTTCCCTAATTCTTGTATTGCATAATTAGGAACCCAAGTACCCAAATGCCTGTCTTCTTTCTTGGTGTAATTTGCAGTGCTGTTTTGCCGACAATCATGAACAAATGCTTTGACTCTGTCTTGTATTCTTGAGAAACTCTACTTCTCATCAATTTAGTGACTTAGCTGGGTCCCTCTTGAGGTAGTTTAACAGGAAAGAAAAGGGAGCCTATGTTCTCCTCTGGTGTTTGTTCATTATTTTCTAAGGGGGACAATTTGGGATCGCGTATTATTGACACAGTTTGTATTTGTCCCCGTTGAGTACCTTGTAATTGCCCTACTTGATCAGTGGGTGTCCAGTAGGGTGGAGGTTGTGGTCTTTTAGTAAATATGTGCCCAATTATGGTGTCCTCCAAAATAGGAGGAGACGAGGGTGTCTGTTGTGGGTTTTGTACCACACATGCTCTACTTTCCTTCATATGACATCAACTCATTTTTTCAGATAACTCATCAGTCCTTTTCTTTCTGTCATATTGCCTAGTTTTCTCCCTTTCAGTCTTCAATTTATCATAATCAAATTCATGCCATTTCATGCCATTCAATGGAAACTGTACTGAGGGATCCTTTTCAATATATTCATTCAAAAAATGCAAAAAACTGTCCATCTCCATCCCTTGTTTAGTCATCATCTCCCATGCTGGAGTTCCTTCTACTGGACATGGCAGTGCTTGATATACATAATGTTTTTTTACACCACACAATATACTACAACTACCCATTTTTCACTACTTCTATAAGATAATTATTTAGTGCGGTAATGGTGAATCTTCTTTGTCACAATGCAAATGCTTCCCGTCACACCACTAGCCACTAAAAATCAACAACATGCGGGACTATCACATCACAAAGCACAAAAACCTTTCCTCTTAGCTCCCCGACGGCGCCTGCCTTTCACTTCCCAGGAGCTCCTGGTAATGCAGCAATGCTGGCTAAGCTGTCTTCAGTGAACCAGCACTCGAGTGCCCTACTCGCCGGATCTGCCAATGAGATAGTTGGAGGTGGTGGCCCATGGAGGGGTGTTGGGGGGGATAATGGGGTGGACCGCATTGACCTGTACCGGAGACCTTTATTGGAACGGTGAACTACTCCTATTCGAAAATCTAGCATTGGAATTCGAAATTCCTGTTGCCCAATTCTTAATACTCAGAGCAGTGGTAGCCAAGATTAGGAACTACTGGGCAAATGGAGATTCTGAGCCAGTGACACATCAAAGCGGTCAGCTGCTCTGTACAACTAGTGGGCACATTAAAGCAGTCATAGGCTTATATCGGGCCATTCGTACTAACATTCTGTCTATCCTATTAGACTTGAAGATGAAATGGGAAACAGATTTAGACCTTCAACTTACAGATGCAGCTTGGAGAAAGATCCTAGCGAACATACCCTCTGTCTCTCGCAATGCCAGGTTCAAGTTGATTCATTTTAATTTTCTGCACAGAGCTTACCTCACCCCTGCTAAAATAAATAGATTCTACGTGACATGCCCTAGATGTGGGGAGCCTGGTGCTGAAATGTTCCATATGGTATGGGCCTGCCACTCCTTAGTGGGGTTCTGAGAAGCCGTAATGGATTGTGTTAAAAATTTCACCAAGCTGACGGTGCCTTGCACTCCCCTGGCCTGCCTCCTGGGGGGATTCCAACGTCCTAGCAAGCGCAAAATCACTGCTAGATTTACTGACCTGGCATTGATACTAGCACAACAGGAAATATCAATGCATTGGAAAGCTGCTGGGGGAACGAGACTGACTAAAAGGCGGGAGGAACTGGTAAACTGGGCGGGACTTGAGATCGCTGTGTTGTTCCGGGTAAACTGAAGAGGGGACGGAGAACAATAGACAGAGATAGAGCATGGGAACACCTGGTCACTAGCCTAATGGCCCCAGACGATGACACTGAAACACCAAATAGTTCCCTTCTATCAGCAGGGGATTCAATTGATGGAAATAACTGAGCACCCACAACCATGCACGGGGTGCCCTGGGAAAGCGCTATGCATGCAGGGGAGATCTCAGAACTTTAATGTCCAGTACAGAACTCTGTCTTTACCTACATGGCAAGGGGTAACCAGAAATAGGGGTGGTGGGTGATGCGGTTTGTTAATCATTAGCTGGGCAGAACTTCCGATATGCTATATTATACTATGCACTCGGATTATACATGATGGTCTGTTGCCATCCATTTGACTACTCTGTTCTAACAATGTGCATGGAATGCTAGATACCGTTGATATATCATGTTCGGACAGCTATTGTTGTATGTTTTATGTTATGTAAACAATAAAACTTTTGTTTAAAAAAAAAAAGTACAAAAAAAAAACCTTACTCTCTCTATGGCCTTATTTATCATGAGACGTCTCTCATATCATTTCAAATCATTACACACATCCATGGTACTGCTTACCAGGTCTCGACAACTGAGTTCCTCTGAATTATTTGGATCTAGCCGATGATCCCCTCAGACTGCGCCCATGGGAAACGCAATCCCCTCTGCGGACACATACTTCGAAGTCAGTGGGTTCTTCAACAGGCCCCTTGACCACGGCTCCTTTTGGTTCAACTGGACTGACTTGGTGGATCCCAGACGAGCCCCCAGTTTGTGAATGCACAAATCAGGTACACTTGCCTGTTAATGAGAGACAGCAATCAAACACAGTCGAGGAGGTATGTTTATTTAAGCTTAAGCATGGGAAATACGAAGCAGTCTGCTTCCAAGTATGCTCTGCCAGACGCAGCTGGTGCAATCTTTATATACTGTTTGAAATACACTGACATACATTGGAATAGCGGAGTCAGACGTGTGTGTATAGACAGTTGGTTTTCCAAGTTAAGCTTTATACAAACAGAAATCTATCTTAGCAGAGCATGAATACATTCTCACTGTGTGAGGACAGGTGCGGATCCGACATCTGCTGTTATCGTCCTTTCGTATCTACTTCTTATCTACCTGTTCCTTCAGTTCTTTGAAACAAAAGGGAAGCTACCAAACACAAACAGTTCTCAGATTTTACCCTCGTCCAGCCTCGGTGCAGAAGCCAGGGTGTGTAGAGCAGCATGAATTACGAAATCACGGTAAAGACACAACATGGAGAACAGTTGCTCAATATCATATTTATGCTCACACACCCTCCAACCCCTTCCCTGCTGAATCTCAAACATCCAAGGGCTCTCATCAATGCCTTAGTGGGCCTCATCAATGCCTTAGTGGGCTCTACATGAGTCCCAGATCTTTTGAAACTTCTAAGGGCATGCTGCACTTTTCTAGATTACTCTCTCAGTCTTCATACACATGTCCATCTTTCCCTGCTCTCTCAATTGTTTTGGACATTGTTGACTTCCCCATTCTCAAGTAATTCCTCTCTTCTCTATTGTGGGCCACAAAGAACACAAAAGAAATTTATGTCTGGGTCTGTAAACAGTAAAGTGTGGAGTCAGTGAGATCTCACTGTCCAGAAGTATAAACCGGTCCCGCTACTTCTCTTCAGCATCTCAGAAAAACCCTATAGTCCCATATCATAGTGCAGGAATGTGTCCTCCTTAGAATTTGCATTTTAAACAGGTAGGTGACACAACAAGGCCTATTTTGCATAATCTGCTTCTGTTATATTAGATCCTATGCATTTTATTCAATTGGACTACGTGCAGCTCCACTTTTACCGGCACTTCCTTTTGGTGCATTACTGCCACCTCCCAGTCCAGAGCCTCAAGGGGGTCAGATCCTTTTTTCTTGAATTTCTCAGTCTTTGTAGACAGTCATATAGTTAATTAGCGTCATGTAGATTGATGGGACTGCTCCATTGGTCAGCTCCTCCATCAGTACCCTGCTTTCTAGGGGGTCGGCTCTGGCACCTCGGTCCATTCTTGTCCAGTTGTGCCATGTCCTGGCTCTCTGCAAGGGCATGGCACAACTGCATATTTTTAAATCTCATGGAGTGTGCCAAGTCATATTCTTCTTGTTCTGGGGTGACAGTTTAAGCTCTAACCTCTGTCCTGATATCTCTCCCACAGTTCATATACCTATACAGTCTCATTTGCAAAAACCTTTCGGCGTATACATTCCATATATTAAAGTACCCATCCATAGTAGGGTTCCCTTGGCGATTTTCCGTCTCAGTCCTATGGTCAACATTGTTTTTTCTGTGTTGCTAAAGTCCTGGAACAGGGACAATATTACAGTTTTTTTCAAGGGAGTTTGATGCTCATAGAAGGACATCATCAGCATATAATGAAAATGTATCCTCTGCTTCGTTTTTGGATTTAAATCCAGTGACTTGGGCCAAAGATATGGCCCAGTATGGCAGTGGAGCTATACATAGGGCGAATAAGAGTGGCAAGAGTGGGCATCCCTGTCTCATCCCCCTCCCCAGTGCCACTTAAGATGAGCGCATCCTATTCACAGTCACTGCAGCTGGGGTGCCAATTTATTTTCAAAGACGGGTCCAAAACCTAAAGGCAGCAGAACCAGGGATTGATATGGCCAGTCATTTGAATCAAATGCCTTCTCTGCACCCAGAGAAAAAAATCACCAGTAGTAATTACATTGTGTCAGATTTATTTAGCAATTTGTCTAGTCATCAAATCTACTTAGACCTGTCAGACCTTTCCAACATTTGGGGGTGGGTTGTTAGAAATCCATTGTATGTAAAAGTGGGATTGGGGATGAGGGATGCATATTTAACTACTGGGTTAACATAGTTTGTTCCCTATGTTTCAGAAGTATGACAAAGGAAGCGGCAAAGGGGTGTTAAAAGGGTGGCGATAGGAGGTACGACCAAGGCAGAAGGACACTGCAGTGACCACCCGAGTGTCTTGGAACGTACACGGCTTTGGCAGCAAAATATAAAGTGGTATAGTATCCCTCTACCTATGGCAACACAGACAAGATCTGATTCTTTTACAGGAAACTCATTTTATGGGTTCCGAATGTAGGTTTCTCTGGAGAGATTAATATGTTTCCCTAGCTCATCAAGTTTCACGCAGGGATCAAGGAGAGTAACAATACTGTTTAAGAAACCTCACCCTTTTACAGTTCATAAATCATGCACTGATCCAAATGCTATGTTGGAGTTCAGGGCACTTGAGAGAGACATACCCTCACCCATTTCAGTGTATATGTCCCCCCACCCCACAATTGTAAAACTCCAGGCAGGACAGTCAGACCCCATTCTGGTGGCCACAAGGCAAGCAGGGGCTCCTGGGCCTCACCTGTGGGTTGTTTGTCTCTGATGTCCTGGGGTCCGTCCTACTATGGCTCTTCAAACTGGGCCAAAAACAACCCTCTCAGCATGGCTCTTCGTGATAGAGATGGTGTGCTATCACAGGCTTCTCATGGAGGTAGCAAGGAGGTATTGTAATGGTGCTTGTGCTCAGAAATCAATAATCACATAACACAATAAATGAATATCCAACCCAGTGATTATCTTTTCAAGTAAGGGAAGTACTTTAATACACACTAGCACAGAACACTGCACCACTATATATATAATTTATTGTCCTTAGCGCCATCAGGTAGTGCTGTGTCTCTGTGCACTATCCAACTCAACCTTATTCTTTGATCTAGGCATGGTTGTATGATGGAACAATGCATGCCTGAACAACGCATTCATGAAACACGTGGTCTTAACCACTACCGCGTCTTTACCACGCATGATTTACCACGCAATTTCATGGTAAAGACATGATTGGTAAAGGGACATGTTTGCTAAAGATCATACCCCTGCCCCAGCCTGAAAACTGTCCCTTACCCCCGCCCTGAGCCCTAAAAATTAACCCCATGCCCTAAAAACCACCCGACCCCAGCCCCCCTCCGCCCTGAGCCCTAAAAACTGTCCCCTACATCTGTAAAGTACCCCAATACAGTCCCCTCCCCCTGAGGCCTAAAACTGCCCCAAGCCCATAAAACTGTCCCTTTTCTCGTGTCCCACCCTTAGTCCTAAAAACTGTCCCCACACCCTAAAAACTACCCCGACCCCAGCCCCCCGCCCTGAGTCTAAAAACTGTCCCCATGCCCTAAAAACTACCCTGACCCAGCCCCGCCCTGTGGCCTAGAACTTCCCCAGCCCTGAAAACTGTCCCTTCTCCCACCCCGCCCTACAAACTGGCCCCACGCCCTAAAAACAACACAGACCCCAGACCCCCGCCCGGAGTCCTAAAAACTGCCCCTACACCTGTAAAGTACCCAAACCCAGCATCGCCTGTCCTGAGCCCTAAACCTGCTCCCTGCCCTATAAACAACCCTGACCCACCCCTAAAAACTACCCCCCACCCGAAACCCCCCCCCCCCAAAACCCGGCACCAGCACCACTTACCTTACGCATCCTCTCCCGATCCTTCCTCTTCCTGTGTACATCCATCCGCACTGCATCTAGACCGCGCATTGTCTTAACAACGCATATGCTTGCGGGAAAAAGGCATGCATGGCTGAGCCCACATTGTTATGGCCGTTTCCCTCTAGACACTGTTCCCCCTGAGTTTAGGTACCCACCCCTCCTTCAGAGGAGTACGAGGAAGTAGTGTGATTTAGGCTGAGTAGCAGTTATATGACTCCTGAAATCAGTGCACAATGTTAGTTTTTAGTCTTACCACAGACAGTAGATCAGCCCTGTAGGATTGGTACAGCTACCCAGCTCTGCAGTACACTTGCCCCCTTCTCCTGAAAGATTGCACATAAAGCAGCAGAATCGGCTGTGAGTCCTGCTTCATCCTCTGGGCCCACAGCATGTTTGGCAGAAGCAAAAGTGGCAGGCTGTTACAGCTGATCACAGTGTTGATACTTGTAGCCCTGCACAGACTGGCAGCTACAGCCAAGCATAGGCCGATCACTCAAGGCAGTGGCAGCCATACATTGGCCGATGGCTCTGGTCAGTTGCGGCCACTCACAGACACACAATCGGCCCGACTGACTTCGGCAATTACAGTCCCAATGTTCATACCTTCTGCCAAGAACCAGCACAGAGAGACTACAGGCCCACAGACACCGGGGTCATCAGATCGCTCTCCTTATTCTCTCTCTTCAGGGCGCCCACAGACACCTGTGATATGCTGTAACTCTCTCCTGCTGGATTAACACACTTCCTATAGGGATGGCAGGCTCCTTCCCTCTCTCTTCAGGTAGACGTCTTGGCACTTTAGGAAAGGTATACAGTTCTTCCACCAAGAGATACAGACTCAGGAGATGTCCCTCATTTTTTGGAAGCTGACACCAGCTGTGGTGACACCCCTGAATAATCTGCAGGGCACTCCCTCTTTGGCTATCGATGATTTGGAACTAGAACAAGTGGGGTAGTGACGTTACACTTTTATACACCAAACGCAGACAGGAGATATGTATCTACTGTCTACAACTGTAGAACCAGTTTTGGGTTATTCTCTTTTCAAGTGTCATTTCCAAGCTGCTCTCCAGATGCAGCCTGTGTGCAGAGTGATGCTTCACACAGGAGAGTAGAATCCAGCATGGAGCACCCACAAAATTGACACAGAGGTGTGAGGTTGTTGCTCTTGGCTGTCATTAGCCGCCTACAGAATAATTTATCAGAAAAAAAAGGGTAGGCCTCTCCTAAAGGTTTCTTCTCCTTTTTCACAACAGTCTGCAGTCCCACCTCTCTCCCTAACACTCTACACTAGATTTTCTGATTGCATGAAGACAGTGGAGATGCAAGCTTTTGTAGTCCTGGATTTCAACATACCTTTCACTTGCTCCACCACTCCTAATGCTTCTGGCCTGTAACTACAATCGAATTTCTGGTGATTCGTAGGGCTTGACAGAGTAGCTCCATGATATTGTTCTTAAAGTGAGAACCATGATCTGATTCTAAAGAAACGAGCAAGCCAAACCACTGGATCATCTCCTGATACAACAATTTGGGTACGGTGAGCCAATTGCTCCTAGTCAGGTATGCTTCCACCCACCGGGAGAAAAGGCACACTACAACTAAGTGTACCGTAGCCCATTACAGACAGGAATTTTCAACTCAATCAAGTTGCAGGCAACTGAATGGACCATCAAACCTTCCTATTGTCGTGTAGTTCCTATATTACCCATACAGGACCTGCGCGTTCGGATAACATAAACTGTGGGTTTGGTGGCAGACTGACTCTGAGCACCCCCACTGAGAAATGTTGACCTGGTCTGTTCTTCTGTCATGTGCATGTCAGTATCATTCTGGTGAGAGGGTGTGGCCTAACGGATAGAGCGGTCGACCTCGAAGCTGGTGAAACGGGTTTGAGTCTCGGCAGGGACGCTCAAAATCCTGTGATTCTGGGCAAATCACTTAATCTCCCCGTGCCTAACAAAATGAATGTGTCCATGTATAACGGAACTGGTGCTCATGTAAAGCGCTCTGATACCTGATACCTTCGGGTCAAGTTCGCGCTATATAAAACTCTGGAAAAAAATGTGTCCTTCAGTAGCAACTGGTGCTCATGTAAAGCGCTCTTATACATTCAGGTCAAGTTTGCGCTATATAAAACTCCGGAAAAAAATTCTGGGGAAGGGGCAAGAGGGTCACTTGATTAAGTGTGCTACATCGATGTATGGTAACATGAGGACTGAACAAACATAACTCATCATGTGTTAGTCTGGCGTTTGTCAAATGTTGAGTTTGCGTTTTGTTTAACAGTATAGCTACAAAGTGAGGTACATACAGATGCACTTTGTGTCCAAGAATAAGTATTTCTGCTTGTTTTTAGGGAAAGATCTGCTACTGCAGTTGCACGCAAGCATGCTGGTAAGCCTCAAGCAACCATGTCTAAGGTGGTGGAAAAATAAGAGCAGGGTCTTTTCCTGGCGTCCTGTTGTTGTGTAAGAACAGCAAGTGCGCACTCATCTTGTTCATGTACAAAAAGATTCAATTCTTTTGTATTGGCAGGCATTCCAAGAGCGGGAGCGTCACCAAGTGCCTATTTGATTTGCAGAAAACTATTCTGGTGTTCAGTTAACCATGATAAAGGTTGTGGGGTGTCTTTGGTCCTGAGGTTTAGCAAGAGTTTGAAAGAAAGGAAAAAGTTAGGGGTCCATTGTCTGAAATAACCAGCAATACCCAGGAAGGCTTGAGCTTGTTGTGTTGTAGGTGGTTGAATGTCCAATATAGCTTTTGCTCTTTGAGCGTCAAGTCTCCTTTCCCCCTTCGATGGGAGGTGCCTTAAATAGATAACCTCCTGTTGAAAAAATTGCAATTGCAGTTTAATGGGAGATACCTTGTGGCCATGTGTACCAAGGAAATTTAATAGGGCAATGGTGTCAGAAGCACAGTCTGTTTCGCTGATGCTGGCCAATAATAATATGTCATCTATGTATGGTATGAGAGTAGTGGTTGGTGTCAACTAAAGGTGTCTAGTTGTGCTTTTAGTGCCTGCGGATAAAAAACACAAACCTCCAAATATCTTCCTTAGTGGGGTCATCACTATTTTAATACAGGGAGGATCGGGCTATTGCATGGGGAACCCTCTATTTCTCTTAACACTCTGTTCCTAAGTAAGTCCTGTATCACTATTTCCATTCCCTGCTGTCCTTCTGGGGATATTTTATACTGTGGCACTTGTGGGAGAGGAACATTTTGTTTCACTGTTATTTGTACAGGTGCTATTGCCCCACATCGTTCTTACTGGAGGCCCAAACATTGTTGTCTACTTTGTCAAACACCCATTCAGGTACTGTAGTTTGGGGTTGGGCAAAGTAAACATTTGTGGGGAAAGGAGAGTTTTTGGTACATTCAAGATATATGCCATCTGTGGTGCATTTTATTGCTGCTTGCAAGTTTTGCAGTAAGTCTATGCCCAACAAATTGAGGGCACATTTATCTGTTATCACAGAAGAATGTTTGTCAGTTATTGGGCCAACGGTATATGTCAGTGGGGTGGAGGCAGGTCTATTTATCGTGACGTTAAAAAAACCCACAGCAGTGTTGTACCTTCTCCAAAGGGGTGCCTGTGGGATTATTTTTTGAGAAATTGAGGAATTAGTGACCCCAGTGTCCAGGAAGAATTTAAACTTTTGTCCTTCTATCATCGCTTCAATATATGGCCCTCTTGGGTCTACTGGGACCACCACCTGTTCCTCACTCTCTCCTGGGCTTTCCTATTGGACAAAATCATAATCAGGCAAAGGGACAGTTACCATCTGGGATCCATTATTCTGTCTGTCACAGTAGTTTTGTTGGTGTCACCGGTTAGTGGTGTCATTAGCATAATATTCGGCAAAGGAGCCCTTATTGGGCATATCATTATGTTTTTCTGACCCACGTGTTTTGTTAATTGTAGCCCAGTTTACGTCTTCAAAAATGTCCTTCCTAGACTTTTCCCATAAATCAGGAGGAAGAATACAAGAAAACATTTGGTCTATAGCATTCAATGTTAGCTGTCCTATTCATAGTATTTTCTCTTTTCTAGTGTACCATTCATCAGGGTTTTTTCTGATGTCAGGATATTAGTTGGGAAAAAAGCTATCAATTCCGTCTTGGTCCAAGGGACATGGGGTTGTTGTCATCAAAGCCTGGTACTTCATGCATAAAGCCTATCATACCGGAGGATGGAGATTGATATGTGTAAATCCTCTCAAGATATATGGCAAAAGCATAGTGACATTCAGCATCCGTCAGGGTAAACGTGTCAGAATCACCATCATAATGGGTAAAATTTGGAGGCATCGACAAATCTTGAGGCTGGTGCTGCTTTTGCCGTACTGAATTATAGTTAATACATGACGTATGTATGACCTTCCCTAATTCTTGTATTGCATAATTAGGAACCCAAGTACCCAAATGCCTGTCTTCTTTCTTGGTGTAATTTGCAGTGCTGTTTTGCCGACAATCATGAACAAATGCTTTGACTCTGTCATGTATTCTTGAGAAACTCTACTTCTCATCAATTTAGTGACTTAGCTGGGTCCCTCTTGAGGTAGTTTAACAGGAAAGAAAAGGGAGCCTATGTTCTCCTCTGGTGTTTGTTCATTATTTTCTAAGGGGGACAATTTGGGATCGCGTATTATTGACACAGTTTGTATTTGTCCCCGTTGAGTACCTTGTAATTGCCCTACTTGATCAGTGGGTGTCCAGTAGGGTGGAGGTTGTGGTCTTTTAGTAAATATGTGCCCAATTATGGTGTCCTCCAAAATAGGAGGAGACGAGGGTGTCTGTTGTGGGTTTTGTACCACAAATGCTCTACTTTCCTTCATATGACATCAACTCATTTTTTCAGATAACTCATCAGTCCTTTTCTTTCTGTCATATTGCCTAGTTTTCTCCCTTTCAGTCTTCAATTTATCATAATCAAATTCATGCCATTTCATGCCATTCAATGGAAACTGTAATGAGGGATCCTTTTCAATATATTCATTCAAAAAATGCAAAAAACTGTCCATCTCCATCCCTTGTTTAGTCATCATCTCCCACGCTGGAGTTCCTTCTACTGGACATGCAGTGCTTGATATACATAATTTTTTTTACACCACACAATATACTACAACTACCCATTTTTCACTACTACTATAAGATAATTATTTAGTGCGGTAATGGTGAATCTTCTTTGTCACAATGCAAATGCTTCCCGTCACACCACTAGCCACTAAAAATCAACAACATGCGGGACTATCACATCACAGAGCACAAAAACCTTTCCTCTTAGCTCCCCGACGGCGCCTGCCTTTCACTTCCCAGGAGCTCCTGGTAATGCAGCAATGCTGGCTATGCTGTCTTCAGTGAACCCGCACTCGAGTGCCCTACTCGCCGGATCTGCCAATGAGATAGTTGGAGGTGGTGGCCCATGGAGGGGTGTTGGGGGGGATAATGGGGTGGACCGCATTGACCTGTACCGGAGACCTTTATTGGAACGGTGAACTACTCCTATTCGAAAATCTAGCATTGGAATTCGAAATTCCTGTTGCCCAATTCTTAATACTCAGAGCAGTGGTAGCGAAGATTAGGAACTACTTGGCAAATGGAGATTCTGAGCCAGTGACAGATCAAAGCTGTCAGCTGCTCTGTACAACTAGTGGGCACATTAAAGCAGTCATAGGCTTATATCGGGCCATTCTTACTAACATTCTGACTATCCTATTAGATTTGAAGATGAAATGGGAAACAGATTTAGACCTTCAACTTACAGATGCAGCTTGGAGAAAGATCCTAGCGAACATACCCTCTGTCTCTCGCAATGCCAGGTTCAAGTTGATTCATTTTAATTTTCTGCACAGAGCTTACCTCACCCCTGCTAAAATAAATAGATTCTACGTGACATGCCCTAGATGTGGGGAGTCTGGTGCAGAAATGTTCCTTATGGTATGGGCCTGCCACTCCTTAGTGGGGTTCTGAGAAGCCGTAATGGATTGTGTTAAAAATGTCACCAAGCTGACGGTGCCTTGCACTCCCCTGGCCTGCCTCCTGGGGGGATTCCAACGTCCTAGCAAGCGCAAAATCACTGCTAGATTTACTGACCTGGCATTGATACTAGCACAACAGGAAATATCAATGCATTGGAAAGCTGCTGGGGGAACGAGACTGACTAAAAGGCGTGAGGAACTGGTAAACTGGGCGGGACTTGAGATCGCTGTGTTGTTCCGGGTAAACTGAAGAGGGGACGGAGAACAATAGACAGAGATAGAGCATGGGAACACCTGGTCAATAGCCTAATGGCCCCAGACTATGACACTGAAACACCAAATAGTTCCCTTCTATCAGCAGGGGATTCAATTGATGGAAATAACTGAGCACCCACAACCATGCACGGGGTGCCCTGGGAAAGCGCTATGCATGCAGGGGAGATCTCAGAACTTTAATGTCCAGTACAGAACTCTGTCTTTACCTACATGGCAAGGGGTAACCGGAAATAGGGGTGGTGGGTGATGCGGTTTGTTAATCATTAGCTGGGCAGAACTTCTGATATGCTATATTATACTATGCACTCGGATTATACATGATGGTCTGTTGCCATCCATTTGACTACTCTGTTCTAACAATGTGCATGGAATGCTAGATACCGTTGATATATCATGTTCGGACAGCTATTGTTGTATGTTTTATGTTATGTAAACAATAAAAATTTTGTTTAAAAAAAAAGTACAAAAAAAAAACCTTACTCTCTCTATGGCCTTATTTATCATTAGACGTCTCTCATATCATTTCAAATCATTACACACATCCATGGTACTGCTTACCAGGTCTCGACGACTGAGTTCCTCTGAATTATTTGGATCTAGCCGATGATCCCCTCAGACTGCGCCCATGGGAAACGCAATCCCCTCTGCGGACACGTACTTCGAAGTCAGTGGGTTCTCCAACCGGCCCCTTGACCGCGGCTCCTTTTGGTTCATCTGGACTGACTTGGTGGATCCCAGACGAGCCCCCAGTTTGTGAATGCACAAATCAGGTACACTTGCCTGTTAATGAGAGACAGCAATCAAACACAGTCGAGGAGGTATGTTTATTTAAGCTTTAAGCTTAAGCATGGGAAATACGAAGCAGTCTGCTTCCAAGTATGCTCTGCCAGACACAGCTGGTGCAATCTTTATATACTGTTTGAAATACACTGACATACATTGGAATAGCGGAGTCAGACGTGTGTGTATAGACAGTTGGTTTTCCAAGTTAAGCTTTATACAAACAGAAATCTATCTTAGCAGAGCATGAATACATTCTCACTGTGTGAGGACAGGTGCGGATCCGACATCTGCTGTTATCGTCCTTTCGTATCTACTTCTTATCTACCTGTTCCTGCAGTTCTTTGAAACAAAAGGGAAGCTACCAAACACAAACAGTTCTCAGATTTTACCCTCGTCCAGCCTCGGTGCAGAAGCCAGGGTGTGTAGAGCTGCATGAATTATGAAATCACGGTAAAGACACAACATGGAGAACAGTTGCTCAATATCATATTTATGCTCACACACCCTCCAACCCCTTCCCTGCTGAATCTCAAACATCCAAGGGCTCTCATCAATGCCTTAGTGGGCCTCATCAATGCCTTAGTGGGCTCTACATGAGTCCCAGATCTTTTGAAACTTCTAAGGGCATGCTGCACTTTTCTAGATTACTCTCTCAGTCTTCATACACATGTCCATCTTTCCCTGCTCTCTCAATTGTTTTGGACATTGTTGACTTCCCCATTCTCAAGTAATTCCTCTCTTCTCTATTGTGGGCCACAAAGAACACAAAAGAAATTTATGTCTGGGTCTGTAAACAGTAAAGTGTGGAGTCAGTGAGATCTCACTGTCCAGAAGTATAAACCGGTCCCTCTACTTCTCTTCAGCATCTCAGAAAAACGCTATAGTCCCATATCATAGTGCAGGAATGTGTCCTCCTTAGAATTTGCATTTTAAACAGGTAGGTGACACAACAAGGCCTATTTTGCATAATCTGCTTCTGTTATATTAGATCCTATGCATTTTATTCAATTGGACTACTTGCAGCTCCACTTTTACCGGCACTTCCTTTTGGTGCATTACTGCCACCTCCCAGTCCAGAGCCTCAAGGGGGCCAGATCCTTTTTTCTTGAATTTCTCAGTCTTTGTAGACAGTCATATAGTTAATTAACGTCATGTAGATTGATGGGACTGCTCCATTGGTCAGCTCCTCCATCAGTACCCTGCTTTCTAGGGGGTCGGCTCTGGCACCTCAGTCCATTCTTGTCCAGTTGTGCCATGTCCTGGCTCTCTGCAAGGGCATGGCACAACTGCATATTTTTAAATCTCATGGAGTGTGCCAAGTCATATTCTTCTTGTTCTGGGGTGACAGTTTAAGCTCTAACCTCTGTCCTGATATCTCTCCCACAGTTCATATACCTATACAGTCTCATTTGCAAAAACCTTTCGGCGTAGACATTCCATATATTAAAGTACCCATCCATAGTAGGGTTCCCTTGGGGATTTTCCGTCTCAGTCCAATGGTCAACATTGTTTTTCCTGTGTTGCTAAAGTCCTGGAACAGGGACAATATTACAGTTTTTTTCAAAGGAGTTTGATGCTCATAGAAGGACATCATCAGCATATAATGAAAATGTATCCTCTGCTTCGTTTTTGGATTTAAATCCAGTGACTTGGGCCAAAGATATGGCCCAGTATGGCAGTGGAGTTATACATAGGGCGAATAAGAGTGGCAAGAGTGGGCATCCCTGTCTCATCCCCCTCCCCAGTGCCACTTAAGATGAGCGCATCCTATTCACAGTCACTGCAGCTGGGGTGCCAATTTATTTTCAAAGACGGGTCCAAAACCTAAAGGCAGCAGAACCAGGGATTGATATGGCCAGTCATTTGAATCAAATGCCTTCTCCTCACCCAGAGAAAAAAATCACCAGTAGTAATTACATTGTGTCAGATTTATTTAGCAATTTGTCTAGTCATCAAATCTACTTAGACCTGTCAGACCTTTCCAACATTTGGGGGTGGGTTGTTATCCCTCTACCTATGGCAACACAGACAAGATCTGTTCTTTTACAGGAAACTCATTTTATGGGTTCCGAATGTAGGTTTCTCTGGAGAGATTAATATGTTTCCCTAGCTCATCAAGTTTCACGCAGGGATCAAGGAGAGTAACAATACTGTTTAAGAAACCTCACCCTTTTACAGTTCATAAATCATGCACTGATCCAAATGCTATGTGGGAGTTCAGGGCACTTGAGAGAGACATACCCTCACCCATTTCAGTGTATATGTCCCCCCACCCCACAATTGTAAAACTCCAGGCAGGACAGTCAGAACCCATTCTGGTGGCCACAAGGCAAGCAGGGGCTCCTGGGCCTCACCTGTGGGTTGTTTGTCTCTGATGTCCTGGGGTCCGTCCTACTATGGCTCTTCAAACTAGGCCAAAAACAACCCTCTCAGCATGGCTCTCCGTGATAGAGATGGTGCGCTATCACAGGCTTCTCATGGAGGTAGCAAGGAGGTAGTGTAATGGTGCTTGTGCTCAGAAATCAATAATCACATAACACAATAAATGAATATCCAACCCAGTGATTATCTTTTTAAGTAAGGGAAGTACTTTAATACACACTAGCACAGAACACTGCACCACTATATATATAATTTATTGTCCTTAGCGCCATCAGGTAGTGCTGTGTCTCTGTGCACTATCCAACTCAACCTTATTCTTTGATCTAGGCATGGTTGTATGATGGAACAATGCATGCCTGAACAACGCATTCATGAAACACGTGGTCTTAACCACTACCGCGTCTTTACCACGCATGATTTACCACGCAATTTCATGGTAAAGACATGATTGGTAAAGGGACATGTGTGCTAAAGATCATACCCCTGCCCCAGCCTGAAAACTGTCCCTTCCCCCCGCCCTGAGCCCGAAAAATTAACCCCATGCCCTAAAAACCACCCGACCCCAGCCCCCCTCCGCCCTGAGCCCTAAAAACTGTCCCCTACATCTGTAAAGTACCCCAATACAGTCCCCTCCCCCTGAGGCCTAAAACTGCCCCAAGCCCATAAAACTGTCCCTTTTCCCGTGTCCCACCCTTAGTCCTAAAAACTGTCCCCACACCCTAAAAACTACCCCGACCCCAGCCCTGAGTCTAAAAACTGTCCCCATGCCCTAAAAACTACCCTGACCCAGCCCCGCCCTGTGGCCTAGAACTGCCCCCAGCCCTGAAAACTGTCCCTTCTCCCACCCCGCCCTACAAACTGGCCCCACGCCCTAAAAACAACACAGACCCCAGACCCCCGCCCGGAGTCCTAAAAACTGCCCCTACACCTGTAAAGTACCCAAACCCAGCATCGCCTGTCCTGAGCCCTAAACCTGCTCCCTGCCCTATAAACAACCCTGACCCACCCCTAAAAACCAACCCCCACCCGAAAACCCCCCCCCCAAAACCCGGCACCACTTACCTTACGCATCCTCTCCCGATCCTTCCTCTTCCTGTGTACGTCCATCCGCTCTGCATCTAGACCGCGCATTGTCTTAACTACGCATATGCTTGCGGGAAAAAGGCATGCATGGCTGAGTCCACATTGTTAAGGCCGTTTCCCTCTAGACACTGTTCCCCCTGAGTTTAGGTACCCACCCCTCCTTCAGAGGAGTACGAGGAAGTAGTGTGATTTAGGCTGAGTAGCAGTTATATGACTCCTGAAATCAGTGCACAATGTTAGTTTTTAGTCTTACCACAGACAGTAGATCAGCCCTGTAGGATTGGTACAGCTACCCAGCTCTGCAGTACACTTGCCCCTTCTCCTGAAAGATTGCACATAAAGCAGCAGCATCGGCTGTGAGTCCTGCTTCATCCTCTGGGCCCACAGCATGTTTGGCAGAAGCAAAAGTGGCAGGCTGTTACAGCTGATCACAGTGTTGATACTTGTAGCCCTGCACAGACTGGCAGTTACAGCCAAGCATAGGCCGATCACTCAAGGCAGTGGCAGCCATGCATTGGCCGATGGCTCTGGTCAGTTGCGGCCACTCACAGACACACAATCGGCCCGACTGACTTCGGCAATTACAGTCCCAATGTTCATACCCTCTGCCAAGAACCAGCACAGAGAGACTACAGGCCCACAGACACCGGGGTCATCAGATCGCTCTCCTTATTCTCTCTCTTCAGGGCGCCCACAGACACCTGTGATATGCTGTAACTCTCTCCTGCTGGATTAACACACTTCCTATAGGGATGGCAGGCTCCTTCCCTCTCTCTTCAGGTAGACTTCTTGGCACTTTAGGAAAGGTATACAGTTCTTCCACCAAGAGATACAGACTCAGGAGATGTCCCTAATTTTTTGGAAGCTGACACCAGCTGTGGTGACACAGCAACCCCCTGAATAATCTGCAGGGCACTCCCTCTTTGGCTATCGATGATTTGGAACTAGAACAAGTGGGGTAGTGACGTTACACTTTTATACACCAAACGCAGACAGGAGATATGTATCTACTGTCTACAACTGTAGAACCAGTTTTGGGTTATTCTCTTTTCAAGTGTCATTTCCAAGCTGCTCTCCAGATGCAGCCTGTGTGCAGAGTGATGCTTCACACAGGAGAGTAGAATCCAGCATGGAGCACCCACAAAATAGACACAGAGGTGTGAGGTTGTTGCTCTTGGCTGTCATTAGCCGGCTACAGAATAATTTATCAGAAAAAAAGGGTAGGCCTCTCCTAAAGGTTTCTTCTCCTTTTTCACAACAGTCTGCAGTCCCACCTCTCTCCCTAACAAATGGCAGTATTCAGGAAGACTAATCTGGAGCTCCTTGCTAGCAAAAGCCATAATTAAATTTCCAAAGGATCTCTGACACCACTCTCATCACTTCAGTGTCTAAGTCTCCTCCCAATAACTTCAGGAATGTCGGCAATACACTTGTAGTATGGAGAAAAAAACCTCACCCCCATCTTTGCACAATCTTGGCCTAGGTTATCCAGCAGCCAGGACCACGGGAGACCGCACTAGGTATCCTGCGGGTTTTTCATCTTGATGAAAGTTTGACTATAGATGAGACCCCTCCCGGGCCCCGAACCTCTGCCGAACACTAAAGTCTAGTGTTTTTTTATTTTTTTTATTTTAATTGAGTGTCCGTAAGTATACCGACACCATCAAGCACTACCACACACCTTAGCGCGTGTGTTGGTCAATTGTATTCACGTGGTGTGATTTTTGCCACTCACACTTCACTCACCCGGTCCTGACGAAAGCCCATTCAAATGTTTTTCCTGAGCTGAAACATGTAGACCAGAACTTGACAACCTAGGAGCAATTCCCTCCACTGGTTGCGCCATTTGTTTTTAACCATATCCTGGGCCGTCATTAATAACATAACAGGCAAGGATTCCCAGAGATATTTTTAACTCACACTATTTCACACAAATACACCACACCTGCTCCGCTGTAATCAGGTGTTGTAGCACAACCGGGGGACATTCGGTCACCCGGTTGGGACCCCAATGATGAAGCATGACACCAACTAGGTTGGTGTGTGAGGGGTCTTAAGAAAACCTAATGGTTTTTTGACACAGCTTACCGCAACAGTGAGTTTTGTAAGTTTATCTTACAGTGGGTCTGTCCACATTGTTTAACTTATCCAAAATGGATCCCAAAGGCCTCCATCATTCTGGCTCACTCTCACACCACATGCATGCACTTTGCAGGTTACATACACAAACACGCACAACATAAACTCAGAATGCCTGCCGTGGTGCGGTGAGGTAATTTTGCTAACTGCTCTGAGCACGCTTTCTTCTGCGCGCCCACGCTGATGCTGATTTGCCTTATATTTTTAAAACTCACCTGACTGGTTTTATTGTGCTGCACTTTTCTGTGTTTTGCCGCATTTCCTTCTCTTCCGCATTTCACGGACTGTCAGAGCTCTGATTGGCTCCTTTGAACCAATCAGAAGCTCGACCGGGAGGAGCCAGTTGTGCCCCCCGGCCATTTAATGCGCGCCAAAGGCAAGCCCGTCTGCTCCCGTCCACACCTGGACGTCGCCAGACGCCAGACGTGCTGCCGGTCTGGTTTCTGCAAAAAACACATACTCCCAAGATGATCTACTTGCTATTAGCAAGGAGGTAAGCCCATATGCTCCCCACCTGTGCGCCTCGCTGGAAGGGCCCTTCTGCTGCATTCAGTGCGGCTTTTGCTCTCTAGCTAACACTGTTCCTCTTCCCCCCGCCCTGCACTCTATCAAACTTTTCAGTTTGAATTGCCGCTCCCTAGTAAAGCACTTCACTGAAGTATTTGATCTACTTCACGATGAGGCACCGGATATCCTTTTTCTTACTGAGACGTGGCTCACTGACAACACGGAGGCGGAACCTGGCCTAGCTATGCCTCAAGGTTACAACATTGTGACACTCAACAGAGGAGCCCGGGGTGGTGGTATCGCAATCATTTTTAAAACTGGATACACTTGCACCCTAATTAAAGAGGGCCTGGTGGGCTGTGAGTGTGCTCGGTTCAGGATTCTCCTCAATACGAATTTCACGCTATCTGGGCTCCTAATCTATCGCCCTCTGGGGCCATCTAAGGAGTTCAGGGATGCGCTCATCGAAACCTCTGGTATACTCGCCATCAGGTCAGCCAATTTCAGTATTATCGGTGACCTCAACCTACATCTGGATGCCAGTCATAACTGTGAAATCAGCAATTTTTTAGCTGATCTTGCTGCCTTGCAACTGACCCAGCGTGTCCCAGGATATACCCATTCTGCGGGACACTTACTGGACACTGTCCTCTCCAACTTGCCCGCTCTCATAGTTAACCCACCTATTCCTATGAGTTGGTCCGACCATTACCTGGTAGCCATGTCACTATTGGAAGTGGGCTCTCCTCAGGGTACAGTGCGTAAATCAGTTTTAAGGCGCCCCTGGCATAAACTCGACTCCGAGCAGTTCCGCACTCTCCTTCTGAGCCAAATGCCCAGCCTTCCCGACAACCCAGACGCGGCGGAGAGTATCCTTTCGGAGTGGTTGACACACTCCCTCGACTCCCTCATCCCCGCCAGGTGGTTTCAGAGCCGTAACACCAAGTCTAGCCCGTGGTACAATGATAACCTGGCCTCAATCCGCAAAAGCTGTAAAAGGCTGGAACGGGAATGGAGGCGGGACTATGACCCCACTCTGAAAACACAATACCGTGTAGCTATTAAGAACTATCATAGAGCCATCCAGGAGGAAAGAGCTGCCTACTATGCCGAGGAGATTAGGCTCAGCAGTAATCCCGCTAAACGGGTCTTCTCTCTGCTCAAGGAGCTCAGATCCTCAGGGCAACCTCAGGTCACCCCTCCCTCCTCTAATCAGCAATGTGAGAGCCTCGCTGCCTTCTTCATTAAAAAGATCGAGGACATCTACAAAACTTTCCCCCACACTGAGACTAGGGCCAGCCTCTCCCTGCGGCCCTACGATGCCCCAGCAATCTCTGTTTTTCCGGCACTCACTCAAGAAGTGATGGGCACGATTTGTAATAAACTCAAAGCAGGATCCCCTGCAGATCCTCTCAAACCGGACCAATTCCAGAAATTTCTACCTCAACTTCTCTCTCCCTTCTGCAAACTCATCAATCTATCTCTGTCCTCTGCGGTGGTCCCCATTGCATGGAAACATGCTTAGGTGGTCCCTCTGTTAAAGAAGCCTGCGCTGGATGCCTCCAAACGAGAGAGCTTCCGCCCTATCTCCCTCCTCCCATTGGTTTCCAAGATCACTGAAGCCCACATCAATGCCACTCTCACGAAGTTTCTAGAAGATAACAATCTGCTCGACCCATCCCAGAATGGCTTCCGCCCTCGCCCTTCTGGCTGTAACGGAACATCTGAGGGGCACGTTAGATGTAGGTCGCACCTCAGCTCTAATTCTATTGGATCTGAGTGCTGCGTTCAACACGGTGTCCCATCAGATTCTACTGCAGCGCTTGGAGGACATCGGTGTCGGCGGTCCTGCCCTGGCTGTCCTCCTTCCTAGCAGAGCGTACTTTCCAGGTGTCTGTCCCTCCCTTCAGCTCCCAGGTACATGCTGTCCGCCAAGCGGTTCCGCAGGGTTCGGCTCTCAGCCCAACCCTTTTTAACACCTATATCCAACCTCTGGCAGCAGTAGCCAGGAGCAGAGGGTTAGCTGTGGTATCCTACGCGGATGACACGCAGCTGGTGGTGGCACTATCTGATGACTCTGGGCTGGGCGCACTCAAGTTCAAGGAGGATCTAACAGCCATTGCAGATTGGATGACGGCTAACTGTCTACAACTTAATGCCAACAAATTGGAGATCCTGTTGGTGGGCAAAGACATCCATCTGTGGAGTGAGCATTGGTGGCCATCCTCTCTGGGTCCTCCACCGGCCCCTAAATCGGCAGTCAAAAATCTGGGAGTCTGGATAGACTCCGCCCTTACTCTTCAGGCCCAGACTAAGGTAGTAGCCGGGGTATGCTTCGGGCTCCTACGAGGGCTCAAACCACTGCTGGGTGTCTTCGACTCTACCATCCGTCAGGTGATCATTCAGGCCACAGTGCTCTCCAGACTGGATTATGCTAGCTCCATATATATTGGGGCCAATAGTGCAGAGATATTGCGTCTACAAAGGGTACAAAATGCAGCGGCCCGGGCTATTCTCGGCTTGCCGAAAATCTGTTCCATCGCTGGCTCCATCCGCAAACTCCACTGGCTGCCGGTGGAGAAACGTATTCAATTTAAGACCCTCTGTATCGCCCACAGAATCATATTTCTCCAATCGCCCGCTATTCTGGCCAGTCTCATGGTACCCTACATACCCTCTCACCAGCTACGCTCTATGGACCAGCATTTGGCTGTAGTCCCCCGGTTTAAGAGAGTACGGGCTGGAGGAGGCTCCTTCCGCGTTTGCGCTCCTAAGCTCTGGAACTCCCTTCCCGCACATATCAGAAACATCCAAAATCATTCTGTCTTCCGTAGAGCTATCAAAACTCACCTCTTCCCTGCATAACTGATCTTTGTGTGTTTCCTGGCTTGCCTAGGACAGTTGCATTACAGCGCTGGGACGCTCCATTGCTGGGGCAGCTGCGCGCTCCATAAAAACCCATAACATAACACACATGCTAGATTAGCATAATGCCAGGGCCAAAAATCCCAAACCGGGATACCAGATACACACATTCGGACTCTGCAGGAGACATTCCTGTCCCAACAGAGACAAATTGGACCCATTCTCCTGGAAATGGTTGCATCCCTACAGATAATAAGTGGGGACTTTAATGATGTTATGTCCACTGAGGTGGACAGATCAACAATGGCGACATCAGCTTCCCACTCTCCCCAGTCCTGGCACCATTCGCCAGAGCTTTTGGGCTGAAGGATGTCTGGAGGATGAAATATGTCACAGATTGGCAGAGGAGGGTAGGTCTCGGGCGAATATAATGCAAGGACCACATTTTTTTGTCCGTAGCTAGTCGCGGTCCTCTGCCTCACCTAAGGGGTGTTTCTTCCTAGACTATTGGGCGGAATCAGCCTCTCTGCATCACAGCAGGTGCAGTATGTACTGTTTATGTGGGGATCCGATATTCACTTGCAGGTCCCACCTTGATACTATATAGGGTAGGTACCATTCCGGTCCTGATGAAATGCCAATTGACCCTCCTGGCAGTCGGGGCTTAAAACATGTTGACCCTACTTCACTTACATTATAGCTATTAGGGTACATTACCACCTCAGATAGCTTCCTTGTTTTTAATATGTCAAGGGACCAATTCTCTAATAAAGTTCGCTTGACTCCCTTAGACTTTTTTTATATCAGCTCATCACCACCCTATATCACCCCTCACCTGCACTCATCATACAGCTTTTTTGATCAACAGATCTCCTCCAAAGAGCCCCCAGGCATTGCAGCGCTGGCTTGACGAGGAGCGCCCAATGATGAAGCATGACACCTTACTGGGTGTGTGAGGGCGCCTTGATCTGATCACTCGGATCCCCCTGTGATCCGCTTGGTCAGACCTTTCATTCCACCTATTTAGGGTCTATCTACCCCTTTACCTGAGGAACTGCTCCCTCTATGTTTATTGTACATTGACTTTGGAGGAGTAGGGTTGCAGGACCTCGTTAAATATTTCTACACATCCCCCTCTTGATTATCATGCAATATTCATATATCTCTGGGGTGCATGGGTCACTCTCCAGACTAGACTATTTTTGTCCCTACAGCAGAGATCCCCCTATTGCTTTGATAGACTATCTGACAAGAGGCATCTCTGACCTTTCCTAACTCATGATGACCCAGTGCACAGAGGAAGGACAATGTGCACTGGGAAGCCTACAAAACAGTACCTGAGGGACAGAACCCAGAACAGGATTAATTAAAAAAAGGAACACTAGAGAAGGGAAAACTCTGGTCTTGGAGGGAAAAATAATAAACATTGAAAAAACTATGACTGACCCACCAACAGCCGTTGAATTCCAACAACTAATGCTGTTATGCAGGCAATAAAAAACCAGACAAGTAATGCTGCGAGAAAAATGCATCATTTAAGATCGCAAAGGGGAGTGAATCAGGCTCAGCTAAGAAGAGGAAGAAACTAGATGGTTGGGGGAAATTATAGACAAGGATGGAAGGTGGTTATCAGTTGACCCACCAATTGTCCAAACCATTGTGGACTAGTACAGTGGATTGTATGTGACTAGAGAGATGCAAGGGGAAGCGGAAACAACAACCTTTCTAGATGGATTAAATATCCTAACAGTTCCTGACGATTATAGTACACTATTAGAATTCATAATTTCTGACAAAGATACTGCACTCTTGAGGAAGTAATAAGGGCTATAGATCAGCTGCGGAGCACTAATGTCCCCTGACCGAATGTGGAACTCTTCAAGTAACTATTGCCCCAGCTAGTTACCAACTTGCTCAATGTATTCCTAGAAGCACTAACATTTGGGAAGCTACTAACATTTGGGGAGCTCCTGAGGGACCATAGACATACCCTCATCTTGGTTATACATAAAGAGGGGATATTCAAGGATGAATGTCATAATGTCCTTATATCACTCCTCAACATAGAGATCAAAATTCATTCTAAGATACTTGTGAACTATGTTCCCTCTAAGGTGCGTGCCTGAGCGGACGTACAGCTCCTCTCACAGTGCCACACATTTCAATGCAATGAGCGCGTTCACACATCCAGTTTAAATAAGCATGTTGGAAACCAGCTTGACATTCTCTTTATCTGTTTTTCCATTTTAAGTAGTGGTAGGACCAGCGCCCCCCTCCGCTCCCCGCAGAGGAAAACAAAGGGCACCATTAACACTACTTCAGAGGGATGGCTCTGTTATCAATGCAAGGCATTTTTATTTACTTATAGGGGGCTTAGAGCTCACTCATTGCTTACCATTGGTTGGCTTCATTGTCACTCTAATTTCCTTGCTTCTCTTTGGTCAACAAATACCGGCTTCACTTCCTCTTCATGTGTTTGTCCCTACACTGGAGCATGGCTCAAGTACTGCTTCCTTTCCCAGAGTCCTTCCACTGCATCACTGTGACTTTTTTGGTACAAATGCTGTTTTTCTCACACTGAACTTTTATTTGTAAATCACTCTGTCAACCCCCCAAGGGTTTTGTATCACTATTGCAAGAACAATAAAGTAAATAAATATAATATGTCGCTTCTCACTCCTAAAAGCCCAGGTACAAATGCCGCTACTGACTTTTATGACAGCTAGTGACTGGAACTCAATTGCTCCTTATGCCAGTACCTGTAGGCCTCCACTGCCACCTTATGCTTACCTAGAGTCTGAAGCGTAATGGATTTCATTGCCAGGCCATTCAATCCAGGAGCCCAACACTCCACAGCACTTATTCTAAGACAGCGCTCTCCAATTCTTTGCTAGCAATGAAGCCAAAACAGATACTCTTTGTCAGGAATCATTAATGTTTATACCTCTACACTGCTGCCTGTACCTTTGTTTCTTGGCTGAACACCACTGATAGAGAGCTATAAGTGATATGAGAGCGAGCAGCCCCATAAAGGCAATTCGAGTACCATAAATTGGATAATGACATGCTATTTACAGTGCTTAGAAACACTATAAACGTGGTAGGTACCACTATACAAAACAGAAGTTCTTATAAAGACTAATAAAGGGAAGAGGAAATAATGAGGGGAGGAAAGGAGAAAAGGGAGGCAAGCCAGCCCTGCTTCTCTCTTATTCTCTATAATCAATCAGTCCTAACCAGGTCAGATCTGCTTTGCTCTTTGCTTCCATAAGATTTACAGATCCTGGCCATTCCAGTCTGTTTTTTGAAGGTCCAGGCCAGTTCTGCTTCATTCTTCTCCTCTTTCACAGAGTTTACCAGCTTTGCTCTTCTCTGCCTAGGAGTGGGTGAGCCACTGAAGGCTGGAAGCAGATGCTTGGCTGTGGCTCAGCTCGAGGCCCTCTTAGGCCCTCGACCCCAAAACATGTAGAGCTTCCATGTGGGTTCTGACTGCCATCGACTCTCTAACCTCATGTGACAAGAATTAAAAATAAAGCGTTAACCTTTGATGTAAAAAATGAGAGAGAATTGCACAATTTTAAACCAGAACAAGCACTGGCAAAGCCAATAGGTCTGTCTTCCATGTACCAACAAATGTAAACATAGGCATTCACAAATGTTGTTTGCATGCATTGTATGCACAAATGTTGTTTATCACATTAAAGCCTGTCCTAGTGGCTTTGCCGATGCTGGGAAAATGTAGCACAATATTGCTTTCTGTGTAGAATACATATAAGAGAAAAATTACTGAATGCGACAAACAGTATAGTTGAGTTTATTTTTTAAGAATAATCCCTCTTGCGTTCTAATGTAAGCACTACCGGAAAACATGCTACATCCCCAGATGATAGCATGAGGTGAGAGAATATACTCCTCTGGGTGGGGCCAAGCCAAAGCCCACTCTATGTATGTGTTAAAGAATTGCTTAAAGATCTCATCCACAGACGTTTACCTTACCTAGAAAGGGCATTATAACAAAAAAATTAGAAAATCATGCTTTAATATATAGTGTACTTTGTCATTCATGGACATATTACTTCGGGGGTCATTTAGAATATGTGGGACACTGTAAACACATGGTGAAATGTGTGAATTTTTAATTTTTTTTTTATTTAATCCTAATTTTGCATAAAGAGAAAATATTGTATTCTGTGCCTATTAGTACCAGGGCACAAGCAAAATGCTAGTGCTAATTTTACACCAATAATTGCAGAAAAAAAGAGAGAAACAATGCTTACACATTTATCTCTACATTTGCAGTAATGTCATGATAACTGATACTGGTAACACAACTACTAAACTGTGGTATAAAAGCAAAATATCCTACATTTAGTAAATTACTACATTAGTGGGCAGTGCTCATTTCTCCCAAACGGAATGAAACACAGCTCCACTGTACATCTTAACAATCTAAATCCACCCCCTAAAGCTGGCCCGCTCTGCAATCCACTAAGCCAAGATCTAGGCCTGCACCAGATCCCGGAGAAAACTCTTATGCCCCACTCTCCCCATGCCTTCAATGGGGCTCACCCCTTGCTTCTCCTGAGCTGTCTTGCCCATCCACTCAACTGCACGCCGCAGTCCATTATATATATATATATATATATATATATATATATATATATATATATATATATATATATATATATATATATATATATATATATATATATATATAATAGTGTTCAAGTAGTGCATAGATACATTTACATGGTGTTACATGGGGAATAGGAGAGCGTACAAGGGGCCAAATAAGAATATATATATATATATATATATATATATATATATATATATATATATATATATATATATATATGTATATATATATATATACACATATATATATACACACGAGTTGCTCCTTCTGTCTCCCCTCGCCCTTGGCAGGTAGATCGTTGTTATACCGGCGGAGCACGCCGGCTTTCACTTTTCATCCAAATGCAATTATAACGATCACAAAGAGGTTTTTTCCACCACCAGTTGTTTAATTCTCAGTTAACGCGTTTCGCCTGTCACAGCAGGGTTGCTCACACAGAGTCGTGGGACATGTATGCATATATAATGTGTAATACATAAAAGAAAACGGACTTAATACAGGCAGTCCTTTACTTTGCTTTGCCATGGCAGCCATATTGGAATATTTTTGCATCCATTGAGAATCATTGATACCAGTTTCATTTGCCTCTTAAACAATGTTAAACATTCCGATTACGGACCATAGCATCCTGATTATTGTATAATGTTCGATATATGCTAAATCGGGCAAAAAAAAGGAAATTTGTTAAGGTAATCCTATGCTATACATTATATGGTGGCCATTTTGGAAGGCTCCCCATCTCTATATAAGCCCTCATTCGACATTATGCATGTTATATATTTTTCAATTACAACTACTGACATTGCATTGTTGCTATGGTTATAGGTTAATCAATAATCACCTTTATCCAGTGTTTCTCAAATTATGTTATCGACATAGTGCCAAATTTACCAAACAAAGTGTCATTGTTGTCCTATCCTGTTACAGATAATCAAGGCCGCATAGTGTAACGCTTTCGACATAGTGCCATATATTGAATGAGAAAATGGGGGGGCCCGTGGCAATCTGACAAATCACGTCCGTTTATCTGTTATTTCTAGATTGTCCCCAATTGTGAATCAGTCAAACTTAGAAAAAACCAATGTGAAATAAATATAAACATCTACTTAAGTGCTTTTCTATCACCTCATAATACACTTCTACATAAAACCGTATGCACAGAAGAACACATAATGTAATATTAGGAACGAAAGGTTCTCTTATCTGTAGTAATTTACGGGTACATCTTGTATCACTTGTCGATGAAGAAAAGGGTAGGGGAGAGTCACGAGTCCACACTGGAGTCGGCCCCTTCCTTTCCTCCTAGAATTAAACAGAGAGAAAGAAAAGCCATACATTATTGTTATGGTTCTGATTAAAAACTTTTTTCACGTACATTTAGCACACAAATTTAGTTTTTGCAAACATCTATCTGTAAACATATCTATGCACATATCGTTTCATCTCTAGATATTACAGATCCGCATCAGCTACACTCAGAATAATTAGTGTTCATGTAAATGTACACTCAGTTCCTCATCCAGGTTATGTCCCCCGGGAATCTGGTTTGGAGATTTATAATATGCCATGATTCTTATTGTCTCAACTGCAGCTCCCTATTTCCCCCTCTTCTGTTGTACTCAATTTGCTCAATAGCAAAGTATTTGAGTAGCGAGCTATTCGAAAGGTGGTACTCAGAGAAGTGTCTCGCTACTGGATAGTGCGGATCTTTGTTATTTATCGCCCTCATGTGTTCCATCACTCTTTTTTTGGCTGCCAAGGTTGTACTGCCCACGTATCGTAGTTTACACGGGCACTCCAGAATGTATATGACGTAGTTAGAGCCACATGTAAGAAACTGATCTATGATTTTCTCAGATGTAGGTGTTTGATATTTTTTACACATGTGGCTGTTGCGGCACGCCCTACAGTGTCCGCAGGGAAAGAATCCTTTTAAGTTCAGGTGTGTGTTTATATGTTTGTTGGTTATGTCTCCTTTCATTAGAATATCCTTAAGATTTCTCCCTTTTCTGTAAGTTATTTGAGGGCGTCTAGGTAGTTTATTGGCCAGAGTGGGTTCACATGTTAAGATATTCCAATTTTGGTTTAGGATTTTGGAAATCTTTTTCGATTCTGAGTTGTATGTTAAAATCACTCTTGGTTGGTTGTCATCTTTTACTTTCATGTTTTCTTCTAGGGTCTGTTCTCTAGGGATTCTGCTGACCTTGTCTTTTGCTCTCTCGAGCACCCATTTGGGGTATCCCCTCTCTTTGAATCTGCTAATCATGGTTTCTTGTTCTGCTAGAAAACCCTCTTGGGTACTGCAGTTTCTCCTTGCCCTAAGCAGTTCTCCGAAGGGTATACTCCACTTGAGAGTCTCTGGGTGACTGCTTAAGGCATGGAGAAGGCTGTTACCTGCAGTGTCCTTTCTGTGTAGTTTAGTGCAGATTCGATTGTCTTTCACTTCTATCACCACATCCAGGAATTCTATGGATACCTTGCTGATGGTATATGTCAATTGTAAGTTGTAGCTGTTCTCATTAAGTTTGCAGATAAGTTTTCTAGCTGCCTCTTCACTGCCTTTCCATATAATGAAAAGATCATCAATATAGCGTAGCCATTTAATGATCTTTCCATCAATTTCAATGTTAGTCATTTCTCTCTGGACTTCTTCCTCCCATACCACGAGAAACAGATTAGCGAAACTCGGGGCAAAGCAAGTCCCCATCGCAGTACCGAGGACTTGTCTGAACATGGTTCCATTAAATAAGAAAATATTATTAAACAAACAAAATTTTATCATCTCTAATAACATTCTAGTGTGTTCCATGTAACATATCTTTCTTCTCTTCAAGAAATGGTTGCAGCATTGTATCCCTAGGTTGTGATCTATTATGGAATACAGTGAGTTTACATCCATAGTTATTAAATGGAAGTCTTCCTCCTACATCACATCATTTATTTTGCTCAAAAAATCTTTAGTATCTTTAGTGGAGAGGTGTGGTGCAGCGGCCAGGGCAGCTGACTTCGGAGCACAGGGTTCACGGTTCGATTCCCGGCTCCGGCGGCAGCTCAGCTCAGCACCATGTGACTCTGGGCAATAGCTCACTTAATTTCCACGACGGCCCCCAGCGCCTTGAGACCCGTAAGGGTGAGTAGTTCGCGCTTTACAAATACGGATTTAGTGTAAGATGGTAAAGTCATCACATATTCCCGAAGGAAGTGGTCCACATATTTTGATACATGTTCAGATACACATCCTATAGATGATACAATGGGTCTCCCTGGTGGTCTAGTGGCATTCTTGTGGATTTTAGGCAGCAGATAAAAGCTGGCAAGTTTTGGGTAATCTTTTTTGAGATAGCAGTATTCTTCCCATTGAAGAATTCCTTGATGTTTCCATGTTGTCAACATGTTCCATATTGTTATAATACTTTCATTATATTCACCCATATCCGTTTCTACATAGAACTTAGGATCTCTCAATTGCTTGTGTGCTTCTTCTATGGATAGTTTCGATCCCACAGGACGATGTTGCCACCTTTGTCTGCAGGTCGAATCACCATAGTTTCATCTTCTGCCAACGATTTCACTGTTTCCCATTGTTTTTTCGAAAAGTTACCAGAGTTATTCCATTTTTTGTTTCTTTTCTGTTTCTGTCGAAAGCACATGAGATCTCTCATCACTGTCTCATGAAAAGCGTCTATATTATCATGGGGTAAATTAGGATAAAAAAATGGATTTAGGTTTAAAACCAGATTGGGCAGGAAGGGCAGTGATTATTCCTTGGCTCTCTATGTTAGTTTCACCATTTGGGTCATCATACAGGTTTTGCAAGGTTACTAGAGTTTCGTAATCTCCTATGTTGATGAAGGTATTGGTCTCTTCATTGTTGGATTCTATATTGATACTCACCATTGGATTCGGTGGTCTCATCCATTTGTTGCTGTGCCATTTTTTAAGTTTTAATTTTCTGACAAATTTGTAAAGGCCTATCCGAGTTTCAGGATAATTGAAGTTATTTGTGGGACAAAAGGAAAGTCCTAAGCAGAGTGTTCTTTTCTCCTCCATGCTTAGCGGTCTATGCGATAAATTAATGATCGTTTTATTTACCATTTCGTCTTCCATTATTATTGTTTTCTCGGACCAGTTGCCTTGGTTCCCATTGGTCCCTTTCCACGTCCTCGTCCTCTTCCTGATCCTCTGTCTGATTCGCTGTCGTCTTTGCCAGTTCCTTCCATGTTTCTTCCTCTTCCCCTTCTCTGTTGTCCCCGCCCTCTCGTTTTCGGTGGTTGCACTGTCCTTGGAATTTGCCTCCCTGTTCGCATGAGGCGATATTCCTCTAAAAAATTTGTTTGTGTTTACCTCCTGTGTTACCATCCGAAGGTGTGCTCCTTGTTTCTGTTACATCTCCTTCTGTATCGCTACTAGTGATTGATTCTGTTGCACTTTGTATTCCAGAAACTTCGTCTATGGTTATTCCTTGTGCCAATTTCTCATATAGATGGTCATATTTATGACTATATGTCAGAATCCTGCCACTTTCGTAGTCGCAGCAATCGCGATGTAATTTGCGTTGCTTGCGTGCTCTTATATCCTCCTCATATCCTTTTAGTTTTATTTTCAAGTCTGTCATGAATTTGTTTATGACTTCTTGTTCTTTATGTTTTTGCAGTTCCTCTTCCAGTGCTTTTAGTTCTTTTAATATTCCGTCCCTATCCTCCCACGCATACTTGATTAAGATCATAAGCATCCGTTTTGAGCTCTGGGCTGAGTTTTCTGCCCATTCTTGTAGCATTTCCGGATTTGGGGATTCATAGGAGGGTGTTTTGTAGATGCGGAGGCCACGTGGTACCATTTCTTTTTCAACATAGTCTTCTAGTGATATGGCTTCCCACCACTTAGATGTTTCAGATTTTTTCAATTTTTCGTATCTTCTTAACTTATCTTGCAGTGAGGTTTCTTTGGAGATGACTTCTGTACTTCTATTTTGACTTTTGTTAGGTGCTCTTGAGAAAAGGCTCAGGGCAGCAGCCCTTCTTTCAGCATCTTCATCCATTGGTTATTGGATGTCTGGTTATGGTGTATTTAGAGCAGATAGTGCATAGAGTTAGTGATAAAGTTTGCAAAAACAAAGGAAAAAAATATAGTGTTGGACTGAAATGAACGGTAAGTGGAAAAAACAAGTTCTTTTATCTCTTATAAATGTAGAGATTCCTGCTGCAGATAGCGCACTGTGCGTGCCTGAAAAAATATATATAAACGGCACGATCTCAAAAATTTGTTTCCTCGATGGTTTTGACGGTAAAAGTGATGATCAAGTAATATGCCCCTAGGATATAAGTTATCAATGCTGGGAGCGCTTGTGTAAGACTGGAATCCAAAGCACCAGTCAGAATTGGCAGCAAACGGTAAAGTTATAGGGCGATAGCGCTGTTCTTACTTAGTAACGATGCCGGTTGTCTTCACCGGAATGTCTCTATGTAAGTAAAGTTCAAGAATGTTTCTTTGCTGATATTCACGGATATATATATTGTGGAAATGTGCCTTTTTAGGGGCACACCGGTGCAGGGGTCACCCTTATCTTTGTCCATGGGTCCTTAAACCAACAAAGAAGAAATTGGCACTGAAGCTGGAATTCAAAGAACAAGTTTATTCACTCATGAGTGAGACCACGTCCATACAACACCCTCAAGTGTTCCAGGAGGTAGTGGCTTAAATACACAGACCATGGTGCTTTTATACAGAGTTTTCTGCACTGGTAAGCATGTAGTTACAAATAGAAGGTACAGGCCTACACAGGAATAACTACCGTCAAACATGGGCAAATGGGAAATCCCTTAGTCAGCAAAGTGGGAGGGAAGCAGGAATGCTTATGGCAGCACTAAGAGATTGACAGTTGAGTCTGAGACCAGGTGGTCTGGCAGCTACAAACTCTTTAGCATGCATATTGCTTTTAGCTGAGTCAGGAAGTTAACTAAAATAGACAGCACAGGCAGGGAAAAAGACGAGCAGAAGAGGACAGGAGAATTTCATAGCTGACAAAATGGATGCCACAAACAAGATGGTTTCAGCTTATGCTAACAGAGATTATCTGCGATTTCCACAGACGGCCCTTTTAGCATATGCTGAAGACATCTTCCTATACTTTTGAGGGAGTACGGAAAACATCGTGCACATCTATCTGCATTAATTCAGTAATTTCTTGGTCCATTGCCAAGCGAGCATTTACATTTGTGACATTTCGTTTAGTCGGTATACATGAGGTACAAGTAGAAATACATAGGAAACAGAGCATCGGGCCACATTGTATACAGAGGCAGCAAATGAAGAGAATAGCAAGAAATATACATAGGGCTGACAATAATTTCCAGCCCCATACAGTAAACATAGTCCATAGCCCTCCAGTCAAAGTCCATGTCCCTGAATCCTGATGGATTTCAGTGGCTATTTTGTGCAGCTTGGAAATTGCTTCAAAAACTGAAGGGGCGTGGTCAGGGATGTAGACACAGCAGCTGCTTCCAATGATGCGGCATGCTCCACCACGATCAGCCAGGATGACGTCAAGGACCATCCTATTTTGGAACGCCACGATTCTCGCAATTTGTAGTTCTTCTGTGATATTTCCAAGTGCCATGGCTGTCTGATTGGTTACAGCCTCTACAACACGTGTCAAACACCTTATCTTTCTGCTGTTTAAGGCCGCACCAACAAAGAAGAATAGTCCCAAATTAAAGTCAACGTACTGCTGCAGTGCAGTATCAGTTTGATCCACCTCATCATGATTTATTGTCCTCTTAGATCGACTCTTGGAAATGTCATTATACAGTTTATAGTCTTTGTGGTAGGATGCAGGTGCCAAGAACACAGGTGGTAGCAAAAAGGACACAAAACATGTACCTGACCAACCAATAGGCAAATGATAATATCCCTTATTAACACAAATAAAATAGGTGTTATGTGACGACAAAAAACTGCTATTGTTCGCTCCAGTAATGTTTAACACCAGAGTACAGTCACTTTTTCCCACAGGGATACTACCAATACTGTTCATACAAAGGTCCGCTCGAGCTCTAGTAACAGCTATAACAGGAGGTCCATTACCCTTGACAGTTCGAGTGTTAGAGAAAACATAGCGTGTGGAGGCATTTCCTCTGCGATATTCCTCCATTTCCCATACAGTTCCTGTGGCTTGTGGGTCTCCTTCTTCATCAGGATAGCAGACTTTATTTAGCTGGGCATTAAGTCTTCCTACAGTAGCGTCAGTGATATTAGCAATTTCAGAAGCCCACAACAGTGCGAACCAGGCTCTGCAGGAGCCATTATGTGAAAACGGCAGAGGAATAAAAGGCGTTCCTCCCTTTTTCTGGTGGGCTGGCATCATTCCACACACCCAACAGTTGGTAGTGTTCGTAGCGTTGTGGGTGTGGTGCAACATTTGAATAAACGTATTGTTGAGATAGGACAGTCTGTGCTTCTTCTCATGATAAGGAAGAGTGAAGTAGTTGTGCTCAATGGGGACAGGAGTAGTAGCAGTCAGTAGATTTCGAGCAGGAGCTACTCCTTCTACAACCCATGTTACTGTAGCAATAAGAACAACAATTGAAATAAGTCCAATAATGAACATACTCTTTCGATCACAGACTCTTGCAGCAGTTGATTCCTTTTCCGCAGGCATGTTCATCTTGTCGTTGAACAACAGAACAGATGATGCCCTAAGGTCCTGGGCAGACGTTGGTTTCTTCGCTGAGATTGAGACGAGTAACCACTAAAAGAGTACCCCCCTTTGTAACTCAGTCTTTCACTACCCAGGACAGTGGCTCAAACAGTCTTTTTCAGCGATGAAGTGTCTTTCTTCCGGGGTCGCAGCTGATATCGAGATGCACCAGGGATCGTGTGGTCCTGGAAGACTTCTTCAGGTCCTTCAGGTGATGTAGCTTGTCCTTTCTCGGTGTCCAGGATATCGCGGTGATCTGCCAACACAGCTGGGCTCACTAGGTCCTGCAACACCTTCCGACAGTGTGTCGCATGAACCCAGTTCTTCCGATTGGTCACTCGAACGCAGTCCTGGTAGCCAAGAGCACCTGCTCAGGGCCTCGCCATCTGGGTGCTAGGGAGCTGGCTCTCTGAAAGGACTTCGTTAGCACCCAATCTCCAGGGTGCAAGCAGTGGCCCTCACCTTGCGACCTGTCTGGAAGAGTCTCCCAAACCTGTTGATAAATAGAAGACAAACTGTCAGTCAACTGAGACAAGTAGTCGTTCATCAATACATAGGGTACATCATGTATAGGGCGTGTCTTAGGAATCCCCCAAATATTCATTGGCCTTCCAAAAACCACCTCATACGGTGTGAGGCCAGATCGTGTATGTGGTACCGATCTAATAGATAGTAAAGCCAATGGCAGTGCCTCAGGCCATTTCAAAGATGTGGAAGCTTGTATTTTGGCCAATTTTAGTTTGAGGGTAGAATTGTAACATTCCACTAGTCCTGCTGATTGTGGGTGAAAAGCAGCATGAAACTTCTGCTTAATTCCCAACCCTTTCATGAGGTAATCAACAACTTGCCCAATGAAATGGGGTCCGTTGTCACTCCACAAAACTCGACAAATGCCGAATCTGGAGAAAAACTCCTTTAGGAGCACCTTTGCTGTAGTAAGAGCTGTATTATCTTTTGTGGCGTATGCCTCCACCCATTTACTGAAGGCACAAACCACTACCAGAACATACTTCAGATTATTACAGCGTTCAAGCTAGATATAATCCATTTGCAGGACTTCAAAAGGTGCAGTAGGTATGGCAAACCCTCCTGCTGGAGTTCGTGTTCCCTTTCCAGGATTATATTGGAGACAAATCAGACAAGACTTTGACAAAGACCGTGAGGTTGAAACGCGTCAGTCAATAAATTGTTTTCTCTTTAAACTATCCTGAGTGCGACTCTGCCTTCCGTCGATTGACTGAGGGATTTCTACATATATATATATATATATATATATATATATATATATATATATATATATATATATATATATATATATATATATATTGTCAGCCTGCTTCCCCAGAGGGGACACCAAATAGGTATATGTACATTAAATATGGTATTTCTTCCATACTGTATAGTACACTGTGGAACAAATATACGAAAAAGGATCCTGATCTGCGATGGCCAGTAAATGGGTCATTTGACTTTAAAAAGATTCAATATGTAGAGCAGTGTTTATTTAAACATAAGAGTCGACAAGATATGTTTGATTGGGTACAAATGTGGGAGAAAGAAGCGCATGAGAGAGTGAGAAAAGAAGAAGCTATAGCAGTAAAAGAACAGCGCAAAACGATCTATCAGAAAGCGTTGGAATTGAAAAATAAGGAGATGAAGGAAATAAAAGAAAAAGAAGATAGGGAGCGTTGTTTAGAGGTAACTGGCCAGTACCCTATTAGGCGCCCTATTTAGCCCATGCTTAATACACCTCAAGATGATTCCATTTTATTAGATCGACCCCCGCCCCCGTACAAATTTTCCTCTGCCCCTGCGGAGGATCCTTCCGATGAAGAACATCATTCTTCAGACGATAAAGATACAGATAAGCAAGATGGGCGACAGACTCGCTCTATTTTAACTGTCGATGAAAAAGCCACCATTAGATCCACCGCTCGTTCAGAAGCCCGTAAGAAAACTCTCGCTTCCGATCTTGTAGCCAGGATCCAGCAGTGGAAAGAAATAGAGCAGTTATATTTTACAGAGAAGTTTGCTTGGGAAGTAATACTTAATTTTAGAGACCTTTCTGAAAACTTTGAGCCCGCTGATATAAATTCTGATTATAAACAATTGAGTGATGGCACTTTTCTTTCCTCAAATATACCTGATCTAATTAGGCGAGTGGTTAAGTTATGCAATGAAATATTTCGCTTAAAGGCTGAGAAAAAGGAAGCCGCAAAAATAAGACTGTACAATTAGCTCAACCCCCAGCGCAAATAGCAGAAACTTCAGAGATAAATAATGGATCTAGTAGTGCTGAAGTTAATATACGACCAATGCGCGAAGCTGCGCCTTTGTATGTACCTCCGAAAGGTTCAGGAAAGGATGACGACAAAACTTCAGATGATGCGAAGGGGCATTTTATTTATAATTTGGTTTATACTCCTTGGAGTAGAGCGGACGTTATGGCTCTTAAAGCCGCTTTGCCCGATCCACGGAAAAATCCTGCCGCTTTCTAAGAAGAGGTAGAAGGAGCTATTAGCCAGACTCTGCCAGATATCGACATGTTTGTCGGACTTATTTTGCCCCCTGACATGTGGAGAACGATTCGGAAAATAGATGATAATGTAGCATATGGTCATACTTGGGTGCATTTAGAAGAAATAGATGCAGCTAGGGAGCCTGCGCAGAAACCACAACAGGCGACATTAGATCTTCCCAAAGCTATTGTGACTAAGTTGAAAACTCTTATACCCCCTAAGAAAATAGATTGGACTACATTAGCGTCTGATTAGTTTCTGATTTCTTTACACGATTTGAAGAGACATTCCATGGCTTTAGTGGGCAGTCATTGACAGATGACACGGGTAAGCATCTGTTTCTCGACAAATTTGTCGCTAACATGTTGCCAGAAATAGCTAGTCGCCTAAAGGCCAGCGAGAGTTCATGGACTACGTCTTCTCCAGTCTCCCTTTTGACAATGGCCCAGTATTATGAGCGTCAGGAATTGGAAGCAAAAGGCAAGGAAGATAAAAAGGTTAAGGATTTAAAAACGAAAGTTATGTTGGCTCAAGTCTATGGTCCACCATTTAGAGGTAGTGGAAGAGGTGGACGTGAGATGTATCGCCCTGGTGTATCCCCTTTCCCTCGAGCAACTTTGTCTTCTGATCAGTGTGCTTATTGTAAAGAGATTGGACATTGGCGTTCTGAGTGCCCCCTTTTGCGAGGTCAGCAGTATCAGTGAGGTAGAGGAAGCATGAGAGGCCGCCCAGGGAACACGGGATTTAGGGGAGGCATGGATAATCGTACCAGATTTGAGGCAGTTGAAAACAACCCAAATTCTTTTAATACCTTTGATAGACGAAACCAATACCAAATGTCTGATTATTCGGCTGATGGTCCTAAGGATTCTGATTATTCATAGGAATGCCTAGGATGGGGTAAGGAACCGGTTGAGGTCCCAGTAGATCAGAAGGGTCCCTATGTTGATGCAAACGTTTTGGGTTCTACTGATCAGTTTCTGGTTGATACAGGAGCTACTCGTAGTGCTCTGTCTAAAAATTGGTTCCTAGGGCTTCCCTGTCTGGCGCAATGATAACATCGATAGGATTCGATGGGACACCTACACTTAGCCCACTGTCACAGCCACTTGCATTTAGTCTTGATAAATTCACTGCAGCATGTCCATTTCTGCTCTCCCCTAACACGCCGGATAACATTGTGGGTATCGATATGCTTAAACATTTCCGTGCCACAATAAGTTGTTCCCCAGAAGGTGTGCGTTTTATTTTAAATGATAACTATCCAATGGTTGAGAGGTCTTGTCTCATTAAAGAGGATGTTGCTTTGGCCTCGCTACCTAGTACTTTGTGGGCTACCTCAGATACTGATGTGGGGCAAATGGTCATTCCACCAGTACATATTCAAGTGAAGGAAGGTGCTTTGTTGCCTCGACTGCCCCAATATAAAATATCTTGAGTAGGTGAAGAAGCATTAATACATATTGTTCAGGATTTGATCAGAGTGGGGGTTGTGGAAGAAGTCCCCTACAATACCTGTAATAGCCCTATTCTTCCTATTTTGAAAAAGACACTGACACTAGAATTTATAGATTCATCATTGACTTACGTGAAGTCAATAAAATTGTAGTGCCCCAATACCCGGTAGTCTCTGACATCACAACACTTCTTACTATGGTTCCTCCTACTGCAACTACATTTAGTGTAATCGATTTGAAAAATGCATTTTTCTCAATACCTATTCATCCTGACAGCCGCTATTTGTTCGGCTTCACTTTGAATAATCGATCCTTCAGATTCTGTAGAGCTCCACAAGGGTATACAGAGAGTCCTAGCATTTATAGCCAGGCATTGAAAAGGCAGCTTGATTCTTTCCCTGTGCCAAAAGGGGTGGCTCTTATTCAATATGTCGATGACATCTTGTTGGCTGCTGATACCCCTGAGCAGTGTGAAGAAGCAACACTGTTATTGCTATCATTTCTTGCATCTCATCATCACAAAGTCTCTCGGAAGAAATTGCAATATTGTAGACAGCAGGTTACCTATTTAGGTCACCTCCTGTCTAAGGAGGGACGTGCACTTACACCAGACCGTATTCAAGCTATTTTAGACACACCTGTGCCCCGTACTCAGAAGGATGTTCGTGCACTGATTGGCCTTACTTCTTTCCTTAGGCAGTGGATCCCTAGCTTTTCTCACATTGTTAAACGCTTGTTGGCCCTTTTGACTAAAGATACTCCGATGCCCCTCCCATGGACTACTGAATGCCAGAATGCTTTTCAACAGTTACGTCAAGCTCTTTGTTCTGCACCAGTATTAGGAACTCCAGACTACACTAAGGCCTTTACACTCTATGTACCCGAGAGGGACGGTTGCGCTCTCTCAGTTTTAGTACAGACACACAGTGTGAAAAGCAGCGTCCTTGTGCATATTTCTCAGCTGTCCTTGATCCAGTCGCCCGTGCACTGCCAGGGTGTTTTCGAGCGGTGGCGGCAACGGCTGTGTCCATACGTCAGAGTGAGGGAATAGTTTTGTCACATAGATTGCTTGTGCTAGTACCCCACTCAGTTGATGCTCTGCTAAATCAAACGAAAACACAACATTTGAATAGTGCCCGCTTGACAGGCTATGAATTGACACTTTTGGCTCCTCATATCACACTGAAGAGATGTTTGACTCTGAATCCTGCTACATTATTGCCATTTCCAGCTACTCAGTCTCAGTCACAAGAGTTACATGATTGTATATCCCTTACTGAAGAACAAACAAAGGGTCGTGTTGACCTACAAGATACACCTCTTTCTAACGTTGATGGGGAACTATGGGTTGATGGGTCCTGCCTGAAGTTGCCTGATGGCACGACTTCTGCTGCTTATGCAATTACAACACTTCAGACAGTAGTTGAGACAGCTCGCATCCCACAGAAGTCGGCTCAAGCAGCTGAGTTGATAGCACTGACAAGAGCATGTGAGCTTGGTGCAGATCTACTTGTTAACATCTACACCAATAGCCGATATGCTTTTGGAGTTGCTAATGATTTTGGGCAACTCTGGAAGGAAAGAGGCTTTCTTACTTCACATGGGACACAAATAGTGCATGGGGAATTAGTACATAATCTCCTTACTGCCTTGACATATCCTAAGAAAGTGGCAATTGTTAAGTGTAGTGCACACAAGAAAGTGGCTGATAAAATAGGAAAAGGAAATGCCTTTGCAGACTACACAGCTCGTGAGACTGCAATGCAACAAAGTACTACATCTATGTATGTAGTTAAGTCACAGGCTGAGCGTTGGCATGATGCCAGGCAAGAGGTGCTGGACATGCAGCGATCTGCTTCTGTTGAGGAATTAGACCAATGGTCCTGAGTGCGACTCTGCCTTCCGTCGATTGACTGCGGGATTTCTACAAATTATCGCGGGTCCAGCGCCCGCCTGCTCGCACCAACCCCAATTGGTGGATGAAGTCGGATGAAAAGGCTGGAAGCCTTCTTGGAATATATATATATATATATATATATATATATATATATATATATATATATTTATAAAAACAAAACCCTTTCAGGCATAGAGTGACAAATAAATTATGCAAAGACAGAAGCAGAGAACTCTGGGTAGTTCTCAAGTTTAGGTGGAAAGCTGCTCCAGTAAGAGCACTCTCAACACCAGCGACACTCTAAATTTGCTCACCTCAAATGTCTGCTTTTCTATCAAAGTTTTTAAGCATAGGATTAGCGCAGTGCTATCCACGCCGAGATAGAAAAGGACAACGTTTTTTGCCATTTTTACAGCAAAGTCTTTAAGCATAGGATTAGCCCAGTGCTATCCCTGCCGAGCTGTAAAATGGCCAAAGCCTTTTACCACTCTAGGCACAGTATTACAGCTTTGGATTGGTAAAATAACATCCAAGCCAACCTGAAATGAATAAAAGCAACCCCTGACACATGTTTCGCTCTCGTTAGAGCTCTTCAGAGAGGTATAGCTTTGTCCAGACACAAGGGAGCACCCAGTATAAGTCAAAACAAAACCCTTTCAGGCATAGAGTGACGAATAAATTATGTAAAAACAGAAGCAGAGAACTCTGGGTAGTTCTCAAGTTTAGGTGAAAAGCAGCTCCAGTAAGAGCACTCTCAACACTAGCAACACTCTAAATTTGCTCACCTCAAATGTCTTCTTTTTTATCAAAGTTTTTAAGCATAGGATTAGCGCAGTGCTATCCACGCCGAGAGAGAAAGGGACAAAGTCTTTTGCCATTTTTTTACAGCAAAGTTTTTAAGCATAGGATTAGCCCAGTGCTATCCCTGCCGAGCTGTAAAATGGCCAAAGTTTTTTACCACTCCAGGCACAGTATTACAGCTTTGGATTGGTAAAATACCATCCAAGCCAACCTGAAATTAATAAAAAGCAACCCCTGACACGTGTTTCGCTCTCGTTAGAGCTCTTCAGAGAGCTATAGCTTTGTCCAGACACAAGGGAGCACCCAGTATAAGTCAAAACAAAACCCTTTCAGGCATAGAGTGACGAATACATTATGCAAAAACAGAAGCAGAGAACTCTGGGTAGTTCTCAAGTTTAGATGGAAAGCAGCTCCAGTAAGAGCACTCTCAACACCAGCGACACTCTAAATTTGCTCACCTCAAATGTCTTCTTTTCTATCAAAGTTTTTAAGCATAGGATTAGCGCAGTGCTATCCACGCCGAGATAGAAAGGGACAAAGTCTTTTGCCATTTTTACAGCAAAGTCTTTAAACATAGGATTAGCCCAGTGCTATCCCTGCCGAGCTGTAAAATGGCCAAAGCGTTTTATCACTCCAGGGACAGTATTACAGCTTTGGATTGGTAAAATACCATCCAAGGCAACCTGAAATGAATAAAAACAACCCCTGACACGTGTTTCGCTCTCGTTAGAGCTCTTCAGAGAGGTATAGCTTTGTCCAGACACAAGGGAGCACCCAGTATAAGTTAAAAAAAAACCCTTTCAGGCATAGAGTGACGAATAAATTATGCAAAAACAGAAGCAGAAAACTCTGGGTAGTTCTCAAGTTTAGGTGGAAAGCAGCTCCAGTAAGAGCACTCTCAACACCAGCGACACTCTAAATTTGCTCACCTCAAATGTCTGCTTTTCTATCAAAGTTTTTAAGCATAGGATTAGCGCAGTGCTATCCACGCCGAGATAGAAAGGGACAGGGGGGCATATTCACAAGGAGCTATCACCGAATTAACGGCACTTTATCGCAGCCAAAGTCGTGATAAATTTACCCCCCCATTCACAAGCTGGTGTTAACAGCCCACAGCACCAGTTTACCCGCGATAGCAGCCGCAAAAAACATCGCCACAGAGGACCCTCGCAAATATCGCTAATGAGATGCAGAGTAGGTGTTCCCGTGACTAAAGCCGAGACAACAGCACACCTCAACATTCACAACGACCAGCCACATCCGCGATAAAAACACAAAACAGGCGATAAGGCGCGTTAGCACCAGGAAATCTACACCTGCTCTGACCTGGTGTAAACTCGGACGGCAGCCAGCACCACAAAAGGGAGCACAGCCCAGGGTCACATCTGAAGGGCAACAGATGCCATGGAGCCACACATCATGCGGCCCGGACACCCAAGAGGGCCACAACACCCACCGCCACCACCCCAGGACCACCCCTCCCTGGCACCCACCCCGACCAAAGACATGCCACATCAGCCACACCTAAACATGTACAAAATATTCCGCTTGATGCCGCACAATCACAACTGGTGACATGGATGTGTCGTCAGAGAAATGACCAGCACACATTCACTTTCGAAGCAACAAATGAAACTTTATTAAAATGAACAACGAAATGAAATGAAGATACATGGCCGCTCCCCTCCGGACAATACATAGGTCACAGCCTGTAAGACAAAAAACATGATGAGAAGGTGTGTCCTGCACACATCAGAGGACAGAGAGAGAGCGAAGGAGAGAGAGCGGAAGAGAGGGAGCGAGAGAGAGAGGAAGAGAGGTAGAGAGAGAGAGAAAAGGAGAGAGAGAGGAAGAGAGGGAGGGAGAGAGAGAGGAAGAGAGGGAGGGAGAGAGAGAAGAGGAGAGAGAGAGGAAGAGAGGGAGAGAGAGAGAGAGTGCCGCCCCTGCGCACCCAGGCCACACTGCTCACCTGCTGCCACCGGTGTGTCTCCAACCACGTGCCGGTATGTAGGGCAGTTCACCAGGTCACACATCTGATTCAGAGCTGTCAGCTGAAACAGAGCCCAGATACATGACTGGCACAGTACTCACACTTGCACAAGACAACATCGCCTGCCCGCCCATGCACACCCAGGCAGAGGCACCCCAACCTCTCCCGCCGCCCATCGGAGCATGCCCGCCCATGCACACCCAGGACTCAATGCTCACCTTCCGTCACCGGCGCGTAGACAGGAGGTCCCACCACGTGCCGCTGCAAGCCACAAGCCCGCGGCCCGCGGACATGGCACCCTCCACATCATGCAGCCCCGCTCCGCAGGCCACCAGGTCTCACGTTTGGTGCTGGGTCTTGATTACTCCATGGCAGAGGACATACCAGTGCACCTGGCACCATCGCAGGCTGCACACCCGCTCAGCCCAATGGGTGCCACCAACTCTGGCATCCTGGAAGCGACGCCACAGGGCGGTAGGCCCGCGCTGCCCGCTGGCTCTGGCCTACACTGCGGTCCAGCAGGGCACACAAAACCTGAGCTGTCCGGACCGCCGGGACGGGCATCATCGCAGGCTGCACACCCGCTCAGCAGCTCAAGGTGCCACTGACTCAGAGCACCCAAAGTCACCGTCCCGTGGCGGGGTACCTGTGTCGTCCGCAAGGCCTCTGGTGCCACTAACCCTGTGCAACCCCAGTCTGCGCCACGTGGTGGTAGGCCCGTGCCGTACTCACAGGCCTCGGATGCCACTAACCCTGTGCAACCCCAGTCTGCGCCACGTGGTGGTAGGCCCGTGCCGTAATCACAGGCCTCGGATGCCACTAACCCTGTGCAACCCCAGTCTGTGCCATGTGGTGGTAGGCCCGTGCCATACTCAAGGCCTCGGATGCCACTAACCCTGTGCGCAGCAACTCATGGGCCCTATATGAGTGTGAACCGTGGGGCGTCCGTCATCCAGTCACCACCGGAAGAGGGGAATGTGACGTCGTCGGCCCCTTATGTTGGCGGAGTCACATGGCCTGTGCCGGATGGCTATGGTGTGTGTGAAAACCTGCCCTCAGGGAGTGGCTGTGACATGCTGACGACTAGACCAGTGACCTGCACACCACCAGCGAGTACGGCTGCCACGGGTAGCAATGAGGGCCCCCCTCGGGGCATAAGTGGAGTGGACTGGCCTGCCGTACGCCCGACCAGCGCAGGGCTTGCAACAATGACTCGTGGGCTCTCGGCGTGGTCCAGTCCATGTCCGGACAAGGAAGTGACTGATGCGTGTGTCCCTGCTGCAGTGTTCACGGAACCCGCTACACAAGATGCACCCCCTTACTGGCATCCCACAGGATGAACATCATTGACGCAAGGGAAGGCACTGTCCCCACATTCATCCACACATCCACACAGGAATGACGTAAGACATTACACAGCAGTGCGTCACTGGATGTTTATTTGCACATTCAGTGCAGTCATGCAGCTGGAGCGGTACAGGGCAATGCGGAGCACACCACACAATATGGGCCCGTGGAGGGCCAGCCAGTGTCCATCCCGGGATGACCTGTACTGCGGAAGAGGAAGGGTACAGTCCGCAGTCTGTCCGCCGTGTCATTGGTCGTCAAACAGCATGTGGTAGTCCATGTCGCTGTCCAAGGTGAGTGCCTCGGAGTGTATCAGGGGTCAGTGGTAGGTCTTGAGGCCATGTGCAGCACCAAGCAGAAACAGGCAAGGTGGCGGAATGGATGCTAGTGCCTGGTCCTCCTAACCACAGTCCCATCCACGTCCTCGTCCCCGGGTGTGTGCCCTGCCCCACCTGTGGGTGTTGCAGTGCCGGCAGCGGCACTGTGTGCCACTGACTCATCAGGGGCCGGAGGAGGATTGTCGGCCGCACTGTGTGGCAGTGACACACCAGGGGGCGGAGATGTGGATGGTGTGGGGACAGCAGCATTCATCATCGCCACGCCTTGTGGCAGCAATGCCATGACGAGGACATGCAGGGCACGGTAGATCCCAGCTACATTTCGCTGATGTGCAGCGGCGGCTGCCATCCATTCCGCCTCCATCAGCACCATGTCCTCCATGAGCCTCCGCATGTGTGCAAGCTCAAGGCTGGCATCGCTGGGGCCACTGTGAGCGGACAGGTATTCTTCCCTCCGCGTCATGACTCCAGAGATGTCAGTCAGGGCTCGCTGGAGACCATGGGGCGGACATAGACACCCAAGGATGGCGTTCAGTTTGTTAGCCATGAGCTCGAACCCCACCCGCACCTGCTCAGCCGTCTCCCTCTGGCCCTCCATCACCCGGCGTTGGAAGGCCATTTGTTGTTCCTGGGGGTCTTGGGAGGGTGCCGGGGCTGTGGGTGCCTCCTGCTGGGTGGTTTGGCTGGTGGGTGGGGTCTCATGGATGTAGCTGGGCAGCCCTGATCCTGGAGGTGAGTTGCGGAGGTGGTCAATGAGGTCTTGGATGGTTTGGATGTCGATGCTGGTGTTGTCCTCCTCCTCGTCATCAGTGAAGAGTGGCTGTGACTGCTCTGCAGGAGGTGTTGAAGATGCCCCTGTGATGTGAAGGGGAGATGGTGTATTACAATGTGTCCACATGTATGTAGCCGCATGGTACAGGTTGACATTCAGACAGCATGGTATTGTACATTGTGACAGTGTATGGGTCTGGGCGAGGACCCAGAGTGATTGTGGGTGTGCACTGTGCCCTGCTTGCTTGTGCATGTGTGCCATTGTGGCCATCTCCCCCCGTCCCCCCAGTACCTGGTGGTCACTCACCCTGTTGCGGTTGTGTTGTGTCCTGTCGAGCAGTGTCCGGTCCCCCGACTCCGGCCACAGTCTCCACACTGATGACTGTCGACACCAGCTCCTCCATTTCATCCAGCTCCAGCTGTGGCGCTGGGCCCCCACCTCCGGTCTGCGTTGCTGCCTTCAGGTTGGCGGAGAGTTTCTCCTTGGTCTTCCGCTTGATGTCATTCCATCGCCTCTTGACCTCGTCCATTGTCCGCTTGTGCTCTCCGACGGCATTCACCTTGTCGATGATGTCCCGCCATATTCCATTTTTGGTGCCCAATGACACGTTGGAGGTGATGAAGAGTTGTTGATGGTGTTCCATCACCTCCGTGACTATGATCCTGTTCGCCTGCGGACTGAACTTGGTCTTCCTGGTCTTCTTGTCCTTGCCCTTCCCTGTCCCCGAGGTCCTAGGCTGGTCGTCCGGGGTGCTTGTGGGGTTGCGCTGGTCCTCTGCGCCTGCTCCGGCTGCCTCCATGGTGCTTGTGTGTTGGTCGGTTTGTGTGTGGGTTATTTTTTCTGCTTTTATGGTGGTTTCTGACACCTGCCAGGTGTGTGTTGCAGGCCTGGCGCTGCTTGTCGCTGGTTTCCTCATCGCGCTTTGGCCCATCGCGTGTTTTTTGGTGTTGTGGTTTGTGTTTTTATCTCCATCGTGGTGGTTGTATCGCGGACTTTGTCCACGGGTTCGGCAGGCTATCGCATGGTACCGCCTTGTTGTGAATTCCACGTTGACACGGGGTTATTTTCCCGTGATAGGCTGCGTTATTGAAAGTTGCGTTACGCTACTCTTGCGGTAATTATCACACGTTCTTGTGAATATACCCCAAAGTCTTTTGCCATGGCAACTTGAGAACTACCCAGAGTTCTTTGCTTCTGTTTTTGCATACATACATACATACATATATATATATATATATACACACACTGTATGTACCTCAGAAATGTATCAGCTATTGATCCTAATGCCTTCTTAGACTTCGCCTGCACTCTGTCATCGTGTCTGTGTGCCCACCCCAATATGTTCTGCTAAATATGTGTTGTTAAAACATTATATGTATCTGTAGGCTGGTCTCCCTGTAGAAAGTATTCTTCCATTCAACTATTGACTGCAGCCCATTGTTATTTGGCCTTATATAGGTATACTTATTCCCTGTGTAACCCCGTGCAATGCTAAACAGTATTTATATATGTGTGCTGTGTCTACCTCAATAATGTATAAGCTACTGATCCTAATGTCTCCAAACATTTTGTTCATGTACTGTTTCTACCTCAAAAACGGTGCCAGCTACTGATAATCATGCCGTCTTATGTATCTTTCATGTACTGCCATTGTGGCCTCTATGTATACCTCAGTCTGTAAACCTATAATTACTGCTATGCAAATTTTGTGAAGCGTTCTGATGCCGTCGGGTCAAGTTTGCGCTATATAAAACTCTACAAATAAATAACTAAACAACAGAATGTAGTTCTGAAAGCGCTCCAACTGATGCTCTACAAATGCTCTTCTAGCTTACGGGCATTACAGTGCTTTACAACAGAAGCAGAATATTTTACACTTTTTTTTGGAAAAGGGAGATTACGTGGTTTGCCCAGAATTACTGGATGTTGAGTCGAGACCAGGATTCAAACCTGTTTGTCCAGGTTCCAAAGTTGGCTGTTCTAGCCACTAGGCACATCTCCCCATCATTTACCCTTGTTAACACTTTCTGCATTAGGCGTTTTTGACACAACGCCCAGTCTGGCTATTATCGTAGATTGGGGCTTGCATCAAAACCTATGGATATTTGTGCTAATCAGCCCAATTACACCCAGTAACACCCATCTGATGCAAAGTGATGCAGAGCAGTACATTGATGTTGGCACCATACCAGGACAAAAAACTTTTCTTCTGAGACTTTGTGCCATTTTGGCATAGTAAGTCTGGGCTTCAGGAACGTAGGAGAATTACTATGGCGGTACACTTACAACTGTTGTAACCTTCTTAACTATCTGAGCTGTCGACTGCTTATCCTTAGACCTGCTGTAGTCTTCAGCGGTGTATCTGGCATTCGACTGAGAGGGAAGCCGATGCTATCCTTTGGGATTACTGTATTGGCAGGCTGGTAGTATGTTTGAAAGTAGCAAGAGGGACCTAGGAGTTGCCAGGACAATATTAGTGGTGAATCTAAACCACACTTGATGAATCTGCAACTACAGTCTATTGAAGACATTAGTGATTCCTCTGAGATGCCATTACTTGTAAGGCAGTCAGCAATGAGTATCAGAACAGTTCCTTTGGGAGGCTAGGGGCAGAGACTTAGGTGTGCATGGAGCATGATACCCTTTGTTGGCCTGCCAGGACTATGTCCAGTGGTCATCCAGTGGTTGTCTTGAACGTGGAGCTGGAACAAAGGAGCTCATGGAGTGTCTTAATCCTTTGTTGTCCCTCTCTAGACCTAGGCTCCTGGGAGAGCAGTGAGACCTTGCTCATGGATCCTAGTCTAGTGAGCATTGATTGACCATTCCTAGGATGAATCCTTTCCTTAGCTGTTATTCAAACTTACTACAAATGTAAGTCTTCCATACCAAATGAGTTTATTTGACTCTGTTTGAGAGTGGGATCTGATCCTCATCCGCTTCACAGGAGTTGTGGCATCTGCCATGCTATCGTCGAGGAGTATCACTTCTTTTTTTCTGGATGGGGTAACATGATCCCTTTCCAGGCCAGTTACAGCCAGGCTGCTGGGTCAGTGGATTAGCGCTGCAGGTGAAGAGCTTTAAGGTAGCTCATCCATCTTTTTTGCTACTATACAGAGCCATTTGCTGTCATCAGCACAGGAGCAGCAGTTAGTAGATGACCACAGATTGTGTGAAGCTGTGGCTGCTATGCTGAAAGGTTCAGTAGCAATCATTTTTTTTTTGTGTAAATCTGTTTATTGGTTTTTCACATGAGAAAGCAAAGAATAACAGTCGCATATTGGAGGAACATCATGAATGACCCTAGGTAAGAGGGATGGTCTGAATCTGTAGGATCATGCAATACAATTACACAGGGCAATAATAACAATCATATATGACAATGAGATATGGACGCCAACAATAGTGTAAGTACCACCATACAACACATGCAAACGCATGCAGTGCAAGGTTATTATAAAACAGATATTGAACAGGGGGGGTGAGGTACAACAAAATGAGGACAGAGTAAGCACAAAAAAGGGAGGGTTAACTGCTAGTGATGTCGCCGAGACGTTCCCCGCCCAAAGCCCCTCCGCATGCGAACCATCCATGTTCTGTTTCTAAAGCGGGAAATTGTCACATGTACTAAATATGATCTCGCTGACTGACTAAGGGAAAAGTCTATGATGAAGGTTCACCCTGACTATGTAGGGCTAGATGAATGCCCCAGCTCATGTCACCATAACGGTCGGCTCCCCCTCTATGGGAGAGTCTACTGAATCCATGTCATCGTTCCTCTGCAGGTCCGCTAAGATTGCGTCCCAGCTGGTGGCTAATGGGAGTCTGCGAAGGCCCAGCAAATTTTGTCTTTGCAGGACAATGCTCTCCGCTTTAGCCCATGTCAGTAAAAAGCGACGCCACACCATAACGTGGGGGGCCACAGGAGACTTCCACTTCTTAGTGATCAGCCGCTTAGCAGTTTCCATGCCCAGATCCAGAGAGTGAGATGTAATCTTATATCTTTTACCTGTTCTAAAGAGATGCAGAATATAGGTTTCCCATTGAAAGGGGATGCTGCGCTCAGTGCAGCGGGCAAGGGTGTCAGCTATCGTGGTCCAATACCTGATGAGAGCGGGGCAGCGCCACAGCATATGTAAGAGGTCTGCATCAATCAATTGACACTGGGGACAGGTAGAGTCCGTGCGGTGGAAATACTCATTAATTTTTGCTGGGGTAAGGTACGCTCTGTGTAAGATAAAAAATTGGATCTGGCGGAAGCGCTGATTGTGAGGTATTTGAATGGGGCTTTCTAGGGCTGCCGCCCATTCAGAGTCAGTGAAAGAACGTTCCAAGTCCCCCTCCCAATGAAGCTTTAAGGGGTCCAGTGTGATTGCTGCGTGTTGCCGAAGGTAAGCGGCAAACCGGTGGGTCAGGTGGCCACCGGTGCCCATCACATGCAAATACTGAATTGTGAGATGCATGGGAGGCTCTGTGGATAAATCGCCCCAGCGAGCCGAAAGGGCTGATATAAGGAAACGGTGTAATAAAAAGCAACCTGGGTGTAACCCTTCCTCTGAAACAAGCACGGTTTATGAGATAAGGGTCCAGTCTCGGAAGAGATCTCCAGTGTCATGAATGTCAGCCATCTCCCAGTTGTGTCGCTCGACCGAAGTAGTGACCTCAAGGCCCCTAGGTGTCCCCAGGAGAGGAATAGTGGGGGCGTATGGTATTGTGGAGCGGGTGATGAAAAGGCTTCTATGGTAGCATTTACATGCTACTGAGAGCAATAGGGAGTCTGTGGCTGTGGGCTTCGAGCAGGGATGGAACAAATGAAGGCGGGAGAGATGTGACACGGGTGGGTGTAGAGTGGCCGTCTCAGCAAGCTGGCAAGAGGCCAGCCATCTGGCAATCCATTGTAACTGTGCAGCTAGGTAATAATGCTCAAGGTTAGGGGCAGCAAGGCCTCCCTGAGCTGTGGGTAGGTAAAGTTTTTTAATGGAGACACGGTGTCTGGAGGTACCCCCAAAAAAATCTCTGATCGTTCTCTCTAATTCATTGAAAAAAGGGGAGGATATAGAGGGGCAGGTTCATGAAGTAATAGAGGAGTCGGGGAAGGATCACCATTTTGGTGAGGGCAATCCTGCCAGTGACATATAGCGGCAGAGTCCCCCAAAAGGTGAGCTGGGCGCGGATTGCAGCCGTTGCTCTGCTTATGTTGCCGTCAAATAGGTCGGACTCTTACCGATAAATGCGAATGCCTAGATATCGAAAGGAATCCGCACACCATAATACTTGGTCTCCATTAAGGGAGTACTTAGGGTCCTGGGTGGATCCCGAAAAGGGGTAGAGAGAGGACTTCGATGCATTGACACGCAAACCTGATATGTTGACAAATGACAATAGAGTGTGAGCTGATGAGGAGGGAATGGAGTGGACATCCCTCACATATAGCAGAATATCATCTGCATACAGGGAGATGGTGTGTGTACCATCACCTAGGGGTATGCCCACATCGACTCGGGTACAGACACATTCAGCCAGCGGTTCTACAGTTAGGGAGAAAAGAAAAGGAGATAAGGGACAGCCTTGCCGAGGCCTGCGGGCCACAGCAATGGGATCCGATATGTAAGGACCTGTTTTTACGCGAACAGTTGGATGATTGTGAAGTAGCTTGACCATACCGATGAAGGTGGCTCCGAGGCCAAATTTAGATAACACTGCAAAAAGATAATCCCATTTGAGGGAATCGAAGGCCTTCTTGAGGTCCAAAACCAGGCACCCCAAGTGTGGCCAACGATGCGGCGCATACGCCGCAACCCTGAAAAAGCGACGAAGATTGAGAGAAGTACTATGGGAGGGGACAAATCCATTCTGGTCGGGGTGGACCAAGGCAGGACAGGAATGAGGGGCGCGAGTCGGTTAGCAAGTATTTTCGCCAGTATTTTGTAATCAGTGTTTAGAATAGCTAGGGGTCTGTAGGAGCCCAGGGCTGTGGGGTCCTTACCTGGCTTTAACAAGGAGACCAAGCTGGCCATGCGTAATGAAGGCGGTAGTAGGGAATTCTCTAGTGCAGAGGTGTAAAGGGCGTGCAGATGCGGGATAAGTGTATCAGCATATGTGAGAAGTTGGCCTGGTATATGCTGTCCACTAATTAAAGTGGGCACCTTGCACCAGTCCAAACAACCCTTATGGTGATTTAAGAGGTCAAAGATAACCTTAGAAAGCTATCCAAGTGGTAGCTGTGGAGAGCAGCCTTCAGGCTTAGTCCTGAAGGAATGTTAAGCAGCTTGTTTTTCCAGAATGCAACCTTATAGTACTGGTTAAATGAAAGGAGAACCACACAGTAGTTATAAAAATATGTATTTATTAATATAACACTATCTAGTACGACACAGTATCTCCTACACGGAGATAATCACAAAGCACACAATACTTAAGCACAGAAATGACAGTAAATAGCACTAATACACAGTGGGCCCCAGGGGGGATCAAACCATATACTAAAATAGTGGTATAAGAACCACGACTCAAGTCAAGACAGTGTCAAGAGGACATAGAATCACTGGGACCCCAAGGAACCACCCAAGGTGAGTAAGTAGGGCCCCCACGGAGGACAGGTGCAGTGTGGGAACACGACCGCGTGCTCCGTACAATTCTATGGGAAAGTCGCGGTTGAAGTTTTAGAGTTTAAGGACTCTTCACAGTGGACTTCGAAGAAACTCCGTGGAAGTTAGGAGGTTGGAGAGCCACCCCACCCATGGATACCGAGGTACCCGAATTACCTATCCCAGGGAAGCCGGGTGCATACGTCTGAAGTGGCGTCGGAAACCGCCGTCGAACCCAATGGAGGACTTCGAAGGAGAGCCGCTGCTGGAAAGAAGAAAAGTGTCAGTTGGAATCCAAAGGTGGATTCTTGTTGAAGAGTACCTGAAAGCAGAGGGGACAGAGTCTGGGTCACTCAGGAGTGACCAGGATCTCGATAGACGAATTCCCACCGATGTCGGGTGCTTCAGGTGAGTTGATGAAGTTCTTGACTCTGCAGCTACGGGGACCAGGTAACATCGAGGACAACCAGGAGCCGGATACGAGATGTCCCACGAAGGATGTCGAGTACTGAGGGGTCGGTGTCCGGCTGGAGCACCAACAAGCCTTGGCAACGGCGACCCACGCAGAAGGTCAAGGATGTGTACGGTTCGGACCAGCAAGTTCCAGGAGGCTCACCACAGCAAAGAGAGTCAGGGCAGGCTTGGAGCAACCAGGGGAGCCCAAGAAAAGCAAAGTTGACCCTCAAGTGGACCCACAGGCCGAAGGCACAGGAGTCACGAGGGGACCTCGAGCGATTTCACCAAACAGCAGCCCACGGAGCACTCGGTGCGCGTAGGCTGGAGTTCTTGGTAGAAAAAGGTGCCAGAGGTTGGGGCTACTCGAAGCCCAATGCACTTGTTTCGGAAACGCCAACAAGCATATGCACTTGCAAATGTACGCGGTGCACAGGGGTTCGGGTATTGCAGCTCCCACAAGGCATTCTGACCTCAAACTTGGTGAGAGGGCAGCTCGAACCTCGAGGGACATAGAAACCCACCTCCTGTGTTGCTGAAGCCTTTGGAGTCCTTAGGAGCTCAGGGTCAGCAGACTGGACAGCAGTGTTGCAGTGCCTGCGAATGCAGGGGAGTGACTCCTTCACTCCAAGGGAGCTATCGTTAGTTGTCCTTGATGCTCCACAGGTCCTGCATGGATCCTGTATGGTGCACGGGCACAGACGATACTTCAGACTGCGAGGGAGACAAAGTTGGGCCCAAACAAAGTCCAGAGTGTCCAGACGGTCGAAGTTCAGTGGTTTCTGGTTCAGAATCTTGTCCACGTCGAATCTAAGGTCCTACAGCCAGGTAAGTCCTTTTGTACCCACGGGAGAGGGTTGGACAGATTGAGGGGACCCTCCCAGGGGAGGGTCTTGACAGTGGGGAGGCTACTCCCATGTCCTTTGTCCAGTTTTGCGCCAAAGCAGGAGCCAACGGCCCCCAGGACTGGTTTGAACTGGACTATGCAAAGGGACACCAAATGTGCCCCTCATGCAGACCTACGGTTGCTGACAAGCACACCCACCCAGCCCTAATACACTCTGGGGTATATTCACAAGAACGTGTGATAACTACCGCAAGAGTAGCGTAACGCAACTTTCAATATCGCAGCCTATCGCGGGAAAATAACCCCGTGTCAACGTGGAATTCACAACAAGGCGGTACCATGCAATAGTCACCAGATAACACGTCAAATGTCAGCGTGAAAATCAACGCCACGCCGAAAAAATGCGAAACGCGAGAAATCATGCGATGAGGCCAATCGCGGTACAAAAAGTAGCGAAAAGCAGCCTTAGGCCTGCAAATCCCACGTGTCTGGCGGGAAATTGCACCATAAAAACCACAGAAACAACACACCAGAAACAAGCCAAAGCACGTAGCAACATGGATGCACCCTGACCCAGCGCAGAGGTCAACGCGAACCCCACAATCCCCACAGACCACCAGCAAGGAACAACTGGGTCGGGGAAGGCCAAGGAGAAAAGGGAGAGGAAGACGGGTTGCAGACCGCAGGAAAACAAGACCAGCGCCACGGAGGCGACAGAACACTACCAGCAACTGACCCACAAGCAGACCACCTGGAATGCAGTCGGAGTGCCCAGGAGGCCAATCCAGGAGGCCAAGAGGCGCCGGCAGGACATGACAACCTAAACCAGGTACAAACCCGCTGCCAACAGGAAGGCAGCAACGGCGACAGGAGGTGGCAGTCCAGCGCCACAGGAGGAGCTGGAGGAAACCCAGGCCACAGTCATCAGTGTGGAGACGGTGCAAGGAGTAGGGAGTACGGACACAGCTCGAGAGGACCTGACACAACAACAACAGGGTGAGGATCCAACAGCGACTGGGGGGACGGGGGGTGATGGGCACAATGCCACACATGCACAATGAGGTGTAGCACACTGCACACCCACAATTAACCAGGGACATGTCCCCCATCCCTGTGACACACTGCAGCACACACACATACATAGCAATCACAGCACATACCATGACAATGTGGCACAAAGTGCAACACCCACACTGCAGAACAGGGGACACAACTGGGTCCGCCCAGGCGCAGAAACAGAACAATCACATTGGACAGAGCAGGGAACTGTGAGATGCATATCTACCCCTACAACCCCACATCAGCCATGTAGGCAAATGTACACTGTCCCAACTCAAATAGCCACCACCACCCAAACAGTCACAATGTACATTGTCACACAGTCTGCATGTCGACAAGAACAAGGCGCCAACACAATGCCAACATGCACCTCCCCTTCACAATGCAGAGGGACAAACAACACCTCCAGCAGGTCAGAACAGACAACCCATCAGTGATGCCTGAGGCGAACACCACACCCCCGACATCGATGCCCTACAACAGCCCATGGACATCCCACACAACCCACCAGCAGGACCAGGGCAGACAAGCTACTCAGAGGAGAACCCAGCCCCTGCAACAGACCACACAGCATGAAGCACCCGCAATCACGGCTGCCTCACAACACTTCACCGACCCACACATGGCACCCCAATGCCAGGTGCAGAACGCCAAAAGGAGGTGGCCCAACAGGTGAGGGTGTTGCCGAAACCATGTAATGCGAACTAGAACACATACGTGGGTGTCCAATACCCTTCAGGGACCACCTACACCCCACAAAGGAGACCCACACCCCCACAGAGACACATGCACATATCATGTTGAACTGGCTACGGCCCCTTTATTGGCAGGGCCACATGTACAGTGACGCCTGTGCTGGATGTGTGTGGGGTGAGTATAAGCCAGCCCGCACGGAGTGCTTGGTGCTGACAACAACCTGAACAGTGGACACCAGTGTAATGGAAACAGAAAACACCAGCATAACAGAGTCAAATGCAGAGCAACATGGAGGGATCCGGAGTAAGGACAGAGGTCACCCAATATTCAGTCAGGAGATTCCGTGAGTTGCAGTGCACTGAGGTAGGGGCACTAGAGAAGAGCGCGCTCATGTGAAGAAATTGCTAGGATTGTGTCCCTTCGGGTTAGTCTTGATGCAGATGCAGTGGGGTGTGTTACACCTGCATCAACTTCCTCATCAACGTCCCAGGTCTCCCACACTGCCTGAGGTGACAGTTGTGTCCGCAGTCCACAGCGCAATACCCAGTATTAGATCCGGGTGTGTAGCTTGACTACCACCACCAGTCTGCATTCCTGCCTTGGGGCTGTTGCCACCTGCCCTCCCATTGTCTGTGCCTTCTCCCGTCCGCACACTTGACACATCCTCCTCATCATGGTCCCAGGTCTTCCCCACTGCATGAGGTGACATTGCTGCGCAACCTCACAACAGCACAAAACTCAATCAGTAACGGACAATGGCTTGCGGTGCACTGAGTCACTGGCACCTGGAGTGCTGAGCAGGGTATCAGGCCGATGATGGCATCCACGACAGGTCTGTGCAACTCCGTAGGTCTGTCAGGACCACCGTTTCGACTCTGGCAGATGGCGGTTGGAGGTGGTCCTTGCGGTGGTGGCGTGTGCCTCCTGCGGTGATGCGATGTCCAGCCCGGTCAAGACTCGATGCTTTGTGTGGGCCCTGGTGGCCCGCAGTTGAGGCCGGAGGATGCGGACAGCGCAGGGCCACAGACATATGGCGTTGATGACCCCAAGACCATCGCTACAGAGGCCATTCAATGTCCCAGAAGGAGGGGTCCCAGGCCTGAGCAGCACAGAGTTAGTGGCCCCGGATGCACTTCGGCCGGCACAGGCACCCAGCCACGGGACGGTGACTTGCGGTGCAGTCAGATGGGCCATGCGACCTGAGCGGGTCCCAATCAATGTCCGAGGTGTATGTTGCGGAGGGTTTCGGGGGACAGTGGAAGGTGTCCTCCAGGGCATGATGCGGAAGGTCTGATGTTATCTGGAAGCAGCAAATGGAGGAGTGGAAAGCGCAACCCTCGTTTCCACCAACAATTCAGTATCAGCTACAGGAGGATGAAAACTAGCCCCTAGTCCATAGACTCAAACGGCACCAATGTGCGACCAGTGAGTGTCCATGATTGTCGGGGAACACACTTAGTGGCACAGGTGCTGAGAGGGGATGCAGTCTGCGATGATGCCGGTACACAGATGTGAACTCCAACATTGCCAAATCAAGACTCTGTGACCTACTGGACCGCAGTGTAGGCCGGAGGCAGCAGTCAGCATGGGCCCACAGACACGTGTCGTGTGCCTGTGATGCATTCGTTTGCTTCACTGAAAGCAGGGAGTTCAGTGATATCACACCTGCAGTAGACATCCGGTCACTGCCATGGTGTAATCAAGACTCAGTTCCAAATGTGTGACCTACCTGACCGTGGTGTAGGCCTGAGGCAGCGGTCAGCACGGCCCATTCACCGAGTGTCGCCGGCATAGGTTGGATGGCCCCACCGGCCTGCGTAGTTCAGGTTCAGTGGCACCACGTGTAGCCGGCTGGCGTTGAACAGGGTTAGTGGCACCACGTGTAGCCGGCTGGCGTTGAACAGGGTTAGTGGCACCACGTGTCGCAAGAAGCCCATATGGAACTATGCCTCACTGATCGGGGGGGTCTGGTGCGGTGGCCGTTGGCCCGGATTTGGGGTCACTGCCATTCATGACTCAGGACACAGTTTCACATATTGGACCTACTGGTCCGAAGAGTAGGCCGAAGGCGGCAGTGGAGTACGTCAACGAGAAAGGAATAAAGCGGGCTTGTGTCGTGGAGGCCGTGATGGTCTGAGGTGGCTGCCAAGGTCCGGGCCTCTGGCTTGGAGCTTGCGCTGACACGTGGTGGGCCCTCCTTGACACACGCCGGTGTCGACAGGTGATCAGTGTGGCCTGGATGCGCAGGGGCGGGCCTGACGGGTTCGTGGTCCAGCGTGCCGGTGTCCGGCAGGCGCACAGCATCGCTGGCAACTCCGCTCACGAGGACGGCGTCGGCCTCGTGGCGGGGTGGGAGGCGCCGCCCTGGCAGAGACGTGGGTCTTTCCGGAAGAGGACCACGCCCAGGCCTACGTGCTTTTTATTCATACCCCTACGCTGGCATGGCGTACGCCGGGCCATCCCACTCCGCTGACGCTTAGGGGGCGGCGTAACAGGCAACATTTCCACGAGGTCCCCCACTGGCTGGGGTGACATAGTGGCGTCCACTGTCCACTGCACTCCATACACAAGCGGTGTATGTCGCCATGGATATGGGTGTGTTCTGCATACTGCGAGGTGTCCAGTACATCTCCGGCACTCTTGGCATTGTGTACTTTCCCAATCATGGTTCTACTGCATCCTTCACACATGCCTGGTTGCCACCTCTCCCCACATTCGGCTATTATGTGGCTGAGGTGCCATGCCATTGCTGGCTCGTGTTCAGGGCATGCCCATGTGGACATTGTAAGTTGTTCTGTCGTGTCTGGTGGGTGGGCATGTTGTTGTGCCTGTTGTATGTGATTTTGTGACGTGTGCATTGCCAGCGTTGTGAGTTGCATGGTTGTGGAGTTGAGGTGTGTGGGGTGTTTATTTGTATATTGCCAAGGGGCTGTGCATTTCCCTTGTTGCCATCCTAGGAACGCTGGTTGATGATGGACTGTCGGAGGATGAAGGTATCATGCACACTGGCTGTGTATTCGAAGGCGACATTGTTGGGTGTTCCACGGTGTTCTGTTGTTGCCTGCACATTGATGTGAGACGTGTGCTTCCTGTTGCGGCGATTGTGTGCTGTGTCACCGGGGGTCACAGGTAGTACATGTGTGCTGTGTATTGCCCCCTACACGTGCGTGCATCCTGCTATGGCGTATGGTCCTTGCTTGGTCTCCAGCGGATCCTGCGCATTGTGTTGTACGTATGGGGACTGAGGTACCAGGGCGATGGTGATGTCCAGGACAGGTGTGGGGGACTTGGATGTGGCTGGCTGTGTGACTCCTCCGACTCTGGCGGGTATTGGTTGGGGGGTCCCAGGGGCCAACAGGTGCAGCCACGCCATCAGCTTTCTGTGGGGTGTGATGTTGGTTGTCCGCTGTGTTGGTGCCGTAGGCCTGTTAGGCGATGATGGTCAGGATGCGTATGTTGGTTGTCCCTTTCAGCCTGTAGTGGACGGTGACATTGTCAGATGTTGGGTCTGTGTGGCTGGTACGTTTCCTGGGGTTCCGCTGTCTTTGTCTGCGCTGCATCTGTGGTGGTCCAGAGGGGGGGGGTGTTCCGGGTGTGGGTTGGGGTCCTGGGGTGGTGGAGGTGGGTGTTGTGGCCCTCTTGGGTGTCCGGGCCGCATGATGGGTGGCTCCATGGCATCTGTTGCCCTTCGGATGTGGCCCTGGGCTTTGCTCCCTTTTGTGGTGCTGGCTGCCGTCCGACTTTACACCAGGTCAGAGCAGGTGTAAATTTCCTGGTGCTGACGCGCCTTATCCCCTGTTTTGTGTTTTTATCGCCGATGTGGCTGGTCGTTGTGAATGTTGAGGTGTGATGTTGTCTCGGCTTTTGGCACGGGAACCCCTACTCTGCATATCATTAGCGATATTTGCGGGGGTCCTCTGTGGCGATGTTTTTTGCGGCTGCTATCGCGGGTAAACTGGTGCTGTGGGCTGTTAACACCGGCTTGTGAATGGGGAAGTAAATTTATCAATACTTTGGCTGCGATAAAGTGCCGTTAATTCGGCGATAGCTCCTTGTGAATATGCCCCTCAATCCTGTCTGGGAGGTGGTCACACATCCTTGTGACAGGATGTCTATTGTTCTGCCTTCCCCTGCTCGAGCTTGGCTCAGCAGCAGGAGGGCACAAATGTGTCTCTCGTCAGCAGCAAACATTTTGTACTGCCCGGGACTAGAAGGCTGGTACCGGGAACACCAGGGACCCAACGAAGCTTGCTTCTGAAGGGTGGAATCATACCTCCCACACCGGTTACCGGTGTGGGGTATGATTCCAACATGTTTGACACCAAGCACGATAGGGTTAATTTCAGCCGTTTTGGAGTTGATCATCACGCGGTCACCTAATGCCACTCTAAATGTCGTAAATGGCTGTCTCACTGACAACCCGGGAGAATAGACTCCGTAGGCTGCAGGGGTGTTCTGCTCATGCAGTGGCACCCTCTCACTTAGAACCAAGCATCCTGCCTTCAGGATTGTTAAGGCCTGCTATAGAGGTGACTTATAGGTTTTAAGTGCAGTGACCCTTAGATATAGTAAACCTATATCTTAAGTAAGTGGTGCATGCACCAACTTACACAGGCTGCAATGGCAGGCCTGTAGTTCCATTTTGCATGGCCTCTCGTGGGTGGCATAATACATGCTTCAGCCCATGGGAGGCCTCTGGGGTACCTATGCCCTGGGTACATGGGTACCATATACTAGGGACTGACAAGGGTACCCCAGTATCCAATCTGGACTGTACCTAAGTACATAACACAGAATTAAAGTCACTCCCTATGAGCCAGGGTATATCGCTACAGTGGGCTAGCACCCTAGAAAGACCACAAAGGAAGGAGCTCTGATCAACATTAGGGGCTTAAACCGATAAGGAGGGGCTCACCATTAAGTCTAACCCTAAGGAACACATATCTGCCCTCAGCGTCGACCTCAACCTGCTCCACCTCACAGGGGACCCCCGCTCTCACCCATATCAAAGTGCCCCTCGCCAGGGAGGAAAAGTTAGTACTGGATACCTGACCACGCCAGCGGCGGCATTGCCGATTCGCCTCAGAACTAGACAGGTGGGTTTCCTGGAGCAAGGCAATGCCAGCGAACCTGCGCTGCAAATAGGAGTAAATGGAATATCTACGCGAAGGGGAATGTATTCCCCTCACGATCCAGGTAATAACATTAATGTGAGCCATGAGGGATGACAATAGTGACTGAGCTCAGTCAGCGGCACAGTCATGCAAGAGAAGAGCGGGCAGCTGGGCGACACCCCACGGGAGCAACAAAAAATATATGGGGAGAACTAAAGAACTTGCTTCTGTGTAATGTAACATCATGAGAGCGAACTCACAACGGGAGTTGACCCAAACAGGGATGCCTAACCATGGCAACTAATGTGTAAATGAGCTAGTGATCGAGGGGGCGTGGGTGTGTGTGGGACTATTGCATGTTGCCTATCCCCCTGTTATTGGGTATAAGAAAAAGTGAGAAATATCGTGCGTGAGTAATACATAGCGGACTCGTACATCGCGCTGCCGGGCCACAGGCCAACGCCACACCTGGTTTGGCCCTGATCACGGAGTGACTCTCCCAGACCCCACAGTACCCAAGTGTGCGTAAAGAAGGATAAACATGAATTGGAAAAAAAGAACATTGCATAATAAGATGCAAGTCGGCCTGACCAATGATACGAAGTACATTTACAGCATTCAGATTATAGTGTCTGAGGTTTGGGGAGTGATGACAGGGGGGCGAGGCAAGCCCAAGTCCCCAGACCATGCCGGTAGAGAATCCTCCTCGCCGCGTGACCTGGGCGGCGACGCTGCCGACGCAGAGGGAGACCTCGTACTGCAGAGTGTTGCCGCCGCATGGAGCGCCACCTGGCGTTCAGACAGGATCTGCTCTGGGTCCGGGGCCTTGATCGGTGAGGTACGACGGCGTGAACCACCTCCTCTACCCCTACGGCAGCCACGTCTGATACGTCTGGGCGCCGGAGTGTCATCAGATGGTCTAGACATAGTGGCCAAGCCCGTCTCCTCCAACCAGTCCCAAGCGTCTGAAGGTGTATCGAAGAAGCGGGTGGCTCCATCCTTAACAACCGGCAGGTGAGCTTGAAACAGTAAGGAGTATCACATGTTAAGGTCTCGGAGTTGGCGTTTCACAGCTCTGAAGGAACCACGTTGCTTTTGCACTTGGGCGGTGTAGTCTGGAAAAAACATGACCGAGGTGTTCTGGACAGGACAGTGAGTCTGAAAGGCTGAGTGGACCCACCAGGATTTGAACCTGTGACCATGAGGTTCAAACACAGGCCCCTACAGTGGACGCATTAGTCCACTGAGCCATCAGACCCAGCATAATGAACAGACATTGGAGAGACATGTTTAAAACTCCTATGATGTACAGAATATACATATTTACAAGAAGATGATAACAGTATTGGGTGGTGATCTCTCTTTTCCTTCTAAACTCAGCAGTCGACTCTTCCTGGCTATTTGGAAGTCCAGGAGTGATAAGCATGATCAGATTACAGTAGGGAGAGAGCTCCAATGGCAGTATTCTAGAAGTTGAAAAGATTGGATTTATCACATAAATGTTTGAGTGATGTAATACGTTTTTGCGTGGTGGATCTAACAGCTTATGGAGTTACAAAGGTACTATCGTGACAGGGATCAACAGCACTCAATACCAGTATCAGCAGTTTGTAGAAGGCCCTGTTTTTGATAGAGAAGTAGGCATGTATTTTGGGATGTTGTTATAGGTTCTGCTGGAGGAAGAGTAAACTATTACGCTAGTCTGGCTTACTGTGTATCAGTAAGTCGATCAGTGCTTTATTTGCCGGGATGGAATGAAGGAAAGGATTCTTCGTTAATGTATAATTCGGTAGTACCCTGATATTAATTGATGTGTTAAAGTATTCACCAAGGTTTCTGCTCCTGGAGGCAAAGGAGAGTGAGTAGGGAGAAAAGATTCTCGAGGTGCTAGGGAGGAAGGAAAATAAAGGATCTCTATTTTTGATGACTACAACATGTGGGGCTGGAGGACCATCCAGTCACTTATGAAGATGAAACTGAAGGTGGGAAGAGAGAGGTGGAAATGAAAAAAGATTTAAAGTGATAATAGAAACCCACATAAAGAGATTATCTTGCCTAGGGATTTGGTGAGAGAGAAAAAAAGAAAGGGGCCCAGGACGTACCCTTGAGGTAGTGCAACATGGAGAGATATGGGTGATAATAATGCAATGCCTCAAAGAAGCCCAGGAGTATAATGATAGAAGAAAGACGATTATCTTGGGTTCTGCTAACAACTATAAACCAAGGAACTGAGCAGGTAGTTAGATGATAGGAATTGGATAAGATGATTGAGGAGTAGCCGTTCCAGAACTTTGGAAAAGAAAGGAAGCTGAGATACTGGGTGATATTTGGAATGCAGGGAAGGGCCAGCATAAGTATTTTGTTTAGTAAAGGCAGGACTACACCTGATTTGAAACTGGAAGGATAGGTGCCAGATATTAGAGAGTGATTAAATAGAGAGGCTAACCATAGAAGAGCCTTGCGCGAGAGAGCAAGGATTTTCATAGTCTATGACCTAAAAGGATCAGAAGGAACACTTGAGGAATTTGTAGATTTATTAATTTGGATAGGCCCGATGGCGATGTGCTGCTTAAGTGTGAAAGTAGAGCAAAATATTACTGAGTTGGTGCTATTTTGATATCCAACACCCTACTACTTGGGGTGCCAACACACACTGGACTGCAAAATCCACAGTGTACATTACATCCAAAAAAGATACCACAGCACTCAAACAGAAGTCCAAAGAATATAATCAGTCCATACAGTAAGGATGTGTGTAGATATTTCGGTTCTGTAGTTTATTGCAGAAAAAAAGCCAGGTTCTGTGATCTTCTATATATTTGTTATTGTGCAACAGCGAATAACAGCAGACACATGTTTTATCGATGTCTTCAAGGCTAGTACTGAAAAGGCACGCTGGTAATCCTGAGAAGTTTCTAAAAGGTGGTCTCTCAAAGGGATACTCTATAGTAAAAAAGCCCAACACAAGGTATAGAGCTGGCAATGAAGTCAGGAAAGATATTGTCAACAATGGTGGTGTCACATGAATACATGCATAAATAGACCCATCTATTTATAAGGTGCAGATAATGGTGAGGTGCATAGTAAGCTTCTAAATTGCACCAGCAACAACTTGATGGCTGTAACTCATGGACCATAAGTTAAGTTTTGTTGTCCAAAATTGGCGGTCTCTGGAGGAAAGGAAGCAGGACCTCAGTGTATCTCTCCGATGGGACGCCGTGTGGACGCGGGACTACTCTACTGATTCTGGAGCTTATCAAGGTCTCCACATACTCACCTTAGTACAATCTGACCATTATACGGTTTCTACGGTCAGAGAGATAGAGCTACACTGAGATCATACCACCTTTCTTCAGATACAGTTTTTCAGAACTACATAGCTTGGCTTTGGTCCATAGGTTACAGTTGTCCAGTTGTTACTGGTGAGGTCAGAAGGTGACTAAAAACTTTTCACCAATTACTGCAGGAAGATTTACACCCTTGGAGTGTTAGGGGCATTATATGGAATGTGATGCCCTGAGAACCAGCAATCAGTTGGCGAGAAGGCTGTCAAGTGTGCTGTTACATGATGGATGCATTAAAGAGAGTTAAAACAATTCAATGGTGTGGCTGACTCTCTCAACACATTCATTATTTTGAATGAAACGGGTAGATAATTGGGACTGTCAGTTGTATCCTTTCTGGTCTTATTTTTAAAACAATCATGACAACCTTTAGAACACAATCATGACAGTGGTTAAATCCCCACAAATGACAAATCTTGCATTGAAATATCCACAGCTCTTGATGCTGTGAATTAGTGTCTGCTGGGAGATTGTAGTTTCTGCGCACTTAAAACATTCTTAGTTGCCAAGATAATTTGACCTAAGAATCAGGTCTTTTGTTTATAACTTATTTGGAGGAGTTATTATGAAGGAAAAACATTTCTGTAAGATAATTAGCACTCAATATGTCAGGGACATAGAGTAAGGAGCATAAATTGATCCATTTATTTTGTTATGGGGTTGTGGGTGCAAATTGATCCCTTGAAGATGGTACACTAATTACAATCCCAATTCTTTTTTTTCTTTTTTTTAAAATCAAAATTATCACAATAAGAGAAAACTTATATTTTCTCATGAAGCTGTAGTGAAGGGTGTACGATCCAGCCTCCAACCAATAAATCTCCTCAGCTGACCCTAAATATAACAATACCTTTAAGCAGCACATACTCAAGCTTTTAATCCTCCGGGTATCTCCCCACACACATTACTGCTGCCAATGATCATCAAAAAGAGCGTGGCCAGGAAAGTGAAGGCTTGCTCATCAAGATGGTTCTTCCACTTGACAAGATAATGTTCACTGAGGGTATCTGTACATCTCACGTGGAGCTCACTCTCCATTGGGCTGCACATGAACCTTTCATCAAACTGTGACCATTGAATCATATAAGTTCACAAGTTGAATAGCCTTTATTGTGCGGCATGATGTTTCAAATTATATCCAGAACATTCAATTTCCCCATGTAATATTCCTCATCACAGACCCCTGCTCAGACCAATTTGCACATTTTCTCGCAGGTAACAGGTTCTGACTTGCTCTGCATTTTTCCTCCACATACTGGTCTTGCTAAAAGTCATACAATTGAATGCAGATCTAGGTGGGAATACCTTTAGTCTGCATGTGTAGAGTAAGCCACAAACGTCCAAACTCAATGCACACATTCCCTGGGGATCACTGACAGAATAACGGAAACAGAAATAACGTGTGGACATAATATCGTGTCAAAAATATCGAGGACCAAAATATCAAAAAGGTTCGAGTAAATAGGTAAGTATAGATGAACTATTCTCACCTCCACATCTACGTACCTTGAATATATAAATATCATCAAGGTACATATATGTGGAGTTATATCTATAAAAACCTTAGGGGCATATTAGCAAGGGCTGGCGATATAATTATCGCCGCTTTAGCGTCCGTTTTCGGGCGATAAGCGGCGATAATTATATCGCAATATCATCAAGGACACGCTAGCGCGTGTTTCCTTGATGTAGAGCCCGCTTTTTCACAGCCTCGCCTCGCATCGCTAATGAGATGCAAAGAAGGCGTGGCTGTGAAAACAGCACATGAAAATATCGCGAAGGCAGCTTCGCGATATTAACAAGGAGGTGCAGCGATAAAAAATCGCGCTACCTCGGCCTTAACGCTGGAATTTAACGTCTGTTAAATTCCAGACTAAGGCATACTAATAATGGTAGGTGGATTATGCTGATACGACCACAGGGTCGTATCAGCAATGTTATCGCTGTTTTCCATGGAACATCGCTGGAAAACCAGCGATGTTCCATGGCAAACACCGCTATCGCTGAAATATTATCGCCATAGCGCTATGCATTGTAAATATAGCGTTATCATGGCGATAATTTGCAGCGATAGCCGGCGATAATATTTCTATCGCTATGTGGGGCCAGCGATAATTATCGCTGGCCCTTGTTAATATGCCCCTTACTTACTTATCAAAACTTGCCTTCACTATATTTTTGTCCTCGATATTCTTGACACAATATTTTTTCCCATGATATTTCTGTTTCCGATATTCTGTCTAAACACCGTTCCCAGGGATCCTCTTGGATCACAAGCAGGTGTAAAGCAGGACAGCCTCTTCCGTTTACTTTGATTCTCTCTTTGCATATGTTCTAATGGCAGCTGGCTGTGACAGTGATCTGTTATTGTTTTGAACATCCAAAGCACTGACAATGAGATTTTGAATTCGTTTTTTTCTTCTTGGGTACCACATTTTCCCCATGCACCAGTGTTTCTCAGCTTCACCATTCACTGTTTCCCAAACAATTATTCTGAAAAGTGTGAATGGAGACTGGCCAAGACAAGCTAAAGTTACAACTGTTCCAGAATGTTCATTTGTATGTAACACCCATTCTAATTAGTTCAGACGATTGTGCTAATTTGTGTAACTCCTGCCACCTTCATTGAAAAAAATCCAGGATCCATGAATCATGTGGCAAAGATTTTTACATTTCCTACACCTCTGTCCCGGAGCCAGACATGTGCATCTTCTGCCTGACAGACTTTTCTCCCTGACTTTTTACAGCATTTGTAGATCGGACTACATACATTGAATTTAACATGAATGCTCGTCAAAAACATGTCCTGCCAGCTCCAGCTAAGAAGATGCCTGATTTGGAGTTTGATTTGCAGATCCAGAAGTCCCAGATATCGGGCAGCATGTGGATGCATGTAAACCTAAACGAAGGTCTTCTAGATAACCACTGAACAGATCCAGACCATTCCAGACCAGCAATGGCAAAGTCAATAAGCCTTGCTGTATTGCAAAAAAAAGTCATGATGACACAACTGCTGTTGCCGGTTGCATCATTCTGTTGCTGCATGTTTATGCCTCACTAAGCATGTACGCACCTATGGAACGACGCAGCGCCATTTTCTTTTTTTATTTACCAATCTAAGATGGCAGACGCCACTTAGGGCGGTAAATAAAATGGTGGAACGGCCCAGCAGCAAATGGCAATTGCTGGGCCCTCCCAAAAAATTAAAATGAAATTTTAATATGACCGTGAGGAGTGGGAGAGCAATGGAGGAGTGGTTGGGGTGGTTTGGGGGAACAGTGAGATGTGGGGGCTTGAGCAAGGCAACAACAGAGAAGGACCAGAGGTACAAAAGAGCACATTTTGTAATGTGGAGCAGCCAGCAGCAAATGGCCCAGTACCTACCATTAATCTTGATTACTCCACGTCCAGGTCTTCCTCGTCACAGTCCTTAGCTGAATGAGTTACTCCTTCTACCGAACATGTTCATCTAGCCAAGATAAAACAAATACTACAATCATGGTTACCCTCCACTTCCTGCCTATACACACGAAAGAGTGCCGCTCATGGCACAATTCCTTTTGTTACCAAAGCCAAATATATAGTTCATTATATTTTGCTGTTTGGTTCTTCTCTCCCCCCCACACCTCTCCCTGGTGGGAGGGTTGGAAATCGAGAACTGTGACAAGGAAGTCCTGGACTTGGAGTAAGATTAGCTAAAAGTTAACGGGCAATTACCTCCTCAGCCATTTTCCCCGCCCCAGTCCTTAATTGAATGAGTATACACCCAAGCAGTATTTCAACTAGCAAAAGTGTAAAAGGAAATCAATTTCACAGACCACGTAATGCAACACCCGTGAATTAAACTGACCTGAAATAGAACCTTAAACACTCTTAAAGGATTCCAGTACTTTAACTCCAAAATCGGAAGAAACACCTCTACCCACTTGAAGTCCGCAATGGTTCATAAATGTGTCAGGGCATGGCCCAGGTGGCGGCTGCACACACGTCCTTCATGGATACTCCTTTCAGAAATGATACAGACATTCCACAAGTTGATCTACCCTGAAGAACCCCAGGTAGAACACTTCTCTCTTTCTCATAGGCTAGAATTATAGTCTGCTTCAGCCACCTGCCTAATGTGGATGTAAAAGGTTTTAGTTCTTGTCCTGAAATACCAAAAGTCATAAAAAAGGAATCTAACTTCCTCGAGGATGCTGTCAACATAAACACAAAGGGCCTGATTCACAGAACTAACTTACGTCAAAAACGTAAAGTTAGTACCTTTTGGTATTCACAGAATACACTTACTCATTTTGGTATTCACAGAATACACTTACTCATTTTGGTATTCACAGAATACACTTACTCATACTAACTTTATGTCCGCACTCGGGCCGGAGATTCCGGCCGTTTGTGGAGATTCCGGCCCGGAGGTGGAGATTCCGGCCCGGAGGTGGAGATTCCGGCCGTTTGTGGAGATTCCGGCCGGAGATTCCGGCCGTTTGTGGAGATTCCGGCCATTTGTGGAGATTCCGGCCGGTTGTGGAGATTCCGGCCGGTGGCGGAATCTCCACAAACGGCCGGAATCTCCACAAGCGGCCGGAATCTCCACAAACGGGCCGGAATCTCCACAAACGGCCGGAATCTCCGGCCCGAGTGCGGACATAAAGTTAGTATGAGTAAGTGTATTCTGTGAATACCAAATGAGTAAGTGTATTCTGTGAATACCAAAATGAGTAAGTGTATTCTGTGAATACTAAAAGGTACTAACTTTACGTTTTTGACGTAAGTTAGTTCTGTGAATCGGGCCCAAAGTGCACAATGAACATCTAATGAATGCAAGTTCTGGAGAACGTAGCGATGGATGGAAGATGGGCATGACTAAATCCTAAGAAACATGAAACATGTATGGTACTTTAAGAAAAAGTGATGGGTCAGGTCTCAGAACAACATTATCTGAGAAGAAATGTAAAAAATGGCCAGTGCACAATAAAACACACAGCTCCCTAATACTTTGCCTTGAACTTATAGCCACTAGGGAGGGAAACGTCAGATCAACAGTCATTAGATGCTCAAATGGAGAAGACAGAATAACTCGATCCCATGCTGGAACAGGGGAATGTGAAACTGGTCGCCTCAAGAAAAAACTCTTCAAAAGTCCTGAAACTAAAGAATCAATAGATAAAGAGTTAGAACCCCAGAAGGCTCTAGTTACTGTCGACTGACTTCTCAAAGTGAAAACTGTTAACCTAGCAGGAACCCATCTCTCAAGAAATTAGTGCCCTTTCTGGGTCACAAGAACTTGGCTGGAAACCTTTAAAATCATGCCATTTTGAAAAAGAAGCCTAATGTCAAGAATACACCTTCATAGTTGCTGGGTGTCCAGACTGTTAAATGTCAGCAGTGACATCCGCTGAACAACCTTGAGATTTTAAGGTTAAACTCTCAAGTTCCAAACCCCTAGACATAGCCCTACACTGGTCGAGGAATGGGTCTGCAACCGTGGGAGGTTTCATTGGAAAAACCCAGTGAGGACTGGGAGTCTCAGAAATGGAGAATACCAATTGCAACAGGACCAACAAGAAACCACAAGTAACACCCAAGCATGGTCGCTCTGGATCTTTTGAATTACCCTCTGGATTAAGTTAATTGTGGGAATGCCTGTAGCAGATCCCGAAGCCATCGAATAGAGAGGGCTTCCACTACCCAAGTCTCTGGAACCTGGACCAGGATGCAAAATGAGGAAGCAGCGCATCCTATTCTCTTGAGAACAAGTCCAACCATGGTGTCCCGAATCTCTTCATTATCCACTTGAATAATGATTTGTGAAGATACCATGTTATTGAAGACGTAAATGATCAACTCAGATGATCTGCCTGAACATTCTCTATTCCGGGCAGATAAACTACACCGAGATTGACTAGATTGACCTCAGCCCACAAACAAATTTCCTGGGCTAGTAAAGACAACTCTAGAGAACCCCCCCTTGCCAGTTCAGGTAAGACCTGGTTACCAGATTGTCAGTCTGCATATGAACAACATACCCCTCTGGTTTTGACAAACATTTTGCAGGGTTAGCAGAACTGCTCTCAATCCCTTCCAGTTGGAAGATCTGCAGTAACTCTGTGGATCCCTTTAGACTTATGCCTCTACTGAGTCCAATGTTGCACTGCATCCCAGAACGCTGGCATTTTTAGTCACTATCCTGGGAAAAGGAAGATAAAAAGGGCAGCCTCTTTTCAGATTCTCTGGTGGAAGCCACCACTGCAGCCTACGAGGAAACTGAGATGAAACTTAAAATAGCTCTTTGTACATCGGCATTGGTGGGTCCAAAACCTTAATAGTTGAAGAACCAAAGGGTAATGGTGTAGACGGGATCAAGGCACTAGTGCTACTGTGAAAGCTATATCTCTCTGAACCTACAACCATTTCTGGGCTGTGCCTGCGTCTTGTACAGGAGTCATTGCAGGTGCAACCTTAGCATTGATTTTCTGTGATCTGGAAGAAGGACCTCCCTCTTGTCCATTGTGATAAAAGGGTCAAATGAGCAGAAAAGTCTCACTTTGGACCTCATGGTATTTGGTGTCGTTTATGAGAAATCCGTGTTCCTCCAGGATAGTAATCTCTGTTCAACCATTTTCTGACCCCTTAAGAAAAGAGGGAGAGACAATCAGCTAGTCATCAATATAAGGAAACACATGTATTTCTACAGAATAAATTTTACCTACCACCGATACCAAGAGTTTTGTAAAGACTCTTGGGAAAGATGCCAGACCAATTTGGAGAACCTGGAATTGATAATGGTCTTCCATGAGACAGGTAAAGGAATTGCTGTGATGTCTTGTACACTGGTATATGAAGTTAAGCATCAAAGAGATCAATGAATGCCCGGAAATCCCCATGCTTCAGAACTGAAGGAATATTTATCAGGGAAATAATTTTGAACCTTTGATATGTAATGAAGGAGTTCATTCTTTTTAGGTCTAGATAAGGTCTGAACTCTCCTGATGACTTCTGCCTCAGGAAAATGATTGCATAGCAGCCTCTTCCCTTCTCTTTCTCCAGCACTGGGATAACTGCCACTGATTCCATGGAAGCACTGCTGAGCAAAAATGTCTTCTGCCTCTTCTGGAAACTTCTTCAGGCTGTGACAGAATAATCTATGTTGCCCACTTGTAAGAAATTTTCTCTTCCCAGGTGTGACAAAATTAGTTAACCAACCCCCCAAAAAGATATATGTCTGGATGTAGTCATGTCTTTAGGGATGTGGGAGTATTGGCTGCTTGGGCGGATTGGAACTGGGTTCTGTCAGAGACAGGGGCACCCCAGCAATGGCACCTCAGTCAAAAGGGCGTGTTGCCCATTTAAACCTAGATTTAAACTAAACACATTCTTGTAGGTAACTCTTATTCCTCTGAAACCTGACAAGACCAGAGCCAAAAGTTTCCAGTCTTCATCCAGTTTCTTAACGAGTTCTCCCAGCTGAGGCCTAAAAATCTGGATCCATAGAAAAGAAGATGCATCAGTAAAGCTTTCTGGGATGTCTCAGCTTTCCAGGAACGCTTCCAGAGGTGTCTTCAGTCAGGAACCGGACCAGCTGTTCCATTACCATTAAGTTTTCTCTCTGCTGTACTTGGCTTGTAAACACCTCAAAGTCTTTGTGCAGCGACTAGATGATGTAATTCGAATAGGTACTAACTCAGATAGCAAACTTTGAGGCGGCGTAGGACCTCTTCACTGCAGACTCAACTTTCTCCTGTCCAGAGAATCAGGAAGTACCACCACCTTCGAGGTAATTACACCTTGCAAACAAAGCCCTACCATCAGGGAATCCAATGTTACTATTGGCAAGAATTCCTATGAAAATGTCTGCAGTAGATATCTTTGCATCAGGAATCTAGGAAAGGACTGATGCCTTACTTCTTTCCACTCATTAGGCAGGACCATCCAAACAACAGCATGGAGGTTCTCATTGCTCATACTGACTGAAAATAAATCGCCCTCTTCCACGCTATCCAAGGACTCGGGCAAGGCGACGTTGTCCCTTAGATGTTGCAGCAGGTTAGTCTGTTATGTCCTTGCACTAAGCAGCCTTTAATGATCTATAATCTCCCCTTTCTCTGAGCAGCCTGCCACCACTTTGTCTAGCTCAACCATCACACTGGGAACCTTAGAAGGGTGAGGCCCTTTTCTGGCTTGAAAAACTCCCTCCATCCCTTGCTCAATCATCCTCTGGATGGAAGATAAAGTAATTTTATTCTCAGTTTGAGGGGCAGTCTCTTGAACCTTTCCCTCAGGAGAAGATGTGTCTAGATGATAGTATTTTATATTAGATTTTTATTCCATAATTGCCCAGAGAGAGAATAAATCACCACAAATAGCACACTCTCCCTACAACTCTCTCCTCAGTCCTGGCAACAATACTGTCTAGATTTTTATTGTGTGCCAGGTAACGAGCTTATGCAAAAAGAACAGATGATGGACGGAATGCTGAATTAATCATTCACCCCCAGTCACAGATCTGGGTTAAATCCATTGTTTTTTTGCACGCCACGCCATTCTAGTTTAGACCCAGCCGTATGCATATCAGTCTTGACCCTGTTCCCCATGGGAACAGTCCTGCCCGAACTGCCAGGCCAGGTCTTCCATGGGCCAGAAACAAGCATCCTGGGACCAGGCAACGAGCTTAGGCATGTGTTCAATAATGCAGTCAGCCAATCTGGCCCGGATGGAAAACAGTAGAATACTACATTAAATTTCGTGAGTTACTCACACCCCGGCTACTTGACCTCTATTTAGAGGCAGTGGCGATAGGAATGTTAACCCTGTGGGCTTGGACCTTGCTACCATAATTCCTCATATAAACCTATCTTATTAATCAACGCCGAACTCAAAATCTTTGCCAAAGTACTCACCCACAGGCTTCTTCAGGTGCTGCTGGACCTAGTCCACCCCAACCAATGTGAATTAATGCAGGGTCTTAGTACACAGAACTTTATTAGATGCTTACAGTTAGCACTGTCCCGTCTTCCTGAGATCCTAGAACTGTGTGCCCATCTCTTGGTCGGGTTGGAGGTGGCATTCAACTCCATAGACTGGTCCTTCCTTAATGACGTGTTAAAATGTATCGGTATCAGCAAACGCTTTCGCTGCTATATTGGACTCCTGAATTCTTCTCCCTCTCCACAAGTATGTATCAATGGGTCGCTCATTGATCCCTTCCCAATTTGACAGGAAACCAGATAGGGATGACCCTGTCGCCTCTCCTGTTTACCTTGGATATCTAGCTTCTGCCTCAACTACTCAGACGCATTGCATAGCTACTGGGTTGGCACTGGAGGGATGGTGGGGAAGACAGAGTTGCTCCTTATTTGGACGATGTCCTTCTGTACCTAATGATCCTCAGGGATTCGGGCTTATGTGTGCTGCAGATCTTGTCTCTCTTTGAAAAGGCATTGGGCCTACACACCGGTTGGGCCAAATCTCTGCTAGTCCCTCTCAAAGGAGATTCGGATGTTATCGCCTGCCAGGCCTCCATCCCAATTCATAAGCTAAGCTTCCTCTATTCTGGATACATATTTTGGTGGAGCTTAACCTTACCTGGGATCTCAACCTCCCCCCCCCCCATTTGACCCTAATGAAACAAGATATTTACTCCCTCTTCAGATCCTGGCCAGGGTGGTGTTGTTCAAGATGCTGGTCTTACCCCAATTCCTTTATGTCTTACAAAACTTCCTATTGACGATCACTGCTCCATGGTTTAATAACCTCCTAGGTCTGGTCCACACTTCCCTATGGGCGGGACACCCACCCCGCATTGCTCTAGATAAATGCTGCCAATCCACCTGTGACGGAGACTTGGGCATGGCTGACACACACCTTTATTACTGGGCATTGCAACTGCTGGTAATTAATTATTGGTTGAATGAGAGTTGGGGAGACCCTACAGACAGATTAGAATTGTTCGGCTTAGGCCTGAATAATATTCTACACTTCCTTTATGGAGGTTCCCTCTATGGAAAGGGAGGTGGCTTTATCAAGTGTAGAAGTTACAGGTATTTGCTAAATGGAGCAAATTAGGCATCACATACCTGGAGGATGTATGGCAGGGAACTTCCATGAAATCCTTCCAAGAACTGCAATCCCTATATGTGCCTTCCCTCACACAGTTACACAAATATCTACAGCTGAGACACGCACTTTCTTGTTTCTTTCTTGTCACTGGGAGGTCTTAGTAGATCTCCATGAATATAATCTACTTGAGGCCATACTCCGACAGGGTGCACTGGGAAAAGGGGGATCTCTCAGATATATAAGACATTGATACTTAATTCTATGTCAGGACTGGAGGCGAGGATTATGCCTTCTTTCTTCACTTTAATAACATAGCAGCGTTAAGGTTAACAAAAAACTACATTTCCCATGAACCATAGGGAAAAGGTAGTCAGAAACAAACACATGGTAACAACCAATCCTCATCCAGGAAACCACTGTCCAATCAGGGGCCAGCCAGCCCAACATAGTCCATCTTTAGTGTCCTCTCTTCCTCTTTCTTCGCTGCTACGCAGCAAGATAAGTGCTTTTCAGTTTTTTCTCCTAACTGTTTAGCGCTTTGGTTGCATTATTGTGCTATTTTGGCTTCGCGGTTAATGTTGATTACTCTGTGGCGCTTAAAACGCTTTGTGCTATTGTGCTTTGGCATTTTTGTGCGATAATGTTGTACTGTTTATCTCTAGCAAAGATTTTCAGATGATGGCCTTTCGCGCGTTGCGCTATGCTGGTTTTCTCTTTCCTTTTTTAGACGCGCTCGCGGCGCGTTTGTTTATTTGATTCCCCCTCGGCGTGTGGGCTACGCTGTTGGGAGGGAGCCGCGGTTACGGTTTTCCGTCCCTACGCTGCGCCCTGCTGGCTGACGCTCCTTGGACCTCCCGCCGCCAGGAGGCGCGGGAGGTTGTGAGGGCACGTCGCGGCGTTTGATCTCTCTCCAGGGTGTTTCAAACGTCGCGCGCGCACTCACGTTGGAGCCCCTGATCTGCGGTGAACGCCTGTGAAGGTTGTAGAGGCAGCGGTGATTTTTCAGTGTCACGCTGCCCAATTATTGATTTCACGCTCTGTTCCCAGGCCTATACCAGTAAGGGTCAGAGTCTGTACCTCCCAGTCTGTCTGGCAAACGCCTCGCCGAGGTCCTGTACTGCCGTTTGGCACTTGTTAAGGGGACATTACCCAGATCAGTTTTTTCTCCCTGCTAAAAGGGTGTGATTTCTATACCTTTCCTTGCCAGCAGTTAGTCCCCTCGGGCTAGAACCCGGTTAATTGCGTTTTTTTCCCGCGCACAAAACTGTAGGCTGACACCCAGCCCTGATTAAGGCCTTCATTGCTGGCCCAGTGGGTTACCACTGTTTCACTGCACGTTGCTATCGTGTTCTCATCGCTATGGAATACTACGATGACTTCCAAGAGGAGGAGGACCCCCTCGCTGACATGCCTTGGAGGGACGCCTTTTATGAGGCAGTGGACACCTCGATTTACTGGGCGGTGGATCAGGCCATATCCCCGTTGGAGGACAGACTCTCCAACCAGATTCAACAGGCTTTCGCCCGGCTTTCTCAACAGATTGCACCACCCCCACAGGCCCAAGCTGCTCCTCCACAAGATCCCCTGGGATCTCCACCGCCTAAGCGCTCCCGCGAAGAGGGGGTGGACGTAGATGCCTTTGACCGCCTTAGGCAGGCCTTCCTCGATAGCCATCCTGCAGTCCCCGCAGGGGTTTCCCCCCCCTCCAGCTCCGGCGCTTCCACCTGCTGATCAAGTTCCTCAATCTCTCCCTAGCACTTCCCAAGCTCCCCCGAGTACCTCAGATATGCTGGATCCCAACGATATTGTTCACCCTCGGTCTTCTGAGTGGGCACCAGCAGATAAGGTAGCCTCATACGTGGCCGGACATATTCGGCGCCCTCTTGAGAAGGAAGCTCGCAACTGCCTCCGGGCGGAGTGCCCCCGCCCCACTCTAGAGGGTAAGGTAGCCCTTACCCCTGAAATTGATCCCCGGATGTCCACCTTTCTTCAAAAGTTCATCAGAGATCCCAAGAAGGGGATAGACAGATCCTGGAGGGCCTGCCAGGATAAGCTCCTGGACGCCCTCGGGCCTATCACAAAAATACTAGACATGGCGGAGGAGGCAAAGGAGTCTGGCTCCATCATTTCCCCTGAGACCTTATCCGGATGGGCATAGCGTGCTGTGATATTACTGGGCAATGCCAATTGTGCCCTTTCCACCGAGCGCCGCCGGTCCCTCCTCATTAAAATTGACCCAAAATTGGGGGACCTGGCGGACTCGGAGGCGGGCGCCATTGCCCAGGGTGGTCTGTTCGGCGAGCCCTTCGTGAAGGAGCTCGGTAAGTTCGTAAATACCTTCACATCATTGGATAGAGCCCAATCTACAATCAAGAAAGTATTCCCCCGTGTTTTTCGCGGGGCCGGCCGAGGCAGGGGCCGCTCGGCCGGTCGCCAGCAACGCCAGACCAATCAGAGAGGCTTCGGACAGTACCAGGACCAGTCCCGGTTTGGAAACTTTTACCCCACGCGAGGACGGCGTGGAAAGGGGAGAGGATTCCGGGGAGGAGCTGCAGCCTCTAGCCCAGGTGAGAGTTCTCCCTTCTTCCCCACAAGGCATAGGGGGGGCGGTTGGCAGGGTGCGTCCAGGTTTGGTTGACTATAACAAGCGATGCATGGGTACTGCAAACTGTGCGGGATTTTCACATAGAGTTCCAAGGGAACCCAGTGCAAAGAGCCCCCCCTCCCCCCGCCCTATCCAGTTTTCGGCGCAGGATGCTCTCCTGGTGGACGAAGAGGTAACTTCTCTTCTCGGGAAGGGCGCTATCAGCCTTACTACGCCTCATCCCGGAGGGTTTTTGAGCAACATTTTTCTGGTCGACAAGACCGATGGCGGCAAGAGACCTGTGATAAATCTGAGCGAGTTCAATCAATGGCTGGTGTACCACCATTTCAAAATGGAGGGGATCCATCTCCTCCGGGATGTACTTCGGCCCCTCGATTGGATGGTCCGTTTGGACCTCAAGGACGCCTATTTGGTGGTCCCGGTATTTCCGCCTCACCGTCGGTTTCTGCAATTCGTCTGGCGCCACCTCACTTACGAGTTCACGTCCTTGCCTTTTGGGCTCTCGTCGGCCCCTTGGTGCTTCACCAAGGTTCTCCAACCGGTGGTGGAATACCCGCGGGCCAGGGGAGTCAGGATGATCGTGTACCTCGACGATCTTCTCCTGATGGACTCTTGTCCACGTCGCCTGACGCAACATCTTCAGATGGCAGTGTCTCTGCTTCAAGATCTCGGGTTTGTAATAAACGAGAAAAAATCGCTGTTACAGCCTACTCAGACCCATTACATTCTTGGGGTTCGTCATAGACTCCACATCATCCACTCTCAGACTCCCAGCCAGGAAGGTCTCCAAGATCCGGCACGAGTTGCGACGTGTTCTCGTCAAACAACGGGTGTCCCTCCGCCAGTTGGCCCGGGTAGTGGGCCTTCTCTCAGCGTCGATCCAAGCCATCTTCCCGGGCCCCCTCCACTACAGGGTTCTGCAACGCCTAAAGGTGTTCTTTCTACGCAAGGGGTATCCGTATTCTCACAAGGTCGCCTTGTCCATCGAGGCAAGGTCCGAAATTCAATGGTGGTTGGACCATATGGAGGCATGGAACGGCAGAGCGCTCTTCGGTTCCACCCCGGACATGGTTATAGAATCGGATGCCAGCAGGCTCGGTTGGGGCGCCAAGTGCGGAGATCTCTCTACAGGAGGGTTGTGGTCACCCGACGAACAGAAGTTACACATAAATTGTTTGGAGCTTCTGGCGGGGTCCTTCGCAGTACGTTGCTGGACGAGAGATTCAGTACAATCATGCGTGCTCCTGAAGATGGACAACGTTTCGGCAGTCCGCTACGTGAATCACCTGGGGGGTACCAGGTCGAAAGCTCTCTCAGACCTAGCGGCGAGTTTTTGGCAGTACTGCCTGGACAGTCAGATCTCCGTCACAGCTGAGTATCTTCCGGGGCGAGACAATCTGGAAGCAGACTTCCAATCGCGCCACTTCCGGGATTCCAGTCTCTGGCAACTGGACCAGTCAGTTTTTGCGAGACTCAACGACCTTTGGGGTCCCTTCTCGATGGACCTTTTTGCATCCAGGCTGGATCATCAGATTCCGCGGTTTTTCAGTTGGCGACCAGACCCCTTGGCAGTAGCCACGGATGCATTCCTCCAGAACTGGAGCGGGGAGCAGGGTTACGCGTTCTCGCCCTTCGCGATGATCACGAGGGCGACAGTGCAGGTCCGCAGGCAAGCGGCGGATCTGGTCATGATCACCCCGCTGTGGAAGTCTCAAGTTTGGTTTCCGGTTCTTCTGGAACTTTCCTGGGATTTTCCAATCCTACTCCCCCAGTTTCCGACCCTTCTCATGAGTCCGGACGGGACTCCACATCCTCTTGTGTCCATGAACTCACTGTGGCTCATGGCGTGGCGGATTTCCGGGGTAGATGGGAAGCCCCTGGACTTTCGCGAGAAGCTGAGACTTTTATCTCAAAAGCATGGGCGGACAGTACTGTCAAAAGGTACAGGTCCGCGTGGGGCAGATGGTCCCGTTGGTGTCTGCGACGGGGTTTCGATCCCTTGGTCACAGATGTGGTCCATGTAGTGAACTTCCTGGCTCAACTGGCTTCTGATGGTTTGGCTCACCGGTCTATTAACACCTTCAGATCAGCTGTTTCTTCTGGTCATGTCCCGGTGGACGGGGCACCAGTGGGTGAACACCCCTTGGTTTGTCGACTGCTGCGGGGCATCCGCCTTTCCCTGCCTCCAGAGCTGCGTTATTCCGCGCTCTGGGATGTCAATCAGGTTCTTAACCTATTTCTATCTTGGCAACCTAATAGATTCCTCTCTAGAAAGGAGCTTTCGGCGAAACTGGCCATGCTCCTGTGCCTGATATTTTGCAGACGAGTGTCAGACGTGCGAGCTCTAGATATTTCTGGCAGAGTGTTTACCCCGGATGGTGTAACTTTCACGTTACAAAGGCGCACAAAGTGCCATACCAGGTTGATCTCCTATCCGCAGTTTCCCGATTCCCCGAAACTCTGTGTGGTTCGCTGCCTCAAGGCATATGAGGAAATGACGGAAGAGTTTCGCCCTCCAGGAGAGCGGCAACTCCTCATTTCGCTCCGGAAACCATTTAAAGTGGTTTCCTCACCCACCATCGCCAGATGGGTTCGCTGGGTGATGCAGGAAGCGGGCATAAGCCTTCGTCAGTTTGGGGCGCATTCCGCAAGAGGTGCTATGGCGTCTAAAGCCTTCAGTCTAGGGGCGCGCTTAGAGGATATCCTCAACGCAGCGGATTGGTCTTCGGACTCCACATTTAAACGGTTTTACTTCAAACCGATTCTGAATATGGCTCATTTGGTTGTGGGCAAGCTTTAAACAAGCATAATCCTCGCCTCCAGTCCTGACATAGAATGAAAAATTTCCTAGCTAACGTAACGGAAAGTTTCAATTCTATTAAGGACTCGGAGGCGAGGATTATCCCGCCCTAGACTCCTGGAGGAGACCCCTCCCCGTACTACAGTAAGTAATTGACTTGGCTTTTAATGTCGGCACTGTAATTATTCTTTCAGCTTACACTGCGATGTACATTTTTCCTTGTAGGCTTTTGCAGTTTGTTCCTCCGGTAATATGTTTCTATTGTCCTCAGGCTCTGATACACACAAGCAAGACTCCTGAAGAGACGGAAGGTGCTGTCTTCGTGCTCCGAAAGAGGAAGAGAAGACACTAAAGACGGACTATGTTGGGCTGGCTGGCCCTTGATTGGACAGTGGTTTCCTGGATGAGGATTGGTTGTTACCATGTGTTTGTTTCTGACTACCTTTTCCCTATGGTTCATGGGAAATGTAGTTTTTTGTTAACCTTAACGCTGCTATGTTATTAAAGTGAAGAAAGAAGGCATAATCCTTGCCTCCGAGTCCTTAATAGAATTGAAACTTTCCGTTACGTTAGCTAGGACATTTTTCATTCCCCCAGTGTACTGGCGTATTCAGCTTAATTGCTTGCACAGCACTTATGTAACACCTCAAAGGTTATGGAGAGAGAACAGACGTCTGACATCAGAATGCTCTTGATGCGCCTCTCTGGAGGAAGATTTCTATCATGTAGTATGGTCGTGCCCGGTTATAATGCATTATTGGAAAGTTGTTGCGGAGACTCTGACTTAGGTGCTACAGCGTCCTGTGGACCTATCCCTGAGAATAGCTGTGTAAGGAGGATCTTGGGGGACCCCACGGGGAACACACACTAGTGAGGGACATTGCGCGCCACTGGAACGCCAAGAACCACTGAATTTCTCTGTGTGGCTTGCCGCAAAGGCCTGGTGGGTCAAGATGGAGGCACCTATATATCTGGCCAGAGGCCATCCTTATAAACCTGCTGCTATATGGGAATGGTGGTGGAGTCACTTTTACTACTTAATGGTTCAGGGGGTGGGTTAAAAGATGCTGCCCCCACCCCAAGTGGGGGAAGGGTACTTTGCATGATGATGTCTGGGCAAGGTATTTCTGTTCTTTTCTGGTGTAATTTCCTAAAACAAATAAAATTTGGTTATAAAAAAAAATACTGCCGTCTGTCTCGGCCACCACTTAGGACTCACCCTGATGTATAAAGAGCAGTAAGCCCTCTACCTTTAAACTGAACACTAGACCTGGTGCGAAGGCTACGCACTTGCCCGGTCCACATGCCTGTCACTACTGCCGGAGAACTTTTCTGAACATATTAACATTACAAAACACGACCTGCTAGAGCTAAGCCTGCAAGGGTAAATGTCAGATGATTAGCTTTCCTGCCAGATAGATCACACAGAGCTCTAAAGTAAAAAAAATACTGAAATTCATGAGGGGCCCTCTTTTGTGTCTATAGGGAGGAAGCGGAGGGCGACCATGATTGTAAGTTTTGTTTTAGCTTGTAACAGAAGTACATGTTTTGTTTGGTTTGGTTTTATACATATTTCGGAGTAGATACTCATTCAGTTAGGGGACTGTTACGAGGAATACGGGCGAGGAAGCAATGACAGCTGTCAGGCCCCCCCTCACCCCAACAAATTAAACAAGCATTGGCATAGCCAATAGGTCTCGCCTTTGGGACCTTATAAGTGTTTAGCCATGCAACAATTGTGCTGCATAACTGACACCTGGTTAAACACATATACGGTCCCAAAGGCGAGACCTATTAGCCAATAGGTCTCGCCTTTGGGGCCTTATAAGTGTTTAGGCAGAGCTATTGGTTTTGCCAATGTTTTTAAGAGCATTGTGGCTGCTGTGCAGCATGTTGAAAAGTTATAATAAAAAAGACTTATAAGCATTTTTGTTACTTTATATATAACTAAGACGACATTATGTACAACTGAATGACCCAATTAAAAAAGAATAAACATAAGAAAGGTCTTGTCGTTTATTTTGTCGCTGCAATGTTAGCAACTTCTTCCTGCCTATTCTAATGTTGAGGTGGTGCTTAGTGATGCTGAGGTGGTGTTGAATGATGTTGAGGTGGTGCTTAGTGATGCTGTGGTGGTGCTGAGTGGTGTTGAGGTGGTGCTTAGTGATGCTGAGGTGGTGCTGTGGTGGTGCTGTGGTGGTGCTGAGTGATGCTGTGGTGGTGCTGAGTGATGCTGGGGTGGTGCTGTGGTGGTGCTGAGTGGTGGTGTGGTGGTGCTGTGGTGATGCTGAGTGATGCTGTGGTGGTGCTGAGTGGTGCTGTGGTGGTGCTGCTGTGGTGGTGCTGAGTGATGCTGTGGGGGTGCTGAGTGGTGTTGTGGTGGTGCTTAGTGATGCTGTTGTGGTGCTTAGTGGTGCTGAGTGGTGGTGTGGTGGTGCTGAGTGGGGCTGTGGTGATGCTGAGTGATGCTGTGGTGGTGCTGAGTGGTGCTGAGTGATGCTGTGGTGGTGCTGTGCTGGTGCTGAGTGATGCTGTGGTGGTGCTGTGGTGGTGCTGAGTGGTGGTGTGGTGATGCTGAGTGATGCTGTGGTAGTGCTGAGTGATGCTGTGGTGGTGCTGAGTGATGCTGTGGTGGTGCTGAGTGATGCTGTGGTGGTGCTGAGTGATGCTGTGGTGGTGCTGAGTGATGCTGTGGTAGTGCTTAGTGATGCTGTGGTGGTGCTTAGTGATGCTGTGGTGGTGCTGAGTGATGCTGTGGTGGTGCTGAGTGATGCTGTGGTGGTGCTGAGTGGTGCTGTGGTGGTGCTGAGTGATGCTGTGGTGATGCTGAGTGATGCTGTGGTGATGCTGTGGTGGTGCTGAGTGGTGCTGTGGTGGTGCTGTGGTGGTGCTGAGTGATGCTGTGGTGGTGCTGTGCTGAGTGATGCTGTGGTGGTGCTGAGTGGTGGTGTGGTGGTGCTGAGTGATGCTGTGGTGATGCTGAGTGATGCTGTGGTGGTGCTGAGTGGTGCTGTGGTGGTGCTGAGTGGTGCTGTTGTGGTGCTGTGGTGGTGCTGAGTGATGCTGTGGTGGTGCTGAGTGGTGCTGTGGTGGTGCTGAGTGATGCTGTGGTGGTGCTGAGTGATGCTGTGGTGGTGCTGAGTGATGAGGTGGTGGTGCTGAGTGATGCTGTGGTGATGCTGAGTGGTGCTGTGGTGGTGCTGAGAGATACTGTGGTGGTGCTGAGTGGTGGTGCTGAGTGATGCTGTGGTGGTGCTGAGTGATGTTGTGGTGGTGCTGAGTGATGCTGTGCTGGCTCTGATTGATGCTGTGGTTGCGCTGAGTGATGCTGTGGTGTTGCCGAGTGAGAGATAGAGTGAAGATATAATGCCCAATTAGAGAGGGTGGTGAGAGAGAAAGGGTGTACATAGAATAAAGAGTGGAGCGGGATAGAGAGAGAGAAAGAAGGGGGAGAGAGAGTGAATGAGGAGTTTGAAAGAGAAACAGATAAAGGGGTGAGAGAGAATGAAAGGCTAAAAAAGATAGAGAGGGAGAGTTAATTAAGTAGAGAAAGAATTAGAGAGGGGAGAGAGAGAGGAGAGAGACAATAAGAGTGGGGGTGTGGAGTTTAAATAGAGTGAAGAAGTGACGCGGAAAAAGTAACCTTAAATATAGCTTTGTGCTTTGCGCGAATAAATATAAAAAAAAAAACAGTGAGAGACAAAAATACTGGTAATTAGGCTGTGACTCCCAATATAAAACAAATAGCGATATAAGGTGAAATCAACCCACCGAAGCAATATTTCAACTAGACAAAAAAAAGCTTGCATTTCAATGCTAATCGCTGTTGTTTTTCATGTGACTGTAGTCCAGGGCCCTCAGTTGGTAATGTGATCTGCTGCTGCAATTGAAACATCAGAGTCCAGAGAGTTAATGAGCCATGACGAGGAAATGAGGAAGAGATAGGAAACAACAGATGGCAGCTGCGCGTGCACGCCATCGTGAACTCAAGCTGGTCGCCAGCCGAAAGCCAGTGTTTGCACTTCCAAAACCCGCTTACTAAAACGCTCGGCCAGACCAGCGCAAGCGCTGGTGCAGGCCGAGACCTAAAAACCCTGTGGGCGCTGCTGTGAATTGAACACCGTATCTGGACTTGCGACGCTGGAGTGGAAAGCGCGCACACCACTGATTTATCGACAATGAGCCCCATGGGTTTGTCTGGTGCTTCAGGCAGCTAACCCGGGTAAATCCCCAGTTTTAGGCACTGAACAAAAAAACAACACGAAAACTATTCACACAAGACACATCCCGAGGTCCTGAGTACAAAATGTGGTGCAAAACAGCTTCGAATGTGAAGTGCGTTCTCTGAAGTCAAACTGTGTTCGTGATCAGTTTTCTGCGACTGCAGGGCACACCTCTCTGCAGTAGGCACACTGACCACAGGGTTGTGTTCCTGCGACTGAGCCCCGCCGTTTACAAGCAGGTGAGCGGAACAAAGCGCAACGTCTGAAATAACACCCATAAAAGTAAACAAAACACCACTTCATCTGAAAGTGCATTTCAGGGAACATGTGAGGTTTTTGTCTTGTTCCATGTGGAGAAATTGAGAGGTTTCAGACACATTTAAGTTAAACAGCGTCACAGTCATGATGCGTCTGCAAAGGCTCAGTGTTTTGCACCAGAGTCACTATTTCTAGGGTTCATTCTTATTTAGACCAGGAGTTTCGTATAGCGCTAAAACATGGGGCTTTGCAGCCTATTCGGAGCGCTATGAGGTGGACTCCGTGTACGACTCAGTTAGTTCCTAGCTCTGGTGACAGGGGCAGTGCCGACATTTTTTCCAAACTGTGGAATCTTTGAGATGTCCTGGAGGGGGTGGGGGGGAGCTATAACGGGCAAGCATTAGAGCAGGCAGGAGGAAGTTCCCAGCATTGCAAGGACAAACCAGCACAAGCGCGCTCCTCGCGCGGCAGCAGGGGGAGGGGGCCTGCGCGATTCCCTTGCGGGAGCGTGCAGCAAGGCGCGATGATTGCGACAATATGGCGCCACCATATGGCGCCGCGCGCTCCCGCAAGGGAATCGCCAGACGTGCACGCGTTGCCCCGAAAGCTGTGCCGATCGCTAAAGGTCTCTCCTATGCAGCGCATGCGCGCTGCGTAGGCGAGACCTAAAAACAATTTAAATCAATTGACAGCTAGGAATGGGGTGGCAATGAAGGAGCTGCTGGGGGTGGCGGTGAAGGGTAAGCAATAGGCGTGCATGTATTGGGGTGGTAAGCAGCACACAAGACAGAGTGCAAGAAAACACATACTCTCTCTTGGAGTGCTTAATGAAAAAAGAAAAAGCAGTGGAAGAATACAAGTCAACCAATCAACAAGATGGTAAAAAGGATGTGGGGTGGTAAGCAGCACACAGCAGAGGAAGCAAATACATACACTCTCTTGGATTAATTAATGAAAAAAGAAAAAAGTGGTTCCATAAATGCGAGCCGTGGGAGAATACAAGTCAGCCAATCAAAAGGATGGTAAAGAGACTGTGCTCCAGAGAAAGGACACACACAAGAAAAGGATGGCAAGCCATTACATAAGAGGCAAGCAAATGAGAGTGACAATAACACCAACCAATGGTAAGCAAAGGGCAGACTCTGTCCTTTGTACGTTTTTGGTATATGATCCACAATAGGATCTTGCCTAGGTGAGACCAAATAAGGGGCTCAAGATGCAGTGACTTCAGGCTCCATGATAAATATAGTGTTGAATTTGTCAGCAGTGGGTGGCCAGAGAGCCTGGTTCCAAGATGGTGGCACCTTGGTATGGCTCCTTGCACTGGGGACATTAATCCATCAGAATCCTGAGTGCAGCGACTCCCAGAAACACTGTTCTGGGGGGGAGGGCGGGAACGTGGAGAGCAGAGATTCTGCAGAGGGTCATATGGAGCACCCATAGTCAATGCAACGTACCTTTTTGAAGGAAGCTGCAATCGGAGCCCGGCATACTGAGGGCGGCTGTTTGTGTGTGGTGAGTGGCATAGGGCCTGGGAAAAGAGAAGACTGTACGCAACACGACCGGTGCGCCCGCTGCCCCGTGCCATGACCATGGCAGTGGGCGGCACTTGGAAGAAAAGGTCAGATATCCTGCAGAGACTGGTGGGCAGAGCATCTTGGCTCATCGATCACGGGCCGCATGCTTGTGTTCTCCGATTCCCAAAGTTAGCAGTGAGCCGGCTGCAGGGTAGGCCCAGCCAGACTGCTCCAGGGTTGTGGACTGGCACCGAGGACCACACTGTGGTGCATTTTTGGCATGGCCAGTGATCCTGTAGTTGAAGGGCCCACATTGTGGCACTGATGGCCTAAGGGCAGTAATGACATTCAGAGGTCCCGGGATTGCACATGCTGGGTATTTCTAACCTGCAGCACCTACCACGACTTCCATTCCGCCCAGCGCCGCTCCATCCTGCAGGAGCATGCGCAATCAGACCCTCCCTGTAAAATCACAGTATTTCATGAAATATTGGAGACTTAGAAAGCATACCACGGTGCTCGCTGTTGAGTGACTATTGGGGCCTGGCACCATTGAGGAAGAGCAGCTTCTCGTACACATGCAGGAGAGCAGACGTCTAACCCCTGGCAGGCGGGTTTTGTTAACTGTACATAGTGCTGGGCCCACACCATATACTTTTAGTTGCAAAATATCCGTTCCCACCTCAGACAGTCACAAAGGGCTGGCGATCCCTATGACAATCTCAACATTGAGTGAAGACCTAGGCAAGGGGACCCCAAGCAGACTTCGCTATTGTTTGATGCCTGGAGCAAAACAAGGACCTCCGCTGGAGGCAGGCTGATGCCCTCACAGGAGACTCCAAACTCTGGCAAAGACATGGAGGTCAAAACATTGCTTATACAGATGCAAAGAACGATATAGATAGACCAGAAAATGGACACTCTCACCATTAGAGTGGACCCAATGTCAGCCAAAATTAACAAGCAAGACAAGTGGATATCCACTGCAGAATCCCATATCTCGACCCTTAAAGCCAACAATACGGGTCATACTGAAAAGCTATTAGATATGGCCAAAGTACTGAAGGTCAAATAAGCTAAGAACTAAGATTTGCAGGCCCATTTAAGGAGAAATAACTTGCGGATCATGAGGATACCCGAATCCACTAATACTGGAAACATGGTGGACTAAGCCAAAGCAGTATTAAAAACAGTGTTTGGGTCAGACTGTCCTCCCCTTTGTTCACAGTTGAGTGTATCCATCGTGTGCCGGGACCTCGCCCCCCATTGGGAGCCGCCCGCTGTGGTGGTCTGCACGAGTTTTGGGGGCGGCGGTCTCTCCCCCCCTCTTACTTGCGGCTGTCGCGGGCAGCAGGCATCAAACGAAGGGACTGCCAGCACCCCCCTGCCCTTACATTCGGCCGCCGTGGGCGGCAAAAGAAGAGACCTTCACGGGCATCAAAAGGGCTGGCTACGCCACCGCTGAAAACTACAGCACAGGACTATCTAAAATTGGTAATCACTTAAAGAGATGAATCTTCCTCCCCATTTCTCTCATTGGCAAGATTGGTCTATTGAAAATAGTAATCCTGTCTAAATAGCTCTACTTATTCCACAATATTCCCATCCAAGTAAATAAACAGTTCTTTAAAACACTTGTATCACACTTGATTACACTGGCATGGGCGGGGGGACAGCCTGACTACACTGGGAACCCCTCATGTTAGCCCATGAATGGGGGGAGGGGGCGGGGGACGGTTAGAAGCCCCAGATTTCGATCTATATTATATTTGCGCACAGGCGTAGTTCTCTAACTTCTGGATACATTCGCCACCTTGCATAAGTCATCTGGTGGTTGAACAAGACACTGCGCATGCAACACCATTGGGGAAGAGGGGGAGCAGCACAGACCACTGACACCAGGATTGTGTGAAACAAGTGCACATCACAAAAACAACCTGGGCCTTTGCCTCACAAAACTAAAAACTCACTATACAACTTATCTCACCTATATTAAGCTACCCCCATCCCCTAAAATCTCCACCCAACAACAACTTAATACAGTAATAGTGTACTCGCTCCAGATCTCCTGGACCGCAACTGTGACCTTCAAACTCCCCAACCCTTAACTACAACTATTATCCCCTACACAAGTGGACTTCATACATAACCTTGAACATCCTGGGAGATCCAGGCGTGAACTAATCTACCCATTCCCTTTCAGCCTGAATTGGCGCTGTCAACAAGAATACACTTTGTTAAAAGATGGCAACTTCTCTGCCAACCGCCTATGCACCCGCTCCAAAGCGACAACCCTAGATAACATCAATAAACCCTTGCGCACATGTTCGAATGAAGCCAGCATGAACAGGAAACCCCATCAACCTCAAACCCTCCCCACCCCCCACCCGTTAAAGAACAAGGGACGGGAGGGTGGGGCAGAAACTACCAGTAGCTAGATACCAGCCACCAAGAGAAAATGGTGGCTGGTACCTACAAAATGCCCGGCTATATACCCATTGGGCTACAAAAGTAGCCTAAACCTCGCACAACCCCTGAGCAGTCATCGGACTGATCCAACTATCCCAAATTACCCGGTGGCAGACCTCCCTGCGGTTGGCTGCCCCCCAAATCTCCACTGGGGAAGAGGGGAAGCAGCAAAGACCACTGACACCAGGTTTGTGTGAAAAAGGCCGCTTTTTGAAACAGGTGCATATCACAAAAACACACTGGGGCATATTATCAAGAAACGGCGTTAAAATTATCGCTGCTTTAGCGGCAGAAAACTGCTGCTAAAGCGGCGATAAGGGGCTTGATAATATGCCCTTGAGAATTCCAATAGAAGCCCATGTTCTGGTGTCAACATGGGCTTCTATTGGAATTCTCAAGGGCATATTATCAAGCCCATTATCGCCGCTTTAGCTGCAGTTTTCTGCTGCTAAAGCGGCGATAATTTTAACGCCGTTCTTGATAATATGCCCCACTGGGCCTTTGCCTCACAAAACTACAACCTCACTATACAATTTATCTCACCTATATTAAGCTACCGCGGCCCCCTAAAATCTCCCTGCCCCCTCACCACAACTTAATACAGTAATAGTGTACCCGCTCCAGATCTGTTGAACTGCAACTGTGACCTTTAAACTCCCCAACTCTTTACTACAACTATTATCCCCTTCTCAAGTGGACTTCCTACATAACCTTGAACTTCCTGAGACATCCAGGCGTGAAGTAATCATTCCGTTCCCTTTCAGCCTGAATTGGCGCTGTCAACAAGAATAAACTTTGTTAAACGATGGTAACTTCTCTGCCCACTACCACCTAGGAAAAGGGGAAGTGCATCGTGCCTTTTTCAGCCCCGTGCTCCTTCTGTCTAGGTGATGTTTAGGACTTTAGCCAACTCCAATTTCAACTGCACTAGATATAACTCCATGCCCATAAAAGACAAATGTACACCGTCCGCTCTGAAAAATTATATGTCTTCAATACCCAAGTCCGCATGTGCTACCCTACCTATGCCTGCCTCCCTACAATAAGGTTGCATCTCTTTGTTGATCTTTTTCCTTCCCTTATCTATTGCTGCTGTGCAGTGTGCCCCTCGCCAAAATCTATTAGGAATTAACTCTGTCCAGAAGACATGGCAACCGATCCAACATCTACTGATCTCCTTCAAGTGCTTATTCATATCTTTTAACAATGCTAGCCCTTTCCGTACCAACAAATCGTTCTCTCCTAGATGTAAGAGTAAGATATCTGGGCACTCACCACCTACGAACAATCTGCGCAAACAAGGCAATAACTCCATTCCACCTCATCCCTCCTTTCCCGTGCAAGTAATAGTGTACATGCCAAAATTAAACCCCAAATTCGACCCGTGAGCATTGGACTTTGCCTGCCGCTCAGCCCACTTTATGAAGGAGTGTTCCATAATCCAGATATTCAGACCGACCTCCAATGGCCCGGGAACAGAACCTGTAAAAACAAAAACAAAAGATGACAAACTGTCCGCGTCTCAGAAACTCTCTTCCCCCTCGCGTACGTAACGCTGGAAACAGTTGGATGACCATCGCCCAAACCCATTATCAGTTCCTTACTCCAACCCTGTCTACCCGCTTCTGTAGCCAACCCGATTCTGAAGGAATGTGTCCTGAAGCCCCGAGCATCTAAACCAATGCGTGCTAAAGCCTTGCGCAATACTGCCAATAGCTGGAAAGCGGAGACTGACTTCACGTCCAAGTGCTGAAAGACCTTCTTGTTCCCTGTGACAGCCTGCCGCTTCAGTGACAGACCCCATCGCACCAGGCAGGACTTAGCCCCGGGGTAGGCGGGTAATAAAACGCTTCTACCCTGAACCCTTTGACCAGTCTTTGACTAATAAAGCCAAACCCTTAGCCATCCCCTACCCCTGATAACCTCCTCCCAAAGTAACCCCCGGCTCCCCTTACCTACCAACAGCTCAGAGACTCGGAACGCGCCAAAGAACATCCACAACATAAGTGTGGAAAACAGAACTACCTCACTGTCTGAGCTGCAAACACCTGGCAAGACTGAAAGCACCTTAGCTAAGATACGCAAAGACAAAGGCCTTCTCATGTTACCCGACTGACCCTGCTCTCTTGACCACCCTTCCAGAATCCTTCTCCCCAGCTCGTCTGCAGAAGGTGCATAACCCCACCACAGCTTTCCCATGAATGCAATACCCACTAACTTCCCAGAAATTGTCACCCTGGACTGGCCTTTCTCTATCAATCTCATGATAAATTGCACCACGTCCTCCACCCATAGCCCAAGCATCTGATCTGCGTTGTGCCCCCCCTGCCAATAACTCGGCCCAAGCCTGGGAGTATATCTCTCTTGTACCAACTGAAGCATCCTTTTTCTCCTACTGTCCATAAGTCCTGCGGCATTTTGGTCCTGACACTGTTCGCCTCCGTGAATGAGAGAAAGAATCTGCAATGTCATTGTCCACACAGCACAGGTCTAGCTCTAAATACCATATCTAGCTGTAGGCACTTCAACACAAAGACCCTCAGCAACTTCAACACCTGTGGATCCGTTGCTGACTGCCTGTTAACTACCTGCACTACTGACATATTGTCCACCCTAAACAGAACCTTTTTGTGCTCGAACTGGTCTCCCCACAGCGTCAATGTCACAAGCAAAGGGAAGCGTTCCAAAAAAGCAATGCTGCGGCCGCCATCATTCCATGCCTGTGGCCATTCTTTGGCACACCAATACCCCTGCCAGTATAGGCCAAAACAAATACCTCCTGACGCATTTTTAGCGTCCCAGTCTACTTCTGCCAATGATGCTATGGAACTGAAGCTAAGGGAATCCCGTTAAAGGAGTGCAGAAAAACTCTCCTCATCCTCGAGTCTTTCTTAACCCCAGCCGACAATTGTATGTGATGGTGCGGCAATGGGAACCCCCGAAAGAGTCAAATCCAGTCTCCTACAAAAGGTCCTACCAGCTTTTACCACTCTGCATGCAAAAATCAAATGCCCCAACAAAACTGGCACCTCTTTGACTGTGACTTTCTTTATAACTAACATCAAATCCAGCAACTGTTGCATGGTCCGTTTCTTATCTTCAGGCAACCTGGCTTCCATTAAACCGGAGTCCCCCATGAGCTCCTGAAAACATGACAGCGCACGCTGACAGTCCGTGGAACCGGGGTTCCCCACAAAAAAGACGTCATCTAAGTAATGTGTCATTTGTTCATGGCCCATGCATCTGATAAGCACCCATTGTAAAAAGGTGCTGAAGCATTCAAACAGGGCACAAGAGATGGAGCAGCTCATGGGTAGGCGTTTATCCACATACCATTGGCCCTTAAACTGGATCCCCAACAGCTGAAAGTCAGCGGGGTGTACTGGCAACAGACAGAAGATTTAATGTCGCTCTTCACCATTAGAGCCCCACTTCCTACTTTCTCAACAAGAGATAAGGCTATGTCTACCAATGAGTACGTGACAGTGACCTGCTCCTCAGGAATAAAGTCATTCACTGACTGGCCCTCCGGCCAGGACAAGTGTTGAATCAGTCTGAACTGGTCTGGTTCCTTTTTCGGAACCACCCTGATGGGGGACACGATTAAGTCATCCATTGGCAAATCGTCAAAAGGCCTCGCCATCCTACCTTCTTGAATTTCTTTTACCAACTTGTCCCGCACTGACTGCTTGTGCTCAGTGGCTGATTTCAAATTATCTGCCCAGCATCTCATTCTTGGGCCCTTGTACCCCAGTCTGAAACCCCACATAAACCCCTGCAGTAAAACCCTAGTGTTATCCTATTTGTCATATGCAGCAAGCAAAATACCCAGTCTGTCCAGTTTAATGGGCATACGAGCTCTTCCCTGCAGGCCCCTGCCCTCCCCTTCCTGACCTGTAACCCCTGCCTGCCCCTGCTGAGCCCCGCCATATCCCTGCTGCTGACCGTGCCATGCCGTGGCCTGAACCGCCCCCCCCCCCACTCCAAAGTAGTTGACCAGGGCTTGTCTGCCTGCACACCTGGAGCACCCATGACGGAATTTGCAATATTCCCTCGTGCAGCTCCCCTTGTTGTAGTCCCAGCAAGTGCCGAAATGGTTGGCTTGACCTGCACCTGCTCCCCCCACCCCTCCTCAGGTGGGGCACCCCTCAAAAGGCGGATGCACCATCAGCAAGCTGCTCGCTGCGAAAATTGTTTTACCAAACTTGGCAGGCCCCATTGTATGCTACCAGAGGTCCATATCAATTTTACTCCATTGTGCCTCTGTATCAAATGCCATACGGGCCCTGAACTCCTCATCGTACTGTACCCATGCGCATCTCCCATAATTTATTTGTGCCTTTCTAATAACATCCATGTATTTAAACATTGCATCCAACCTCTCCGGGTACTTATCCCAATATACGCTAACATAGGTAAGGAAAGGTGACGTAAAATTCTCAATGGTGACCGGGAGCTTCGGCCGCTCGCACAGCTCAAATTCTTCCTCCTTGGATCCTTCTTTTGACCTTAGTTCCCTGTGCAGCAACTTCATCATTTCAATGTATTCACCGTTCCATATTTTCTCTTTAGTGGATGCCATGAGGTGTGCTTCCAAAGGCTTTGAAGTCCCAAGATAAGGCCATTTTTTAATTTTCAATTCCTTACTCTCTAGCTTTTCAGTCTTCCCCCCTTCCTCTGCTTTGCTATCTTGTTTGGTTTCATTCTCTTTCCCACAGACTTGTCAGACCCTTTACCAGACAAACCTCATTGTTCCTTACCCGTTTCTGTCACTTCTACCCCCACCTGAGCTGCCCTGCTGTTTAATCCCTGCCTCTGAGCCACTTGTGTCCGGCGTGTGTTCGTCTGTCCCCACTCCTGTATCCTTCACATAACGACATTTGCTCAAGTGGGCCTACCCGCTGACGTGAGGCTCAATGGCCTCCACACCTACTGATACCATCTTAGCGGTGCACGCCCCGCTTTGCGTTGCCTTACCTGGCACTAAATTCAGTGCCCTCTTGGGGACCTGCCGTCTCGCCAAGTTTAGTCTCCGCATGATTCCACCACTTCTACCATGAGTGTGCCGGTAACCTTCTGCCTGCAAAATACTCGCACCAGAGTGATTAGTAGTTCCCCCTCGCCCCTCCTGACGCTGCCTCCCCTCCCAATCCATGATTAGCAGTTCATCGTCCTCACGCACTTCGCCCTCCTCAAAACTCTCTTCATCAAAACCAAGCAAACTTAATTTGTGTTGTCCTACTGCATTTTGTGACCACTTACACTGGGGTCCGTAGACTGCTCTCCCAGCCTATCCCCTGAAGCAGACCTACTCCTCTCTTTAGTATGACCGTGGGGTTGCACTCCACACGCCTGCCCGTTGCACCGCTGAAGTTGTTCCAGACCTTCCTGGGGCGATGATTTGGAGTTCCCTCAACGCATTCCAGCTAGCCGCACAGGGCTGAGCCTTCTCTTTGCCTCAGGGCCAATGAGCCGTACTAAGCTCTCCCGAGTCTGCTCCAGTTGCCTCTGCGATGACCTGTGGGAAAAAAGACAGGCCCGGTGTGCTGGCACGCTCCCAAGACTGAAACTCCCCAAACTCATCTACAATCCACCCTGCACCAACCTGTCTGCGTACTTGCCCCCAGTATCCCAGGTCCCCTGCCTCACCTTTCCTCCCTCCTTAACTGACATCCCCGGCCTGATCTACCGTATACTCTTAACTGTGGCCTGGCATCGTCACCCACCAGCTGTGGACACGCCTGGGGCACAAATATATCCCCTACATTATCCCCTTTGTTCTCCCCTTTATCCTCACTCCAACTCAACTCTGTGCCGCAATTGCAGGCAGGCCGCTCTATTGGCGCCCCACTCCCCCACCTCCGTCACCCCGTGCCCACCTTGAAAGGGGGGGTTCAACCTGCACCTGCTCCTGAATGCTTCCTGTCATGTGCTCTCTCGGGAGCCATACTGCCCTCTCCACTGTTGGTGCCCTGTGTAGCCAGCTGAGACTATCTCAATCAATGGGGTTCCATTTTTCTCTTGCTGCCCCCGACACATCTGCCTCCTCCTCTATATCAATATCCATCCCTTGAGTGTCCCCACCCTCCAGTACCAGTTGTTGGTAGACCTGTCTAAAGTCTACCACCTGCTCTTCTACCTCCCCGCCCTGGTCCTGCACAACCCGGTTCTCCACTGGCTTATCCCCCCAGCCCCTCCCTCCTCCATTCTGGTCCTGCGCAAGCTGGAGCGACCTCCCTGGCCTGCACGCGAGATGCTGCTTTCCCCCCTCCCCTTCACTAGGACTGCGCACGCATCTGTTGCAGCCTGCCCTTTTTAGGTCTCGCCCTGAAGCCAGCGCTTGCGCTGGTCTGGGCGAGACATTTTGTAAGTGGGCATTTAGAAATGCGACCACTTTTTTTTGGGCTTGCCTAGAGCGTGCGAGTACGCGCACAATGACGAGCAGAGGCGCCATATGGCTTTCCTCTCGTCATGGTGCGCGCACATCGCACACCATTTGCCAGCCTGCTTGCACGTGCACAGCTGCTGCTCGCACTCCCTCCTCCCTTCTCCCCTCCCTTTTCGTGAGCTTTGATCAAGCTCCTCTGCTGCTGGCATTCCCCCTCCCTTCTCGCCCAGCCCTTCTTGTCTAACTTTCTCTCTCTCTCGCCTGCCTCTGCTGCTGGCATTCCCCCCTCCCTTCTCGCCCAGCCCTTCTTGTCTAACTTTCTCTCTCTGTCGCCTGCATTGGGTCGAAATCTGATTATGGAAAACAAGCACTGGTCGCCCAAAACGAGTTCCGTGCCCACCACCCTCTACCTCTCTCTCTCTGCCTCTCTCTACCTCAATACCTCACTACCATCTCCTTCTAACTCTCTACCTCTCTCTCTCTACCTCTCTCTCTCTACCTCTCTCTCTCTACCTCTCTCTCTCTCTCTACCTCTCTCTCTACCTCTCTCTCTACCTCACTACCTCTCTACCATCTCCTTCTACCTCTCTAACTCTCTACCTCTCTCTCTACCTCTCTCTCTCTACCTCTCTCTCTACCTCACTGCCACTCTACCTCTGCCTCTACCCCTACCCCTCTATCTCTCTACCTCTCCCTCTCTCTACCTCTCCCTCTCTCTACCTCTCTCTCTACCTCTCTCTCTACCTCTCTCTCTACCTCTCTCCACCTCTCCACCTCTCCACCTCTCCACCTCTCTACCTCTCTCTCTCTCTACCTACCTCTCTCTCTACCTCTCTCTCTACCTCTCTCTCTCTACCTCTCTCTCTACCTCTCTCTCTACCTCTCTCTACCTCTCTCTCTCTACCTCTCTCTACCTCACTACCACTCTACCATCTCCTTCTACCTCTCTCTCTCTACCTCTCTCTCTCTACCTCTCTCTCTCTACCTCTCTCTCTCTCTCTCTCTCTCTCTACCTCTCTCTCTCTCTCTACCTCTCTCTCTACCTCTCTCTCTCTACCTCTCTACCTCTCTCTCTCTACCTCTCTACCTCTCTACCTCTCCCTCTACCCCTCTAACTCTCTACCTCTCCCTCTCTCCACCTCTCTAACTCTCTCTCTCTACCTCTCCCTCTATCTCTCTCTACCTACCTCTCTCTCTCTCTACCTCTCTCTCTCTCTACCTCTCTCTCTCTCTACCACTCTCTCTACCACTCTCTCTACCACTCTCTCTACCTCTCTCTCTACCTCTCTCTACCTCTCTCTACCTCTCTACCTCTGTCCACCTCTGTCTACCTCTGTCCACCTCTGTCTACCTCTGTCTACCTCTGTCCACCTCTGTCCACCTCTGTCCACCTCTGTCCACCTCTGTCCACCTCTCTACATCTCTCTAGCTCTCTCTCTACCTCTATACACCTCTCTACCTCTCGCTACCTCTCTCAAATATAGCTACAACGTCTACGTATAATACAGTACACTAAGTGGCAGCCGCAGCCTAAAATCACTTCTTGTCCTTAAAAAAAAAACAATCATTACCAATATATCTCCCCTTTATGACCTTATAAGTATTTACTTCTGCAGCACAATATCCTTTCGTCAACAACATCAAATGTTGCACAGCTAAACACTTAAAAGGTCCCAAAGGCGAGACCTATTGGCTATGCCAATGCTTGTTTTTATTGAGTGCGAGGCCTCGCTCATTGCCTAGAAGGCCTCGCGTCCGTCAGTATTGCTGGCGCTTCCGAAAGGGGCGGCCTCCCCTACCGGCGGCCCCTTCTTTGAGACTGCCAGGTGCTCTGATCCGCCCGTCTGGAAATCCCTGCAACACTAGGGGCCGGTTTCCTCACATGGGAGTTGCCCCGTTTTCCTACCTGCCCAAACCCATGATCGGGGGTTCGGTGCGGAGACGCACATGCCATGACCGCTGCCACGACCCCCTCCGCAGCCTTCCTCATGGGGTGACTGCTACACTGCGGTGCCCCCGCTGCTACGTGGTCCAAACACCCCGTGGGCTCCAGTAGCCCAAGGCGTGCACATCCATTTCATCGTTTGAGAGTGAAGACGACATGCAGGTATTACCAGCCCCAGTAAACACCGCTGTGCTAACGATATGCTAACTAGCCCTAATCACCTTAAACTACTCTTGCCTGAGCACTAAAACGATGACTCCAAAACAGCAAAAACTACCACTAGCTAGGTACCAGCCACTGTCTTACCAAGACAAAATGGTGGCTGGTACCTACAAAATGCCCGGCTATATACCCCTTGGGCTACAAAAGTAGCCCAAAACTTGCACAACCCCTGAGCAGTCATTGGACTGCTCCAACTTCCTCCCAAAATTACCTGGGGGGCGCACCTCCCTGTGGTCGGCTGCCCCCCAAATTCCCATTGAAAGCACTGATCGGCCAGGTACCACTCGGCGGCAGGTCAGAAGTTAACTCAGTCCCTAGTACACAGCGTGGGAGGGAATCAGAAAACGAGCTTTAGGTCCTATTATTTATGCACCAGAACTGTCAATATCACAATACCCTCCCTGTCAGCTAGCCGCAGAGACAAATACTCCTTTGTACCATACGAAACTAGGGAATACACACTACTGACAACCTATTCACACAAGGCAAATTTGAAGAATATACCACAATAGCAAGTGACTCTGCCACCACTGTTACTGATCTCTCACAGTTCTCGCATCTAAAGCTCAGAGCAATGTGCAAGGCCCCTCCTTCCCTCTGAGCCTCCAACTATGAGGCCTAGTCCCTGCTCCTTACTCTTCCTTCAATCAGACGCCTGGTCACCAGATTATAAACAGCATTCACACCAATACCACTGTGACAAAACCTAAAGGTAGAATAAGGTGGCAAACCGCTTTGGGACACGCCCTCACAGACAATGAATGGACATATAGCTGCAGGCAGATTAGGTTATTGACACTGAATGGTAGACTACAATTAATCCATTTCAAGTTCCTTTATCAGGGATATAAACACCCCCTCAAATCCCACAAATTTAACCCCTGCGATGTAGGTAACTATGACAGATGTTCGGCCCCACTAGCCGACGTCATACACCTTGTATGGGAGTGTCCTAAAATTACTGACTTCTGGAGTAAGGTGCTAGACCTTCTTTCTATTATGATGGACATTGCAAAGCCCAAACAAAATTAACAAGCGGGTCCCTACTAGATACTATGTACCGTAAAGAAGTTTTTCTAAGTACCAAAAAATATATATATATATATTGTGCTGGTATTTAAAAGAATAACATAAAAATAATTATATCATCACAGTGAGCCAGAATCAACATACAAGAAATACAATCAAAATGTGTAAATAACTAAAATTCACATGGACATATATCAAATAAATATTTATTAACATTATTATACATAGTACATTTGCATAAAAAGCTTAAAAAACATTTCATTGCTATATACAATCATTCTAAAAACAAATAACTTGAAAACAGAGTTGTCGACGCTGCGTTTCGGTGAGTAAATGTATAGACACCTTCCTCAGGACCGTTTTCTAGATAGTAAGAACATTATGACATAATCAAAATCACACAGTTAAAACGTTATAAAAACACATTTTGCTGACTTCACTGTAGTATTCCTAAAAAAGTTTTAACCAAAAGATCTTATCAAAACAATTTTTTGTACATCCGCTTATAGCTGCATACTATTTATTCTATTTATTACCAGCACATACACATGTCTCTTTTCTATACATATACATATTGCAAAACAAATACACTGCTAAGCACCATAATCATAAGCAATATAAATAACCACATACCTAAAAAGTGTAAAAAACAGGACTAGAATGCAATACTTCTAGACCTTTGTATGTCACAATTAGTTGAAGTGAGGGAGTAAGAATGATCACCTCATCAAAATTCCTTAGATACCAAAAGAAAAGGAAAAAATTCTAATTAATCAATGATAATAATTAATCCACGGTATATCCCACTTAAATTTTGAACCAATGTCAAACAACGTACCTTGTGATAATGAGTTAAATCAGTATATGTATGTACATTGATGCCACCGTGTATTTCTCATGCACTGGAATCCCCAAATGCTGAAAAATAGATATACAAAGGTATTAATACCCATGATCTACAGGCTGGCAGACTGTTGCACGGCCAGCACTAAAACTATATCTTACCAGAATAAAAAAAAAAAACTGGAACCAATCATAAGGTAAGGAGTACGTCGTGATAACGATCCCCAAGATCGACAAACGTGCCACTAATTTCAATCAATTCCTAGGGCAACAGTTGTTCAGGCAGATATGCAGCCGAAGTGATAAGTACCTATGGTCAAAAAAGATATACCAGTCAAAGTCAAACATGTACTCTAATCTATTTTATAGTCGTTCTTAGACATTTTAATTGACAGACATAATTCTGGTAAGATATAGTTTTAGTGCTGGCCGTGCAACAGTCTGCCAGCCTGTAGATCATGGGTATTAATACCTTTGTATATCTATTTTTCAGCATTTGGGGATTCCAGTGCATGAGAAATACACGGTGGCATCAATGTACATACATATACTGATTTAAATCATTATCACAAGGTACGTTGTTTGACATTGGTTCAAAATTTAAGTGGGATATACCGTGGATTAACTATTATCATTGATTAATTAGAATTTTTCCTTTTCTTTTGGTATCTAAGGAATTTTGATGAGGTGATCATTCTTACTCCCTCACTTCAACTAATTGTGACATACAAAGGTCTAGAAGTATTGCATTCTAGTCCTGTTTTTACACTTTTTAGGTATGTGGTTATTTATATTGCTTATGATTATGGTGCTTAGCAGTGTATTTGTTTTGCAATATGTATATGTATAGAAAAGAGACATGTGTATGTGCTGGTAATAAATAGAATAAATAGTATGCAGCTATAAGCGGATGTACAAAAAATTGTTTTGATAAGATCTTTTGGTTAAAAAATTTTTAGGAATACTACAGTGAAGTCAGCAAAATGTGTTTTTATAACGTTTTAACTGTGTGATTTTGATTATGTCATAATGTTCTTACTATCTAGAAAACGGTCCTGAGGAAGGTGTCTATACATTTACTCACCGAAACGCAGCGTCGACAACTCTGTTTTCAAGTTATTTGTTTTTAGAATGATTGTATATAGAAATGAAATGTTTTTTTAAGCTTTTTTATGCAAATGTACTATGTATAATAATGTTAATAAATATTTATTTGATATATGTCCATGTGAATTTTAGTTATTTACACATTTTGATTGTATTTCTTGTATGTTGATTCTGACTCACTGTGATGATATAATTATTTTTATGTTATTCTTTTAAATACCAGCACAATATATATATATATATTTTTTGGTACTTAGAAAAACTTCTTTACGGTACATAGTATCTAGTAGGGACCCGCTTGTTAATTTTGTTTGAACTTTCCCTGTCCCTGATTGGACTTGAAGGGTGTCTCCCTTGTTTTTATGGACATTGCAAAGCCACCATCTCTAACAGGTGCTCTGCTGATATATATACTGAACGGCAACCCCCTTCTGTAGCCTTACTGATAGCAAAACGAAGGGTGGCATGCAATGTGGGGAATACACGAAAGCGGGGTGCCCACGGTTAATGCCTGGCTGTCTGACCTGGTATTTTTGCAATCAACAGCTGAAGACATACTATTACAGGTTTCCTATTAGCAGCAGGTCCCACAATATATAGCTACCATTGCAGAACTATCTGGCTGCAACGACTCTGATGGTGCAAGGGGTGAGTATTCTGGTTGAAGTGAAGTCAAGTCAGGGCAGTGGTTAATTTGAGCCGTGGTTTCCAGTGCTCGGCACCGGCATTTAACTCTCAACACTGGCACTTATGACAGTCCACCACATAGTGGCGTTGTCTGTCTAATTTTGACATGAGCAAAACAACAGTAAATATTTTTATATATATATTAAATATGAATAATAGCTGTTGTCCAACCATTTTTATAGCTTTGGGTGGCCTGCAATAGGTTGAATTGTCACACTTGTAGGAGTGGGATATATAGTAGTTGTGTTAGTTCTGTTATTAGCAGCGCTGGCAGAGACAGCTTGTAGTGCAAGCTGCAGTTGTCTCTTGAGAAGGGCCCGGGCACATACTTTTTGTTTACAAATTAAGCACTGCGTCAGGGCAATGTCCAGCTCGGAGCCACCTTGAATGGTATCGCTGTCCGCATCCTGTGCAGCAGCGTGTGGGGGTTCCAGCACAGCTCACCAGTCTCAGCGGGGGTTAGCTACCATGTCGAGCTGGAGAAAGCCTCCCTTGTGAGGGCACAGGGTTCACCATTCATTGCTTGCTTGGTCTTTTTGCACTGCAAGGCTGGAGAATGCCGATTGCACTTGTGTTATGTCATGATGCAAGGTTCACAATGTCTGAATTAATTTCACTGCCTGGTTTTCTTTCCTTTTGTTTCTTCTTTTTGTAACGCTTGATAAACTTATAAATAAAAAAAACGAATTTGTCAGCAATAGGTAAAAGTACTGCGAAAATCCATGCAAATAGTTTTCGGCAGCATGCTTCCACATTTTTTTGCCCCTTGCCAGTGCAGGAAATGAGGGGGAGCCAGTCGGATTCCGGATCCAGCTCATATCTTTGAGCTTGATCTGTGCTGGATAGATTGAAATATGTTGAATTTGTCCCAGTGTAATTTGCGAACGTCAGGACTGCTTTCCGTTGAGAGCAGGAACCTGTAGAGGGGCAAGGAAGCTTTCTTATTTTCACTTCCATCTGGGCCCAAAACAAACGCCTGATTTAAAGGGCCATCAGTCCTTTTGTTCAATAGTCACTCTAGCTGAAAGCTATTTGGAGCCTAACATCTAGATGCCAATGAAATGGAGGGAAATGTGGCACACAGCTTGTTATCACTTCACAATAACTTAAGAGAAACTATGATTTGGAGGCATGTTTTTGATTGTTCAACGCTTGTATGTAATAGAAATGTGTGCACTGAAAGAATATCAGATGTATCAGTCTGTATGAGTAATTACACAAAAAGCGATTTAAAGAGCATGTACTCATTTTTTTATTTGATTATTTTATAGTACTACTCATCCTACTGTAGGGTGTCAGAACACTTTAATCTCACACACGCAAACACACACACACACACATTACAGAGGCAAGTGCATAAATCAGTGGACAGGATATGTTACATAAATCAACGAGGGTTACAAGGTGTAGGAGTCACATACTGTTCATACTGGTAGGCATTTATTGTTAACAGCCCAGGGTTGGTAGAAACACAAAGTAAAGATATAAAACATAATGCAGTATGTGGGGTTAAGACAGATTAAGAAAAAAAACAATTAAGTTCTAAACCTATGCCTTGCATTTTGCATGCAGCTCCTGGATGTTGGTTCATAGCTCACTGTGCTATGTTAGAAGGATTGCAACTTATGAACTGCAAGAAAGGAGCTCTGTGTCAAAAGCAATAACCCTCTTACCTCTCTACACAAAATACAAATCTATGATCTGCATGAGTGTGCTTTTCAGCAGATACGTTAACCCTCTATGCTACTTTATGAGTCAAAATTGTGACTAGACAAAATGCAGGTTTCTCCAGGAAGTGCATTTAGCACCAGGGTTATCTTAACTTTATTATTATCCACTGAAAATTGCTGGGCACACAAAGATCTCTGCCTCTGCAGACGCCTTAATCCTCTAAGATATTTTAAAATGCTGCATGATTTTGACGAGTTAAATAAGGTAGACCATATTTAGAGCCACATTTGCCCTTATTGTCAATTTCTTTGAGGCAGAGTTTTTAAGAAATAAATGTAAATTTGACTGCCAGATTTTGCTTTTCGTGACTCCCTCCCTGGTGACTCCACCCACTTTCCACTGACACAGCTCGAACCTTATTTTTTTCCATTTCCAGCACTGCCCTTTACGCAAACTGAGTGTGTATTATATAACCTGGATATTCAAGTAAATTCAACTTGTGATTCGCAGCTCAGATAATTTGTAGAGTAAAAGTAGGAATATTTTATCTCAGCTCCCAAGAATAACTTTATCCTACGAAGGGGATCAGAAACTAACCTGCCAGGTGTACACAGCAGCGGGGGGACCCGACTGCAGAGCAATCAGTAGATTTCTAGTTGCCCAGTGCCTTTAGAAGACCTTTCAAAGGCGCTGGTATGCTGGGAGTGCCCGGGTTCCAGCTAGACCTGTCTGCTTTCGTCATCTCTTGTAGCACGTGATTTTATTTACTTTTCAGTGAGTCGCAGGTAAGGAAGTCCAACCATTTACTTGCTAAGGAATGGGAACGTGAATTAAATTACATGGCGTGATGTCGCTTGGGCTAAGGAACTAGGGCACTCGCGGTGGCTTGAGTCTCGCTAACAGGCACGACAAACACTTCATTGTGACGTTTTAGGGCGCGGTGCGTGGTGTCCTCAGCACGGTGCGTTGGGTGCAACACATTCCAAAGGGCCTGGTGTAGCATCAACAAGAGTGTCTCGCTAGGAGCTTGTATGCGGTGCACCAGTGTTAGGCGTCCCTTATGCCATAGTTAAGCAGTAGGATTTTTATATGGTATTTCCAGGTATTTGGTGTCGTCACCTTTACACCTATTGCACCAAGGGACAGAAGTTTCCTGGCGCTGTGCTCTTTGCTCAGCGTCACCCCTTCTCCTTGAATGTGCACACCTGGCAATTACTCGAGGCAGCTGTCTAGTTTGCTCCCTGGCACAAGCAGATCTGTGCGATTAAGATACTGGCCCTCTAAGACATTTGTGCAACTTGATGTCTGTAGTGAAGCTACTTTTCACACTCACGAGACTCCTCCAGTCCAAGAGCGCGGATCACTGCGTCACACAATGCGAAGGACAACTATTGACCATAACACTCCTAAAAGTGTTACAATTTATACTAGTCCTTGCCCCCAAAGCTATAAAAATGGTTTGGGCAGCAGGTATTAGTAATTTTGATACATATTTATTTAACAAACAACAGTTGTTGCGCTCATCTCTAACGTAGACAGACAACGCCACCTTGTGGCAGACTATCAAAAGTGCCTGTGTTAACAATTAAGTGTCGGTGCCAAGCACCAGAAATCACCAGCTCAAAATAAGCACTGAGCTGAGTCTCATTTTAAAACTATTAATTGGCCATCACTGGAAACACGTTCGATGTACAAGACCACAACGAACAAAGATAGCCATAAACTTTTGCTACCTCTACGTGCCTCTTTCTAGTCCAACTCAATAGAAAATGAGGTGAAGTCACCTCATGACAGGGACAAACAACAGAAGGATTCTTGAAGGCCAGCCCCACAGGGCGGTGCCACCGCACCAGGCGCTGACTTTGGGAGTCGCCGTGTTTTCAAGTATATTTTGATTTTATAAGCAACTGCTGCAGCGTTCCTGGCCTCCAGCAATTTTCAGGCAACAATAAAAGTGTCAAAATAACTACGGTGATTAATGTTCTTCCTGGAGAGAGATCGGAGTTTTGTTTAGTGGCACTTTTGACTCATAATAATAAGGTAGCCCAGAGGGTTAATATGCCTGGTGCAAAGCACGCGTACCATGCAGATCACAAAGTGCATATAATGTAGCTTGTTCAGTGGGTTACTGCTTTTGTCAGAGAGATCCTTTTATGATTTGCAGTTTATTGTTTAAAATCCTAATATAGAACAGTAAGCTTTTAAGTGTCATCAAAAAGCTGCATGGTATAGGTTAGAGAGTTTTGATTTTCTCACCAGTCTTTCATTATCCTAATGTTGTAAAAAGGGTTCATTTGTGTAGAAATTCATTCTAATTAGTAAAGACAACCCCCAACTATTGTGGTACGTTTTAAATTCAGAGTTTGTGTTTCTTCAGACCAAGCATTCTTAAACTATGTCATCGCCTACCAGTATGGATGACATGTGACTCCTACACCCGGTAGTCCTCTGTCTTATGTAACATTTTCTATACACTGATTGACACAGGTATGATTCATTGTTTCTCTGTAATGTGTGTGTGATGTAAAGTGCTCTGACACCCTACATTAGTATGAGTGGCGCTATAAAACAAAATATAAGGGGCTGGTTTAGAAGCCCTTGAAATCTTCTTGGACAAACGTGAACGCCCGCACAATGTGCCAACATCCTTCTTGATACAACTAGCCGAAATATGCCTGAAATACAATTTCTTCAGCTTTAATGACAAGCAATTTGTACAGATCAAAGGTACCGCGATGGGGTGTCCCTTTGCCCCAGAAATGGCCATGATGTTCATGGCACTTTTCGAGGAGAAATGGATATATAACAACAACCCCCATGACGGCCATATAAAAGATTGGCATCGCTACATCGACGATGTCTTTATGCTGTGGAGAGGAACCGAAGAACAATTACAGAATTTTGTAGCTTGGTTGAAGCTAAGACATCGAGATATCCAATTTACAATAAATTACAGTAAAACAGAAATGAATTTTCTGGATTTGTTGATAAAGCACGAAGAGGGATTCTTGTACACTGCTTTGTACACAAAAAAAACAGACAGAAACACATTTTTACATTTTTCAAGTTTTCACCAACGCAACCTACGGGAGAATTTACTGTACAGCCAATTTTTAAGAACAAGGCGTAATTGCACTAAGAAGGAGGATTATTTTAACAACGCTAGAGAACTCTTGGAAAAATTAGTAGAACGCAATTATCCACGCAGATTACTGAAGAGAGCAATGAAGCGTGCATGGTATACTCCCAGGGAGACCCTCCTAACACCAAAAAACAAACCAGCGAACACGCCATTGGTGTGCGTCACGACGTTTTCAGGCTGCACAAATGAACTAAAGAAAATCGTCAGAAAGAATTGGCATACAGTGAAGGCACTTGAACCATTCAAAAACACCCCTATCTTTGCTCTAAAGAAAAACAGGAGCATAAGAGACAGGCTAGTACGAGCCAACACCGCAAAGAAAAAGAGTGCCCAGTCAATTCGCACACTACTGTCCTTACCCCCGATAAAAGGGCATAGGAGATGTGGTAACTGCAAGTCGTGTGACAGTACCATTGAGGGGACGTCATTCACATATGGCAATAAATCCATAAAACATGAGGAATTAACCAACTGCAATACACATAATGTCATCTATTGTGTAATTTGCCCCTGTCCGAAAGCATATGTAGGAAAAACCACCCAACCAATAAAGAAACGAATAACCCAACACCGCTCCCGCATAAGATGTCAGACTCCGAATGGACCCATGGTTCAGCACTGCATTGAAAGAAATCATGGTCCAAATGATATCAAATGGACGATAATAAAACATGTAATAGGTAACAATATTGACACACTGCTGTCCAGATTCGAGGCAAAGACAATTCTGTATCTGGATTCAATTGAAAATGGACTGAATGAAATGAGCGCGATAACGCACTGTGGCTAACAAACGTGAAATTATATGATCCCAGAACATCAAGAGTTCATAACATCCACCGGGAACTTTTTCACACTGAAAATCAACTGCCGTTGAAAATGGTAATGCATCTTGCCATGATAACGTAGCTACAGGAAGTCAGGCATCAACACTCTAAGACAAGCACTTCCTGTCACGTCATGCACGCCGTGAGTTTAGAACCAATGGAGTTAAAGAACAGAAAGGCGCGTGATTTCTTCAATCACGGACCGGGAGGCCAATACTGAAGAGACGACACATCGCGGATACGGAGATACAACGGACCGAGTGGCCAAATCCTCAAGAAACTGCGGACCGGGAGCCGCACTCCGCAAAAGAAGAGCACTAAGAAGATAGTGCCAGCAAAACCAGGTACCGGGAACGGTCATGAGGGTAAAGACTTAAATTTCGGCACCCCTAGGTCCCAAAGTACTCTTCATAGTACGAGCGCCGTGCATTCACCTCAGCACTGCGCACTTCCCGGTCTCTAAAGCACAAGAACATCTGCACGACTGGGGCACACTCGATCTAACATGACGCCAATTTGTATCACTAATTTCACTATTATGATAGGTGCCAGCACGACAAGTGGTGTTAAGCGTGGTAAACACGGAAATCACCGAGCTAATGCATATGGTGTGCCAGAAGATTAAACTTTAAGGCTTTCTCACTGTACAAATACCAACTCGCCTTTCCTCTTCCCCCTCCAATACAGATTTGATGAATATCACCTTGATTGAAACGCCACACAAAGGAACATAGGAGTACCACGTTATTCCTTCACGTGAGCCTCAAAATGGTATGTCATGATCCTAACTCGAATAAACATATTGCACACAACAGAAAATTAGGTTTAGCCCCTTATCAGGTTTTAATTAATGTCTCATTTATGCAGGCACCCAAAGTCCTACCAAACTAAAGCCCCGCCCTGATGAAGACCTTCGTCTGAAATTTTGCATTTGGTCCTATCAACTGAAGGTCGAAACGCGTTGGCTTGTTAAAAAGAGAGGTTCAGAGCTACCAAATTCAAAGACACTGTTCCATATCAGGCACACACGAGCTGAATAGTTGATGCTCTGTATTAGAGTTTGTAAATAAGTCCCTGACCTCTCTAGGACCTGAATAAGGAAACAATTGAGGACTGAACAAAATAAAGTCCCAATTACACGATAATGAAGTAGGACTGACCATTGTTGTTAATAAGAAATGTGCAAAAGCATTGTTCTAACCGGGAACAAGTTTGTCTGTATGTTCTCTTGTCTAAGTATTAGGTCATATTAATGTTTGTAATGTAAATAGCGTTTATGTGTTATGTACCTGTGTTTCAAATATTGTTTGTTTCCAAATAGAAGGGGTCATATGTCATGAAACATAATGTGTTGGCAACCTCTTTTTTTCATTTGAAAAATATGAAATGAATCCATAAATAAATGGTAGCCCAGGGTTAATTCAGATAACCATAGTGGCAGAATGGATAATTGATTGATGGTGTCAGAGGTATTTTTGTGTATATTGATGATAAAACAAAATAAAGGCACGAGAGAGAGTGGTTATGGAGATTTGAGGGGCACTGTTAAAGGGTGGTAGTGAGGGAATCCGTGGTGAAGGTGGTCATTGGGGGGCGGCAACAAACGTCGCATGGGCGCCACCAGAGGTAATGCCGGCTCTGGCCCCACCCACCCAACCAGGGTGCCATAAAGGGGGCTGGCACTCCTGGCTTCTCTTGTTTTTTTGCTTCCTGTGATTGGAACAAGGACATGGAGGTCCCTGCTGGGCTGGGACTTGTTTAAGAGTGGCAGCCTCCAGCGCGGGAGCAGCTTTTTAGGGGAAGACAGTTTCAGCTGTTTCCTCCTTCTGTTACAGTGTGGTCCGTCTCCTCCCAGGTTTTGGGCTGGCCAGGGAATATTGCTGTTTCCATTGAGTACTCCCTTCCGAGGACCAGGTAAGCAGAGGGAACATTTTGCTGCCTGCGCAAGCACGATGAGTGAAGCCTCCCGCATCCATGATGGAGAGGGGCTTGTTCTGCACATGCACATCCTCTCACTTTGGACGCAGGGGACCTTTTTTTCTATACAGGCTCCAGGTAAGCATTTCCTCATGGTGTGTGAAGCGTTTTTGTTGTGGGCTATTATTTTCAGTTTGTTATTGCTGGTCACATTTATATTTTGAAGGCATCAACATGGGCAAGCCTCTGGCTAAAAGATGGCACACTTCCCGTTCGCCATCTGTTTCATCCCTTTCTTTGAATCACTCTCCTTTCCTAAACACAGGAGGAGGAAAACATTTGCAGAATTGTTTTGGAGACTTTGTCAGCTTTTAGCAAAAAGGCACCTTCTGGCCAATTTAAGAAGGGAACAGATGGGTCTTCTTGATCAGTGGATTCAGGCAGCCTGGATTAGGCACCTATCCCCCCTGATTTAAAGGGCAAATACATTTCAAAGGACATGTTAAGAGACTTGTTGGCCCATACTAGGGAAAATATGAGCCAGGAACCTCTGATGGAGGATCTAAGGCAGTTTCAAATGCCTCTAATGTAGGGTTGCCAATCAATCAATTTGTTATGGATGTGGTTAAGCAGGAATGGAAGGATTCTAACAGGATTGTGTTACCAAGATTTATGATCAAACCTTATCCCCTTGAGAATAAGGACACTATTTTTCAGGACAATGTTAACATAGTCTCTCTATGGTGGAGGAGAATACTTTGAAGGACTCATCTGATAAAAAGTGAATTCTGCCTTAAAGAACGTTTTTTTCAGGATCTTGTGGCAATGAGAGCTGGTAGTTATGGTGCTTGTAAAGCATAATCTCTCATCTCAAATTTCAAGATTTTTTTTGTTGCAATTTAGAATGATACAGATTGCCTTCCTTTGCTGGAGGACATGGAGTGACAGATTGAATTTCTGTGAGATATTTAATTTTACATGGTGAGGTCAGTGGCTGTTGCTGGAGGAGCATCCTTAGCTGTGAGAAGGAATCTGTATCTCAAAGACTGGAACACTGATGCAGCACAGTGAGTGGCCGCACTCAAGATGTCATATGTAGGGTCCAGATTATTTGGCATCGAATTAGAGGATACACTACATTAAATCTTTAAAGAAAGTAAACATTCCTCTTCTTTTCAGCGTCACTATTAGTGGGGTACAAGGTCTTCAAAGCTTAAGGCCCTCTTTTCATCAAACTTCAAGAAGGCAGTAGAATCGAGATAAACCTACGTTTCAGTCCAAATCATCTTCTTCTTTCAAGTCTTTTAATAAGCAGAAGCAGGACAGAGGCATCAAGAATCAGGCTCCTGACTAGGCCTGAAAAGAGGATTTTCCATCAAGGTTTGTGGTCAAATTTAACAATTGTTATACGTAGATTATTGGATGTAGATCTCAAATTTGTCATCATTGCTGCTTCAAGACTTAGCAGCATGAGCGCTTGATACAGGCAGGCTACCCTTAAATCAGATGGAGTTTACGAAGAGCCAAGGGACGCTAACAAACCTGATGGCGGTAGAATTAATTATGAGAAGAAAAAACAACACTGGCACACCGCTGTATTGGTGCTTTGTCGACTTTAAAGCAGCATTTGATCGTGTTCCGTGCGACAAGGTGTGGAAAAAGCTTCAGCGTTGTGGAATCCCGAACAACCTCATGAGGGCAATTAGGCTGCTCTATGCAAACACCAGGGTCAAGATTAAGGTCTGAGATGGAATCCATCTGTCGAGAGGGTTGAGGACATCGATTGGCCTCAAACAAGGTGGTGTCTTTGCACCCCTCCTATTCAATTTATATATCTCAGACCTTTCCCTATCTCGACTAGGTGGAATCCCAAGCCCAAGTCTTGGTGGTCTCTCACTGTCGACCATTCTCTACGCAGATAGACTGCTCCTTCTGAGCAACACCATAATAGGGCTGCAGAGACTAATCAATTGCTTAGCAACATATGCAATTGACAACCAACTAGAGATCAACCTCAAGAAAACTAAGTTAATTTCGCTAAATCGGTGTATCTCCAATCAGTGCAAATGGCACCTTAATAGAACCACGATAGACGAGACAGCCACCTATGTCTACCTAGGTGTCAACATAGACTCAAGGGCTTCCTTTGCACCTCAAAAGGAAGCAATTAAAGGAAAAGCCCTGGCTCATAGTTTTGCATTTTTTACTCTAGCGAAAACCTTTGGGGGGCATAACCTCCAACCTCTGGTCGCGGTAATCAAATCAAAATTGATACCTACCCTCTCATATGGAGGTGAAATATTGTTGGGGTTAGATGTTAGCTTACTGGATAAAATTGCAAAGAAAACATTTAAGCAAGCTTTCCAAGTACCGAGATCAGCACCGCGGGCCCAAGTTACGCTTGAGGTCTGGCTGGTAAGGCAGACCCTTGCAAGGCCTGGAGCATTCATAAAATGCTGTCACAAGTTGAGAACTGTTGCTAAGGTGCCATCAGCTAACCGTGTGTGGTCCAAAATTAATCTCCAAAGAGGAAAGGGCAATTGCAAAAAGTATCATGAGGACAGCATAGAAAAACTTGGATAGGGTTTGTAGTGGAAGCTAGACACAACTGAGCAAGTGTTCAAGAGAATGGTAAACAAAAGTGTTAAGTTGCAGAGCTGGGTAGAGGACAAAGAAATGATGGCCAAACGAGTGCTTGGGTGGCTGGTGTTGAGCTCCTACAATGATCATAAGGATCAGCCTCTCCTGGAAGCCACTTACTCCCTTATGGTCAAGCAGAAGTTACTGTTAATGAGAATATGAGAGCTTCCCACCCTAGATTTCAAGCCAGAATGGCAAGAGGAGGAGCAACATGGGGACGTGAAGTGCTGCTTGTGCCACCAGACAAATGAGATGCTGCTGCATGTGTAGGAAGGTGGAATCTGACTATATGGTTGCCCCCACTTTTTTCCTGGTGTTTTGCTAGTTTATGACTTAGTTGGACTGGGATCCTGCTAATCAGGGCCCCAGTCTATCTGCTTCCTCTATAAAATGGTTTCCATGTGCCTTAGGCACATCTCTGATTGGAATCTGGAGTGCCCTTATAAGTCCCTAGTATATGGTATACTATGTACCCAGGGCATAGGTACCTCAGAGGCCTACCAGGGGCTGCAGCATGTATTGTGCCACCCCTGGAAGGCCAGCCAAAGGACACCACAGGTCTGCTACTGCAGCCTGGGTAAGGTGGTGCATGCACCCCTTACTGTGATATAGGCTACCTATATCACTACATACATACACACATATAAACCTATATCACTCCTATGGCAGGCCTTATCAATTCTGAAGGCAGAGTGCGTGGTTCCTATGTGAGAGGGTGCCCCTGCATGAGCTGGGCCCCTCTGCAGCGTTCGGAGACCCTTCTCTGATGCTGTTTGTAGTGCAGCCCGACCATATACTCTTAAGCGCATTATAACCTCGCGTTAAATGCTAACTTTGGGATGGCTGCACGGAAACATGTCGTGTTTGGTGTCAAACATCTTGGAATACTACCCCCCCGCCAGTTCTGGCGGCGGGGGTAGCATTCCACCCTTCTAGAGGGAGAGACATGTATACACCGGTATACCCGGTACTGACTTTCCAGAGCCCTGGCATCACAAAATGGATGCCGCTGCCACAGACACGAGTCTGGCCTCCTGCTGCTGACCGAAACTCCGGCAGAGGAGGCCTGGACAATAGGTTTCCTGTCCCAGGGAGGTGTAACCACCTCCCCAGACAGGATAGTGTGTATTGGGGCTGGGCGGGAGCACTCTCTGGTGCTTTGAAGTCCTGCACTGGGGGCACATTTGGTGTCCCTGTGCATACCCCAGTTCAAACCGGCTCAGGGGCTTCCAGCCCCCGCTCTGGCGGGAAACTGGACAAAGGGAAAGGGGTGTAACCACCCCTCTGCCCTGACCCTCCCATAGGTGGGGCCACAGAGTATGTCCAACCCCCTACCTTAGTATAACTATGGGACCCCAGTCCTTAGGACTTTATATTTTACCTGGACGAAACTCTGATACAGAATCCTGGACCTTCGACGCTCTACTTTAAGATTAGAGGACTGAAGAATCTCCCTTGGGGTCAAGGAGTGACTCCCCTGCTTGGCAGGCACCAAAGAAGCAATTGTCTGGTCTGCATCGCTGAAGCTCCCGCTGGACGCCGAAGTCTTTGCATCACCAGAGGTGGATTTCCAGACTTTCCCAAGGCTGCCCTGAGTCCCCAGTAAAGCTGAGGCCCGTAGCTGTCGTGGGTAACGTGGAACCGTGACCCCTGGACACCAATCGCATTTGCAAGTGCATCCTCTTCTGGGTCTCCCACGAAGCCGTGCTTTGGGCTCCGAGTAGCCCCAGCCTCCAGCACCAACTGCACCAAAGATCACTGGCCTCCACTCCACGAGTGTCCTGTGAGCCAGCTCCACGTGCGTCGACTCGAGGCTCCTTCACGGTCGCTAGTCCGTTGGCTAGTAGGCCCTCCCGAAGGCCAATCTTCTTCTGCTTGGGCCCCCTGGTTGCTCCAGGAGTGCCCTGACTTACCCTCGCTGGGTGAGTCCCACAGACCTTGCTGGTCTGCAACATCGTCCTTCTTCCATTTCCACAAGACTTGCCGTTGCCAAGGCTTGTTGGGTCCAATCCGGTCGCCGACACCCCTGCAATCGACAAACGTCGTGGGACAGCTCAAATCCAGCTCCTGGTCATCGTCAACACCTCCTGGACCTCGTGGCTGAAGAGTCAAGATGACCGTCAACCTACCTGAAGCACTCGACATCGGTGGGCATCTGCTCATCGCCTTCCTGGTCACTGGCTAGTGACCCAGACTCTGTCCCCTCTGCTTTCAGGTTCTTCAGATCTTCGATCCACCTTTGGATCCACCCGAACACTTTCGACTTGGCCGCCAGCAGCACTTTGCAGCAGATCGCCATTGAAAGCGACGACGAAACCCGACCCCGAAAGACACCTATGCACCCGGCTCCCCTGGGTGAGGTAACTCGAGTACTCCGGTGCTCCCGTGGGTATTGACACAAGAACAGCCTAGTTCTCAAAGGGTTTGCTCCAAGTCCTCCTCTAAGTGTCCCTTTTCTTTTAAATTCAAACCGCGACTTTCCCCATAGAAGTTAACGGCGATTCGCGGCTGTGTTCATACACTGCACGCGTCCCCCGTGGGTCCCCTGTGTCACTACCTTGGGTGGTTCCTTGTGGTCCAAGCACTTCTACAGGCTCTAGGCCCTGTGTCTAGCTCACTCGTGGTTCTTATACTACTTTATTGGTATATGGTTTGGTACGCCCCTAGGGCTCAAACGTGTATTTGTGCTATTACTGTAGATAACTAACTTATAACTTATGTACTTCGAACTCTAGCCTCATAAAGAGACTAGAGGGGTGAGTTTAGCAATAAATACATATATTTTGAATATATACCTGGTGTGGTCCTCTTTCATTTGGTCACTCAAGAGATTATAGACTGGTAAAACAAGCTGCTTTACATTCCTTCAAGACTTACCTGAAGGCTGCTCTCCATAGCTACCACTAGGATAGCTTTCAATAAAGGTTGTCTTTAACCTATCTCCAATAAGGGGTTGTTTGGACTGGTGCAAGGTGCCCACTATAATTAGTGGACAGCATATACCAGGCCAACTTCTCACATTGGTGTGCAGCGTGTGGGATTCCAGCTTGCTATTGTTTTACCAGATAATCTCAATTGAATTGATCAACTGAAAACCACTAAGGGTACCTAAGGTACATATAAATCAAGCTTAGTAATACAGTAAGTTCTACTGAACTTAGAGTTGTGTGTTAAGGGATAGCACACCCTTTCTACAACTCAAGAGAGTTTAGTAGGCCACACTAGAGTAGGTAGTGCATACACCACACCTCACTAGTAATGTCTTCAAAGCCAGGACCCAGTGAGTCCTCGCCAGAAGCCAGTGGGCTTCTTCCCTCCAAGTATGATAAACTCCCATTCTTGGAATTGAGAGCATTATGCAATACTAGGAAGTTGAAGGCAGGCAAAAGTGCCAGCACCCAACACCTCAGGGAGGTGTTACTAGCTGATGATCTCAGCAGGCCCATAGGGTCTGAAGGGGTAGGCAAAGAGGGTGGGGCAGAAGATGAGGAAGGGGCCAGGGGTGAAGAAACCCAGGCCCCCCTCTGAAACTGGCCAGGAAGGTGAAAATGACCTTGTCCTGGAAAACCCAATTCCTCCTGTGGAGGAGGAGGAGGAGGATCAGAATGACCTCCCCTTTGTCCCCCCAGGAAGAGTACTGAGTGTGCCCAGAAGGTCTAGATCTCCTTCTCAGGAGTCTAACCACTCTGACACCTCAATAGGGACCTCTGTCTCCTCTCATAGGAGGGAATCCTCTCATGAGAGGAGGAAGAGACTGATTCAGTATGAGCAAGCCCAGCTTGAACTCAGAAAACAGCAATTGGCTATAGACAGGGAGTCCCTAGATCTCTATAGAGAGAGACAAAAGTTGGGACTAGAGTCCCATGGTGGCAGCAATTTTCCCAAAGATAGGGAAAGGTCTTATGACCATAGAAACCTGAGCAAGATTGTCCCTCCCTACCAGAGTGGGGATGACATCCACAAATGGATAACTGCTCTAGAGAGGGCCTGTAAAGTACAGAGGGTCCCTCAGGAGCAGTGGGCAGCAATCTTGTGGCTCTCCTTTGCAGACAAAGGTAGAGATAAGCTCCTCACTGTTAGAGAGGAGGATGCTGACAATTACAAAGTCTTGAAGAGTGCTCTGATAGATGGGTTTGGCCTAACCACTGAACAGTATAGGTTGAAGTTCAGAGACACCCAAAAGGCTCAGACTCAAGACTGGGTTGATTTTGTAGATTGTGCTACTAAGGCTCTGGAAGGTTGGATACATGGCAACAAGGTGCATTACTTTTTAGGATTGTACAATTTGATTATGAGGGAGCAGATCCTTAATAATTGTCAAAACCAGCTTTTACACCAGTACCTGGTGGACTCTGATCTGACCTCTCCCCAAGAATTGGGAAAGAAGGCAGACAAATGGGTCAGAACCAGAGTAAAGACTAAGAATCAGGGTGGTGACCAGAAGAAAGATTCTACCAAGTCCCAAGAGAAAGGTGGGGATAAATCTAAGGATAAATCCACTACAGGGCCCCAAAAGTCCTCTTCTGGGGGTGGGTCCCAAACTCCTTCCTCTCCTGAAAAGAAACCATATTGCCATGTCTGTAAAAAGCCTGGACACTGGAAAACTGATCCCAGTTGCCCCAGGATTGGCAATAAAGAAAATGTTCCTCCAACAACTACTACCACCCCTCCTGGTACTACCAGTAGTAATCCTCCAGTTGGGAGTAGTGTACCCAAAAAGTTAGGTGCTTTTGCAAGAGGAACAGAGATGGGCCCTAGTTTAGACAGGACCCCCTCAACAGACTCCTCTGACTCTGATGGTGGTATAGGATTTGCCACCTTTACCATGGGTCCCAATGCATTGGGCAGGTACAGACTGGAGCCAATAATTCATGGTCAGAAAGCTGTGGCATTTAGGGACACAGGGGCTAGTGTCACCATGGTGGCAGGGAAACTAGTCCCCCCTCACCAGCTTTTACCTGAGTTTAAATACCAGGTAACCAACATTGATGGTGTCAGAACAGATCACCCCATGGCCATAGTCAATCTCAGCTGGGAAGGGGTCACAGGCCCAAAAAGAGTGGCAGTGTCCCCAACCTTGCCTGTAGATTGCCTGATGGGCAATGATCTGGAAATTTCAGCCTGGGCTGAAGTTGAACACCAAGCCCATCTGAGAATGCTGGGCGTCCCTGTAAAGGTTAGTGGGGCTGTGATGGCCACAGCCCAAGCCCAGGGAAACTTTGGAGAGATGGAGCCTGGAAGAATGGCCCACTCTCCCCCAAAAGAGAGCACAAGGGTTGAAGAAAAGTCTTCTTCCCTCCAGACAGTAGGTAAGGGTCAGCCTCCTCAGGGAACTGACCCTACCCCTAGTGAAGGAACTGCCCCAGAGGTAGTCAGGCCTGGCCTGGCCCCACCCCTGATGGCAGAGGACCCTTCCAAGGTGGTACCCAGTCTGGAGCAGGTAACCTGCCCCTCTCTACCCTGCCTCAGTCAGCCTAGGGCTGCAGAGGTCAGGGAGGTCAGTGGACCCCCCAGTGCCCCCTGTCCAGAGGAACCCCCCCATCAGCAGATTAGGGGCACCCAGTCTAGTAGCCCTAGCCAGGTGAAAATTCCTCAACACACTGAGGGATCCCCCATACCTTTGTGTAGGGACCTCCCCAGAAGGACTCTGTTAGGCAAGGGCAAACCTGGGACCAAAAGGTTCCAAACCTGCCATGTCCCTCCAGTGGTCCATCCAAAGGGACCCAACCCCCAGCTGTAGGCAGCCAAAGGTTGACCCTTAGAGCACAGTGCAACTCAGTCATGGAAAGACAGGCATACATGGTGACCAGTGATCTGAGGAAGCTGAGACCAACCTTCCTAGGGCCTCACTTCCCTTCTCAGACACCTCACCAGCCTTGTACTTTACCAAAGCACACCACAGGTAGTAATTCCCCATGGTGGAGACCCTCTCATACCCTTAGGGTGAGGGATTGCTTAGTGGACCATAAGATAGGGGGCAACCATGCTAGTGCAGGTGCTTCCTTATATGGCCACTTAGTCAATAAAGGCTCAACTGGCCAAGGTTAGCCTTATCTCCTTTCGTTTGGGGGAGGGGGGTTATGTAGGAAGGTGGAATCTGACTATATGGTTGCCCCCACTTTTTTCCTGGTGTTTTGCTGGTTTATGACTTAGTTGGACTGGGATCCTGCTATTCAGGGCCCCAGTCTATCTGCTTCCTCTATAAAATGGTTTCCATGTGCCTTAGGCACATCTCTGATTGGAATCTGGAGTGCCCTTATAAGTCCCTAGTATATGGTATACTATGTACCCAGGGCATAGGTACCTCAGAGGCCTACCAGGGGCTGCAGCATGTATTGTGCCACCCCTGGAAGGCCAGCCAAAAGTACACCACAGGTCTGCTACTGCTGCCTGGGTAAGGTTGTGCATGCACCCATTACTGTGATATAGGCTACCTATATCACTACATACATACACACATATAAACCTATAAGTCACTCCTATGGCAGGCCTTATCAATCCTGAAGGCAGAGTGCGTGGTTCCTATGTGAGAGGGTGCCCCTGCATGAGCTGGGCCCCTCTGCAGCATTCGGAGACCCTTCTCTGATGCTGTTTGTAGTGCAGCCCGACCATATACTCTTAAGTGCATTATAACCTCGCGTTAAATGCTAACTTTGGGATGGCTGCACGGAAACATGTCGTGTTTGGTGTCAAACATCTTGGAATACTACCCCCCCGCCAGTTCTGGCGGCGGGGGTAGCATTCCACCCTTCTAGAGGGAGAGACATGTACACACCGGTATACCCGGTACTGACTTTCCAGAGCCCTGGCATCACAAAATGGATGTCGCTGCCACAGACACGAGTCTGGACTCCTGCTGCTGACCGAAACTCCGGCAGGGGAGGCCTGGACAATAGGTTTCCTGTCCCAGGGAGGTGTAACCACCTCCCCAGACAGGATAGTGTGTTTTGGGGCTGGGCGGGAGCACTCTCTGGTGCTTTGAAGTCCTGCACTGGGGGCACATTTGGTGTCCCTGTGCATACACCAGTTCAAACCGGCTCAGGGGCTTCCAGCCCCTGCTCTGGTGCGAAACTGGACAAAGGGAAAGGGGTGTAACCACCCCTCTGCCCTGACCCTCCCATAGGTGGGGCCACAGAGTATGTCCAACCCCCTACCTTAGTATAAGTATGGGACCCCAGTCCTTAGGACTTTAGATTTTACCTGGACGAAACTCTGATACAGAATCCTGGACCTTCGACGCTCTACTTTAAGATTAGAGGACTGAAGAATCTCCCTTGGGGTCAAGGAGTGACTCCCCTGCTTGGCAGGCACCAAAGAAGCAATTGTCCGGTCTGCATCGCTGAAGCTCCCGCCGGACGCCGAAGTCTTTGCATCACCAGAGGTGGATTTCCAGACTTGCCCAAGGCTGCCCTGAGTCCCCAGTAAAGCTGAGGCCCGTAGCTGTTGTGGGTAACGTGGAACCGTGACCCCTGGACACCGATCGCATTTGCAAGTGCATCCTCTTCTGGGTCTCCACGAAGTCGTGCTTTGGGCTCCGAGTAGCCCCAGCCTCCAGCACCAACTGCACCGAAGATCACTGGCCTCCACTCCACGAGTGTCCTGTGAGCCAGCTCCACGTGCGTCGACTCGAGGCTCCTTCACGGTCGCTAGTCCGTTGGCTAGTAGGCCCTCCCGAAGGCCAATCTTCTTCTGCTTGGGCCCCCTGGTTGCTCCAGGAGTGCCCTGACTTACCCTCGCTGGGTGAGTCCCACAGACCTTGCTGGTCTGCAACATCGTCCTTCTTCCATTTCCACAAGACTTGCCATTGCCAAGGCTTGTTGGGTCCAATCCGGTCGCCGACACCCCTGCAATCGACAAACGTCGTGGGACAGCTCAAATCCAGCTCCTGGTCATCGTCAACACCTCCTGGACCTCGTGGCTGAAGAGTCAAGACAACCGTCAACCTACCTGAAGCACTCGACATCGGTGGGCATCTGCTCATCGCCTTCCTGGTCACTGGCTAGTGACCCAGACTCTGTCCCCTCTGCTTTCAGGTTCTTCAGATCTTCGATCCACCTTTGGATCCACCCGAACACTTTCGACTTGGCCGCCAGCAGCACTTTGCAGCAGATCGCCATTGAAAGCGACGACGAAACCCGACCCCGAAAGACACCTATGCACCCGGCTCCCCTGGGTGAGGTAACTCGAGTACTCCGGTGCTCCCGTGGGTATTGACACAAGAACAGCCTAGTTCTCAAAGGGTTTGCTCCAAGTCCTCCTCTAAGTGTCCCTTTTCTTTTAAATTCAAACCGCGACTTTCCCCATAGAAGTTAACGGCGATTCGCGGCTGTGTTCATACACTGCACGCGTCCCCCGTGGGTCCCCTGTGTCACTACCTTGGGTGGTTCCTTGTGGTCCAAGCACTTCTACAGGCTCTAGGCCCTGTGTCTAGCTCACTCGTGGTTCTTATACCACTTTATTGGTATATGGTTTGAGTACGCCCCTAGGGCTCAAACGTGTATTTGTGCTATTACTGTAGATAACTAACTTATAACTTATGTACTTCGAACTCTAGCCTCATAAAGAGACTAGAGGGGTGAGTTTAGCAATAAATACATATATTTTGAATATATACCTGGTGTGGTCCTCTTTCATTTGGTCACTCAAGAGATTATAGACTGGTAAAACAAGCTGCTTTACATTCCTTCAAGACTTACCTGAAGGCTGCTCTCCATAGCTACCACTAGGATAGCTTTCAATAAAGGTTGTCTTTAACCTATCTCCAATAAGGGGTTGTTTGGACTGGTGCAAGGTGCCCACTATAATTCTCACATTGGTGTGCAGCGTGTGGGATTCCAGCTTGCTATTGTTTTACCAGATAATCTCAATTGAATTGATCAACTGAAAACCACTAAGGGTACCTAAGGTACATATAAATCAAGCTTAGTAATACAGTAAGTTCTACTGAACTTAGAGTTGTGTGTTAAGGGATAGCACACCCTTTCTACAACTCAAGAGAGTTTAGTAGGCCACACTAGAGTAGGTAGTGCATACACCACACCTCACTAGTAATGTCTTCAAAGCCAGGACCCAGTGAGTCCTCGCCAGAAGCCAGTGGGCTTCTTCCCTCCAAGTATGATAAACTCCCATTCTTGGAATTGAGAGCATTATGCAATACTAGGAAGTTGAAGGCAGGCAAAAGTGCCAGCACCCAACACCTCAGGGAGGTGTTACTAGCTGATGATCTCAGCAGGCCCATAGGGTCTGAAGGGGTAGGCAAAGAGGGTGGGGCAGAAGATGAGGAAGGGGCCAGGGGTGAAGAAACCCAGGCCCCCCTCTGAAACTGGCCAGGAAGGTGAAAATGACCTTGTCCTGGAAAACCCAATTCCTCCTGTGGAGGAGGAGGAGGAGGATCAGAATGACCTCCCCTTTGTCCCCCCAGGAAGAGTACTGAGTGTGCCCAGAAGGTCTAGATCTCCTTCTCAGGAGTCTAACCACTCTGACACCTCAATAGGGACCTCTGTCTCCTCTCATAGGAGGGAATCCTCTCATGAGAGGAGGAAGAGACTGATTCAGTATGAGCAAGCCCAGCTTGAACTCAGAAAACAGCAATTGGCTATAGACAGGGAGTCCCTAGATCTCTATAGAGAGAGACAAAAGTTGGGACTAGAGTCCCATGGTGGCAGCAATTTCCCCAAAGATAGGGAAAGGTCTTATGACCATAGAAACCTGAGCAAGATTGTCCCTCCCTACCAGAGTGGGGATGACATCCACAAATGGATAACTGCTCTAGAGAGGGCCTGTAAAGTACAGAGGGTCCCTCAGGAGCAGTGGGCAGCAATCTTGTGGCTCTCCTTTGCAGACAAAGGTAGAGATAAGCTCCTCACTGTTAGAGAGGAGGATGCTGACAATTACAAAGTCTTGAAGAGTGCTCTGATAGATGGGTTTGGCCTAACCACTGAACAGTATAGGTTGAAGTTCAGAGACACCCAAAAGGTTCAGACTCAAGACTGGGTTGATTTTGTAGATTGTGCTACTAAGGCTCTGGAAGGTTGGATACATGGCAACAAGGTGCATTACTTTTTAGGATTGTACAATTTGATTATGAGGGAGCAGATCCTTAATAATTGTCAAAACCAGCTTTTACACCAGTACCTGGTGGACTCTGATCTGACCTCTCCCCAAGAATTGGGAAAGAAGGCAGACAAATGGGTCAGAACCAGAGTAAAGACTAAGAATCAGGGTGGTGACCAGAAGAAAGATTCTACCAAGTCCCAAGAGAAAGGTGGGGATAAATCTAAGGATAAATCCACTACAGGGCCCCAAACGTCCTCTTCTGGGGGTGGGTCCCAAACTCCTTCCTCTCCTGAAAAGAAACCATATTGCCATGTCTGTAAAAAGCCTGGACACTGGAAAACTGATCCCAGTTGCCCCAGGATTGGCAATAAAGAAAATGTTCCTCCAACAACTACTACCACCCCTCCTGGTACTACCAGTAGTAATCCTCCAGTTGGGAGTAGTGTACCCAAAAGTTAGGTGCTTTTGCAAGAGGAACAGAGATGTGCCCTAGTTTAGACAGGACCCCCTCAACAGACTCCTCTGACTCTGATGGTGGTATAGGATTTGCCACCTTTACCATGGGTCCCAATGCATTGGGCAGGTACAGACTGGAGCCAATAATTAATGGTCAGAAAGCTGTGGCATTTAGGGACACAGGGGCTAGTGTCACCATGGTGGCAGGGAAACTAGTCCCCCTCACCAGCTTTTACCTGAGTTTAAATACCAGGTAACCAACATTGATGGTGTCAGAACAGATCACCCCATGGCCATAGTCAATCTCAGCTGGGAAGGGGTCACAGGCCCAAAAGAGTGGCAGTGTCCCCAACCTTGCCTGTAGATTGCCTGATGGGCAATGATCTGGAAATTTCAGCCTGGGCTGAAGTTGAACACCAAGCCCATCTGAGAATGCTGGGCGTCCCTGTAAAGGTTAGTGGGGCTGTGATGGCCACAGCCCAAGCCCAGGAAACTTTGGAGAGATGGAGCCTGGAAGAATGGCCCACTCTCCCCCAAAAGAGAGCACAAGGGTTGAAGAAAAGTCTTCTTCCCTCCAGACAGTAGGTAAGGGTCAGCCTCCTCAGGGAACTGACCCTACCCCTAGTGAAGGAACTGCCCCAGAGGTAGTCAGGCCTGGCCTGGCCCCACCCCTGATGGCAGAGGACCCTTCCAAGGTGGTACCCAGTCTGGAGCAGGTAACCTGCCCCTCTCTACCCTGCCTCAGTCAGCCCAGGGCTGCAGAGGTCAGGGAGGTCAGTGGACCCCCAGGGCCCCCTGTCCAGAGGAACCCCCCATCAGCAGATTAGGGGCACCCAGTCTAGTAGCCCTAGCCAGGTGAAAATTCCTCAACACACTGAGGGATCCCCCATACCTTTGTGTAGGGACCTCCCCCAGAAGGACTCTGTTAGGCAAGGGCAAACCTGGGACCAAAGGTTCCAAACCTGCCATGTCCCTCCAGTGGTCCATCCAAAGGGACCCAACCCCCAGCTGTAGGCAGCCAAAGGTTGACCCTTAGAGCACAGTGCAACTCAGTCATGGAAAGACAGGCATACATGGTGACCAGTGATCTGAGGAAGCTGAGACCAACCTTCCTAGGGCCTCACTTCCCTTCTCAGACACCTCACCAGCCTTGTACTTTACCAAAGCACACCACAGGTAGTAATTCCCCATGGTGGAGACCCTCTCATACCCTTAGGGTGAGGGATTGCTTAGTGGACCATAAGATAGGGGGCAACCATGCTAGTGCAGGTGCTTCCTTATATGGCCACTTAGTCAATAAAGGCTCAACTGGCCAAGGTTAGCCTTATCTCCTTTCGTTTGGGGGAGGGGGGTTATGTAGGAAGGTGGAATCTGACTATATGGTTGCCCCCACTTTTTTCCTGGTGTTTTGCTGGTTTATGACTTAGTTGGACTGGGATCCTGCTATTCAGGGCCCCAGTCTATCTGCTTCCTCTATAAAATGGTTTCCATGTGCCTTAGGCACATCTCTGATTGGAATCTGGAGTGCCCTTATAAGTCCCTAGTATATGGTATACTATGTACCCAGGGCATAGGTACCTCAGAGGCCTACCAGGGGCTGCAGCATGTATTGTGCCACCCCTGGAAGGCCAGCCAAAGGACACCACAGGTCTGCTACTGCAGCCTGGGTAAGGTGGTGCATGCACCCCTTACTGTGATATAGGCTACCTATATCACTACATACATACACACATATAAACCTATAAGTCACTCCTATGGCAGGCCTTATCAATCCTGAAGGCAGAGTGCGTGGTTCCTATGTGAGAGGGTGCCCCTGCATGAGCAGGGCCCCTCTGCAGCATTCGGAGACCCTTCTCTGATGCTGTTTGTAGTGCAGCCCGACCATATACTCTTAAGTGCATTATAACCTCGCGTTAAATGCTAACTTTGGGATGGCTGCACGGAAACATGTCGTGTTTGGTGTCAAACATCTTGGAATACTACCCCCCCCGCCAGTTCTGGCGGCGGGGTAGCATTCCACCCTTCTAGAGGGAGAGACATGTACACACCGGTATACCCGGTACTGACTTTCCAGAGCCCTGGCATCACAAAATGGATGCCGCTGCCACAGACACGAGTCTGGACTCCTGCTGCTGACCGAAACTCCAGCAGGGGAGGCCAGGACAATAGGTTTCCTGTCCCAGGGAGGTGTAACCACCTCCCCAGACAGGATAGTGTGTTTTGGGGCTGGGCGGGAGCACTCTCTGGTGCTTTGAAGTCCTGCACTGGGGGCACATTTGGTGTCCCTGTGCATACACCAGTTCAAACCGGCTCAGGGGCTTCCAGCCCCTGCTCTGGTGCGAAACTGGACAAAGGGAAAGGGTGTAACCACCCCTCTGCCCTGACCCTCCCATAGGTGGGGCCACAGAGTATGTCCAACCCCCTACCTTAGTATAAGTATGGGACCCCAGTCCTTAGGACTTTAGATTTTACCTGGACGAAACTCTGATACAGAATCCTGGACCTTCGACGCTCTACTTTAAGATTAGAGGACTGAAGAATCTCCCTTGGGGTCAAGGAGTGACTCCCCTGCTTGGCAGGCACCAAAGAAGCAATTGTCCTGTCTGCATCGCTGAAGCTCTCGCCGGACGCCGAAGTCTTTGCATCACCAGAGGTGGATTTGCAGACTTCCCCGAGGCTGCCCTGAGTCCCCAGCAAAGCTGAGGCCCGTAGCTGTCGTGGGTAATGTGGAACTGTGACCCCTGGACACTGATCGCATTTGCAAGTGCATCCTCTTCTGGGCCTCCCACGAAGTCGTGCTTTGGGCTCCGAGTAGCCCCAGCCTCCAGCACCAACTGCACCGAAGATCACTGGCCTCCACACCACGAGTGTCCTGTGAGCCAGCTCCACGTGCGTCGACTCGAGGCTCCTTCACGGTCGCTAGTCCGTTGGCTAGTAGGCCCTCCCGAAGGTCAATCTTCTTCTGCTTGGGCCCCCTGGTTGCTCCAGGCGTGCCCTGATTTACCCTCGCTGAGTGAGTCCCACAGACCTTGCTGGTCTGCAACATCGTACTTCTTCCATTTCCACGAGACTTGTCGTTGCCAAGGCTTGTTGGGTCCAATCCGGTCGCCGACACCCCTGCAATCGACAGACGTCGTGGGACAGCTCGAATCCAGCTCCTGGTTGTCGTCGACGCCTCCTGAACCTCGTGGCTGAAGAGTCAAGACGACCGTCAACCTACCTGAAGCACTCAACATCGGTGGGCATCTGCTCATCGCCTTCCTGGTCACTGGCTAGTGACCCAGACTCTGTCCCCTCTGCTTTCAGGTTCTTCAGATCTTCGATCCACCTTTGGATCCACCCGAACACTTTCGACTTGGCCGCCAGCAGCACTTTGCAGCAGATCGCCATTGAAAGCGACGACGAAACCCGACCCCGAAAGACACCTATGCACCCGGCTCCCCTGGGCGAGGTAACTCGAGTACTCCGGTGCTCCCGTGGGTATTGACACTAGAACAGCCTAGTTCTCAAAGGGTTTGCTCCAAGTCCTCCTCTAAGTGTCCCTTTTCTTTTAAATTCAAACCGCGACTTTCCCCATAGAAGTTAACGGCGATTCGCGGCTGTGTTCATACACTGCACGCGACCCCCGTGGGTCCCCTGTGTCACTACCTTGGGTGGTTCCTTGTGGTCCAAGCACTTCTACAGGCTCTAGGCCCTGTGTCTAGCTCAGTCGTGGTTCTTATACCACTTTATTGGTATATGGTTTGGTACGCCCCTAGGGCTCAAACGTGTATTTGTGCTATTACTGTAGATAACTAACTTATAACTTATGTACTTCGAACTCTAGCCTCATAAAGAGACTAGAGGGGTGTGTTTAGCAATAAATACATATATTTTGAATATATACCTGGTGTGGTCCTCTTTCATTTGGTCACTCAAGAGATTATAGACTGGTAAAACAAGCTGCTTTACATTCCTTCAAGACTTAGCCTGAAGGCTGCTCTCCATAGCTACCACTAGGATAGCTTTCAATAAATGTTGTCTTTAACCTATCTCCAATAAGGGGTTGTTTGGACTGGTGCAAGGTGCCCACTATAATTAGTGGACAGCATATACCAGGCCAACTTCTCACAGCATGTCCTTTGTATCTGCCGCTGTTTAGGCCTGCAGCGGAAGACCTTGCTGAGAAATGAGATTAAGGCACTAGGAATTAGGACGTGTAGCTCGGAAGCAATGGAGTCATGGAACCCAACGAACACAATGCTTAATATTCGACTGGTGCAGTTTATGGACATTTTTAAGGACCCCATTAAGGTCACGAACTCCGTTCAGATAGGGCCCAAGGCTGATTCTTAAAATCTGATTGGTGCAGTTTATGGACATTTTTAAGCAACTAGTTAAGACCAAATTATCCATTCATGGCGCTGTGTGGCACAAGGCCGATGCCCCGAGGGGGTGAGGAGGTGGGGGATGACGGGATTACAGATGGCTCAAAAAGGAGTGTAGCAGGAATAATAACCTCCTGTTCCGCTGTAGGTAAAAGGTGAGTGACTAGGGGGCTAGTAAGAAAACGAGACCCAGTCCCCCACTTTGCCAACGCTAAGGCCCCTCTACTATAAGCATTACAGCACATGGTTCAGCGCTCATGGGCATTGACTAGTTAACCCTGCTTGTACCAAGGTGGGCTGCTAGGGATGTAGTATGTTTTTTAGGAGGCTCCAAACCCCTATCCCACCTTATTGAGTACCCGCTTTACCTGAAGATCCTACATATGCACCTCAGCACTTTATAAGTGCTTCAGCACTCATGGGCAGTGACTAGTCAACCCTTCTTAGGTCAAGGAGGGCTGCTAGGGATGTAGGAAGCCAAACCCCTATCCCACCCTGTTGAGCACCCGGTTCACCTGAAGTCCTTATACATGCACCCCGGCACTTTATACGTAGCAGCTAGCCCGGGATTATGATTAAAATGATGTGATATTTATTCCTTTTATATATTACTCCCTGGGGCAATAGGAGGCAAGGAGGGGGAATGTGTAGCGCACTAGGCTCCCTGGTTTTATGACCTGGGGTGTTTTTTAACGTGATGTTATCCTTTCATATCACCTCTATTTTCCTTTCTAATAACAATAATTGTGATATGTTGACTATATGTCTTGACAATGTTTATGGTTTTTATTACTTACTTAACAATTCTCTGCTCATTGGCATCTAGTAACAATGGATCGTTGTGTTCTCCAAGCTGTCAGGAAAGTTTACCAAATAGAATTCTTGTCACGGCCAGTTCCTACTGGGACTGTGCGTGCTCTATTGCCTTGTAATCCAGTCAAAAGGAATGCCTTGCTGAAGGCGATTGTGGTGCTACAGGAGAAGGGTGCCATTGTTCCAGTCCCCAAAGAAGAATTGGGGCAGGGAGTGTATTTGATTGTCTTTCAATCAATCAATCAATCAATCAATCAATCAGGGAATTGTAAGCGCGCTACTCACCCGTGAGGGTCTCAAGGCGCTTTCTAGTCCCAAAGTCCTTGGGGGGCTATCGTCTGGTCATCAACCTAAAAATCTTAGTACCTTCATAGGGGACATTAAATTCAAAATGGAAAAACTACAGATTCCTCTGATTCCTCTCAATCAGTTTCTCCTAACCTTGGATCTAATCGATGCTTACCTTCATATTCATATTCCAATTTCAAAATGTAATCACAAGTTCCTGATGTGCAAGATCAACATTGGCAAATCAAGGTTTCTTCCCTTTAGTCTGAAATCAGCTCCAAGAGTATTCACGAAAATGATGGCTCCAGTACTGGCTCACCTGCATCTTCTGGGATCCCTGTCTTCCCTTACCTGGACGATTGGTTGCTATGTTCACCAAATCCGGACCACATTCATCTATTTGGGGAAAAAGCAAAGGAGATCATTTCCAGATTGGACCTCTTGCGGAACCTCCCCAAGTGTCATTTGTCTCCATCCAAAGATCTGGTGTTCATTGGGGCTTGGCTCAGAATGGATCTGCGGAAAGTTTTTCTGCTAGACAAAATAATTCTGCAGCTTATTCAGCAGTTTACGATCTTCAATCCAGGAAGCAGGCTCCAATGAGACTTTGGTGGGAAGTCCAAGGTTACATGACAGCAATGGTTCATACGGCTCAGTGGGAAAGACTTCACCTTCGTCCTCTCTTGTGGCATTTGAACAGGCAGTGGTCTTTAGCTAGACACTCTGTGAAGAAGATGGTCCATCTGTTGCAAGAATTCAGACACACTCTTCTTTGGTGGCTAGATGGCAAGAATCTATCCAAGGAAGTAAAGATGCTGCTAGAATCTCCAATGGTTCTTACTACAGACCCCAGCAGTTTAGGCTAGGGAGCAACCCTTCTGGACAAGTCCTGTCAGTTCAGGTGAGCTTTCCCGGAGAACCACAAGTCATCAAATTGGAGAGAGCTAACAGTGATCTTCCAAGCCTTAAAGTACTTTCAACGCCTACTGTTTCAGAGGAATGTATTAGTCAAGACAGACAACACGGTTGCGGTTTCTAACAAAAATCATCAAGGAATCACACATTCCAAAGCTCTCATTGCTATTGCAGCCCAATTGGACACTTGGGCAGAGGAGACTTTGATGAATTTGTCAGCAGTACACATCAAGAGGACAAACAATGTGGTGGCCGACAATCAGCACAGGAGTTTTCCGATCTCACATTATCCAGAATGACTTTCCAGAGAATTTGTAGATGTTTCAGGAAGCCTTTTCTGGATCTATTTGCAATGAAAGACAAAGCTCCCCTTTGTAGATTCTGCCCCAGATTCACATGAAGAGAGAGCCTGGGGAGTGGACCCGTTGGTGATGAAGTGCCCAAGACGTCCTTACTATGCCTTCCCTCTGTTCCCCTTGATTGAGAGGGTTCTCTCCAAATTGCAGCAGGAGAGGGGGACCTGATTTTTGTGGTTCCATACTGGCCACGGAGATCATGGTTTCCGCTACTGAAATTGGAAATTTATGTTAGTGTTGACCAGTTGATTACACCCCAGAGTGTCACTGCCACTTAAATGGAAACATGTTCCAGAGCTCCAAAACGTTGATGTTTTTAATCTGAGGGAACTTCCCCTTCACTTGAGATGCTGCTTTGGTAAAGCTCCTAGTCAGGTGTTGTCCAGTCCCCACTGCTGCCATGCTGCTTATGCTAGTCGAGCCATGGAGCCTTAACAGTTCCTGCAGGTTTTCTCCTCCACTTCTTCCTATAGCCTGCAAGAGGGAAGGAATATTCACTATATCCTAATTGCGTACATGTGAAGGACCAATAAGAATAGACTAGTGATCAAAACAGCCAGGGTTTCAGTGGTAAACAGGCAGCACACCTGTGAGGTGGAGGGTATAAACGGTGACAGCTGCAGATAGCATTGCTGCTTTTCTCTCAAGTTGTGCATGCTGCTTTATTAACAAATTGATTGTCTCTTGTTCATAACTCTAACTCATTGATTAATTGGCACCTATGGTAAAGATACTACGATTACAATAGGACAAACAAAGAATGGATTCTTTGAGTTCTCCAACATAAGTTGAAAACCCTCATTTTGTAAGTAGAACATAGCACAGAGTGTCTCCCATGTTGATCACTATTTGTAGGAAAATAAGTGTCTATAATTGCTTAAAGAAATTTATAGTTGACATTTTGGTTTTTAAAATTGCTAGATCATGGTTTGTCCACGTAAATTAATCTTCAGTTTCACCATTTTTTTGTGCGGAGCAGGTAAAAAAGGCATGTGCACAATCTTTTTAGTTGTCAGCATACTATGTAGTGATCAGTAATATACAACATGACCTTTGTATCCTATGCCACTGGAGTGAGAACTACAGACTCACTCACCTTTTTAAAAGTTCATCTGGTGTGTGCTTAGCTCACTTGGCCTACATCAGGTAGATGGGAAGTTCTATGTACTGCAGGAGTAGTGACTGCGTTGATTGTATTTGTGCCTGGGAAGGGTACCGTACAAGGATGTAGCGGTACAATGCAGTGCAGGTTTAGTTTGTACATGTACTGGGTGTATGTATGACTGAGAGGAATACATTATAGGAGAGATGTAGTGCATTGCAGGGTTTGTGTGGATAAAGTATGTGCTGAGTGTCTGTGTGCTTGCGTGAAGTACAATTCATGAACAGTGAAAAGTTGTGCAGCGCATATAGTGAGTGTGTGTTCTGGTAGTGTGTGTTGATATAACACACCCTGGTTAAAGATAGGAAAACTTCAGTGCTGAACAGTGCACGCAGATTAACTTCAGTGCTGAACAGTGCACGCAGATTGAATGTGTGTGCTAGATGCATGGGTACATGTAAGGGTCAATGCATAGAGGTATGTGTGGTCAACAGTAAGTGTGCAGAGAGTGTACACTGAGTAGATGTGCCTGCAAGGGAACATGGTATGGAGGACCCTGGGTTCCATTTTGGGAAGCCCATGCCTGCTTGATGAAGACATAAGGAGGAGAGGAACCCCCGCAGACAGATTTGTGGATTGCTGCTTTTCTGTGACCACGGTGGGAACACAACCTGAAGGGAAGGAAGAGACTCCCTTTACATCTCAAAAGATTGCTCTTTGGTTGAGTGACAGATCACATGGAAGGGGCCTGGCCACATCTCAGAATGGGAGATGGAGCTGATAAAAGGATCATAAAGAGTAGGGCTGGGGGCTGCGATTAACCTTTTGATGCACACATCACTATGGCTGCCATCAAGGTGTGAACTCTGGTCACTCCCATGAATTATGTTGTGGACAATCAGCTTCGTAGTAGCGCCTGCTGTGACAAATCTCTTTCATGAAGGAAGAGGAAAAGGAGAAGTGCCCAATTCAAAAGAAGCAGATCCCCAACAAAAAACCCAGACCCTAAATTACATTTGGTGTCTGGATAAGGACTGTAAGAAGGGGAGGTTGAGTCCCAAAAAATGTGTCATCTGCAAAGCTGCCAGATGGGTGGGTGAGAAGGGGAAGCTCTGCAAGACTTCTGCCTGTGACCAGGACTGGAGGCAAAGGCCTTCTAATCTCCCTGCTGGGTGAGGGGACAGCACCCAGGACACCAAGATCACACTGCTGTGAAGCCTGGTGTACCAGCGCCTGCCTGCTTGCCAATACCAGTGTGCAGGAATGGCGAGTGTTCGAGGGAGCGAGATCCAGTGGGGAGCCCTGCACCGGGATTTCCTGAGCAGGGTGTGAGACTGTGTACCGATCGGGCCGTTGCCTGTGTGCAGTATCGGCTCTGCGACCCTTGTATGCCAGGAGAGGGCGCGTTGTTAGCTATATGGGAAGCACTCGGTGGGAAGTACCAAGCCGCACTGCTGTGCAGCAGTGACCCAGTATGCCAGGGGAAACTGCCTTTACAATGCTGGCTAAGCCACACAGGCCGTTTCCTCGCAAACGCAATCACGCTTGCCTTAACCACACATTTGCCTTAACCACGCATATTCCTTAACCACGCATACGCACGGTTAAGGCATATGCACGATCTGGAGCCTGGAATGGGCACTTTGAATGGCCGCCGACCTACGCTAAAGACACACTGATCCGATAAGCGAGGTTCATCATTACCCCATATATTAAGATTATCAATTTGATACTGACCGTATGAAGAGGCATCTATCCTATTTATTAGGACTTTCCCATGAGCTGTCCGTACATGAGTTATATACCGTTACTTAGTAAGCAATAGTGCTACACCTGGATTACCTGTGAAGTGTCTTTTCCAGGTTATCTACACACGTACACACAGCTGATCCATTTTAAATCTCTCATCTGACCGTGCGCCTGCGGCACTCTCAAGCTTAGGCTTGATTTATCCATCTCATCCGCCCACGAACATTCAGTTTTTTACCATACTCGGACACCTGTCCGTTTTCCATTCTTGATATCTTGCCAAAGTCAACAGTTGATAGGCATCATTGTGGCTTTCCTGAGGAAGGCGTCGTGTACGCCGAAACGCGCGTAGAAGAACCATCACGTAGCCACCTGATTTATACATCTAATTCTTAGATGCAAAAGTGTTTTTTGAAACTATATCAGTATCACTGTCTTCTGTGATTTTTGTTAATAAGTTTATGCCTATCCATTGTGTTTTGTATTCTTTATTCTGTGATTTATGTTGAAATGCTGTTCCAAATTGTATATCAAGTTTTTGATGAGTAAAATGATTTTAAAGAATTTTGTATTGAATAAATGAATTTTTAATGACTTATTGTGTACACTGAGTCCTCAACATTATCATGTGCTGTAGTTAGGTCGCAAAGCTATTACAGACCTTTAGTTGCCTTGGGGTTGTTTTTTCAACTATGGGCAGGCCCAGGAACAGGAAGGCTCGGGAGAGGACGTGGTGACGTAAGTGGGGTTGGGGCTGGGGTTTGAGGGGTTGGGGTACTTTTTAAGGGTTAGGGGGTAGTTTTTAGGGCAGGGGTGGGGTTTTCAGGGCTCGGGGTGGTAGGCGAAGTTTTTAGTGCTCAGGGGTGTTGGGGTAGTGTTTAGGGGTGGGGGGGTTGGGGTCGTTTTTAGGGGTGGGGGTTCAGGTTACTTTTTAGGTCTCAGAGGGGCAGGTAGTTATTAGGGGTCGGGGTAGTTTTCAGGGCTCAGGGGGGTCAGAAAAGTTTTTAGGGCTCGGGGGGTCAGGATAGTTTTTAGGGGTTGGGGTACTTTTTGGGGGTCGGGTTCGTTTTTATGTCTCGGGGGCAGGGTAGTTTTTAGGGCTCAGGGTAGGTCGGGGTAGTTTTTAGGGCTCAGATGTGAACTTTACCACACATATCCCTTTACCAGTCATGCCTTGACCACGAAAATGCATGGTAAAGGAATGCGTTGTTCAGACGCATTCATGGTTAGGGCAGCATTGAGAGGCACGTTTAGCCATGTGTGCCTCTATTATACAACCGTATGCCAGAGGTGGTCAATGGTGAACTGAGTTTGGGCCTGGTGTACACGTACAGGGTATGCCTGGAGGGGCCACCATAGGGACGGCGATCGCCTAAGGAGAGTCTGCACCCTGATCGTGAGTACCACAGCAACCCCATACTCCAGGAGTGGCTGCCGGTACTACTTTTGCCTAGAGTTCGGGCCGTCGCCACTCACCGAAGAACTGCTGTGACTAGCAGGTCGAGCCCGCACGCCGTGATCTTCTTCTTAAGAAGTTAACAAAGTTCGCTGAGATGCCGCCAAGTGCATCGTACCCTTGTTGGAGCCCCAGTTGGGAGCTGGAGGAACATACCAGTACTTCCCCTCCCCCCCCTTGCTAGGGGGAAGAGCAACTTATCTTTTGTGTCCGCCGGAAGTGAGCACCTCTGATCACTGGAAACAGCCGGCTGCTCTACAGGAAGACCCTGCACCGCTGTGTGCTGCCGCGTCCATTGGGAGTGGTGTGACTTCACCATCAGGATCGGAGGTGGGAGCACTGCTGAATACTGCCACACTGCCGGAGCGGGTAAGACTTAAACCGGTACTTTAGGGCCCAGGGGGACTTGCTGTTAATGGTGCTGCAACACCATAGACACTTTTGACAAAATGTTTAATCGGTCAGAACGGAGAACTCTTGAGTACAGCCTAATAGTTTGCATTCCCTGATGTGGCCACCGGTGACGGGGAATAACCCTGAACATGTTGCACAGAGGAAGGTGGAACAGGGATTTGCCTGACAACTAATAGAACCCCAGCCTCAAGGGGATTGTGTTATTGCATTTGAATGTTGTATCTCTGTCTGGGTAGAATTTGAAATAAACAATTACTTTTTCTTATAAAAGCAAGTATTTGGCTGGACAGTGATTTATTAGTCAGAGTGCTTGCATTTTGAGTTATGAGACGTGTTCACTAACCTGTATCTACGTTTCTCCTGAGGGAGCCTTGACTGCTCAATCACAGCTACCACTGAGAGTCAAGTGCAGAAGGGGTACTTGGCCCAGATGAGCAGGATCTATAGTAGGTCGGGCCCCAGGACATCAGGAGTAAAAGGCCTCAAACACCACGGTTGGACCCAGTAGCCCTTGCATGCCCTGTAGCCCTCTGAAAGGGGTTCTGACAGATACATTAAATTGTTAAAATGCTCACTGCAACATGTGCTGTACATTGTACGTCACAGGAACCATTCCCTGAAGGTTAGATCAGGGCGAGGAGGTTAATTTGCCTGCTGCATAGATCTACTTGTTGCCTGCATGCCAAAATTTCCATTAAAATAGTTCTGGGGCTTAGTTTGAAGCAGACTTCAGTATGTACTTGCTGATTCCATGTTTAAACCCCTTCAGGGTGAGATTTTCACCTTCTTTTATTCAAGTGAATGAATACACCTGAATATGGCAGTAACAGATTTTGGACCATGGCGCTCAGGGACCTGTGGGCATTTATCACACTACCTGTTCGTAGCTACGTTCACTACAAATTGAAAAATGTCCCTTCCAAAATTTAGCAGAAAGAGACAAAGTAAACTACAAGCACCGCTCTACAACATAGATATCACTTTTAAGATGTTTTTGCTAAAATGGGAGAGATGTGAAGTATGAATCGGTAAAGGCAGGGTTCGGAACATATTCCTTATTTCCCTCAACCAACCAGTGAGGCGGTCCTGCATTTATGTTCAACTCTTTCACCCGCCACTCTCTTTCAAACACACAGGAGCTGCTAAATGCTCTAATATACCTCTTTTTCGCCCCCTCCCAACCACAGTGAAAAATATTTTGATATTGTGCGTCTGTGATCATCCAAGTAGCAAATCACAAAATGCTTAAAAAATTCTCTACTTAGAGAAAGAGGAAAAGAGCACAGTTTTGACATCTCAATTGTTTGTCTGCAGTAACTTGTCATTGAGCTATCAAAGTCTTAATGCGTGTGATCACTCCCATTGTTTTCGCCAGCTCTGCTGAAGGTACCGGCCTAAGGTGTCAAAAAGAACAGTTCCATGGGCATGGAACTATGTCATAAGCGATGCTACTCTCGGGTGATCCTCAAACTAAGACACGTAGGGCCAAATTTATCAAAGAGTTGTGTTGCCGTTGACCCACGCAGCGGGGTGCAAGAGCGACGCAACTCTTAAGGTAAATTTATCAAGCCATGCAAGGCCACTTTGAATGGCTCTGAGTGGCTCCATAAATCTGGAGTAAAGCAATGCAGGGCAAATCGCTGCATTGCTTTGCTCAGCGTAAGAGAATCATTCCATGGGCGTTGCGTGGGTATTCTTACACAACTCCCATGGTTTTTGATGCATTCTCAGATTTACCAGAATTGGAAACCTGAGAATGCACCAAAAAGATACGCCTTCTCAGGAGAAGGGTAACGAGGAGAAATATTGTTATGTCTCCTTGTTACTTCTGCAGCACACATAGAAAGAGGAATATGCCTCTCAGGATTGTTTTGTGCAGGAAGGTGCCCCTTCCTGCACAAAAGCAATCTTGTATGCAATGCAGGCATCCTTTCACTATGGTGCAAGGGTGCCTGCATTGGCGCTAGGCTGCCAAAAGGGTGCCAACACAGGGGAAAAAGCAGTAACTGGCTGAATTGCCTTAAATACAGTGCATTCCTGCCCATTCCCTGTCACGCAGTGCAGCACCGCAAGGTGACTTGCTGCGCTGTATGACAAGTTCATAAATCTACCCCCCAGTCTCTATGCACGAGTAGGAGCAGTAGTGCCTATAGAAGTGGTTTTTACAAGAGGAGGGGCATGAAAGTTACTTGGGGGCTTATTTACAAGCAGTTTGTGCCAAGTTTACACCACCCAACGTGGTAAATGCGCAACGCAAACTGTAAGTTAGATTTATGAAGCCACGCAAGGCCCCTTTGCATGAATGAATGAATGAATGACCGGTACTTATAAAGCGCACAGCTACTCCAGCAGGAGTGTCCCGGCGCTAACGGTTCTCGCATGGCTGCCCTGATGAAGGCTTAGCTCCTAAAAAGCCATGTTTTCAGCAGTTTCTTCAAGTTAGTCAGATCTGTGGATGCTCTCAGAGCTGCTGGCAGTTTGTTCCATGCTTGGGCTCCTAGGAGGCCGAAGGACCTACCGCCTCTCCGCGCCAAGCGTGCCTTAGGGATGCAGGCCAAATCGGCGGAGGATGATCTGAGTGCTCTATTAGGTGTGTAGCGGCTAGCTCGCCTTCTGAGGTAGCCAGCGCCCATGCCATGGAAGGCTTTGAAGAAAATTACCAAGGCCTTGAATTTTCTCTGCTCCCTCACTGGAAGCCAGTGTAAGGCCTTGAGATGAGAGGTCATATGAGACCTGGGTTTCAGTCTGAAGATGGCCCTGGCTGCTGAATTTTGCACTACCTGAAGGCGCTGAAGAAGGTAGTCCTGTAGTCAAAGGTAAATAACATTGGCATAGTCTAATTTACACGTGACCAGCGCCAGAACCACTGTTTTCCTAGGATCAGGAGGGAGAAGCGGAAGAAATATTTTCAGCATCCGCAATAGTCCAAAACAGGTTCCCACCAGGGCCTGCACCTGGGACCACATTGAAAGAGCATTATCGATGTAGATACCCAGGTTCTTAACTGTAGATTGGGCAGCACAGAGGGGGGAGAGAACTCTTCGGGCCACCATTGGCTCCAATTGCTTACAGAGGGCTGGCCGAAGAAGACAATCTCGGATTTATCAGGATTGCACTTGAGCTGATTCTCCTACAGCCATTTAAAAACCTTTGTGAGGCAGGATCTAATTGCGTCCCCATTGAAGTCTGTACCTTTGTCGCATGTGAAAACCAGCTGAGTCTCATCAGCATATAAGATTATTTTGGCGCCATGTGCCTCTGCCAGAGATGCTAGAGGCGACATATATAAATTAAAAAGGGTTGGATTTAATGAGGAGCCTTGCGGGACTCCTACCTGCATACTGGGCATAGGGGCTGAAAACGGGGGAGTCCATATTACCTGTTCTCTATCCTCCAAAAAGGATGTTATCCAGGCTAGTGCCTTTCCTCCGATGCCCATGTTCCTTAGCCTGTCGAGGAGCATCACGTGAGGCACCGTGTCGAATGCCGCCGACAGATCGAGTAAAATGAGAATCGCTCTGCCCCCATGGTCTAGCTTATCTCTAAGATGTTCCGTCACCTCCAGCAGAGCTGTCTCGGTACAGTAGTGGGCCCTAAAGCCGGATTGAGTGGGGTGCAGGAGATTGTGATTCTCCGCATACTTCATAAGTGCTTTATTAACATGTTTCTCCAGCACTTTGGAGAAGGCCGGGAGGAGGGAGATGGCCCTGAGTGGCTCCATAAATCTGGAGTTAAGTAACTCAGTGTAAATCACTGTGTTGCCTAACACTGTGTAAGGGAAGCATTCCATGGGCATTGCATGGGTATTCCCACAGTACTCCCATGGATTTTGATGCATTCCCAGATTTACCAGAACCGGTAGACTGGGGAATGCGCCAAGAAGATACGCCTTCCCAGGAGAGGCATAACGAGTCAAAATATCTTTATTTCACCTTGTTACTTTCTCTTTCTATGTGTGATGCATTCTGCAGCACACATGGAAAGATGAATATGCCTCTCAGGATTGTTTTATGCAGGAAGTGCGCCAGGGTGCAAGGGTGCCTGCGTTGGCGCTAGGGTGCCAGCGCAGGGGAAAAGCAGTAATGCGCTGTATTGCCTTAAATAAGATGCAATCCTGCCCTTTCCCTGTAACGCAGTGCAGCGCTGCAAGGGGGCCTACTGCTCTGCGTGCCAAGTTCATAAATCTACCCCCATTTGTCTATGCACAAGTAGGTGCAGTGGTGCCTATAGAAGTGGTTTTTACAGGGGGAGGGGCATGAAAGGTACTTGGGGCCTATTTACGAGCAGTTTGCGCCAAGTTTGCACCACCCAACGTGGTTCATGAGCGACGCAAACCGTAAGCTAGCTTTATGAAGCCACACAAAACCACTTTGTGTGGCCCTGAGTGGCTCCATAAATCTGGAGTTAAGCAATGCAGCACAAATCGCTGTGTTGCCTTACTCTGCACAAGGGAGGTGTTCCATGGACATTGCATGGGAATTTCGCACACAACTCCCATGGTTTGTGACGCATTCCCAGATTTATCAGAACCGGTAGACTGGGGAATGTGCCAAAAAGATACGGCTTCCCAGGAGAGGCGTAACAAGGAGAAATATCTATATTTCTCCTTGTTACTTCCTCTTTCTGTGTGTGCTGCATTCTGCAGCACACATGATTTGATTTTTAGTTTTCTAAAGTGCTCGAATGCCCAGAGGTGTCTTGGCGCTGCTTTATGCAGAAAATGAGACCAGATAAGAAGCGTAGTACCACTAATTGTAAAAGAGCCAAGTTTTCAAAGATTTTCTAAAGGTGAATAGGTTAGGACTGTTTTGTAGGGTAAAAGGGAGCATGTTCCAAAGTTTTGATGTTTCTGCAATGAAACTCCTCCCTCCCCGGTGTGCTCTCTTTATTCCGGGGACCACCAGAAGTTTGTCGGCCGAAGATCATAACTTTCTAGCTGGAGAATACCAGACAAATTGCTTCCTAAAATAGCCTGGACCTCTTGTGCAATGTTTTATAGTCTAGGCATAATGATTTAAATTTAATCCTTTTTGCAACTGGGAGCCAATGTAATTTCGACAGGCTCTGGACACCGATTGATGCCTGGGGATTCCTAGAAGCAGTCGTGCCGCTACGTTTTGGAGCACCTGAAGTTTATGTAGGAGACCGTTTTGTATATTTAAGAATACGGCATTTCCATAGTCCAACTTGGACAGTGCCAAAGCAGTACCTTTTTTCTGAAGATCTAATGGAATGAAGGGACAGATCTACCTAATCATTTTTAAGATGAAGAACACTGCTGATGTAAGGCATGAACCTGATCTTTGAAGGTTAGTCTATTATCAAAGATGATCCCTAAGTTCCTGACCTTTTTCACAGGTGACGGAAGGGGGCCCATCTCGGCTGGCCACCAGCTCGCTGTCCAGAAGGTAGTGTCGTTCCCCATAATGAGGACTTCTGTTTTCCCAGAGTTCAACTTTAGACAATTAGTCTCCATCCATTTGTTAATCTGGGAAATGCACGAGTTGAAACGTTCTGCTCTCTCTTCCACATTGCTGGATACCGAGACAATTAGCTGAGTGTCATCCGCATACGAGACGACCTTAAAGCCAAATGACCTCACAAGCTTGGCCAGCGGAGCGACATATAAATTAAAAAGAGTAGGACTTAGCAAGGAGCCCTGTGGCACACTGCACAGTAGCCTAAAATGCTCAGAGGAGAATGTTCCCATCTGCACATACTGTACCATATTAGTTAGGAATGATTTAAGAAGTTCCAGAGCTGGTCCATTTATTCCTGCCTTTAAGAGTCGATTGACCAGGATATTGTGGTTTACAGTGTCGAACGCCATCAATAGATCCAATAGGATCAGGGCGGCCTTCCCCCGAGTCCATGATCAATCTTAATTCCTCAGATGCTGTAATCAGAGCCATCTCCATACTGTGAGCTTCTCTGAATCCAAATTGGGAAGAATCTAGAATTCCATTTGCTTTTATATAAGAAGTTAATTGTGCATTCAATGCCTTTTCTAGAAACTTGGTGTGGAATGGCAGCCTAGAGATAGGTCTATAACTACTAGACTCCAGTGGATCAAGATGCTATTTTTTGTAAAAGAGGAAGAATAGAAGCCAACTTCCAATTATCTGAAAAATGACCGATTTGAATGATTTTATATATGTAAGATGGTCAAATGGTCACTTATGTTTTCCGGTACCAGGTGAACTATTCTAGGAGGACAGGGATCCAAAGGCGAGCCCGAGTTAGTTGTAGTCACCAACTTGAGTACCTGCACTATGTTCAGAGGAGAAAAGGTCTCCATACCAAGGCCATCGGGGCACAATTCTAGGGTTCATTGATCCACTATTTCTTTGAAACTATTGATGGTAAATGTATTAAACATCTCTTCCATTTTTTCCTTGAAAAATTTCATTGCAAAGATCCTGACCACAGTTCTTATTTATAGGTTCTGGTACTTTTGTTAAGCTTTTCACTGTGCGGAAAAGCTCTTTATTGGAATTTTTCGACTGTAAAAGTTTTTCTGGGAAGTATTTACATTTTTCTTCCATTATTAGCTTTTTATAATCAGTTATAGATTGTGAGTGAGACAATCTATCTTGTGGGTCATATTTGGACCGCCATTGTCGCTCTTTCCTCCTGCATAGCTGTTTTTGCATTCTAAGTTATTCTGAAAACCAAGGTTCAGAAGGGGTTTTCCGCCGGCTAGAGCACAACATGCCTGGAGCTAATAGATCAACTGCTTTCTTTATCCAAGAGGAATATGAAAGCATTGCCGACTCAACCTCCTGTTTGAGGCTCAGTTTTGAGTTTAATAAAAGTGATTCTATGGAAAGAGGAATATACCTCTCAGGATTGGTTTGAGCAGGAAGGAATCCTGCATGCAATGCAGGCACCCTTGCGCCATGGTGCAAGGGTGTCTGCGATGATGCTAGGCTACCAAAAGGGCACCAGCGCAGGGGAAAAAGCAGGAATGCACCATATTGCCTTAAAAAGGTACATTACCGCCCTTTCCCTGTCATGCAGCGCAGCAAGGTCACTTGCTACACTGCACTGCATGACTTTTTCGTAAATATGCCCCTAAGAATAAAGCAATCTGTTACCCAAATTGGCCCTACAGTATGCAAACAAACTAAAAGAATGTGTGACATGCTACATTTTAAAGTCAAACTCTTCATGAACAACAAAGGACTACATTACTTAGAAACGATAGCCAAAAGCATATTATAAATTAAATATAAACCTACCAAAAACTTCAAAAATTACAATAAACTATAAACCACCAAATTAAAACCTTTAAAAAAAATATGAACATAATTTATTACTTCAGTGAAATAAATTTATAAAATCACCAAGTTATTAAACACTGATATAATAAAATATATTTAATACTTATAATCAATATATTTTTTATAATATAGCAATAATCCACCAACCAACATAAACAAATTCAATACATAACATCAAATAAATACAACACATATTCAAACCAATTGCACGTAATAAAAACTAAGGCTCCCAGTTTTCAGTTTTTACTGAGTTTTGCAGATAGATACAGACAGAAAACGATGTGTTCCCTATCTGTATTTATTTTAAAAAAGTGGAAAATGCAGAAAATTGTCCTTCATGTGGTGACTCGCCATGCAAGCTTTGTGATTTCCAGGACAACACCTGAGCACATAGACAGCATAGGAAGTTGAAAAAGAGGTTGGGGTTTCCCTAAATACGCGCATACGTTAACATATATTTATATTATAGTGTTGATATTTACCAGTCGGTGTAGTGTTTCACTATATTTGGCTGTTTAATTTGCTAAAACGCAAAAGAACAGAAAAGTATAAGTGCATATTTATCAGTAAGATAAATGTGGAAATATACCATTTTACGACTCCATTTATTCTCAAAACACAAAATAAATATGGATAAATACCAATAAAGTGGCCACAAAATAAATATGGATACTGACGGAAATGTTAAAAAAATAAATACCATAAAATCGGAAGCCCTAATAATAACATACACATTGCATAAACAATATAATATCACATATCCCACCCACACAAAAAAGTAAAAAATAAAACTTAGGGCCTCTTTTCGATGTCGGGCAGACCTCCACTGACAGGCTGTCAGTGGCTGTCTGCCCGACATCTAGGCCATCGGTTCGAATGCCACATTTTAATGCATGCGGTTAGACCGCAGAGGTCGGGGGAAAGACTGCAGCCTCTGACAGGATCCAAGATCCCGTCGGGTGGAAACCTATCCCAACAATGGAGGCGGTGCCTGCGCAGGCACCGCCGTAGGGATTAGAATGTCCTTTTCCAAATGCCTTTTCATGGCGGTCGGACCACCTTGAAAAGGCAGACTGAACAGGACTTTGGGGGCCTCAAGCAGCGCCCCAGGACCCCAGTCCCCCGTGGGCCATTCCTAAGTGGCCCTGGGGGCACATGTAGTGCCCCCCCACACATCCATGCACCGTGTGCCAGGCACAACATGGTACCTGGCACATGGTGCATTGATATGCACAAAGTGCTTTTTTCTATTTCGGTTTGTGCTGCAGCCCTTTTCCTGTACCGCAGCACAAGCTGCAGTTGAAGAAAGCACTTTCTGACCGCCACCACGGTGGTCATATTGTAATTGGACTGTCGGACTGCGGCAACATCGGTCAGCAGTCCAAGCACCTGTTATTGTAATGAGGGCCTTACTGTTTTGTATCTTCAGATCTTACACCATCCTCACAAAATAAAAAATAGTTTTCCACAAACAAGATAAAAAATCCGAAAGCAAAAAGCCACAAAAAAAATGCAAACGTAAACAATCCAATAGAATCCCTCAAAGAAATCCAAAATCTGTAGGTTCTATAAAAGAACCCCTAAAAATATTTGGAAAAAAAAACTCTAGGGAACCCGAAAAAAATGAAATCCAAGTAAAAACCATCGGTTTATAATAATCCAAAATAGATTTTGTGTAAAAAAAAACGTAAACTCCAAACTTCCCTAGAAATTGTAGTGAAACAAAAACCTATAAAACAATCATTAAAAACCCACCCGCATAATAGCTCAAAGTCTCAAATATACACATACACAACACTTAGGGCCCGATTGCGACTTTGGCGTTACGACGTCGGGTCCGCCCTGCTGCCACACCCCCAAAGCCGTGGTCAGGCTGCCTGCCAGATTATGAGTTATTCTCGTGTCTGGCGGTCTTTTTATTTTGACGTTCCCATGGCAGTGCCCTGAAAATAGGCACCGCAATGGGAACACCAAAAACAGTGTCTGCACGGCATGGACTGTAAAGTCTGTGCCGTGCAGGAACTCTGGTGCGTGCACACAGGGGCAGTGGCGGTGCGTCCATTAGGGCGCTTGGGCGTTGCCCTCAAAATGCTAATATTGAGGCATTCAAACAAGCGTCGCGCACGCCGTCACTCACTCACTTTTATTAAATCAATCCCGGGCCGGCCGGCCACCGGGCCACGCCCGAGGCAGTTGGCTCTGAAGGGGGCGGGGCAGCAGGAGTTCAGTGAAGTCGTGAATGACATCGATCATATCAGGTCGGCAGAGCGCACAGCAAGAGTGCACATGTTCTGCTTAGGGCTGATAATTTTTATGACCAGCCCAAACATGCGCACTAGGCTGCACATTAGAGGAGCGAGCGTTGTTCCATGCCGCAGCCCCCGGTCTCCTAATGAGCGGCGAGTATCACTGCTCAAGCCAATCCTGGCGCTGCTGGAGCAGCGTCTGGATTGGCTGAGACGCACGCGGTTGCCAGGCCTCTCTGCAGTGAGCATTGTGAGGCGCCACGCGTGGGAGGCACTAACACGGTGTATGACCAATCACTGTCATGGCTTATTGTGAAGCCATGCAGTGATTGGCCATTTCTACGTTGCTGGGCTGTTCAGCCAGCCTTCTGCTGCCTGTCAGTCCCTCCCTCCCCCCCTCAGGGTGGGAGGGAGCGAGTGTGACTTCGGAGCCTCCTCGAGTCAGACCACACCTCGTATTCAGTGCTACTGCTCAGGTGTATTTGTCCCTCTTGACCGCCGCGGGCCTCAGCCTTGATTGATTTCAATTGATTTGATTCGATCACAAAGATCTGATCATCTGATCAAGTCGACGTCGACCAGTAGTGCAGACTAGGATTCAGACAGTGAGTACTGACAAACATAAAGTAATACTTTATGATAATAGGCCCAACATGCATTATATTTAATGGCACATGCAGTTTTATAATGTAGCGCAAACTTTATCCAGCATAAAAGCAGTTGCATTAAATTAATGCAACTGGTCTTATGCTGGATAAAGTTCGCGCTACATTATAAAACTGCATGGCATTAAATATAATGCGTGTTGGGCCTGTTATCATAATAATGCGTGTAAATTAATTTTCTTTTCCATGACTCCGTTGAAGCCGCGGCCCGTCATTTGCAGGCTTCCCACCTCTGGCGGCTAAGTGGCCCTCAGCCCGGCTCTCCGAGGGCCCCCGGGACCAGGGCTGCCATAATTGCCTGTGCCCCCCGGCAGCGGCAAACAGTTAATTCATTATTGTAATCATCCTGCGCAGTCCTCGGGGGGGGGCGCGGAGGTTGGCCGGCTATGGCCTGGGGGCGAAAGAGTGCAGGCTCAGGAGGTGGGGAGCGGGGTAGCATTAAAACAGCCTCGCGGGAGGTGAGATCAAGGGAGGCATGTTATTCCCATTACTCACACATTCAAAGAAATGGTATGACGGCAGAGGAGCTCACACACAACCTCATGCTTGGTGCATAGACATTAGGATGAACAGCCTTCCATCCAGGCACTTACACCCTCGCTGCCTACGTCTCCATTAGGATTGGCCCGCTTACATCCTGGTACTTACATCCTCACACTTGGTACATCCCTTTACCCGCCTACACCATCACAGCAAATGAAAGAACAAAACCAGGTCTAATTTGTAGGCGATATCTCCTTGCTGAAGCATGTTAATTTAGTAATCGGCATTTGGCTCACTCTGCCTGCCTGGGCCACGAGCGCAGATGGAGTTTCAGTCAGAGAGGGGGCTGCAAGGGAGGGCCTGGGGGCAGAAGAACCTGTGAGCTGGAATTAGCCAGGCTGGAGAGATTACTCACACCCTAGGCTGGGCTGTACGAAAATAAGTGGTATAAAGTGGGGACTAATTATCAAAGGCAAATCTGTTACAGTGAAAACATGAATGAGTCACTGAAAAAAAGATCTCAATGAGACGTACAGTGCCTTGTAGGGTGTCCTACCTGTTAATGTTTATTGCCTGCTGTCTCAACATGTTCAGTCCAATAAATCACAGTAGCTTGTATTTCCTCAATATACGTAATTTCTAAAGATATCAATAAATAAAGAAATATGTGAGGTACTCATTGTTATTTATCTCAAAGTCTGTAATGAAGATCTGTGGTTATATTGATAAGCAGCAACCTATATTATATTATCATACAAAATCTCTATATAGATGTAATTGCTACACTTTCCCAATTGCTTTATTAACATTCTTGCTTTCTGAAATATCCTTGAAAATGCACCATTTGGCCGCTCTTTTTTCAAAATTTCCTCGGGGGGAGAACCCCCCCCCCCGAACCCCGCTTCATACGTTCGGGCTCGTTACGCTCGCTCGCCACAGTGCGCCGCCCGCAACTTTTACGACACACCACTTTCAAATGTCACCAGCCGCCACTGCACAGGGGGGCACATGTTGTTCCCCCCCTACATGCACCCCAGGGCGCAGAGGCACAAGGGGCTTTGTTTCCTCTCTGCCACGGTTTTCATGGCGGTGGAACCGCCATGAAAACCGTGGCTGAGAGGGAAGTTGTATTAGGCTTGGTGGGACTGCAGTGGTCCCGCCAAGTATATTACTGCCTCTACACCGCTAGGGAACGGCGGTTCCCTGGTGGCTGCAGCTGGGCTGTAGCAGTCCGACCGCCCGAACCGTAATAGGGCGGTTGGTAAACCGCCACCTCCGTGCCTCGTGAGTCTGGTGGTCCATGGGCCGCCAAACTCAGAATCAAGCGCTTAATCATCAAAATATAAATAAAATCACATAATTTAACATAAAACATTCATACATTTACATTACATTTTAAAAAAATGCAAAACGACAAAACACCATCAAAAACATGTCTAAATATACAAAAAATGCTAAGTGCCTAATTACAAGGTCCGACCTCCGTTTTAGGATGTGGCAGTGGGACCACCACAAGACCGCAGCCTCCTCTAAGATCCAGGATCCTGCAGCGGCGGGGGTGAACAAAGGGGCAGGAAATGGAGGTAGCCAAGCAGATTACGACTTGCATTTCCACCGCCCATTTCATGGTGGGAACCCCGCCATGAAGAAGGTGGCAGAAATTCAGGTACGGGGGCCCCCGGGCAAATCTGCCCATGGGGGTGCGTGCCGGGGGGGCACATGTTGTGCCCCTCTAGAATTGCACCTTCGTTTGTGCACAGTTTGTCATGCATGACATGGTGAATGCCACACCGTGCCTGAACATGCTAAAGGTGCTTTCACGGCGGCAGTATGTTGTTTAGGCTCTCCTATAAGCCTAACATACCCGCCGCCGTGACACCGCCACTGCACCGCCTGCCCGCCCTGGATTCAAATTGTAATCCAGCTGGCGGGTTCACCACGGATTTGGTGGTCTTCCTGGGACCACCACAGTGGCGGTCCAACAGGAAGACTACCAAGCTCATAATAAGGCCCTAAAACAACACTATACCAAACTTTTAAACATGCATCCAAAACCCCTAAAAAAGGACTTTCCCGTTCCGACGAACAGTAGCACCTCACCATGACTTGATTCCTGGAAAAAATGACCCAAAATAACACAGACTACAAAAAACAAGTTAGCGGTAAAAAAAAAGGGATGTCAAATGAAACTAAAAAAATACTATCTCCCCATGGGAAATACAGTCAAAATGTTTAATAAAAGTTAAAAAACTTAATACATTATTTAAAATGTTAGACTTGTCAAACAGTGTTGTAAAAATTGTAAGGTATAAATGTAATAATAGTATAAAATGTATACATTTTTTAATATATACTAATAAAAATAATGTGAAACAATGGGCCCGATTACGATTTTGGGCGGACCGCAACCGACTGACGTTCGGGAGTGGTCCACTCGACATTTGGCCCTGAGGGCCGCCAATTTTATTCAAACACACTATTTAAAATTACTAACCTTTATATAAAAATGTTATGCTTAAAATTTAAATCTGTACATTATAAATTTGATGTAAAATCTCCATATTTTCTAAATATTTCTTACCATTCATGTACTTTTAAAAATCTAATTACTTGAATTTCAAATAACAAAAGTATCAATACAAATATTATTTAAAAAATGATTTAATTTTTTTTTTTAGAATTTATAAATATATATATTTAAAATTATCATGATATGTTGTACTTTTTTAATCAGTTATCAAAATTTTATTATTATTTTTAAATTTTTGTAAACATCCAAAAAAAAGGAAATATACTACATAAGACAATGAAAAAATATTTTAATACATTCTATTAAATTATATATTACTTCATATAAAATGTTAACTTTTTATAAAATTTTGTTAAAATAAAATATATTTTACAATTCTAAAACATTAATTGGCATATCTTTAAAACTATTAAATTAAAATTTTAAGATTTAAAAACTCCCCTCCTTTATCCCCTAATAACTCAACATCATGCCACTGAAAAAATATTTAAATAATTACATAAAAACATTTATATACTCAAAAAATAAATGTTTCTACTTTTTAAAATGTAAAAACTTAACTAAAATATAAACTAATTACCAACACATAAACACATGTAATAAACATAAATACAACACATTACGTACTAATTAACGCTAAAAAGTGATATTATTTCCTACATCAATATTTTTCACAATGACATAAATAGCAACACTAAAAACTATATTTTTAGCGTGGGTGCGCAGTGACCCGTTACTTCGGGGCTTTGATTGGTCACAGTCACGATCTGACCACATCGCGCTATACGTGGAGGACATCCTTTTGTTTATGACCGACCCGTGGTTCTTGGGCCCACGAATCCTGCAGATCCTGCGAGTGTTCGGTCAGACCACTGGGCTTCACACTAACCCCTCCAAATCTGTGCTTTTTCCGGTATGTGGGGACCAGGGACGTGGAGCCTTGGCGGCACAGTTGGCCCACGCAACCGAGGGCTTCAAATATCTGGGCATCTTCATGTCACCTTGCCCAAAGATTTCGTGGGCACACAACATAAACCCGCTTGTCGCCAGTCTTAGGGATGAGACGGCAATATGGTCCTCCCTCCCACTCTCACTGTACGGGCGCTCAGCGATTTTTAAAATGGTCTCTCTACCCAGAGTTCTGTATCGGCTGCAGAACTTCCCTTACCATATACCACGATCCTGGTTCCCACAAGTTAATGCCATACATAATACATTTCTATGGAATGGTGGGTGGTCCGGGTGGCATTACATACATTTGCACAATCAACATATTGTGGCGGCATTGCGGCGGCGGATGTGTATGCATATTATGCTGCTTTCCACTTACTAATTATAAACAAATGGTGGTATGGCTCCCCAACAGACCCAGCGTTTGCACTCGAACACGCAGCAATGGAAGGTGTCCCACTTCTTCAGCTCCTATACAGCGCACGGAGCCTAGACTTCCTACCTCATGCCAGTAGAACAGTGGTCCAGCTCTGGAGGTACACGGTTAGACGAATGGGATGGCATGGCCGCCTGGCCCAGGAGACTCCCTTGTGGCACGGTACTCATCTGCGCCCGGTGGCGGCCCTAATGGGATTCCGTAAATGGGACCTGGTGGGCATACCCACCCTGGGGGATGTCATGCAGGGCACTACCCTAAAGTCCTTCCACCAATTACAAGAGGAATTCCAGCTGCACAAGACACAATTTTACAAATATCTCCAGCTGCACCATGCAGTCGCCCCCATGATTCTCTTCCTAGATACACTGCCTGAGTTCCATCCCCTTGAGGGCCGCCTTTTAATTGGAGACCTGGATGCACATAAAATCCGTCAGATGTATCAGACTTTAACGACACACACCAGAACAACATTGCACAAGACTAGAAGGGCGTGGCAAGATGACATACCTGACTTGACTGATGATGACTGGGCCGGGGTGCGGCAGTATCCTTGCGCTATCGCCTTATCCAATATAAGTACATACACCGCGTAGACTACACGCGATCCCATCTCTGGAAGATGGGTGTTATCCAATCCCCCCTGTGTCTGCGTTGCGAAAGGGAGGAGGGAACATTCATACACACAGTCTGGAGCTGTACAGCACTACAGCCCTTCTGGCGGAAGGTCTCAACCTGTCTGGGCAGGGTATTATCCCGAAATTATTCCTACTTCATAGGTGGGAACCTGTACAAACAGCACCTACTCTTTCTAGCCCTCACTATTGCTAAGCGCGACATTGCCCAGTTGTGGAAGGGGGCGTCCCCCCGATGGTAGGGGGGTGGAGAAAGGACCTGGACAGATGTATGGGTGCAGAGATCGCTGTGTTCCAGGCCTGAGGCTGCCCCCAGAAACACAGGAAAATATGGTTCCGCTGGGCAACATATCGGGGCATAGACCTACCTCCCCTAACCTCTCAGACCCCCTGACAGAGATTGTCCCCGCATACCTCTGGCCATTGAACAACCTACACCACACTACATCACAGTCTGTACCTGTACTCAGTTAGATTTCCTAAGATATATGGGAACTGGGACTATCTGCGCTATGTTTTTGTTGTTTTACATGCAGGTTCTGCAGAAGTTACGAATGTATACATGCACTGGTACTTTTGAGTCATTTTGTCTCCGAAATGCATATGCAGGGCTATGGCCCGGACTGTACCATAGAAATTCAATAAAATGTGTTATAAAAAAATATATATATTTACCTTCGATATTCCTGTCCACATGCGCTGCCTTACATTACTCCAAGGTGGCTGTGCGTGACATAGTAAATCTGATCTAGGGGTTTGCGTTGCCTTGCGTCGCTTTGCATGATGCAAGGGCAAATCAAGGCCTTCATAAGTCTGGCCCGAAGGGCTTTAGAGTTTATTGCACAGGATACTCTATCACCACACGGCACATGTCCCATCCATTGTTATGTGTAGTGCATTGAATGTAATGCATTTGTAATATGGTTGTAGGAAATCCACCTTTTCGAATGTGTTGCCTTTTGGTGGACCCTATATTTTTGCTGGGTTTAGTTCCCTGCTCACCAGTAGTAAAATGCCTGTGCTCCTCTCCGTTTTACGGAGGTGAAGAGGCAAACAAAAAGATTGTGCACTGTCAGCAGTCTCCGGAGGGCACCCCTCTGGATGGGGAAAAGGGGGACCATGGACCCCCCAGATATTGCCCTGCAGGTGGATGCTGTCACTCACTCCACCCACCTGCAGAGGCAAGTTAATACAATACATAAGATATATACAAACAAAGATACATCATTCCAAGAGTTACATTGAGGGTCAAATAGCAGATGCACACACGTCAGCCAATAGTCACAGAATTTGAGACACAGTTCAGTGGCGATTAATGGTAACAGGGAATTCAACAAAATCACTATTAGTCTATCGAAAGTTCTTCCAACAGTAATAGTCCATTCGTTGTAATATGTTGTGTATGATGGTAAGAGTGTCTATGTTGTTGATGTTTCGGTCTCTCAAGGCTGAAAAGTACGCAATACCATTCTCCAGAACAAGATATTGATAATGCAAACAATGACCGACCCTTATGAGAACCAAGTATTAATGAAGTGGTAAATTAAAATCCAAATAGCATCAAAGATTCATAATTAACAAATCTGTATGGACTAACCAACAAGTGTATTGTCCAGTAATCAATCCAAGCAGTTACACAGAGCAAGAGTGATTCAGCATAGCGCTGCCTTGTGTTACCTTGTGTCAGGTAGGCGTTACATGGGTGGAGCGTGGGTGTTTCTGTGCATCCACCCATGTATTTTGAGGCAAACCCATATGTACAAAGACTTGTAAACATAGGTTTGCTCCAAAATGGTGTGCCTACCTAAGGTTGGCATAACGATTAGAAATATGTTTATTGCTCCTCGTTTTTCCCTTTTTGCATGTGAGCTGCATTTTGCAGCCCATATGCAAAAAGGAACTAGCCTCAAAGAATAGTTTATGTGCAGGAAGGTATTCCTTTGTGCACAAAAACTATTCCGACCACAATGCAGGCACACTTGCAATAGGATGCAAGGGTGGTAAGGTTGGTGCTAGGCAGCCATAAGTGCACCAGTGCTTGGAGAGAGCAAAACTGTGCCATATCTTTTAAAATATGGCACAGTTTCGCTCTTCCCTTTTCACAAAACACAGTGCAGCAACTTTACTTGCTGAACTTTGTTGTATAAAATATTAGTAAATATGCCCCTCTGTGTCTAATGCTTGGTACAGTGTCTGTGTGTCACTTGTACCTTGACCATCAGCCTTCTACCTTCACAAGATCTCTATAAAAAGAGGCCTGATCTAAGCAATGACTATACCTACATGTCTCTGTCTCCCAAAAGTCCTAATACCCTATCAGTGCCAAGTGAACCTTTACGAACATCTCCCCATGGCAGCCATCTGAGCATCAGGGAGTCCCATCTTTCATGTGCCTTTAGCACACTTAGGGGTCGATTCCGATCCCGGCCAGAAGCGCACCTAACACTATTCGTCCGGAAAAAATACCAGCCGAACGCGTGTTTCCCGAACGATTCGAACAGTCGTCCGAACGAGCAAGTACGATGCGCATAACTGCTCAGATTCCGAGCGAGCCGTACTTACCCATTCCAGCTCCAGTTCCCCGCCCGAGCCGGATCCGTAAACGCCGAATTGAGTCGCACGGAAGTAAATGCACAGCACCATCCGGCCGGACTACTACGATGCGCCTTCCGTACGCGCCGAACCCGTCGCTACGTCCGGCACGTCAGAGCATCCGGGAGAGCTGCACATAAGCTCCGATTCGCGCCACAAGACGATCCACGGCTACGAGACGAACAAGCCGGCGACGAGTACGAGTCGAAGCAACGAGAAACCCGAACGAGACGAACCAACCATGAATCCCATCGCGCAGGTCCTACCAATACTCTACATCTATTACCGGAACAGGTACGGACGCGTACGGCGCAGACGGTAAGTCAAACACCCATTACACAAACAAACGACACGTACCCGACATATGTCACACACACATAGGGATGCAGAAATGACGCACACCAGCAACAGCAGAACCATAGGGGCGGGATGGCTAACACCAATGCCATACACACCCATAGGGGCCTGGATGCCTACCACTACCACCACCCCTACTCAGGGGGGGCTGGATGCCTACCACTACCACCACCCCTACTCAGGGGGGGCTGGATGCCTACCACTACCACCACCCCTACTCAGGGGGGCTGGATGCCTGTCACTACCACCACCCCTACTCAGGGGGGCTGGATGCCTACCACTACCACCACCCCTACTCAGGGGGGGCTGGATGCCTACCACTACCACCACCCCTACTCAGGGGGCTGGATGCCTGTCACTACCACCACCCCTACTCAGGGGGGCTGGATGCCTACCACTACCACCACCCCTACTCAGGGGGGGCTGGATGCCTGTCACTACCACCACCCCTACTCAGGGGGGGCTGGATGCCTACCACTACCACCACCCCTACTCAGGGGGGGCTGGATGCCTGTCACTACTACCATCCCCACACATAGGGGGATGGATGCCTACCACTACCACCACCCCTACTCAGGGGGCTGGATGCCTGTCACTACCACCACCCCTACTCAGGGGGGCTGGATGCCTACCACTACCACCACCCCTACTCAGGGGGGCTGGATGCCTACCACTACCACCACCCCTACTCAGGGGGCTGGATGCCTACCACTACCACCACCCCTACTCAGGGGGACTGGATGCCTACCACTACCACCACCCCTACTCATGGGGGCTGGATGCCTACCACCACCCATACTCAGGGGGGGCTGGATGCCTGTCACTACCACCACCCCTACTCAGGGGGGGCTGGATGCCTACCACTACCACCACCCCTACTCAGGGGGGGCTGGATGCCTGTCACTACCACCACCCCTAGTCAGGGGGGGCTGGATGCCTACCACTACCACCACCCCTACTCAGGGGGGGCTGGATGCCTGTCACTACTACCATCCCCACACATAGGGGGATGGATGCCTACCACTACCACCACCCCTACTCAGGGGGGCTGGATGCCTACCACTACCACCACCCCTACTCAGGGGGCTGGATGCCTACCACTACCACCACCCCTACTCAGGGGGCTGGATGCCTACCACTACCACCACCCCTACTACTCATGGGGGCTGGATGCCTACCACTACCACCACCCCTACTCAGGGGGGGCTGGATGCCTGTCACTACTACCATCCCCACACATAGGGGGATGGATGCCTACCACTACCACCACCCCTACTCAGGGGGGGCTGGATGCCTGTCACTACCACCACCCCTACTCAGGGGGGGCTGGATGCCTACCACTACCACCACCCCTACTCAGGGGGGCTGGATGCCTACCACTACCACCACCCCTACTCAGGGGGGCTGGATGCCTGTCACTACCACCACCCCTACTCAGGGGGCTGGATGCCTGCCTCTACCACCACCCCTACTCCGGGGGCTGGATGCCTGTCACTACCACCACCCCTACTCAGGGGGGGCTGGATGCCTACCACTACCACCACCCCTACTCAGGGGGGGCTGGATGCCTGTCACTACTACCATCCCCACACATAGGGGGATGGATGCCTACCACTACCACCACCCCTACTCAGGGGGGGCTGGATGCCTGTCACTACCACCACCCCTACTCAGGGGGGGCTGGATGCCTACCACTACCACCACCCATACTCAGGGGGGCTGGATGCCTACCACTACCACCACCCCTACTCAGGGGGGGCTGGATGCCTGTCACTACCACCACCCCTACTCAGGGGGGGCTGGATGCCTACCACTACCACCACCCCTACTCAGGGGGGGCTGGATGCCTGTCACTACTACCATCCCCACACATAGGGGGATGGATGCCTACCACTACCACCACTCCTACTCAGGGGGGGCTGGATGCCTACCACTACCACCACCCCTACTCAGGGGGGGCTGGATGCCTGTCACTACCACCACCCCTACTCAGGGGGGCTGGATGCCTACCACTACCACCACCCCTACTCAGGGGGGGCTGGATGCCTACCACTACCACCACCCCTACTCAGGGGGGGCTGGATGCCTACCACTACCACCACCCCTACTCAGGGGGGACTGGATGCCTACCACTACCACCACCCCTACTCATGGGGGCTGGATGCCTACCACCACCCATACTCAGGGGGGGCTGGATGCCTGTCACTACCACCACCCCTACTCAGGGGGGGCTGGATGCCTACCACTACCACCACCCCTACTCAGGGGGGGCTGGATGCCTGTCACTACCACCACCCCTACTCAGGGGGGGCTGGATGCCTACCACTACCACCACCCCTACTCAGGGGGGGCTGGATGCCTGTCACTACTACCATCCCCACACATAGGGGGATGGATGCCTACCACTACCACCACCCCTACTCAGGGGGGGCTGGATGCCTACCACTACCACCACCCCTACTTAGGGGGGCTGGATGCCTACCACTACCACCACCCCTACTCAGGGGGGGCTGGATGCCTACCACTACCACCACCCCTACTACTCATGGGGGGCTGGATGCCTACCACTACCACCACCCCTACTCAGGGGGGGCTGGATGCCTGTCACTACTACCATCCCCACACATAGGGGGATGGATGCCTACCACTACCACCACCCCTACTCAGGGGGGGCTGGATGCCTACCACTACCACCACCCCTACTCAGGGGGGGCTGGATGCCTACCACTACCACCACCCCTACTCAGGGGGGGCTGGATGCCTACCACTACCACCACCCCTACTCAGGGGGGGGCTGGATGCCTGTCACTACTACCATCCCCACACATAGGGGGATGGATGCCTACCACTACCACCACCCCTACTCAGGGGGCTGGATGCCTACCACTACCACCACCCCTACTCAGGGGGGGCTGGATGCCTACCACTACCACCACCCCTACTCAGGGGGGGCTGGATGCCTACCACTACCACCACCTCTACTCAGGGGGGGCTGGATGCCTACCACTACCACCACCCCTACTCATGGGGGCTGGATGCCTACCACTACCACCACCCTTACTCATGGGGGGCTGGATGCCTGTCACTACTACCATCCCCACACATAGGGGGATGGATGCCTACCACTATCACCACCCCTACTCAGGGGGGGCTGGATGCCTGTCACTACCACCACCCCTACTCAGGGGGGGCTGGATGCCTACCACTACCACCACCCCTACTCAGAGGGGGCTGGATACCTACCACTACCACGACCCCTACTCAGGGGGGGCTGGATGCCTACCACTACCACCACCCCTACTCAGGGGGGGCTGGATGCCTACCACTACCACCACCCCTACTCATGGGGGCTGGATGCCTACCACTACCACCACCCCTACTCAGGGGGGGCTGGATGCCTGTCACTACTACCATCCCCACTCATAGGGGGATGGATGCCTACCACCAACACCACCCCTACTCATAGGACGGGTAATGCATGACACAACCAGCACACTCCAACATAAGGAATGTCAGAAAAACACATCCCCCCAACACCATGACAAGCGTGTGTAGTCTGTGTCAAATGCCTACAACACTGAACATGACATTGAACATACAATGTGACCCCCTATCACATGTGTCACACATAAATGTGTGTGGCCTCCACAATGCAAGCAGACCATGACCACTGTGGCAATGGGGTCTAACACCCCATCATCACAGTGACCAAAAGGTAAGTGTGGGGTCCAAGGCTGAATCACATTTTGAACATTGTGGCAATGGGGTCTAAACCCCCATCATCACAGTGACCAAAAGGTAAGTGTGGGGTCCATAGCTGAAGCACATTTTGAACATTGTGGCAATGGGGTCCAAACCCCCATCATCACAGTGACCAAAAGGTAAGTGTGGGGTCCATAGCTGAAGCACATTTTGAACATTGTGGCAATGGGGTCCAAACCCCCATCATCACAGTGACCAAAATGTAAGTGTGGGGTCCATAGCTGAAGCACATTTTGAACATTGTGGCAATGGGGTCCAAACCCCCATCATCACAGTGACCAAAATTATAAGTGTGGGGTCCATAGCTGAAGCACATTTTGAACATTGTGGCAATGGGGTCTAAACCCCCATCATCACAGTGACCAAAAGGTAAGTGTGGGGTCCATAGCTGAAGCACATTTTGAACATTGTGGCAATGGGGTCCAAATCCCCATCATCACAGTGACCAAAATGTAAGTGTGGGGTCCATAGCTGAAGCACATTTTGAACATTGTGGCAATGGGGTCTAAACCCCCATCATCACAGTGACCAAAAGGTAAGTGTGGGGTCCATAGCTGAAGCACATTTTGACCATTGTGGCAATGGGGTCCAAACCCCCATCATCACAGTGACCAAAATGTAAGTGTGGGGTCCATAGCTGAAGCACATTTTGAACATTGTGGCAATGGGGTCCAAACCCCCATCATCACAGTGACCAAAAGGTAAGTGTGGGGTCCATAGCTGAAGCACATTTTGAACATAGTGGCAATGGGGTCTAAACCCCCATCATCACAGTGACCAAAATGTAAGTGTTGTCATGGAAAAAGCTGCAAATGCCAAACAGCATGGATGATTCCTGGTCACACAACAACAAACACATCAGTGGCATAGTAGTGCTTGTGTCCCATAGCAACATAGATTGGGTGAGGCAAACAGTGCAGTGCAAGTAAGACATACCTTTGGCCATGTGCAGACAAACATCACCCATGGGGGCTGACATTGTCAACATTCATCAATAACACAATGACAGAAGTGACCATCATAATGCAGACCCACATAACTGCACCAATGGACACACAAATGTAGATACCCTGTGGAGACTGTAGATGTGAGGTGAACAAATACCATACCATGGCAGCAATGGGACATACAAACCATGATTATTGTGCTGACTGATGACCTAGGAGTCCCAGGGACAGCAGGGGAAATCCACCAAACAACATACAGCCAATGGCACACTAAAGATATGCTAATGCAGTGGTGCAGATGCACAAACAGGCAGCCTCACACTGCATATCAAACACAACAGGTGATGGGGGGGTGTGCCAGTGTCCCCAGGCAACCACACAACACATGTGGAGGCCTGAATCCCAATTACACATATGTGTATACAGTGCCACACAAAAGTAACTCATGGATCGGATTCCCCTATGTGGGCAATCAGGCATTGTTAGATGAGAGGGAGCCCAAATTACACATGTCACACAAGCTTGTAGGAACAGCAACTAACACAGCAAGAGACAGACCCACCACAGCACTACCCCCAGGGACCCCACATTGTGGTGACACTGGCCTGCATGATAAACCCACTGTGATGACAAAGCTAGATGTCGTTCACACTGTGAACCACAGTCATGTGTCCTGAGCAACAAACTACCATCACACCTACACAAGCACAAATCAACCAGCACGGCCTGTCAGCCAAGGCCAATATGGAGGTAGGGGTCTAGCCGTGCAACAACTCTCATTTGCACACACTCAACACCACACACCTTGATCTCCACCAATGTGCAGCAGTGAAGCTCACATGGACTGGTGACATTGCACATGCACCCATGACAATCCCAGGGGTGGTGGTGGGAACTAAGGTGCAGAAACCCATCACACATGGCCAGTCAACAAGACTCGTGAATGTCTGACACACTGCACAGTACGCCGTACATGGGCATGACGTCAAATCCACACCAACCAATGGGATCCCGGCCACAGTCACACACCAATGAAGAAGCCAAGGTCACCCACAAAGAACACACATAGATAACTTCCAACATTGCAGCTCTGACCCTGAGGAGTGGCAGCAGTCACACACACAACGTGTCACAATCACTGAAAGATACCACAAACTGTAAATTACATGACTTGTGTAACCAACAAGTGCCAAGGGGAATCCTGACTGTGTCCCATCTGCGTTTGCCCACATCCCCAGCCCTGACAACAAAGACAACTAGGGATGACAACCTGATGAACATTAGTTTGCCATGCACCCACATCCCAGAGAACCCAGGGCGAAGATTTTGGGGGAACATAGGTCAACTCAGCAAGCATCACAAACAGGAACATCACTAGGGATCCCGGCCTGCGTAGCGAAATGGAAGTGAACACACACAGACATGCTCACACAACACACACCTTGGGCTCAGGCAATGTCACGGAATTACACACTGCCATGAGGGGACTCCACTCCTGTGTAAGGAAAGCTGTGCCATACGTTGTCTCTGCAGGGCTCTATCATGTCAGCAGAACACTTGGTCACTCAGTCAACAATTAGCACAAAATGAAGTCTCTCGTCACATCAGCCTGGTCATGGGAGTGTCACTGAAATCATCTGCACAGATCCAACACACATGTATAGCAAGTTACACTGATAACACAGATGAGTCCTTCCCCATTGATGCCCAAACTTGCATGTCCAGTGGAGATGGTCACACGGTCAGGGAAATAGACAAATTGAACAATGGCAAGCACAACAGATGTGCAAGGGTGTAAGCCACAGATGTGATATTGCAAATAAAAGTAGGAAATCCCATTGGCAAATATTGAAAACATGACACCCTCATATTGCTGCAAAGGATGACATGGATACACACCAGGATAGGACACATTCCCCCTGGACCACATGGGGTCCTGCACAGTAACACTTCATTTTCCTGATATCAAAAATCACCATCACTGCAGCAAGGGCATGGTTTGCATCATCAACATCATGTACATCTGAAGCAAAACCACTAGAGAACAGAAAGTAGCTTTATTCAGCATATGTGGGTGTAAAATTGAAAGTCCTGAAAAAACACAAAGGCCAATGGCCAGTCCATCAATAAAGTCCAAACAGGGTGACAGTGACAAATGTCACCCTTTGCTTGCCTGCACTGCTACGGACCAGGGACATTCCCCTCGGAGGGGCATACGGGGGGCAGGCCAGGCACCGCAGGGACAGGATCAGGGCTCACCAGAAGGAGGCAGGGAAGGGGTGGTGGGTGCTGGAGAGTCACTGACAACTGCAGTGGAGGTGTCTGACATGGTGTGTGCCGGCACAACTGGGGGGCATGAGTCAGATGGTGTGGGTGCCAGCACGACTGCAGTGGGCTGGCCAGATGGAGTGGACAGGTTCCCCACTGCAGTGCCCAAGTCAGACGGGGTGGTAGTGGACTCCACTGCAGTGCCTATCTCCAGGGGAGTAGAATGAGGTTCAGGTAAGGTGGGCAGGACAGAGGGGGAGGACACGGTCTCCACACCAGTGTCAAAAACGTGCGCAGCGGGGATATGGGGCTGGAAGAGCAAGTGGTAGGGGGAGAAGGCCGGATCATTTTGGGGATGGTGTATCTGTGGGTGGGGGAACCTGGGGCAGGGTGTGGTGGGGGAACCTGTGTTGTGGGGGCCTGAGGGATGGAGGAAGGAGATTGTGTGGTTGAGCTGCAGGGCGGTGGCGGGGTCTTGCTCTTTCGGGTCCGAGGGGACTTCCGGGTGGGGGCCTCAGTTCGTCTGTGCCTGGGGGAGGGTGTCCGGGGGTGAGGGGCACTCCCCTCTGTGTGGGTGGACTTCCTCTTCCCCCTGTATGCTGGATCAGCTGGATCGGAGGGGAAGAGGCCGAGGTCACAGAGGAAGAGCTGCTTTGTAGGTGGGGTTGCAGGTGAGGCAAGGGAAGGGGTCTTGGAGGGAGAGGTATCGGCGGACTGCAGAGTGACTGTGGATGCCTGTGTGTGTGTCTGTTCCCCATCCCCTGTGGGTGTGGTATCAGTCCCCTGAGGATGCTTGCGTGCACGTTGTGACTTTGTTTTGGGTGTTTCTGTGCTGCTCGTGTCTGTGTGTTTGGGTGATTGTGCAGGTGTGCATGTGCTTGGGATAGGTAGGGTGCCAGGAAGTGTGGATGGGGCAGAGGTAGGAGGGGTGAGGGACTGTTGGAGGAGGGACACTGCTGCCATCAGGGAGGAGGCCATGGACTTATTGCTCCTCTGTAGGGCATACATGCCCGATGAGATGCCCTCCATGAACGACACCAGCTGTGTCAACAGAGTGGTGTGTGCATGGAGGACACTGAGCAGTGATGTCTGCCCTACATGGCGCTGGCGAAGTAAGTACACAGACTCCTCACTCAGGGCAGCAGGGGTCACAGGGGCAGGGGGTGTGGTGCCTGGCACGAAGGATACACGCTCCCAAACACGGGAGCCTCCACGGACCTCTGGAATGGGAGCCGATGGGAGGGCGGTGGTGGTGGTGGTGGTGGTGGTGGTGGCGGGGCCAGACATACTAGCTGGGGTGTGGTGGCTGCTGACACCCGCCTCCACAAGGGAGTCATCCTCCGAGCTGCTGTGGTCCTCAGCTGAGGTGGATGGTGCTGAGGACTCCTCGGTGTGGCTCCCCTCGCCCTCCGTGCCACTGGGTCCCTCCGACCACTCATCGGCTGCTGACCCAGTCTGGCTCTGCAGCTCCTCCTGGTCCGTGGAGCTGTCCCCTCCTGTGGCCGTGGATGTATCTGCAAACAATTAGGGAAACAGACAAACATCAGTCACCTGCACTGACCGCACACACCACAGTAAGTACAGCACATTACAGAGCAAGCCCTGGCATCCTTAGTTGAACATTGCCAAAAGTGCTCACACAGATTAGGAGAAGCCAATTGTCAGTCTGATGGTCAATCATGGCACTCACATCCCTCCTGGCCTTGCGCCCATCTGTCTGGTGCCTGTCGGATGGTAATACCCCAGTGTGGACACATGCACCACCTACACAGTTGTTGGACATTGCAGAGAACACGGTGAAGTATGTGAACATGCACACATCACATCTCTTGCCACTGAGTCAGTACAGGTGTCCGGTAAAGGGATGGCCAGAGTCTAATTTGAAATGCATGTGATGCATACCAGCACCAGACACCATGATGCACCCATGTCCTGATAGTCAATGCCACGATGGGGTGCATGTAGCACATGTCACTCCCCTGCAGGATCACTCTTAGGAAGTTTAATGCCATGGCACAGGCATGCCTGCAAAGTCATACATCACTGTCTCCAGTCACATGGGCAGGGCAGCCAGCCAACAACAGTCTGCACTGTGTCACAATCCTAGGTCATGGGGAATGCAAGTTCTGTAGCTGACAAGTGCACATGTCCATCCCCCACAAACCACATCATCTGAACTCTTATTTGTCCACGTCATACCAATTGGACATATGGGAGACATGAAACACAACTCTCTGAACCTGAGCACCTCACAGTCTGCTGTGAATGAAAAACAGCTGCCTGAACTTCACAGTCACATACACCAGTCTGCACAGTCAAGTGATCAAACACCTATATGTCACACAAGTATCGTCTCCTATGGTCACATCTCAGATGGCATGCTGAGCCCTAACCGATAAACACCCCAGTAGTCCTGACAACGAAGCCACAGCACAATGACACAGAGGCAGACACCTGAGGGAACATTTCACTGAGCACAACGTGTCAGCTGATACACGGGAGTGGGAGTACAGAGTGTATTGTATGCCCTGGAGTAGGCATGACTGTCCTGCTCCACGTGAAAGAGGGATGAGCCCTGGACAGTAGGCAGGTGGCTAAGCATGTGTGACACACTTGATATACATACTCCTAAGGCCCAAACATTGTTCCCACCCGCAGCATGGGGGTGTGCCAAATACCCCAGGCACATGTGGTGAGTCAGATCAGCAATTGGACCACATATCAAAGTTACACGCAGATTACATGTCAGAACTCAGGCATTGTGTAAGCAATTTACCCACCCATGAAGCCCACCACAAAGTTACGGGAACAAATGCTGTCCCCCACCTTGAGCTAAGCAAAATGCGAGGACATAGTACCCAAGTGACACAATTTCCTGACTGTAAGGGCCACACCTGGGTATCAGATGAGGAGTGGGCATGTCACAATTGAGGGACATGGGTCCTGGACCACAAGACTGATGTACTGTGGAAGTTTAACCAGGCCAGAGGAGGGCACATAGCATGTCAGACAAAGTTCACAGTGCAGTCATGGACTCACCCCCTCCTTGCTGCTGTCTGGCCTTCAGCTGCCCATCCAGGTCAGGGAAGACCACCGCCAGGATCCTGAGCATGTGGGGGGTCAGGGTCCGGTGTCCGCCCCTCCTGCGAGGAGGCGACAGCTTCAGCTGGACCCTTGCGATCCTCCGGGTCCAGCCCCGAAGGTCCTGCCACCTCTTCTGGCAGTTGCGGATCCGGCGCTTGTAGACCCCCACGGATCTTACTGCCCGGGCGATGGTCAGCCAGATTTCCTGCTTCTGGTGGGCATCAACCTGTGAGGATGACAAAGTGAAAAGGCCATTACTACACATGCAACATATCCGTGCATCACACATTTGGATATACATGTCTCAATCACAGGGGCACATGATGTACACAGGCAGTGCAACGATGGCTATGAACAGTTTGCCAGCAGTTACTACATGGTATCATTGCCTGGGAAGTAAAACCTTGTTGCAATGCACTGTTACTGCACTATACCTGTTCAGTGCATGTAACTACACACTTTGGGGGCTGACAACTACTCAGTGAGCATGCTAGCCAGTGGTGTGCACACTGTAAGTCTTGCTAGTCAGACAACATGCACAATTAGTAAGGCAGTGGACAGCACACTCACCTGCTCCCCTGGTTTCCCATACAGCTTGCTGTACTGTGGAAGGAGGCTGTCCAGCAGGGCCTGGTTCTCCTCAGTGCTGAAGGCTGGGGCTCTCTCCACAGTACGTGCCATTGCAGTAGCCAGAGGATGCAGAGACAGCAGCAGTGTTGGTGGCAGATGTCGTCCTGGAGCATGTAGTGCAGGCAAGTGAGCTCTCAGGGGAACAGCCAGCATTATATGTGTGCTGCAGAGGCAGATACTGTCCCATGTGTCCAAAGTGATAGGTCCAAGTCGTTTGCATCTTCTGAATCTGGCCAATCCATGGAATTGCACCACTTATACACGCCCACAGCATCCTTCAAAAGTTCAACTTCATGACACCCATGAATTTGCAACATTGTTGTGGGTGGCCAACTGAATTCACTGCATCAGACTCGTTAAAGCTTCGAAAACGCGTCCGTTGCCATGCCAGGCCATAGCCAATGCGTGCGCACCGATCGGTCCATTGCTGTACAACGCGTATTTCGAAAAACAACGCGTACCTGTTCACATCATATGCAATGTCCAATGTGTGCGCACCGATCGGTCCATTGCTGTACAACGCGTACCCGTTCACATCATATGCAATGGCCAATGCGTGCGCACCGATCGGTCCATTGCTGTACAACGCGTACCCGTTCACATCATATGCAATGGCCAATGCGTGCGCACCGATCGGTCCATTGCTGTACAACGCGTACCCGTTCACATCAAATGCAATGGCCAATGCGTGCGCACCGATCGGTCCATTGCTGTACAACGCGTACCCGTTCACATCATACGCAATGGCCAATGCGTGCGCACCGATCGGTCCATTGCTGTACAACGCGTACCCGTTCACATCATACGCAATGGCCAATGCGTGCGCACCGATCGGTCCATTGCTGTACAATGCGTACCCGTTCACATCATATGCAATGGCCAATGCGTGCGCACCGATCGGTCCATTGCTGTACAACGCGTATTTCGGATGACAACACGCATCCGTCCACATCATATGCAATGGCCAATGCGTGCACAGGGATCGGTCCATTGCTGTACGACGCGTCCCTGTACAAGTCACTCGCATATGTCACCATGGTTGTCACTGGTGAACGTATGCCAGCCACATTTACTTGCCAGGGACTCAGGGGCACACCTACAACACCACAGCCTGTCCACACTGTATCCTAAGGCATGTAAGGCTGCATTTCCCTTTCTGTGTATGGGGGGAAACATGTGGTTTTTTGGGTGGCACTTGGGGGCAGCCACTCCCAGGCTGTGCACGTGTTCATGGGGACAGAATCCTTTGTGTGTTGTGCACATGACCACTGTGATGTGCAACTGTTCATTTCAGAGCATGTGGCATGGTCACATTTCCAGGTTGTGTATGTGTATGTCATGTCACATACCACCTGAGTCCCATGTGGGAAGGTATGTACGTCACAGGGTGACCCATTGCCACAATAGTGATGGCCCTCCACAGTCTGTGTGCATGTTGTGTTTCCGATGTCTCTGATTCCATGTGCACAATGGGAGACAGTCTCCACATCCACGTTGTTTGTGCATGGACTTTGATGTTGTGCGTGTGTGTGTCACAGACGTCCATGCCTGTCCTGCAGAGGCAACAGGGGCCACTACCTGTGGGAGTCATGGTTGTTTTGCTGACGTGTACATGATACGCCATGTCATGCCAGTGTCCATGTGGCAATACAGGGTCCCTGGGAATCAACCTGTCAATGAGCTGTGATGCCTGGGGCACATCTGTCCTCACATGTCACTGTGGTGTGTGTTTGGAACGTGACAGCAGTTCATGGGTACTGTGACACAGCCTAATGATATCCCATAGTACAACCTTGAACTTGTTGTCAACACATGTTGAACTGTGATGTTGGATGTTGGCCATGTAGGTGCCATACATGTCCTTACAGAACGGCACACACATCAGGTACTTGTGTCTCGTATTGATGTATCATGTGATATTGAGTATGGTCTATGCCACATTTGTGGGGTGACTGACAATCTTTCTTTGTTCACCTATGCACTGCAGGGCACCAGCTGTCCATAGACCATTCCCTGACCTTGCAACGATGGTTGAACGTGACTGCATCCGACGGTACCGCTTCAACAGGCCGCTGATTGAGGAATTGGCGGTGCGGTTGGCCCCACATTTGGAACCTGGCCGGCCATACCCTGCAGCGCTGACCCCCAAGGTGAAGGTGATGGCAGCCCTACACTTCTTTGCCACCGGTACCTTTCAACACACTGTGGCGTCTGCTGGTGGGATGTCACAGACCATGTTCAGCCGTGTGCTACGCGAGGTTTTGGAGGCAATGTTGAGATACCTGAACCAGTACATCTATTTCCCTAAACGTCAACAACTCACTGACGTCAAGAGTGACTTCTATGCCCTGGGGAGGATGCCACATGTCATTGGCTCCATTGATGGGACACATGTGGCTTTGGTACCACCACAGGCACATGAGCAGGCATACAGGAACAGGAAACATTACCATTCGATCAATGCTCTGGTGGTATGTCTTGCAGATATGAGCATCTCACACGTGTGTGCCCGTTTCCCCGGTTCTGCACACGATGCCTACGTGATGAGGAGTAGTCGCATCCCGAGGATGATGTCACAGATGCAGAACCACCGTGCCTGGCTTGTCGGTGTGTACTGACTTTGTACCATTGTGTGTGTTCTGCCCTCTTTTCCAACTCAGCTAATGTGCAATTGTATGTATGTAGGTGACTCCGGATACCCCAACATGCTGTGGTTGCTGACACCCCTCAGGAACCCTGTGACACCAGCCCAGATGCGCTACAATGAGGCACATGGTCGGACCAGGAGAGTGATCGCGCGGACATTTGGTCTCCTGAAGAGCCGCTTTCGCTGCCTAGACAAGACAGGAGGGGCCCTCCCATATGCCCCAGCAAAGGTGTGCAAGATTGTCATCGTCTGCTGCATGCTAGACAACCTGGCAGTGCGGAAGGAGTTGCCTCTCATCCTGGATGACGATGACCAACATCCGCCACCTGTGGAGGATCCTGGCCTGGGCCACGATGCCAGTGATGATGATGATGATGATGAGGGTGATATCCGCACACAGCTCATCACCAACTTCTTCAGCTGAATGTGAGTATCCAGAGATGTCATGTCAATGATGTGAGTTTGCATGATATGTGTTGGTGGTGCTCTGGTGCTGTTTGAGTGTGGGCATGTGCTACTTGACTGGATGCGTGCAGCGATGTGTCCTTACAGGTGGTCTGTACTCCCCAACAGTGTTGACATGCTAACTTGGTTTTGTGTGGGTATCTTGTGACATGTATTGGGCATGAGTATTGCAGTTCTGTCCTGTTCCTCAGTGCTTTTGACTGTGTGTCATGTCTGTCCTTCACAGGGTACTTTCAGAGTGGTTTGGTCTAGTCGGATCCCCCGACACCATGATTCAGCTTCCAGGGTGGAAGCAGTCGTTTCCCTACAGGTGATGTGCCACACACCCCTGGACTTTATTTCTTCTACACTTGTTGACTGTGTGGCCACTGCCACGTGGGATTACCTTGCATTTGTAGTGGAAACAACATGTTGCAAATGTGTAATAAACCTGTGCTTCACTTTGGGATGTGCGTTGTCTGTGGTCACACATCTGACTGACATTTGCTTACTGCACCTGTGGGCTAGTTAACACAGACTCTGAATAGGTGTGGTGTCTGTGCATTCCACTGTATTTCCTGGCAACATCAGTGTAGGCGATGAGTCAGATGGCCCTGGTGTCTATGTGTTGTGTAGCCCTAGTGGTGTGTCTCACTCATATGTGTCACGTCGCCATGACTCACATGACGGTGTTGAACTTGCTGTAGCAGTTAGCATGCACAGTGTCATTTAGCAGATCATCATCTCCATGACAAAAACCATGTTGGAATCACAACAGAGGCAAGTATGGTGTATTAGTGAGTTTATTTACATACATGTGTGAGGATAGTGCACAGGATGGTGGGTGCTGTACATTGGGATTGGAATCCAAGGTTCCCAGATGAGTTGGAAGTGTTGGTAGCAGAAATGTCCTGAGTAAAGTCCACAGTCATATGATACATTGGTCCAACTTAAACTCCCCATGTCATGTGGGAGAGCTGTGTTGCATTCGACAGGGTGAACAGTTTGCACACAAAGGTGAATTTCCAGAACAGGTGTTGGGTTCCTGGGGGATGTACATGGCCAACGGCCTATCAGTTTTCCTTCCTCGGACGACCCCTCTTCTTTCGGGGGGGACCCTCACGTGCAGGCTGCTGCGGTGCAGAGGACTCTCCGCCAGAGTCATCCTCCCTCCCTGTGGCAGTTGCAGTTGTTGCAGCACCAGATGTTGTGGGCACACAGGGAGGTGTGCTGTGAAATTCCTAGGGCTACTTCATAACAAAATATAAAACCTTAATTGTATAAATGATGATAGTGACACTGAAATTGGAAAATTACAAAAAGTTTTTTTTAATAGAAAAATGCTTCATTAAAATGCAGAGGCCTAGTATGCATTTTTGCTAGATACATTATTTACATGGCCTGCATAATGAAATCAATCACTTTTACATATTTTATCTCTTCTTCTTTTTCCTGATATCCATATGACAATAATATATCAATCAAATTAATTTAAAAACTGGGTGGTTTCCAAGATGTCTCAACGCGCGTTTCGGCAGTAAAACTGCCTCCTTCAGGAGAGCCACCTCCAATTACATTTTCATCGTGAGAAATGCGAAAACCTGAAAGCAGGTTTACAAGGGATCTCCAACTCTTGGATTAGCGTGTCCCAAACACTGGTAAAAATGTCCGTAAGTTTCAGTCCCAGCGGAGTTAATACTAATAAGTGGATAAAATGAAGGTCACATGAGGATTTCCCTATGTGTACCTTAAGTAATATTGAAGTGCGGGAATTAGACGGGCTGAAATTCTTAGGATGTCAAATATGAAGGTTCTTAAACTTATCGTGGAAAGAGTGCCGGGCGGACTGTGATTCCCTCGATATAACAGTACAAATTCTTCAGGGCGATAAAACTATGCAGACAGCCCAAACGATGTCTTGCCGTAACGAGATGGTCAGGAAAATAGACGGACTCCATGCCAGACATGTGTGTCTCCACACGGGACATGTGTGTCTCCACACGGGACATGTGTGAGTCCAAGCGGGCATTATGGGCAGCCTGCTGCTGTTGAATGTCCTTGAGGATCCCCACTACCTGGCTGACCTCTCCGGTGCTATTCTGGTACGCATCAGCAATGTGTACAGTTGTGGGTCATCATGCAGTCCAGAACCCTCTGCAAACAGCGACCTATGCCTACCACCCCTCCCACCACCCCTGGCCACACGTGCGGGACCTGCGGTGGCACGCACAGGTGACCCTAGGCCCCCTTGGGGGTTGGTACTGGGGTTGTTGTCCGTTGCTCCACGGTGGGCCGGGGTCCCTGTGCTGTTGTCATTGGTGGTCCTTGGTCTGTCCGTGTCGGCGGGGGTGGTCTGTGTGTTGGCAGTTGTTAGAGGAGTGGGTGCAGGGGTGCAGATGTTGGTCCTGCTGGTGCTGCATGATGACTCACACCGGAGGTGCCAGGTAGGTCTTTGCCATCCGAGGAGGGCAGAGGCTGTTCCACACCAGTGAGCTCAGTGTCCCCCGGAGCCTGGGACAGGGACTCCTCATCGTCTGCTGCTGTGTCCCCATCATCACCTGTTTTTGGAAGAGACACACAATGTATGTTATGTTTCTACAGGCATCAATGGTTCAAACACCTGACAGTTGTGACTGTACCTCTGGATGCGGGCCTGTACATTGCATTGTCCTAAGTTGTCACAGTCAGAGGTTGATATTGGTGTAGCACATTGTCCTGCCAACCTGAAGGATTTCAATGTGAATGTTGATGTGTGTGCATGGCCAGCATTGGTGGTATTTGGTGGGCATCCGGCCCTCCTTCTCCCCCCAGCCCAGTTATCCCACCATGAAGCATGCCACCCTTGCAGTGGGTGCAGGTTAACTCCCAGGATGTCAGTTAGTGGTGTCCTGCTGTTGGTTGGTGCCCAGTTCCCAGCAGGGCCTTGTGCTCCCCACAACAGAGCACCATTGTCAGACATCTTTGAAGTGGCTTTTCACTCCCTGTGAGGTGTGCATGCTTCAGTGTGAGCTTGCTGGGCCATGTGGGTCAGGGATGTTGAGCTGTGACTACCACTCCCATCATGCTATTGCCTACACCCCCCTTCCCAGCATGCCCATACTTCCTTCCTTTTGACTCTGCTTCCCTGTGGGGTAGTGTGCCTGTGCTGACAGGATGGCTGACAGTGTTGTCCTGGCGTTTGTTTGGCTACAAGTCCCAAGAGTGTCCCTGTGCTTCACACAGCATAACCCAGTGTGGTTGTTCTTTGTGTGATATTTAATTAGAGTGTGAGGCATTGCATTCTCCCAGGTGAATTGTTTGGAGTTTGTGTTAAGGGGGTGTGTGAGAAAAGCTGCTGGTGACTATGGTCAGAGATGTCAGTCCTCCTTCCCACCCAGCCAGATATCCCACCATGGAACGTGCTTCCATTGCAGGGAGTGCAAGTTGTCTTTCAGGATTTCAGGCAGTGGTGTCCTGCTGTTGGTTGGTGCACAGTTCCCAGCAAGGCCTTGTGCTCCCCACAGCAGTATCCAGTGTCAGCCATCTTGTCAGTTCTTTTCCACTGCCTGTGATGTGAGCATGGTTCAGAGTGGTGTAGATGGGCCAATTGTGAGGGTGACCAATATCTGTGACTACCACTCCCATCATGCTATTGCCTCCACCCCCCATTCCCAGCATGCCCATACTTCCTTCCTTTTGAGGGGATTTCACTGTGTGTGAGTGTGACAGCAATGGCAAGATGGCTGACAGTGTGGTCCTGTTGTTTGTTGGTGCACAGTTCCCAGCAGGGCCTTGTGCTCCTCACAGCTGAGGCCAGTGTCAGACATCTTTGAAGTGGCTTTTCACTCCCTGTGAGGTGTGCATGCTTCAGTGTGAGCTTGCTGGGCCATGTGGGTGGGGGATGTTGAGCTGTGACTACCACTCCCATCATGCTATTGCCTACACCCCCCTTCCCAGCATGCCCATACTTCCTTCCTTTTGACTCTGCTTCCCTGTGGGGTAGTGTGCCTGTACTGACAGGATGGCTGACAGTGTTGTCCTGGCGTTTGTTTGGCTACAAGTCCCAAAAGTGTCCCTGTGCTTCACACAGCATAACCCAGTGTGGTTGTTCTTTGTGGAATATTTAATTAGAGTGTGAGGCATTGCATTCTCCCAGGTGAGTTGTGTGGAGTTTGTGTTAAGGGGGTGTGTAAGAAAAGCTGCTGGTGACTATGGTCAGAGCTGTCAGTCCTCCTTCCCACCCAGCCAGATATCCCACCATGGAACGTACTTCCATTGCAGGGAGTGCAAGTTGTCTTTCAGGATGTCAGGCAGTGGTGTCCTGCTGTTGGTTGGTGCACAGTTCCCAGCAAGGCCTTGTGCTCCCCACAGCAGTACCCAGTGTCAGCCATCTTGTCAGTTGTTTTCCACTCCCTGTGATGTGAGCATGGTTCAGAGTGGTGTTGATGGGCCAATTGTGATGGTGACCAATATCTGTGACTACCACTCCCATCATGCTATTGCCTACACCCCCCTTCCCAGCATGCCCATACTTTCTTCCTTTTGAGTGGACTTCACTGTGTGTGAGTGTGACAGCAAAGGCAAGATGGCTGACAGTGTGGTCCTGTTGTTTGTTGATGCACAGTTCCCAGCAGGGCCTTGTGCTCCCCACAGCAGTACCCAGTGTCAGCCATCTTGTCAGTTGTTTTCCACTCCCTGTGATGTGAGCATGGTTCAGAGTGGTGTTGATGGGCCAATTGTGAGGGTGACCAATATCTGTGACTACAACTCCCATCATGCTATTGGCCACACTGACTTCACCAGCATACACAGAATTCCTTCCTTTCAGTGAGCTTCCCTGTGAGGTGGTGTTCTAGTGGTGGCAAAATATATGACTGTGTTTGTTGGTTAGATTTGTGCCACTGCCTAGCTCTATTTGTTGTTCGGTTTGTACATGTTATGACACAGTTACATATCACTATGAGATGGCATGTATTGTGTTTATCTGACTAACATACACATCTTGGGATGATTATGTTTTGGTTGCTGTGGATTTGGTAAGGGTGCATGGTTTGACTATCCCCTTGACAGTGATGTGTGTGTATTGTCACACAATATTGTGTATATTTGTTGTGTACTCACCAGGCTCTGGGATGTTTGATAGTCCATATATGCTCACTGGTGGTTGGATGGCCCGCACCTTCTCCTCCCAGGGCCTGAGGTATACTGGTTTGGCAGGAGGGCCACTGCTGGTGCGCTGACTCAAGATGTAATCCTTCTTTAGTAGGTCCTTGACCCTCCTGCGCACATCATACCACCTGTTCTGGATGTCTTCCTTTGTGCGCAAACATGGTGATTGTGCGTTCACCCTGTCGACGATCCTCTCCCACATCTTGGTTTTCTGCGACATGGGGGTCTGTTGGACCAATGTACCAAACAACTGTGGCTCTACCCTGAGGATCTCATCTACCAGGACTTCCAATTCACTGTCTAGGAACTTTGGATTCTTCTTTGGGGGCATGGTGATGGGTGGTGGTGGGGATTGATGTGTGAGTGTGCAAGTGAGGGTGGGTGAGTGTAGGTTTTGCTGGGTGTATGTGAGGGTGCTATTTGTGAGGTGCTAATGGTGTGTGGCTTGTGTGATGGATGAGTTGTGAGTGTGTCTGTGGTTGCTGTCTGATGGTGTTCTGTGCTGGCAGGTCAGTTGAATTTGCAAAGGATCATGGTAGGGATTTGTGGCCTTTATATGGGTGGAGTTGGGGGTGTGTCTTTGTTCCATGTTTTTTCCCCACAGTATTTATTGGCTTTGTCATTGCTTGTTTGGCCCTTTTTTTTGTATTTTTCCTTTGTATTTTTTGGGCATGTAGGAGACGTTCTTCTGACCGAGTAGGACGCTGCAGTTGGCTCGTGCGAGCTTCTCCGAGTCATTCACGCTGTGTTTCTGCTATGTTTCATGTGCGGCGTACGCGTCGGTCGCGTAGTATTGGGTTGCTTCGGCTGGGTTTTGTATGCGTGTCGGTCGTGCGGCTTGGGCTCCGTGCGACTCGGTCTGGTTTTCCACGCATTGCATCGTACTGCGTGGGTCGGAGTTCGCGGGTACGTTTCGTTCGGGTTCATTCCGGGTGCGTGTCGGTCGGTTCGATTCGCGTAGTTTCCCGGCCGGATAGCTTGTTTCCGTGCGGTTCAGTCGTTCGGCTTGTGTTCCGTACGAGTCGGTCGTGAACCACATGCATTTCATCGTACTACGCAGGTCGGGCAGCGCAGGTACGTGTCAGTCGGACTATATTCCCGTACCGAGTCGGTCGGTATGTTTTCCGGCCCGAATCGGAATCGGTCCCTTACTGTCTTAAATGCAGCTCCTTCTAGTTTGCTGAAATAAGTTGCGGTGCCCCAGAATGTCTTTGGGGTCCATTCATCAGGCAGTGTGAGCATATCCAAAGGGTAACATTGGGATAAGCATGCCGCACAACTACAGCATGCGGTACATTGGTTTGATGACCGAGACAACTGGGAGAGGCGACTATTGGCGGGCACGCACCGGGAGATCCCCCTCCCGGAACTTTTTATGATGGGATCCAGGGTACCGGGGACTCTTCCCTATATCATAAGACATGTTGCATCGGTTTGGGAAATGGCGGTACAGAAGGTAGTTAAAAGAGCACCATACGCCCCGGAGACTCCGCTGTGGGCGGTAACGCCTTTCAAACGGATAGGGCAAGCAATGAATGTTACCAAATGGAAGGAGGGTGGCTGTCTTATGATGGGAGATCTATACACTGCGGAGCGGTTCATGACGAGGGAGGAAGCAGAGAATACATTTAAGTTAGGCAAGGGACAGTTCCTGCAGTATGCTAAGATATCTGCGGTGGCCAGAAAATTGTGACCAGCATTCCCACAGGAGCCACGGATCACAACAGTCTTACATATGGTAACTACTTTGACTGGGGCAAAGATTGATTTCACACATATATAGAGCACTCCGGGAAGATACAACCACTGATCCCCTACCAGTACACGCGAAATGGGACGCTGTATTAGACGAGCCCCTTACAGCAACGCAGTGGCAGAAAGTCCATGAAGGGGTCAAGCAGATAAGTTCTAATACATGCTTTCAGTTAACCCAGTATAATGTGGTACACCAGACATACCTCACTCCTCGAGTACTCCATAAAATATACCCGGATCGCGCTGACTAATGTCCCAGATGTAAATACTCGGATGCGCACTTCGTGCATATGGTGTGGGACTGCCCCTCGCTGGCGCGCTATTGGGGAGCGGTGATAGATACTCTGCAGACTGTCACGGGGTGGACCATTCCAGCCACTATTAAAGAGGTGTTGTTGGTTCTGCTACCCACCGCAAAAGCCAAAAAACTCACTAGGAAATGTATACAACTGGGCCTAGTCTTAGCAAAAAGGCGTATCGCAATCCACTGGCTGAGTCCAGATCCTCCCACGCTTGAGAGGTGGGCTAGGGATCTGATAGAGTGGGCTAACGCGGAATTAATTTGGATGAAAAAAGTCAGGAGGAATGACAAACTTGAGGAAGACGCAAGGGCTTGGTACCTCATGATTATAGATCTAACCACAGAAAAAGACCCTCCGGAGAGGGAGATGGTCTCATTACACTCCACTCAGGAAAGGAATGCTATGTCGACTATAACTGAGGTCCCCCCTGAGCCAGATAACAGCTTAGACGAGTGAGGTACACAATAAGATAGATGGCTTCCCAGCCCCCAGATGAATATAGCAACCCATGACCGGGGGTGGGAGGGGGTGGGTAAGTTCACAGTTATTGTTATTCCTGGTTGAAAATGTGATAATGACATTTGCGATTTGTGTGATACTGATCAGAGTTAAGAAAAGAAATAATCAATAGTCTTTGTTAAGTGATCATAGATCCTTGTGGACTGTAAACAAGAACACTGTATCTGTTTTGATATGCTTGTTTTGAAATGTACTATCACGCAACTGACAATAAAAATATTTTAAAGATTTTTTTTTTTTTAAACATTGGGATAAGCATGCAGTGGCAGAATCATCCAAGATCCCTAAAGAGCACTTCCAGATAGACTAAGGACTTTAGGGGTTGGTGGACAGGGTACTCAGGCAAAGCTCGGGGCATGTTCTGTTCATCGTTTTGTGGAGCGCATTGGCTGTAATGCACCTGTGATACCATGGATGGAACATCCACCACATTCTGATGGAGAATGAAGGTGGCAAGCAGGTCATAAGCAAGGCCAATTAACACCTATTCACTGGAGTTAGTAAATATGCAATAACTCACAAATGTAATGTAAGAAAATAAAACAGTCTAGGGGCCTTATTAGGAGTTTCGGCGGTCCTGGAGCGGGCAGCATGCCACCGCTCTGCTCCAGAACCCCAAAACTCACTGCTGCCCGCCCGCCAGATTACAAGTAATTTTGTGGTCTGGCGGGCGGGCATCATGGCGGTCCCGCAGCAGTGCTGTTTAAAGGCTCATTGTGAGCCTTAAATAGCACCGACGTGGGACCGCCAGTGCACGTTCCTGCATGGGAAGGAATGCACCATGTTGTGCATTCCTTCCCATGCAGGAACTGGGGGTGCATAACTACATGCCACCGCAGGAAGCTTGTTCCGCGGCGGTAGCAGCGGTTCAGTGGTGGTCCGACTGCCACACTTATAATACTGCGGGCCGTCCCGCAGTGTGGCCGTGGTCGGACTGCCACTACGACTATGGCAGTCCAAGGCCGTAGTCATAATAAGGCCCTCGGATTGGGGTACTTTTTTGGTGGAGAACTAATGGAGAACCGTAAGTACCATTGACTTGTCGGTAGACATGCTGTGCCACTAACTTACCATAATGGTGGACCCCATCAATCACAAAATGCCATTCAACAAAGAGGTGCCTTAAGTAACAAACAGCTGCAAACTCCTCCTTCGCCTGCCTAAGACCACTCACAGTTTGTTGACTGCTATTGTTCTGTAGTAGATAGATCACTGGAAAGTGTTACATGTTGTCTGCCATTGGCTTGTAGAACAAGCTCAGTACATTCAAACTAAAGCAGCCACAGCAATCTTTGATCAGTTGTGACACAGGACAAGAAACGATCTGCATTGAAAAACACTTGCTGGCTATGGGTGGATTCTTAATAAGGGTGTGTGGGGTTGGGCAACTTCAAACCCGCCTTCATGAATTGAACAACGGTGGCAGAGTTCGAAAAAAAGGTGGATTAAACAACCCACAAAATGTAGGCTCTGCAGGAGAAAAATCCAGCAAACGTATTCTTTGTGGCAGAAATCTCCCACCAAAACATTTTAGGTGGGAAATTTCACCTGATCTGCCAAATTCAAAAAACATTACACAGTGTGAAAAGAAAGGGCGGGGCTTTGGAGGGACAGTGCATTGTGCTGACACTACATGAGAGGTATTTTTACTCCTCTCTCTCCCCACTTCACAAAACAAAAACCACAAATGCGTCTGAAGCTGTCACTAATGTCTTGGGGCGCTTTCAAAACCTATAGTGGACATCGGCCGTGCAGAGCCTCTGATCACGAGCTTAAAATCCACTCTGTGCAGGGTTTTTTTTAGCTTACTTTGGGCTTCACCTTTTGGTACTGGCTCTTCTACTGCGACTGTGTGAAGGGAGTCGATATTGTGTGCCACACTGTGACGCTGAGTGAGTTTGCAGGGCTGTGTCACGTAAAGTCTACAAATTCTTTAAAGTGATGTGAATTGCACAACTTCAAAAAGCTGTGCACTTTACATCCCTAGAATGTAAACTTTGCACAGCCCTCTCTCACCTCAGGTTTAAGATACTTACCCAAAACAGCTGCTGGTTGAAATAGCCGTAGTTTATAGTGCTTGATACATGTGTGCAGAAAATTGGCACTTTGGGAGTGTATGTTGTAGGTTGGGGTGTGTATCATGCAATATGTCCTGTAATGTGTATGTAGTAGGTGGTGGCACATATGACGTCACCTATCAGGCCTTTGTTAGCTAGGATTTTAACAGACATCTATGGATTTGACCCCAGAGTGAGAAGATAGGTGAGTGGCCATGCATGGAGCTATTGGCGCCATGCTCTTGTGATTTATTGCTGTTTACCACTGTTTCAAATTTCTGTAATCAGTTTTTGAGCGATTATGGAAACTAGCTCATGGGAATCTCTCTGGTTGAACGAGCTATTTAGTGGCACCCTTGGGCTAGTGTATTGTTATCTCAGGCTTGAGACACACATTCCTACACACTATGGGCGCAACAAGAATCGCATCATGTTTGGAAGGCATGTGTACTGTTGCACATTAGCTTAAGGAACAATAAGTGGAGTAAGGATTTTATAACCCAGACTAAGGGCCTTATTACAACTTCGGCGGTCCGACTGCCAGACCGCTGAAGCCGCATACATTGCAACACCGCATTGCTGGTGGTCTTTAGATCGCCGCATTACGAGTTGACCATCGGCCCAGCGGTCCGAGGTCGGCGGTCCTTCTGCACGCCCCTGCAATGTGTGTCATGCACCATGTCATGCATTGCACAATTTGCACAAGCTAAGGTGCAATTGCAAGGGGGTCACAAGATGTGCCCCCATGCACAACCCGCCCCAGGCTAAACTCCCCGGGGGTCCTGTTTGGGGGCCCCTCCATGCCTTTCTGCCAGCCTTTTCATGGCGGTTTCACCGCCATGAAAAGGCTGGCGGAAAGGCAAGTCGTAATATGGACAGCGGTGCAAGGCTCGGCACCACCTCCATTTCTCCCCACTCTGCACACCGCCAGCACCGCGGGATTCAGGATGCTGGCGATGTTGTGGTGGGCTTGTGGCTGTCCAACCGCCAGACTATTAATCAGGTGGTCGGACCGCCTAGGTTACGGTGGTCGGATCCCCCACCACGGGTCGTAATAAGCTCCTAATTCACAAATTTCTAAATGAAGACATAAAGTGTAGTCCCTCTATAGATCGCTACAGGGATAACCGAGAGCGATGGCAGGAAAGCAATCTGCACCATTTTATTTAATTTATTTATATATAAAGTTTTATTTAGCGCAAACAAAACCCAAGAGGGTATCAGAGCACTTTACAGAAGATCAAGGACAAAAGAGAGGGAGACAAGTAGGTCCAAACAACAATCTGAATGTGCAGGATAAACGAGTACACAAGAGTACCGAAATATCGGAACACCGCATAAACACTATAAATGAGCATAAAAAAGCAATAGCAAAAAAAGGGGGTTCAAAACAGCCAAAACTGCAGCCATCTCTGCAGATCGGAAAGAAATGCACTGAAGCTTAAGCCTGTCATTCTTCTCAGGATGATAATAGGCAGGGCCACTGGAATTATGTGATTGTGCGGCTGGCTGTGGCTTTTTTGACATAATTATAGATTTGCCACATTTACCACATAATCCAGCATCCGCTGCATAATCTACAGATTTTAACAAAAAAAATGTTGATTCTAGCTCAAACTGTTCAAAAGCTACAAACAACGTAGCGACACGTTGCTGCGCAGTGGAAGGCCCTTTGCAAAGTTTGACTGGCCATCTTTCTGTTACCTATTGCTATAAATGGGTGTTAATCTGGTACTAATTAGGTGCAACCAATGCCCAGACAGTGTTAACAAGTGTAAAATGACAAAATAATTAAGGAATACAATCATAAAATGTGCTGCATTGTGCTGCATAATTTGCCTTTTCTTGGCGCACAATGTACTCCAGATTGCCGCATTATTTAGCCCTCCCCGCCGCATATTTTCAGTGACCCTGAAAATAGCGGTTCCATTTACTATGGCGACAGCAACATCGGTAACTGTACATAGATGTCCAAACTCAACGTCACTCTACCACCCAGCTGGCTTTTATGTAGATAGCTTGTTGACACTGATTGGTTAATTCTTTCACTTTCTCCACTATATTCCATTGTGGGGCCTTCACTAATTCCATGACAGCGAGGAGTTCTTAGAAACACCCCAAGCCCGCGTCACCAGCGTCACTAGCGTCACACAGGACAATGCCCTGCGTCCTGCGTGCAGAAGGTCCTCTCCAGCTAACAATGAGTGTTCAAAGGCCAAACAAACAAGTACCTTCCACACAAAGCCCTCGGCTCTGCCCCGACCTCTCCCTTGCATCGCTCCGTCTGCCAGCCCTCCGCACCTTCAGCAACTGGAAGAGCAGGACATTCAACGCTGCACCCTGTTAGAACGGCTCCGAGCGATAACTCTTCTCCACCGGTGAATGACGCTGGGACAGTTCCCCAGGGGGCGCTGGAATCATGATTATTAACAAGTATACAATTACCTATTAACACTGCACTGCTACAAAGGCACACAAAGTGGTGCAAAGTCTTGAAAGGGTATTGAGATTTTTGTGCTGGAAAAGTGCTTTTTTCCTGCTCAAATAGCGCTTTGCCCTACGAGGCACTACATTGGTGGTATTTGGCCGTTCCAGCACTAGCACTTATGTCTTTTGATTCACCAAACAGTTGACATATTCAATGTGTGCTGTACTGTACAGCATTCAATGTAATGTGTGGCATGTTTGAAAAATTGTCTAAGTAAAGGATTTTGTACTGGAAGGGTGTAATCCCAGTTCAAAACCTGTGCTAGTTATGACATACACACCTTTGCACCATAGTTCAAAGGAATGTGCATGCAACTAAACAGCATAATTGTGCGCCAGCAGAGGGGAAGGGGAAGCGGTAGCAGCAGGCCATGGCCGTATGCTCAAAAATGAGGAATTGCGATTTCCATTACCGAATCACAATTAGGAAATTGCAATTCCTAATGTACAAAAGATTTTGGCCCTTATTACGATGGCGGTCGGTTGGACCGCCGAACGCCATCGCAGCGGGCAGGAGACCGCCTGACAGTGAGTCGGTGGTCTCATCTGCCCAATTAGGATGAGACCGCTAGCACAGCGGTCGGAAAGTGCTTTTGTCTACTGTGGCTTGTGCTGCGGCCCTTTTCACTTTGTGCACATCCATGCACCGTGTGCCAGGCACCATATGGGGACGCCCATATGGTGCCTGACACACAGTGCATGGATGTGTGGGGGGGGCACTACATGTGCCCCCAGGGCCACTTAGCAGTCGCCCACGAGAGAGGGGGGCCCTGCTTGGTGCCCCTACAGTCCGTTTCCGACTGTCTCTTCATGGCGGTTGGACCACCATGAAAAGGGAGTCTGAAAGGGACATCCTAATCCCTATGGCGGTGCCTGCGCAGGCACTGCCTCCAGTGAAGGGATAGGATTCCGACTGCCACTCCAACGGGATCTTGTATCCTGTCGGAGGCGGCGGTCTATCCCCCCCGACCTCTGCGGTCCGACCACCTTCATCCAAATGCGCCGGTCGACCGATGGCCTGTATGTCAGTGGGACCGACAGCCTGTCGATGGCGGTCCCACCGACATTGTAATTAAGCCCTTTATTCTTAAAATGGTGATTCCTAGGGTGGTTGCAAACCGGCCCACCTCATTAATATTAATAAGGCAGGTCACAATTTGTGACCCTGTAGGAATCGCTGCCATCACATGGGTGGTGGCCTGCTGAAGTCAGCAGACCACTGTGTCTGTGATCGCTTTTAAATAAAGCTTCTTTTTTAATGCGGCCCGTTTGCCTTGAAGGAAAATGGGATGGGTTTTAAAAAAAGGAAATTAAACTTTTAAGTTACATTATGTAAGAGTAGGCAGTGGTGCGTGTATTTTTTTTTTTACATTCTTGAATGCAAATGCAACTGGGTTACTACCTTCTTGGAGTTGTCGGTAAAATATTAATGTTTTGTAACTGGAATTCAGTCAGAAAACATTATTACATACCACTACTAATCGGTATTTGAAAGGGACACCCTAAACACACCCCTTCCAAATACCGATTCGCAAAGCCAAATTGAGATTCAGTAACAAGTTACGGAATCGCAATTTAGCTTTTGTACAATACAAAATGCTTTTTTGCGGTTGCAAACGGTCTGATATGTAGTAAATATGACTCTGCCCTGCTCTCTCACCATTGAGCAATGCATCAACTTTGGTTACTGTGTTGCATTGCACTGTATTTAAGTAAATCTGCCTCCAAATGCAAACCAGCTAGTTAGCACCAAAGCGCAGCAAGGTTGGGCATGCTGTGCCATCTTCAGCACATGTGGTTCCAGGTCTCAACCTAGAAAGAGGATTTTCAACACTTTGACTCAGGTTTACAACCGCAACGGCCCAAATTTCCTAGTTTCTAATGCAATATAAATCAGCATCCCAATTTGCTTCTCTGCATTGTGACAGGGAAAATGGAGATTAGAGATGTATCTCCTAAGATTGTCCAGCTGCTGCTATCATCCCCTCTGCTTGCACTCTAACAATGCTGCCTTGCTCGATGGTGCGAGGTGAGTGTGCACTTTCTAGCATAGGATTTGTACTAGAAACATTCCCTTCCATCACAAATTCTTATGCCTACACAAACTCAAAAGGATATCGCACATTAGATTTGTGTTGTGCACAGTAGCGCACACACAATGAATGTTTTTTAAAAATAAATTAGCACATTTTCCTTTCTTTGTCCCTGCTTCAAATAGGCAGAAGGTTTTGACCAAAGCCATGTCTTTCTAACTCAGCAGATCAGACTTTGTGTCAAAATCTATGGGTTACTGATCCAAACCTTTTCACATAGTAGCAGAAAGAGGAATTTGCTCTGAGAAAAGGACATATTTCCAGCTCAAAATATCTTTTGCTCTTGATAGTAAGTAGCATGCGCCACTTTGCATCGCTTTGCACCCGCACAAACGCTTAGTAAATATGGGAGTAATTTTACAGCTTCGAATCCTGGCATCAGCCGATGGTGGCTCTAAAAACTAAGTGAAATGAGTGTGGTTGTCTCAAGGGTGAGTGAATGGTAGTCCAGCTATGTCTGTTCATGTGAGCATCAACCTGGGGATCAGCTCACAATCTTCTGACAGCGACATTGCAAGAGTGCAGTAGACCCTAATGCAAGCAAGGGAAGTGGACAAATATAGGACTGCCACCTTCCTCAGAAAAAATACGGCCCATTTTGGTGTTGTTTAAAAGGGCAAGAAGCTGTACTAGCGTATAAAAAGAGTCTAGGCAGCATTCGAATTCTTGGATGGGTTTCCATCTTGTATTTGTTGTCAAGTTCATTTTTCAAAGGGAAAAAATATCAGTTTTAAAGACTTGAGCCAATTATATTGTCGATTAGTTGTAAAAAAAAATCTATAATCAGGGTGCTTTAACCCCCTACATGCCTGGGATCTGGTGCCACTGCACCTGTTGCATTACTGATTGCTACTTTCCTGCATCCGCCCAATATAGCACCCCAGATAACTAAATGCAAAACACTATAAGCTGGTAAACTGACTGTGCAAAAATGGAGGCATGGCTGACATGAAAAGAACAACTGGAAAACTACTACAGGGCAGCACAGAGCGCACATGCTTACCACTGGATGCATGGCTCGCCGGACACTCCACATTTGTGTATAGAGAGGGTTGTGGCCTCCCCTCTACCCATGCCAGTATTACTGTTTAAACCTCTGGATCGTAGGACCGGGATATTAGACTCAGTGAACGCTACAACGCACGCATGGCACTACCTCCTGAAGTTACAGGCGGGAGCCATATTGTATTCCCCGCACACACCGCTGGAGTGGTGTCACTGGCTGCCACCCTGCAGGGAAAAAGGGGTTACACGTACGCTCAACTCAACAGGGGTGAGAGCTGTTGTGAATCTGTTTGAGGGGGGGCACGGCAAAGAGTTGGGAGGAGTTGGTGACTGGAGACGCAGTAGCAACTCCCCTTACACAATTTCAGTATCACAGAACACGGCACGCATTGTTACACATACTGGGAAGGGACTTGTCGGAACCCCCGGAACTGTCCTCCCTATCCTATGTTATCAAAGCTAAATCGCCACTCCGGATAGTGTCACAGATTTATAGGCTGTCCATGGCCTACAGAGTAAACCATTACACAAAAGCACGTCTTGCTTGGCAGAGGGATTTGGGCAGGGATATGGATGACGATATGTGGAAATTTTGCTGTACTAGTACGAAGCGCATTTCTTTAAATGGTAGACACAGACTGATTCACTTTAAATATTTAAATAGGATATACTACACCCCGGAGAGATTGCATAGATACGGTCTGAGAGATGGGGCGGAGTGTGAACGCTGCAGTGAACAGATAGCTGATTTTATACACTTGGCTTTGACCCAGAATTGCCAAGTTTTGGGACTTGGTTTTTAAGGAGCTGGGACAGGTGGTGGAACTGGCCCTCCCCCCGGAACAAGCACCGGCTCTATTGGGCTACTCCAAACAGATACCAAAAGGGGCTAGGAGGTTGGTGGACATGGGATTGCTGCTAGCTAAGCGTAGAGTAGCGATGTGTTGGTTGCGAGGCCCGACCCCTACGATAGCACAGTGGTCGTGTGACATGTTGTATTGCAGCACACAAACGGAGAATTTTAGTGACCTCCTCCCGCCACGTAGCAGGCCTAAGAATTTTTGGGCATTGTACAAAACATACACGGCCACTAGGGAGAGGGACACTACACATACGGAAGCTGATACATAGGAATTAAGTGGGATCAACCTAGTTGACTAGTGGCGCTGGTTTCGCGTGGTGCACGTACAATGTCAGAAGTGTAACATATTGATGCTATGTGGGCTCTATTCGTCTGGCACCTACTTGATGGTGTTCTGGGGAAGTGCAAAGCTGGAAGCTCGAGATGGGGAGGTGGGAGGTATGCTCTGCTAATAGAATGCCACGTGATATGCTATGCATGATAACTTTCAGAGATGTGATGTATGTAATGCAATGGATATGTGTCACCGTTATTGCCATGCTAAAAGACCAAGTCTCATGTTTGTATTTCATCAAAACTAATAAAGTGTTTAAAAAATAAATAAATAAAACTTCATCCTAGATATAACTCAAAAAAAAAAAAAAAAGAACAACTGGAAAACCAATAGGTCTCACCTACGTAAGAGTTATTAGCTTTGTGAATGGTTTTTTAGCCATGTTGTACGGCAGCACCATTGCTGTGCAGCATAGCTGGAAGTAAAAGTGCTATGACACGTTCAGTGCTGGCTGCATCATGGCTTTTTTTTTTTTACTTTCACCCATGGTGCACATTGCTGTACAACATGGCTAAAAAACACTGACAAAGTTTAATAGTCTAGCATAAGCTGCTGGGTAGCATAGCTGAAAGTAAAAAAAAAAAAGTGCTTACAAAGGCGCAAGCTATTTGGCTTTGCCAATGTTTATAAGTCATGTTGTATAGCAACGTATAGCAGCGCGGCTGCTGTGAAGCTTGGGTGAAAGTAAAAGAAAAACCAGTATGTTGTCATTGCTCACTGCCTCATAACTCTCTTTGCTGTATAACATGACTAAACAAAACATTGACAAAGCCAATAGCTCTCGCCTAAGCGAAATTTATTGGCTGTTCCAAAGCTTATCAACTGACAATGCCCATCAGTTGTGTTTGCTTGGCTTTCACTTGGACATGTACAATGAGTATAAAACTACGACCACCAGACACCTGTCACCACAGTGTTCGCTACTAATTCACATCCATGGATGAGGCACTCTCCTTAACACATGTACACTTTGACACTGCACAGGGCGCTGTATTGCAGGCTGCCAGTGAAGGCTGCCTGCAGACAGAGCTCATTTTGTATCCATTTAACAGCAGTGGCTGACGTGACTGCATACACATGAAGCGATCAGCAATGGGCAGTCCCAGCATGACCCCGGAGAGCGAGGGAGGGGCCCTGGAAGCAGATGCAATCCGAGAACTAGCTCACCTAAGCAGAGGAGCAGCAGTGAGAGACCTGGGGTGGTAGGGAGTCCTATTTCAAATCATACACATGCAGCCAGCAGGCCACTAGAAGAACAGGGCTCTATCAAGGAGTCTCCCTTGGGTTCCATTTACATTAACTGTTGACTTAAAAAAAAGGGCTATGACGCGGCCAGAACTGGCTGCGTCATAGCACTTTTTTTGTTATTGGGGAGGAGGCATGGCCAACATGGACATCAGGAGGAGGGTGGTAGGGAGCAAGTAACGTGAGGGACAGCAGGCGGAGGGCAGGAGGGGGCAAGCAACGTGATATACAGCTGAAGGAGGGCGGGAGGGGGCAAGCAACAAAACGGACAGCAAGAGGAGGATGGGATGAAGTAAACGACACAACAAACAGCAGGAGGGGGGAGCAAGCAACACAAAGGACAGAATGAGCAGTGTGGGAGGGGGCAAGCAACACCATGGACAGTGCACGGAGTGCAGGAGGGCACAAGCAACACGACGTAGCGAGCCGACAAATGCAGTCTTATGAAGTGCTCCCACAAGGAGAAAAAAAGAGCTCCAAAAGCATGAGCAGTGGAAGGACACTGGACAAGGAAGTAGTACTTGGGCCATGCTCCAGAGAATGGCCAAACACAAGAAAAGGAAGTCAAACCGGCATGCAAAAGAGTAGCAAGCAAACTAACAGCGGGCATAAAACTAACAAGGTGGCGACCTGAAAGGTAAAAGACCCGTCACTGATCATTTTTAGTGAACTCTGAGTCAGCAAGGTCCACAGGTAATCACAAGAGTGCCTTGATTACAGATTTGCTGACAGCTAGGTGGAATCCTTGATTTTGCTGGTTAAAAACGCTTGACTGTTGCGGAATAATAGTAATCGATATCAGCCTCCTTTACAATTACATTTGTGGCCAAATGGATTTCCTGTTTGTTTGTTTGGGGGATTAGGATCCAAGCTAAAGGTGGTATAGCTTGTTTGTGGCTGGGCTCTTACCTCCTCCTCTGCTTCTTCTACAGCAACACTGCGAACTCAGAGGTTCCATTGGGCCATGGTCGACCACTGAAGCTAATTGGGGCATCACATTCATATTTAATCCACTTCTACTTGGTGGGACAGCCAATCTTGGGAATGAGGGTTTTAACCAGGGGTCGTCTAGCCATTTGGTGTGGGATAATTCTCCTTGGGTCCAAAGGAGAGTCGCTCCTGGATATAACCAACTTCCACTTCTACAGTGCAGGAACAGCAGCCCAACATTCGAATTCTGAGGCCTCACTCATGAACAAATGGGACCGACTATCTCAGACCACATTCCAAGATTCCCAGGGCATGCCTATCTCATTGACCCTCCACCATTCCACTCCAACAAGTACAGGCCTCTGTGACCCCAGCCCCTCCTAGTCACTGCCTCCATAGATGTCACTGCAGGGCCCCTCTCTTCTAAAAGCAACAGCTTACCCTAGAACACCGCTCCAGATCTCCAGATTACAGTCTCCGCTCCCCCCTCTCCTCCCTTGGCACCAGCCCGACCTCCCACTCTGCATCAATGTAAAAGGAAAGACAGACTCAGGAACTGAAATGCTCTTCAATGCTAGATCAAAGAACAAGAATTACATGAATACCTTTGCCCTAATATTGGAAGCAGTCCTGGATCTCATTCATCGCATAAACCAGGCTCAGCAGCGATGACTCTATAAGGCATCATCAATAGAAACCACACAAGCAAGACAGTAGAAGGTTTAGCTGCCATCTTTAGGAAATCCTTGAAAACTGCCCACATTGAATACTTTGTGATGAGTGATTGCAAATCTATTCTAGTAAGGTGCTACCGGACTACAAACTTTGCCTACTCCTTCCTCCTGATCTATGGAACGTCTCCACGTAACAGAAAATTTAAGATGCCCGATTGATGCAGTGATAAAAACTCAAATATACCACCCCAACCTGTACATCCTAGGTGAATTTAATATCTAGTTTGTCAACTGGCATCTAACAACAACTGCATTTGTCTCACAAATCTTAGGGCCCTCAACCTTCGACAAGTTGTATACTCATTCTGCTGATCACACATTTGATCTCATTTTCTCTCCTTCTGCACAGGCCTTGGTAACCAGCAACTTCCCAGTAACCTGGAGAAACAATTGTCATTGCCTTCAAGATCACCCTTTGGGTCTACAGAACAAACACAAAGACAACCCATAACAGCAATAACACCTACAGACTGTGAAAAAAACGAAACCTGCTAGCACTGAACTCCCACCTCACCAAAACCTGACGAACAAGCGACCTCAGGAGCTGTCCACCTACCACAACTAGCTATCCGCAGGTCTCAACATCTAGATTCTATTAAAAATGTCAAACAAACCTAACTTTTAGAAAAAAAACAATGGAACAAAAACAAACTCAAGATCACGATAACAGAAATCTACAACACAAATGGAGGAAATCCCAGGATAAAAAAGAGAAAATTCTATTACATTATTATGACAGAATCTACAAAGTGGCAATCAGATGTACAAAAAGGACAACACTCATCCACATTCATAATGGATGAAGAGTGCCCATCCAAGGAATTACATAAGATCCGAGCAGAATTCATCAAACCAGAGTGCTACTATTTAGAGATCCCACACTCTCAAGCATTCTACAGTGAAATTTCCAAAGAGCTAATCTCAAAGTAAAAAAATGCTAGCATTCCTCTTCACAACAAGAAGACCACCACAGAGATAGACACAATTGATCAGCCATTTGAGAACATCTTGAAAGCACTCACTGATGGAAAGTTCTACAACTCTGTGAATGCAAGCAGGCCATCAAGAACATATTAGACCCAGCTCTCCCAGAATTCTTTAAAATTATTCTCCAGAAAACCTGCATCAAGAAAGTAGCTCGTTGCTTTCTAAATATATTGTTAGAACAAGGATCCCACTTCTCAAAAAGAAGAACTTTGAACCATCCAACCCAGGAAACTACAGAACAATTTCCTTGGTAAATTAATTAAAAGAGCAATCTTTGCCTAACTCTCCAACTTCACCTGGGAAAACAACCTATTTTTAGATCAACAGTCTGGATTAAGACCAGGCAGTGACACAGAATCACATATCATATCAATATGGGAGGACCTCAAACCTGCTGTTGACAAGAACATTGTGGCAGCACTGCTACTGCAGTGTTTGACATGGTCCATCACCACACACTACTACTCACACTTCAGCGTCTCGATGTACACAACAATGCTCTGAGATGAATTGCCTCCTGCCACAAAAACAGACGAAGCCTGGTTTTTCTGCCATCTTATATTACAGCACCCCACACCCTGCCCTGCTGTGTCCCACGGATATCCATTATCTCTTCTATTCAATATCTACCTAACCCCCCGCCAGACCCGACTAAACTCTTCAACCTGACATGCTAAATGTGGAGACTTGATGGCTGCCTCCACGTAACAGATGCATGCACAACGACTAATTACTTAAAGTACAACACCCCAAAAACGGAGATCATGACCTGCGGACAGCGGCACAGAAAACTAATTACAATGATATGCCTCGAAAACCCATATGTCTAGCCCGCCACAAAAAGAGAAGTGAGTAACCTGGGGGTAAACATGGGTTCAAACCTGTCCCTGATCGCACATGTTAACGAAATAATTAGGAACATTTTCTAAAGCATGAAAATACTGAAACTCATCTACACCACCTTTGAGACCAACAACAGCTAGAGTTATCCTCACCCTCATGCTCTCCAAGGAAGACTATTCCAATAGTCTACACCTAGGGATTGTTATTCCCTATGCTCAAACTACAACAAATTCAGAAGGTCTCGGCAAGACTTCTCCACCTACACCCAAAGGAACACATGTCAAGAGTCTTACAAGCTCTTCACTAGCTCCTTATAGCTAGGGGAGCAATATTCAGGACACTCTGCATCAAACAACGACCCTCCCATGAGAAAGGACCACTATATTTACAGCTGAAATTTAAATAGAACTCTCAAAATAGAATGCTAAGTTTGAGATGAGCACCGTAGATCACTGTACCCTATAACAAAAGGAAATAGATACGAGGTTCTCCATTCTCAGGGCAAGTGGCAAAACTTTGGAACTCCTTGCCAAGCAATATATGAAGGGGCAAATTTACTAACATTTTACGCAACGCAGCACTGAAACCAAAGCTGCTGCATTGTGTCAAAGGAGGAGAGCAGAACAGTGCCAATTCTACTAAGATATGGTGCTGTTTCTCTCTCCCACTGCGCTGGTGCGCTTTAAGCAACCTTGCACCATAGTGCAAGTGTATGTGAGTGATGTCCAGTATAGGTTTTGTACTGGAAGGGCACCCTTCCAATACACAGTATTATTCCTAGAAAGACTTTTCCAAGTTTGTACATGTGCTGTACAGTGCAGCGCATATAAAAAGTTGAAAAAGTTTGGAAATAAGAAAATTTTTCTCTACCGTTAAGCCTTTCTTGAAGAGTTGATGACACAAAGCCCTGTCTACATTTTTTTTAGTAGTTAGGGCTTTACATAAAAATTCATAGGTGGGTGCAGCTGAACCCCCATGTTCCACCCATGGTACGCCCCCATTTACCCAAAGTAGCTCAAAGCAGCACATATCTCTACTTTGCATTACTTTAGGGCTACTTTCCAGCACCAAACAAGTTTAGTGCTCAAAAGTAAACCCCAATTCTACACTTTCTGGTGGTTTGTTTCACCTTTCTGATGCAGGCCCAGTGCAAAGTGTTAATTAACCAAGTGGCGGCCGGCATGGTTTGCAGGTGGGGAGGCGGGTGCGGGCGTGCGGGTTGGTGCAGTGGGGACGACAAGGGGGAAACGGTGTGCAAGGTAAAAAAAAGAATAATAATAAAATACACACTTATCTTGCAGCGCCGAGTCCCGCGTCTCTGCTCATGCTCTCCTCGTCGGACTGAGGCACAGGAAGCACAGCCAGGCTCCCCTGACCAATCACAACGCTGCAATGCAGCGTTGTCATTGGTCAGCACCCAGGCTCCACTGAGCAATCGCAACGCTGCAATGCAGCGTTGTCATTGGTTTTGCGCGTCCTGTTTCAACGCTCAACCAGGGAATGGGGGCCTGGGCATGTTCTCCATGCAGGCTGTAATGCAGCCTGCATGGAGAACGGGGAAAGTGTGCATCACTGGTGTGGGCGGGACGAGAGGGCCGACCAAACAGTCATTGCGCAATTAGGAGTGGGCAAACTGCCTTCAATCCTGGCGTTGCTCTCATGCAGCATGAGAGTAGCGCCAGGATTGGTGAAGGCACTTCGCTGGGGCCCGCACTGAGCATCGAACTGCAGGAGGACGACGTGCAGTGAGGAGGAGGATGTGTCGCAGGTAAGTGTATTTTATTTTATTTTTTACCCACCATCCATTTGCCCGCCTCACCACTCCTCATAGATGCCAGCCGCCACTGGTCTGTGAACACTCTTGCACAACACGAAAAAACTTCCCACATACTCTCATCAGGGGCGCTGGAACTAGAGGTGGGGGAGATGCTGCAGCACCCCCATGATAGCCCTGTAGAAGTTCAAAAGGAGTCTGATCAAGAAAGATGCCTTTCATTTTCTCTATACTGTTTGCTGTGCTTTCAAAGACAGGTGTTAATGTCAGGCAATATATTCTGACAAATTGCTGCTTAATATGTGGTTTTTTAACATGTAGATTGGTGTTTACGTTTCCCAATGCCAAAATGAGTCACTTTTGCAACCTGGGGTACAGAGAGCGTGAAAGGAGAAGGGTGAAGTATGTCAAATGTTTTCTGACACACAACACACTTGAAATTCTTGTAAATGAACTTTTACAAATATTTGTGCCATGAAAGCAAAGACTTTATTAGGAGCAAAATAAACAGAGAAACTTTACTTGACTGAACAGAAACCAAATTTCCACGCCATGTAGGTTTTGCAGTAAAACTGCGTGATTGATGCATATTTAGTGCACTTATTTGGTGTTCTCCCAATGTCTGTCAATGTTTTAAATCCATTACTCCATTTTTGGGATAACATCTAATGGAACCTCACTTCTCTGGGGGCTATATGTACTGTACCTATGCGTTTCGTCCTCGCGTGTGGGACAAGAACAGTTGGATTGAGGTCTTCTTCAGTGTGATACCCTTATACCCATGTGGTACACACTTAGGTTAACTGCTGGAAAAAATCTGAGTTTATTGGCGTCTGCAAAGTGGGATTCCTAGTCCGAGAACCTCCGTGTGTACTGAGGCGTGCTTTTCCTTTGTTTATAGGTGAATCTCTTCACCAGTCCGTCTGCAGCTCACAAGACTGCAAACCAAGGCCCAGACTTACTAAGATTCAGCATCAGGGTTGCGTCAGTTTTGTGGTGCAGCCCGACACAAAATCCTTTTTTGCATTTACTAAGCCAAGCAAAGTTGATTTGTGTGGCTTTGCATGGTTTTTTAAAGACTAGGAGCCATATGTATCAAAATGTTGTTTTGCGATTCTCAAATAGCGATTTTTTGCGAATCTCTATTTGAGAATCGCAAAACGCAATGTATGTAGGATTTGCAAAAACTTTTGCGAATCCTACATATTCCTTAATTGCGATTCGCAATTAAGGAATACCTCCCCATTCATTCCTATGGGCCTATAGGCCCATAGGAATGAATGGGGAGACATTCGCAATTTGCGAGTACCCATTAGGTACTCGCAAATTGCGAATGCAATTTCAAGGATGCAAGGGTGTCAAAATGACACCCTGTTGCACCCCTGAAATAAGCATGGGTGCAGATGTGGCGCACATACATGCCCTAAGGGCATGTATGTGCTCCACATGGCACTGAAAAATGCAAAAAAGTGCATTTTTCACAGAAATGCGCAAATGACCACCAACCTGAAGTGGGTGGTACTTTGCGATTCCTTAAGCCAAAATCGCACAACTTGGGTGTTTCCTACATTGCATTTAAGGAATCGCAATTTGCGATTCCTTAAATGCATTCACAAAATAGGGAATCGCAAATTTTGCGATTCCTTATCTTGCGAGTGGGTTTTCCTTTCATACATTGCACACAGCTAAATTGCAATCGCAAACGCTGAAATTCTGCGAATTTCAGTGTTTGCGATCGCAATTTAGCTTGATACATATGACCCAAAGTAACGCAAGGCAGTGTATTACACTGCAGTATGTCACTTTTTATCGGTAGGCGTTATATATAGGTGGAGCATGAGCATTACTGTTCTCTCCCTTTCACACAATGCAGTGCAGCAAATTCCTTTGAAAGAAATGTAAATCTGGCTCCCAATTACATCGGCCGGCGGGACTGCGGTTTTCTGTGTAGATCGCTCACTGTCGGGGTGCTCGTGTTTCCTTCCGATGGATCATACACCATAAGGTATAAATGAATATGAGCTGGCCAGAAGGGTATGCGATGATTATTGTACCTGATAAAATCCGATACCCCTGGGTTAGGATTCTAATAGGTGCCATAGTCAATGCCTATTTTGAATTTTGGCTGGCATTATGGGGGCATAACCTGTGGATTTCAAATTAAAATCTACCAGTTCCGGTACTTACCAGGTCTTTTCCACCCCTTTAAATTCCAGCAGGTTTGACTTTCTAAAATGTAACAGGTGTTGCTAGCTTTATCACAAGTGGAAGTTGCCAAGTGCAATAAAATATGCACAGAGCGCGGCATCTGATTGCGACTAAATGACAAATGGGTTATCACTGACATAGACAGAGTCCTCTGGTTATAGTATTATCAGGGCCACTGAAATTGTCAGCAGCTCAGAGATGACCAGTTAACCTTTGCAAAGGGTCTGCCTCTTCATGGCACCACAAGTGGAACTTTTTAAAGTAACTTAAGATCCGTTTGAGCTAGAAACACATTTTATTGTTGAAATCTGAAAATTATGCAGCAGATATCGGATCATGTGGCAGTGCAGTACATCCATAACTAGCGTCATCGCGAACCCGCTGCTTTAGCAGCTACAACAGGGGGTGGGCTCTTTATGGGCCTTTTTGGTCTGCAACTCGACAGATAAAAGTTCATAATCAATACTATAAAGGAATACAGCGTCAATAGAAGAGCAAGGAGGAACAAAAGTTGGTTAAATAGAAAAGGGAAAGAAGGAAAGAATATTGAATGGAAGGAAGGGTAAAAGGAAGATACGATGTATGGATGGATAGATGAGTAGGTTGATGAATGAGTGTGTGGATGAATTAGTGGGTGAAAAGATGAGTGAATGATAAGGTGGATAGATAGGTGTAAATGGTGCAGAATAAAGGGATGGAGGGGTGAGTGAGTGAATGGATAGGTGAATGAACTGGTGAAAGTATGGCAGAGTAAGGGAATGGATGGATGCATGTATAGATGGATGGATGAGCGAGTGAATGGATAGGTGAATGGACAGGTAAAAGGATGGCAGGGTAAAGGGATGGATGGATAGGTGGATGGACAGGTGAAAGGATGGTAGAGTAAAGGGATGGATGGATGAGTGGGTGGGTGAAAGGATGAGTGAATGGATGGCAGAGTGGATGGAGGAGTCAATGAATGGCTGAGTGGATGGATGGGTGGATGGCAGATTGGATGGATGAATTATGGATGGATGAGAGAATGGAATGGTAGAGAGGATGGATTGATGGCAGAGCAGATTGATGGATGGATGACAGATTGGAAGGATGGAGTGATGGATGGCAGAGTGGATGGATGGAAGGATGGATGGTAAAGTGAATTTCTGGCTACTTGTTTGTCCATAACTAAGCAGAAAACATGGTGACCTCTGAATCCCATAATTCCAGTGGCCCTGATTATTATATAAATACAAATTCTTGGCGAAAATAGAGCTAAAACCATTCCATCAGATTTTAAAATAGTTTAACTGCAAATATACTCTAGTAGTGACATTTAGAAGTCGTTCAGTATCCTTTAGGAAGGGTATCATTCAGTGCTATCTGCCAACCCCAAGCAAAAATCAGGCTTCCTAAGGAACACTGAAAGTAACATCCAGTTGCACGTTCTGTGGAGGAAAAGCTAATGTTCCTACATCAGCATGTTCTGTTCCTAATCCCCGTGAAGACACAACCTTCTCTGACAAATAGGTACATAAATGTGGAGCTAGGTATAGAAAATCTAGACTTACATGTTGATATTTAAAAAAAATATTTTATCTTTGATATTCTGTCCCACTGAGATTGTGGGTTAACTCCTGTTATTGTCCCCTTAGAAATTAAGAGACCACGCGAAATGAGGCCCTGAGGGCCAGATTTATCAATGTTTTGCTTCGGCTTTGTGCCACTTAAGGGCGATGCAAAACCTAAGTGAGGTTTGGGTTGAGCGTGGGTGTACGGTACCCATGCATCCACAACTGATTTTGGCGCATTCCCAGATTTACCATTAGTGGTAGACCTTGGAATGCATTAACATGCTACACCTCCCCATATGAGGCGTAACGAGGAGAAATATCTTTATTTCACCTCGTTTTTCATCTTTCTATGTGTGCTGCATTCTGCATTTCAAATAGGTCCTCCTGCTCCCATTTACTTTGTAAAATAAGGCCATAATTGGGGTATAGGGAGCATCTCAGATCCTTGGACCTAAGTGCCACTGCACTGTTGATAACTATACGCAGAGTTATAACCATTTGTATAGCACCATCTTTGGTTATTGTTGAATGGATAATATCATTAATGTCTGAGGACAGTCAAATATGGGATATAGGAGGTGTTGCATATGTGTAGTAAGGACTGTCTGTAAGGTATTGATTGGGCTTAATGAATAGGTACAGCACAGAAAATAACCAATAACATTTTCCAAGTATGACTTTATGTATGTATGTGTGTAGTCAAAAGGGGCATCCTGAAGGGTGAGTAGTCGTGCCTCTAAAAGCAGTAAGCAAATAATGTGCCACAGTGACACTACCACCCAGGGGAGTTTGCTGCCATTTCTAGGACTGCTTTCTGGTGCAATGGCATGAAGTTCTAGACCTTACAACCCTGCGTGAATAGACTGCCATTCATGCCCCAACATGACATTTATTGGTATTCGGTTTCAACATAAAACGTGCATAAATAACCAAAAAAAAGGCAACAACACTAACAGATTAATTGGTGTAAACACAAAGGGGCAGATTTACAAGGACTGGCGCATCTCTGCATATTAGCAGGGATGCGCCAGTAAAGATGCAACACGCAAAAATACCCTTGCGCCACCACGGATGCATCGCATTTACAATGCGGCGCACCGTGGCACAAGGATAGACAGATGCGTGTCGCATCTTTTGTCGTAAGGGCAGCACATTGCTGGAGTCGTGTCGCAAGCGCGACGCAACTCCAGCAATGCTCAGGGGCGGCCTATACTTATTGTGCTGCGTCACTCCTTACGCCTGCTTCAAGCAGGTGTGCGGTTTTGACGAGGCTTTCTTGCGACAGAACGCCCACCCTGCATACATTATACCTGATGCAGGTATAATGTAGCGCAGGGCTTTACAACGTGACGCATCTCCCTAGATGCGTCACGTTGTAAATATGTTGCAACGTGGCGCATTGTTTACGACGCCGCTGCGTCACAGAAGTGACGCAACGGTGGCGCAAATGTGTCGCAAGGGGCTTGTAAATCTGCCCCTAAATTTTGCTACATAAGCTAGTAGATTGAAATACGGATTGCTTTGATGTACAGCTTTGTATACTTAACAACAAGACACGTGTATATCAAACCATGTGAATATTGCTGTACATGTGGGTGTATATCTAGAGGGGTTTATGACTTCTTTTAAAATGGTCTAAGTGTCATCTGTACATATGTTTGTTTATGTATATATATATATTACACCATAAAAAGTTGAAACGCAGCACTCCAAAAATTCCAAAGAAAGTGATTTTATTATACCAGCGTAGTTAGCAAAAACCAATGTTTTTTGTCCATCAAGGTCTTGGTCACGGTTAATCAGGCCTTTTTTCCTTTCACAATTTACATTAAATCCCATCCTGCCTATTATGAGACATTCTGGGATACATAGTTTCCCACAATTAAACCAAAATTAAAACTTAAAAGCAATCTATTGTTCAACTGATTTCTCTAATACATAGAAGCTGTTTTTATATTTAATCGTTTCAATCGCTCTCATGCAATCATTTGAGCCAGTTTATTCATTTAATTCTTTACATCACTGTCCGCTTTTAAGTGGCTGGAGCACGAGTAACATTCTTTTATATCTCTTGCTCTTGTCGAGATTCCTGCAATTCTGGTGGCATAATTATAAGAATAACTTCCAGTCTCATCAGTATTAATTTCCGCCTAAGGGGTGAGTCTTTTTACTTGTCTTTTTCAGTGATTGGACCCAAAAGCATACTTCTCTTCCAAATACTCACAGGGGCAGATTTACAAGCCCCTTGCGCCACTTTTGCGTCACTTTTCCCATGTTAAAAATGACGCAAAAGTGGCGCAAGGGCCTTGTAAATCTGCCCCACAATTTCTAGGCCCACTGCCATAGATTCTCATCCGATACTACCTTATTGTTGCTGCCATAGTGGTAGTTTACACAATTATCCCTCATTGAGGTGCACCAATTACTCATTCTCATATTTATATCCCGATACCAACAACAGAGCTGAGATGAATCATTCTTTTCTGTATTTATAGATGAATATACATCTCTTCATCAGTGTTAAGACTGAGTGGAATTTTTGTTCCTAGTCTAATGATATATTTGGACTCCTGCTGGCATAACTGTCTCACTCTATCTCCTCCTCCTTCATGTAAATATAATTACTTGTGAATAGTCCTGTTTATCGTTTATGAACTTTCGCTTTTTTCACAATTGCATCTCCTCCTCATGCTTTTCTAATCTCTCTTCAATTTCTTTTCTATACTTTTTTTGTTCGTCCTAATTGTGGAACTCCTTGATTTTGTCTTCTATTTTGTTTATTTCCACATATATTTAATTCAGATCTATTTTAGCATACTTAATCAAAATCAACAGCATATTTTTCGAACACTGCATATTATTTTAATAGCAGTCAGTTTTGGCTACAAAATGTGGGTTTTTAAGTGCAGTGTTTTACTGGCTATACATTTGAGCCTTACCTGCAGGGTTGAACAGGAAATACAAAGGGCTTCATTTATGAAAAGAGTTGCATTGCTGTGGTAAAAAAGCGATGCAACACTTTTTATTGCGCCCTCCTTGTGAAACCATGGATGTGCCGTATTTACTGTATGGTGCTCCATGTCACAAGGATTGACAGATACGTCAGGAATCCCGACGTATCTGTCAGCACAAAAATGGCGCATTGCTGTAGTGTTTTTCTGGAAACAGACGCAAATCCAGCAATGTGTCATTTCACATCGGGCAAGCCCCATGTGAAAAGGCCTGCATCACCCCTTATGTCTGCTTCAAGCAGGCGTAAGGATTTGACGCAGTGAGGCCCTAGAAGTGTTGCAGTGAAATCTCAACGCCCACCCTGCATACATTATACCTGTCACAGGTATAATGTAGCGCAGGGTTTTACAAAGTGACGCATCTGCCTAGGTGCATCACTTTTAAATATGGCACAGTGTGGCTCATTTTTTACGCCGCTGCAGCGTCACAAAAAGTGATGCAACAGGGGCGAAAGGGCCTCATAAATAAGGCCCAAAGTATGTATTGAGCCTGTCTGCATCCAAGGAGATTCTGACTTGAGGAGCACCTTCGTGCCCTCTGCATGCCAGTTTGTGTTTCCATGACTGGGCCTCAGGCATCTGAGCAGGCCTGACCCCTCCCCTTACACCTGCACAGGCCCTTAAGTTTATGGAGAAAAACCCATGAATCATAAGGGACCCATTGGACAGTTTTTAATTCTCACTCATTCACATCACTTCACTCTCACTACACAAAACCAGCTCCGCTGTAATCAGGCGTCGTAGCACACCCGGGGTGCACTCGGCGCCTTGGGTGGGACCCGATGATGAAGCATGCCACCAACTAGGTTGGTGGGTGAGGGTCTTCATAAAAAACAAAAGGTTTTTCTTCCAGACATGGACGTCTAGCTTCCACAAATAAGCTAGTTCTCATTGATACTTACCTAAAATAATTTAGGGCCAGATGCACGACCCTATTTTGCATGCGCAAACGGGTTTGCGACCCGTTTGCGCATGCAAAATGTGAAAGGGGTATGTACAATTCCTAAATAGCGAGTCGCAATTTATTTGCGACTCGCTATTTAGGAATTGCGAGTCGCTATTAGGAAGGGGCGTTCCCTTCCTAATAGCGACCGCAACCCCATGTATGAATGTTTTGCGACCGCAATTGCGGTCGCAAAACACTCACAAATTACCACTCTCTTCAAGTGGGTGGTAATGCACTCGCAAAAGGGAAGGGGTCCCCAGGGGACCCCTACCCCTTTGCAAATGCAGGGGGAAATATTTTTTAAGGGCAGGCAGTGGTCCCAGGGACCACTGCCTGCCCTTAAAAAATTAAACGAAAACGTTTCATTTTCATTTTTTTAAATGCATCCCATTTTCCTTTAAGGAAAACGGGCTGCATTTAAAAAAAAATACTGCTTTATTTAAAAGCAGTCCCAGACATGGAGGTCTGCTGAGCCCAGCAGGCCACCATCCCTGGGAGGGCCAGCTATTCCCAATGGACTCGCAAATTGCGAGTGGCTCATTAATATTCATGAGCCTCGCAATTTGCGACCCCATTGAGAATCGCAAACAGTGCTAAACACATTGTTGCACATGGCATTTTGCGACTCGCAAATTGCGACTCGCAATCGAGCGCAATTTGCGAGTCGCAAATTGTCATGGTCGTACATTTGGCCCCAAGTGTCATTTCCAAGCCTGCACACAACCTTTGTAACCATAGAAAACAGAACTTGAAAGGGAGCTAGTTGTGTGACCGCTCAGGACCTAGAATGTTAACAAGAGGAAAGGGACACTGATATAAAATCCCGCCTGCACCTAAAACAATTACTAGTTATGTGTAGCAGATTTGTGTTTTTTGAAGAAACACTGCCACCTTGTGGACACTTCAGAGTTCAGCTCTATTTTATTCTTGTAAAGGTTCTGATAAACTGATCCCAAAAACTTTTTTCTGTCTACTTTCTGTTGTTAAATGTAGATTTTTCATTTCCAAATAGCCTGCCTGGGTTATTTTGTCAACGCAGTACCGGGCCACTACATTTTTACACTAACAGAGTGGCATTAATCAACACAGAGTCGTTTAAATTGTCACAAATTTATTGAACTTTGCTCTGTGTTGCGTGACTCAACAGGGCTGCATGCATTACATAAATGGTAAAAAATTGCACAGCACCATATAACAAAGTGTCTTACTTTGACGACGTCATTGACGGAGCACTCACGCTAAAAGAAGTTGTCTTACCGTGAATACATTTATTATAGCTGTTGCGTCAAATAATTTTCAATTCTGTTAAGGACAGGAGGCGAGGATTATGCTTCTCTCACTTTACTGTAAAAACACAGCAGTCAATGAAATTACAATAAACCTTTCAGTAAACCATAAAAAAACTTCATTTCCCATAAACAGCCCCATGACATCATCATATCATCTACCAATCATGACCTGGGACAGCCTATAAGACATGCTGTCCCCATTGTCCTTCCTCTTTCTTTTCCAGAGTCCAACCAGATCAGAACCAGAATAATTTCAACCATAACTTATCCGGAAAAACCCAGCAACGACCATCATTTGAGGATTGGTCGATCTGTTAAGGGTGTCCTCTAATCCCTCCTGTGATAAGAACCGATTCTCTCACAGGCTTATAAACTTCAGCCAAAACTGTGTCCTGATCCACAGGAATAAACCCTGCTTGCCATCCAAACCTGCAGAGAAAAGACAATATGTAATATCACCCATAAATTATCCTATAAATAAACAAGGGTGGGCATTATTTTACAAATAACCGTGCTTGAGAACAAATAAATCTCATTAAACAGCAATAAATACAAGAAGATACAGTAAAATACATGCGGGTGGGATAATCCTCGCCTCCATGACCTTAATAGAATTGAAAATCCTTTGACATGACAACTATAAAAAAAATTATTCTATGTCAGGACCGGAGGCTTCAGATTATGCTTGTTCAAAGCTGACCCACAATAACGGAGGCAACATCAACAATCGGTTTATGGTAAAAAACTTAAAACGTAGAGTCTTAAGACCAATCGGTAGTCGCCATAACGTCTTCCAAACAGGACCCCAAAGAGAAAGACTTGGAGGCCATGGCTTTTCTTACAGAATGTGTACCAAAAAGGAAAGTATCTACGCCAGCTTCTGACAACAATCATTTAACCCATCTGGCCAGAGTGGCAGACTTCGCTGTCCCAAAAGGCTTGTGCAGAGCAATAAGTAATTCCCCACCAGTATTCTGACATAACTCTCTGGTGCAATCCTTATAGGTCTTTAAACAGCACACGACACAGAGTTTATAAATGTCCAGAAATGCTGGATAACTCATGCACTGTGAATGTGTCTTAATACGATTAGAAATTCGAAATACCACACTAGAAGGCGAAAAAACTCTACCTGTTAAATCCAGGGCACCTACATCCGAGACACGTCTGCATGAAATGAGATTCAAAGGTACTGTAAGCTTCGGTGACAACTGCTTCCTAGAAAGGACTTTATTAGCTGGCCACGCTCTTAAGAATCTAAGGACCGCCTCTACATCCCACAAAAATGAATATTTCGGTTTTGGAGGTTGGTTCAATTGATATCTCACAACCATTTACAAACAAAAGGATGTTCACCTATTGGCGAGCCTCCAAAGGATGGTGGCCTGCAGATATAGCCGCTGGAAACGTATTAATTGATCTATAAGCCAAACCCTGATCTGCCAACTGAGATAGGAAATGAATGATCAGATGTAAATCTGCGCCCATGGGATCCACAAACCATTAGTCGCACCAACAAACCTATCGTTTCCATGCTGAAGCATATCGTTTGTGAGTGCTGGGAGCCTAGGCTTGCTTGAGATAGAAAGAAGACTGTTCTGAAAGACCTGCCATTTTTCAGCATCTTCCGAAATCCTCCAAGCCATTAATACCGACTGGCTTGACAGAATCAGTGGGTGAAGCAACCCCAGTGGGTCATTGAGAAGGTCCCAGAAGGTCGGAATCCAAATCGGAGCCTGACAAAACAATTTCCAACAACAAACAGAACCATGGCTGAGCTCTCAAAATGGGAGTTACTAAAATTAGCTCCGCCAACTGGTGTCGCATCTGAGAAATGACCCTCGGAATCATGATGAACGGGTGAAAGGCATAATGGATGTTCCCGTACAAGTTCTGGAGGAAGGCATCCAAGCTCACTGCAAGGGGCTCTGGCCTCCAACTGAAGAAGATCTGGAGTTGCACATTCAGGCAGGAAGCAAAAAGATCTGCCATGCACAGACCCCAAATCTATTTAAGGTGTTGAAAGAGTCTGAGGCACAACTTGTAATCGTTCGAGTCTTACTTCGCTACCACTGAAATTTTGTTCTGGAGACAAAAGTGTCAAAAATCCTAGGCAATCTCCGCTAGACGGCGGGACCCCCTCCAATTTGTTGATGTATTGCACCACAGAGACATTGCCCAAGGCTCCGATGAGATGGGCCCAGTTGGCATTGCCCAGCAAGCATATTGCCCGCTGGACCCAGCCCATAAGGACATCTGGATCCACAGGAGAATCTGTCTCCTTAGCATGAACAGCCATTTCCAGGATCTTGGTGAGCGGGCCAGATAAATCCAGTACCTTGTCCTGTCAGACATGCCATGCGTGGTCAATGCCCTTCTTGGAATCCTTAGAATACATCTTCATAAAGCCCGTCTTATTTTGGTCGATCTCAGGAGTGTCAGCAACTCTCCCATGAAGAGATGGGCAAGGGCATTCAGTGCGCAGTTTCGCTCTGACTTCTTTTTCGAAGCATTTACACAGCCTAGATTGGACATAGTCCTCCACCTCAGAGGAGGGGCACCACTCCATACACCTCAAGTGCACAATTTATTTTGGGTCGAAATCCTGGAGCTTGTCTTGGTGGCTTTAAAATGAGTTTCAGGCTAATGCTTCTGTGCTGGTGGGGAAGGTTCTTCCTGGGAAAGATCTGACTTAGAAGATAGAGCTAAGGCATCATCTCGTGTAGTCTCAGAAGGCGCTGAAGCATTACACTTGTCCAGAAAATCCAAGACCCCATATCAATGATCAAGTAGAGCGTCCTTTGCCATTCTGTCCAGGGCCTTCTTGTGTGCCCAAGATGCCGCGGCGAGGCAGTGTCCTGGTGAGGAGGTAACCTTGATATTTGTGTGACCTTAGGTACCCCTTCCCTCCCATTTTGAAGGCTCATTGGGCATTATCTGGGCGATATAAGAAACCCATTCAGCAATATACCTACTGGGGTATAGTATACTGTGCATGTTAAATTTATGTGCACCACTTAGTTAGGATTATATGTAAATAAACAGTTGTTTTGATTTGAGTGTAGAAGGGATCTCTTCTAGGTCCTGATGAGAAGCCAGGGGAGGGCTTCGCAACATGTCGACACAGGAGACACTGCTCATTAAAGCATAGTATCTCCATCTCATTCCCCACTTTTAACGATACCAGCTCAAAGGAACATTACAATTTATTTTTTCCACAGAGCCAGGTATTTTTTAATTTTTCACCATTCACCATTCACTCACTCCTGACCCTTCCACTCACACTCCTACACCACATATAGTATTGTTTTTCATAACCAGTGCTCCCACGTAGTAATAGGTCGCAGCACGCCCCGTCCCGCAGCGGGCGGGAAGACCCCGATGATGAAGCATGCCACCAAGGGTCCTTTTGGTGGGTGAGGGGCATTTAATTAATTGTGTTGAAGCAGGTTCTCATCGCTGAGGGTGGCCGGTGCCAGGTCCTTGGCCAATCAGATTTGTGCAGAAGCTTGGCATTCGTCAATCCTTCCTTCTGTCTACAACAATAGCTGCAAACACTGTGATTTTTCTCTTAAATCTACATTCTCCTTCTCAGTCTCAGATAATACATGTAGCGTCCCTCTTGGGGCAGCCAATAATAGAAGTACCCCGGAAAGGGCTGTTCCGACCAAGCCTAGTTTTCGCTTCTATAGCATAAATTGCCGCTCCCTGACTTGCCACCAACAACACATTCATGACTTTCTAGACAACACACCTGATGCCATGTTCCTGACAGAACCATGGCTACATGAAGCTTCTTCGCCGGATGTTATTACAGCACTACTTCATAACTACCGTATTGCGAGAAGGGAACGCAAGGATAAGTTAGGAGGCGGTATAGCCATTATCTATAGAGGTATCTATCAGTGCAAAACGGAGGAGCTTCCCTCCTCTGCTGGAGAAGCCCTCCTCTTCTCACTTGGCCTTACGCCCAAATTTACTGTCTCAGGTGTCCTAATCTATCGATCCACGGGATACGCTGGAAGCTGGTGCTCCACATTAGCCAACCTAATCTCCCTGTATTTACTTAAATACGCCAACTTCTCCCTACTAGGAGAGTTTAACATGCATTTAGAAGATGCTATGTGCAAACTTAGCCAGACTCTCGTAGAGGACTTGGGTGCTCTTAACCTCAATTTAATTAACTCCTTCCCCACACACTAAGCAGGTCACCTGCTGGATCCCATTTTTTCTAACATCACTTGTCTTACCTTCGACCCACCCTTACCTTTACTCTGGTCTGACCACCTTGCAGTGCCTTTTTCTATACCCTCCCATTCCTCTCTCATTCCCACAGCAGCCAGGCCCAAAGTCATAGTTAGAAACTGGGCCAGTTTTGACCTTTCTGCCCTTAATACTCGTCTATCAGACACTCTGCCTTCATTAGTACAGCAGCTCGATCAAGATCTCCCCGTGGTCCATAACTGGCTCCTAAGTTCCCTTGACTATATTCTACCAGTTAAGCCTAAATCAGGGTCCAGACAACACTCCCCTGCCCCCTGGTTCAAACGAGACCTTACATGAGGAAAAACAACTTTGTAAAAGACTCGTAAGGGCCTGACATGACCAGGATTTAAAATTAAAATACAAAACGGCCTTCAATATTTATCACACGCACTACAGGAACGCCAAAACTGCCTTTTACTCTGAAAAAATACTAAAAGCCCAAAAACATCCAAAAACTCTATTCAAAGCGGTCCAAGACCCAAGCAACACCACCCTCCCCCTCTCTCTCACAGGTCCAATGCAAAGAGCTGGCTGACTTTTTTGTGGAGAAAGTAACTAACATTTGTCTTACCTTGGACGCAGTTCAAACTGATGAAAGCCAGTGCGGTAATACCAGTCTATACTCCAACTTTAGTCCTTCTCCCTCCAAGGAAACCAGCCCTCTTAAGTCTTTTCGACTGATCCGGAGCTGCACCACCCCTCCCCCTCCCCCCCAGCACCTTGGGACCCTCACGGGTGAGTAGTTCGCTTTAAAAACCCCTGATTGATTGATTGAATATGACCCTGTCTTCAGCTCGATTACAATCTTTGCTCCCCCTGGACTATTCCCGTTTTCTAGATTTACTGCAGTCCATCAAATCAGGCTCCCCATTGGATCCTCTTCCTCCATCCAAGCTCAGGTCTCTGAGTCCACACCTTCTGTCTCTGATAGTCGGTCCTCTTAACTCCTCTCTGTATGAGGGGCACCTTCCCAAAGCCTGGAAGCATGCCATGGTGCCTCCCCTGCTAAAAACCCCCACCTAGATCCATCTAACTGGGCCAACTATAGACCTATTTCTTTGGTGTCCATTTTCTCAAAAATCTTGTAGAAGCACGTTAACTCTCAAATTACTGCATATGTGGAAGCCCAAAATGCCCTCCATCCCTCCCAGTCAGGTTTCAGAGCTGAGCGCAGTACAGAATCTGCCCTTCTAGGAGTCACGGAACACCTACGGCGAATCCTGGATAAGACTGGCACTGCCGCGCTCATTCTGTTAGATCTCAGCGCGACCTTTGACACTGTGTCTCATGATAATCTGACTGGCAGACCGGCCCAACTAGGCCTTCAAAGCTTGGCGCTTGAATGGTTAAAATCCTTTCTGGCGGATCACACCTTCCAGGGTTTTTCCTCTAACACAATGTCTAGTCCTCACTCACTCACATCAGGAGTCCCTCAGGGTTCTGCTCTTAGCCCCATGCTTTTTAATATCTATGTCCGCCCTCTGGTGGACCTCGTGGAAAGCTGTGGCCTGACCCTGTTCTCATATGCTGATGACACGCACATTATTTTCTCTTTGTCGTCGGAACAAGAAGCCAGTATGGAAGATCTCACTTCCTACCTCAGTCTTGTCTCCTCCTGGATGAATTCCAACTCTCTGAAATTAAATGGTGACAAGACGGACACTGGTAGCTCTCCCTGAACCTGTCCCCAAAAGTGAAGAATTTGGGCTTCTGGCTTGACTCCACCTTGTCCATGAAGTTTCAGGCTGCTAAGATTGCCCCCTCTTGCTTTGCCATTTTGAAATGGCTCAAAAAAATCTTATGGATACTTCCTTTCTCTGCACAAAGAACCGTCGTCCAGGCCATGATATTATCAAGGCTGGACTATGGCAATATTCTATTCCGGGGGGCTGCTAACTCCATTATCAGACGTCTGCAGGTGGTCCAAAACTCTGCCACCAGCTCTTATTTCGGCTTCCCAAACACTCTTCTGCTTCGGATCTTGTCCGTGATCTCCACTGGCTCACAGTAGACAAGCGCATTAAATTCAAGGATCTTTGCTTCTTGCCAAAATCAACTCTAATGCGGGACCACGGTTCCAGCAAAAACTAGTCGTCCCCTATCGTCTCCCACGCACTATGCGCTTTAGCAACCGCTCCCTTTTCACAGTGCAGAGTTAGACGCTCCCAAGTGGGTGGCCGCTCATTCTCTTTTTTGGGCCCTAAGCCGTGGAATGCTCTTTCTGAATCCTTTAGAGGCTGCACCTCCTTATCCACCTTTCGCAAGAAGCTAAAAACCTGGTTATTTTAGGTCACTCTTTAGGCTGTGGTACCTGCTCCAAAGCATTGGGAAGGCCTATGGGTAGCTACACGCTATACAAGAACTCAATAATAATAATAATTTAGTATTACTTTTGGAGTATATTTATTTGTCTTTAACATAAAAAGAGGGGCCATTGATATCAATCCCCCTAAGACCCAGTATCCTGTTCTCAAAGCCCTCAATGATGTACGCCTTGACATCCTGTGAGTGTTTAATGGCATGTGATCCTTAAACACTAAACATATCGCTGGAGATCCACTTGATAACAAACAGAGACATCCATGATATTAGTGATGTTGACTTTCCTCACAAAAGACCCCTTGGGATTGGAAGACATGTGACAGTTTAAGTGCCCGAATCATCTTTTCAGGCACTGTGGCTGGGCTGAGGCTCTGGGGTTAAGACAGAGATTTCAGGAGGAGTCCAGGAACCTCGAGAAATAGCTCTTAGCCTCTCTCGAAGACAGATTCCTGTTGTGACTTTAACCTCCAGTAAAACATTTGTTTAGAAAATAGATAATTTATCAGTGGTGTGCTTTTCTGACAGACATACAACGCAAACTTGATCACCTGAAGTCTAAATGGGAAACCGAAAAAACAGTAAGCCCTGGAAGATTATTATTATTTATTTTTGGAAAGCTATACCACTTATTGTGAGGTTCTGAAAATTAATGAAGATATCACAATTGATCAATGGGATTGTCTTTTCACACTCTCTCTTTGCCTAGTGAATAATGCAATTTGACATTCTAGTACAGGCCAACTACTCTACTATTGCAAATTAATGTTTGTATTGTGAAGATTGAAGCCTCTGTGATGATTATTTCTGATTTGTTATCATCCACTTTGAGTTCAGCTAATCCATGATATCATAGTGCACTTTATACATAGAATAAACATAATAAACGTAAAATTACACATTTTCAATTCATTTGAATGACATTCTGTGTAATCTTTGGCTATATTGCTGCTGCGCTATATTTAAATATTTGTAGCGAGTCAACATTATCAAAGGAACACAGTCAAATTAGTTTTTAAATTAGTATTTTATTAATGAACCATTATACATATATTTTTCTGGTGAAAATCATATGTCTCCTGAATGTGATATAAAAAAAGAACACATACATGAAGCAAATGTATTAAAACAGTTGTAAAAATGCAACTGCAATGATTGTGAATTTTTTTACATCAGAGATTTAAGCAACAATGTTAAATGTACATGCTGTATATTACAGGCATTCTTAAATATGCAACCAGAGTGAAGAATAAAAAGAACAAGGACATTAAACATGCACCTTTCTATGAAAGAAAGCACATGCCGTAAACAGTTATGTAAACCGATTTTCCTCTAAAACCTGCCTTAAAAATGGCATCAAACAGCAATTCGAAACAAAAAAACTAAAGTGCTGTTTCATAGCAGTACTTTTCATAGTCTATTTTACAAGTTCTACTCTATAAAAATATAAGAGACATCTGTCTGGAGAGTGCCAATGAATGGTTCAAGCTAAAATTGTGTGGCATACTTGCCATACAACAGCAGTGACATATCAACAGATGCAAATGAAAAACTGCAGCAGGTCCAAGTCAAAATCTCATATCAGAAATCTATGCAGCAGCAAATGCTTATGATCACAGCACAATCCGGGGCAAATTTGATTTCCTAATAGGAACGTGTAGATTATAGATTAATAATGACATTTTAAGGACTAAGTGTTACTGCCCTAAGGGACTTGAATGATAACTGGCTATGTTGTTCAAACAATCTCTTAATATTAGAATATCCCGAAAGTGCATACAACTGAGGATTGAGGAGCTCCATTAAATATCTGCACATTTTCTACGAGTTCCATTAAGGTGCAAACAGTTGCTTAAAAAAAGGAAATAATTCTGCTATTTATCTTAGTCCAAAAGGGTCATTACTTTGCAGTTTCTGCAGAAATTTCTCATTTTACTGGCTAGAAAATATCACTAAAATATCAATAAAATTAATAAAGAGAACATATACAGCAATCAGTTTTGAAGCACATTGTTGGTCCTAATTTATGGGACAAATATAGACGTTTGAACTTTTCCAAAAGGAGCAACACATTTCACAATCTGAACGTCTCCATTATTGACCAGAGAAAGGTCTTATTTTTATTTTATTTTACAGAAGTGAGATACATATCATGTTATGACAATGCGTGCAGTGAACCTTATAGGAAGTTGGTTTTATGTCTCCAACTTTGAGCTGGATCATAAAGCCATTGCACTGCATCAAACAACTACTCTTGGGGGCACTGAATTATAAAATGAGCCCACCAAATATGGATGGTATCTGAAAGATGATGGAAGAAAATCCCTCTAGAAACTTTAGTAGTGTAATACATTAAATACATTTCTCAAAATTAAAATAATTATTATACTGGCAAGAGTGGAAGATGATCAGTGTAAGCACAAGCCGGACACATACAAATAGAAACCACTGAGGTAGAAGAAAATAGCTTTGCGTTTAATTTGCTATTCTTGTCGTCTGTGTTGCAATAGAGATTCCCTAAATGCAGAACAGACATCAGAATGTGAAAAATGTAATAAATTGACAAATTGATAACGATTTGGACAGCAGCAGTTCTTACATACATCAGTTTTTTGTATGTCAGAACATTAGCTACTAGAAATCCAATCTGTAGACTATACGCATGCAACAAAGATGTCTGTTCCATGAATGAAAAGCATACTCATATTGGGAGACGGCAGGTCCTTCGAAAACAAAAGAAAGGATAAGAACCTAAACCTCTTAAAGTGAGTTAAGGTAACACTGTCGGACAGGCAGGCCCAGAAACAAAAAACACTGCAGCTTTATGTATAGAAGCGCAGGGAGGAGACAGGTACATGCATCAATGTGGTGGCTAGATGCACCTGCAAGACAGCATGAGACAGCCATGAAAAACACTGAGACATTGTCGTTAAAGGAGCAATGTTTATGAGTTCATGTTCCCCAAAAATGCAGAGTTTAGCTACCAGTAAACAATATCTATATACTTTCATTCAGGGCAAAATAAACCACGGACATCCAGCAAGTGCTTCACCGATAGTACCATTTGACTTACTCTACAAAACAACCCAAAAACAGACTTCAAGTCAACTCACAAAATAGTTTCTCTCCCCACCTATTGTGAAGCATTCCCGTGGGTCAATCCTATCCTCTACAGTATTCTGTTTGCCCACAGAGCAATGAAATGCTCTGAGCACCATGGCAATTGATGCCCAGAAGGCTGGATAGACGGTTATCACTTTAGGTTAACCTCCAGAAAAGATGACTTAGTATTTTCACAGCTGTCCCCCTTTCTATTGTTAACCTTTGTCTCACGGAGTAAGCTGCAAATGGAACTTCTATAGTTAGCCTCAGTCTGCCTCTTGGCTTTATTTTACATTCTAAGATCAAAATGTATCTTTGTGAAAACAGTGAGCCAGTAAATGTTTGCTTGCATGGAGGCACGAGTTTCTGAAACGTTTATGGGTCCTATGAAAGCTATCTCACATGCTAGAGGCCAGATATTTGTAGTTGAATGCAATTTTCACCACACTATTCACAGTTTCTAATACCTTCACTGGATACCTATGGAATATAAAACATTTTAAAGTTTAAGATATGCTCCTTGGCCTATATAATCAAGTATTATATCAGCCAGAATCCTTAGTTATCAAGCCTATTTCTGGTTAATTATCTGATGGTTGGAAACTCCAAAAGTTCATAAACAAAAAGCAATGCCCCAGTCTTTTGACAGGTACAGCTTCTTCTTTATGGTATTCTTTTTTCTCCAACATTAGAGCTTTTCACACTTACTATATTGCACAAAACAGCTAAAAATCTGTCGTTATAGACAATATTATTTGAGTTTGTTTTTTATGCATTTCTACACCTGGGGTAGGGACATCCAGCATGTGATTGTACCTGCATTGTATACATCAGTTACATGTTTGGATTCTATTACTGTGTATTTCAGCTGTCAGCTCAATTGTGCAGCACTTGCATAGGTCTGAGTCTCATGGGCGCATTATGAAAATGCCTAATTTATGTGTTAATACACGAAAGACATTACATGTATTATCGGTACTCACATAAGCCTATCTGATACGGACGTAGATCTTGAACAGGTAGGAATTTCGGGAGACAAAACAAACCCATAAGATGATACATTTTGTATTTCAATCTTTCACAAACTGCAAATAAAGCATTTATTGATGAAAGCCAAACTTCAGTTGACTCTCATATAAGCCTATTCATTCTGCAAAAGCACTGACCTCCATAGGGTAACTTCTGTATTACATGTAGTTTATGATGTGGTGACACTGAGGTCGAGAGAAAAGCAACAAAAACAAGCATTGGCATAGCCAATAGTTCTCGCCTTTGGGGCCTTTTAAGTGTTTAGCCAGAGCTATTGACTTTGCCAATGTCTTCAAGCTGTGCTGTAGAGAAGTGTGGCTGCTGTGCAGCATGCTGAAAAGTTATAATAAAAAAGTGGCAGAAGCATTTTTGTTACTTTATATATGACCAAGAAGGCATTATGTAAAACTGACCGACCATATTAAAAAAAGTATTTACAATAAAAAATTCTCAGTTTTCTTTTGTTCTTGCAATGCTGGCAACTTGTTTCTGCCTATTGCAATGGTTGTTTGTTAAAGCTTTTTTTTTTGGGGGGCATAAACAATATGAGGGTGAAGGTTGGGAACTAGTACCTGTATTATAACACTAGCAGCGGCCAGACGCTAGGGGAGAATCAACAGATGCCAGATTCCGAGAGCAGGCTGAGGTGGTGCTGAGTGATGCTGAGGTGGTAGTGGTGGTGACTGTTGCGGAGACGATGCTGAGGTGATGCTGAATGATACTCAGGTCTTGCTGAGTGATACTGCTGTGGTGCTGAGTGATGCTGTGGTGGTGCTGAGTGATATTGTGGTGGCGCTGAGTGATGCTGTGGTGGCCCTGAGTGATGCTGTGGTGGCCCTGAGTGATGCTGTGGTGGCCCTGAGTGATGCTGTGGTGGCCCTGAGTGATGCTGTGGTGGCGCTGAGTGATGCTGTGGTGGCGCTGAGTGATGCTGTGGTGGCGCTGAATGCTGTGGTGGCGCTGAGCGATGCTGTGGTGGCGCTGAGCGATGCTGTGGTGGCGCTGAGCGATGCTGTGGTGGCCCTGAGCGATGCTGTGGTGGCCCTGAGTGATGCTGTGGTGGCGCTGAGTGATGCTGTTGTGGCGCTGAGTGATGCTGTGGTCGCGCTGAGTGATGCTGTGGTGGCGCTGAGTGATGCTGTGGTGGCGCTGAGCGATGCTGTGGTGGCGCTGAGCGATGCTGTGGTGGCGCTGAGCGATGCTGTGGTGGCGCTGAGCAATGCTGTGGTGGCGCTGAGCAATGCTGTGTTGGTGCTGAGTCATCCTGTGGTGGTGCTGAGTCATCCTGTGGTGGTGCTGAGTCATCCTGTGGTGGTGCTGAGTGATGCAGTGTTGGCCCTGAGTGATGATGTGGTGTCGCTGAGTGAAGCTATGGTGGTGCTGAGTGATGCTGTGTTGGCGCGGAGCGATGTTGTGGTGCTGCTGAGTAATGCTGTGGTGGCGCTGAGTGATGCTGTTGTGGCGCTAAGTGATGCTGTGGTTGTGCTGAGTAATGCTGTGGTTGCACTGAGTGATGCTGTGGTTGAACTGAGTGATGATGTGATGGCGTTGAGTGATGATGTGATGGCGTTGAGTGATGCTGTGATGGCGTTGAGTGATGCTGTGATGGCGTTGAGAGATGTTGTGTTGGTGCTGAGTGATGCTGTGCTGGCTCTGATTGATGCTGTGGTTGCGCTGAGTGATGCTGTGGTGATGCTGAGTGATGCTGTGGTGATGCTGAGTGATGCTGTGGTGTTGCCGAGTGAGAGATAGAGTGAAGATATAATGCCCAATTAGAGAGGGTGGTGAGAGAGAAAGAGATAAAGGGTGTACATAGAATAAAGAGTGGAGCGGGATAGAGAGAGAGAAAGATGGAGAGAGAGAGTGAATGAAGGAGTTTGAAAGAGAAACAGATAAAGGGGTGAGAGAATGAAAGGCTAAAAAAGATAGAGAGGGGAGAGTTAATTAAGTAGAGAGAGACTCAGAGAGGGGAAATAGAGAGAAGGAGAGAGACAATAAGAGTGGGGGGTGTGGAGTTTAAATAGAGTGAAGAAGTGACGCGGAAAAAGTAACCTTAAATATAGCTTTGTGCTTTGCGCGAATAAATATAAAAAAAAAACAGAGTGAGACAAAAATACTGGTAATTAGGCTGTGACTCCCAATATAAAACAAATAGCGATATAAGGTGAAATCAACCCACCGAAGCAATATTTCTAACTAGACAAAAAAAAGCTTGCATTTCAATGCTAATCGCTGTTGTTTTTCATGTGACTGTAGTCCAGGGCCGTCAGTTGGTAATGTGAGCTGCTGCTGCGATTGAAACATCAGAGTCCAGAGAGTTAATGAGCCATGACGAGGAAATGAGGAAGAGATAGGAAACCCAGATGACAGCTGCGCGCGTGCACGCTATCGTGAACGCAAGCTGGTCGCCAGCCGAAAGCCAGTGGTTTTGCACTTCCAAAACCCGCTTACTAAAACTCTCAGCCAGACCAGCGCAAGCGCTGGTGCAGGCCGAGACCTAAAAATCAGATATGGACTCCGTACATTTTCCATTTAATCAGTGGAACACCTCTGTTTAAAATTATATCTATATCTTTTAATCTCTTCTGCTGCAGAGTTAGAGCTAGTACTGCCTCACATGTATATATTGGGCAGCTAGAAAGGGGATTAAACAGCATGAATGTCCGCATCAGGCTGCATAGCTATTTTCTTGAAAGCTTTTAGAATCCTCAACACGTCACAGTAAGAAACGTATAGGGGTCAGATGCAAAAAGCATTTTTGCAGTTGCAAACAGCCCGATTCACTAAATCCAGCCATTTGAGACAGCAAAAATGCTATTTCAGATGTACAAAAGCCAAAATGCGAATCGGTAACTTGTTACCGGTTCGCAAATTGCATTTGCCATTCGGTATTTGGAAGGGGTGTGTTTAGGGTGTCCCTTCCAAATACCAAATCAGTATGGTATGTATTACTGTTTTGCAACTGAACTCCAGTCGCAAAACAGTAATCCTTTACCACCAGTTTAAAAGTGGTGGTAACCCATTCGCAAATAGGAAGGGGTCCCCTCGGGATCCCTTCCCCTTTGAGAATGTTAAAAAATATTTTTAAAAGCAGAAAGTGTTCCAAGGGACTACTGCCTGCTCCTAAAAAATAAAACTTAAACGTTTCATTTTCTGTTTTTTAAACGTTTTTTAGATTGCACTTAAAAAAGAAAAGAGTGCTTATTAAAAAAGCAATCACAGACATGGTGGTCTGCTGACCCCAGCAGGCCACCATCCCTGTGATGATGGCAATTCCTAATGGGTCGCAATTGCGACCTACCTCATTAATATGCATGAGGTAGGTTGATTTGCAACCTAGTAGAAATCGCTACTTGGGAATATAAAAATTCATACATTAGGATTACCGACTTCCTAACTGCGATTCGGAAATAATCACTATTAGGAAATCAGTATTCCTAATGCTTGTACATCTGGCCCTAAATTTGGAGTGCATGAAGATTTCCAGATTTAGTATCAATTAATTTTATTGCTTTTATATAGAATCTAAAATATATGCCATATTTTACAGAACAACTATTGTACAAAACAAAGTTACATTGTTAAGGCTCTACTCCTGCTTGGGTTCAGCGATTTTCCAACTTCTATTTTGTCTAAAATAGTTCTCTTGTTGAGCTTTGTCATGACGCTACCGTTTAGTTAGTAAAACAAAACCAAGATAAAATGTCACCAATATTTCGGTCCATGCTAAATTATAAATGAAAAGCACTGGGCAGTGAACCTCTGTTGTTCTTTAATAAGATTTGCAGCTGGACTTCGATAACGTCCTGTGTTATCATAGCAAGACGAAAATACCCAAATATGTTCTGCCATAAGAGGTGGTTTCGTGTGTTTCCATTGAAATATGGAGCTTCAGATGGTAAACAGCCACTACAACGCGGGCATCACATCGCGATGCCCTTACAACGCGGTCGTTACAACGACCACGTTGTTACCACGCACTGCCATTACTACGCAAGTCATTACATCGACTTGCAGTAGATGGCGTGCTAACATTAGAAATAGTATCGTTTACTATTGCAACACCTTCCCTACTGTTACGTAGGCTGGAGTTGGAATAGTAAATTATACATTACATATGTGAGAACTATATTAATATATATAAGTACGCGTGGATAGACCGTGACGCGATTCTTAATCAGATCAAAGAGCTAATGGATGATCTGACAATACATGTAGAAACAGAAACATTGAACAAATCTTTAACAACAATGAAAGACCGTCTCAAGAAGCATGAAGAAGACATTAAAGCCCGGAAACAGAGGAAATTAAATCGTGATTATGGGGATTATGAAAGCGGCAGAATTTTAACTTTTAGTCGCAAGTATGATCATCTTTACAATCAGCAAGCCGCACAAGAAACAACAAGTGATGTTAACAAAGAAACGACGACATCGGAGGTATCCACAGCCAGTGAAAGCGAATCCGATGTTTCAGTGGGCAACGCTTCCGTTGAGGAACGCAACCCTCGTCCAGTGACTTTTTTAGACGAGTACCGGCATTTACGCCGGGGTCGACAGACCACAAGGGATACTCCGATACCGAAAACGAGGGGTCAGAGAGGCAGAGGACGAGGCAGAGGAAACGTAGAAACAGACAGAAAAGAGTCCAACAACGATGGCAGAAGAGGCAGAGGTCGGGGCGGCATGGGAAGCAACAAGACGCGCTCCAGAAAAGCCTTCTAATGGATCTATCAATGGTTAACAAAACTATCATCAATCTTTCTAAGAGACCTATGAGTGACATAGAAAAAAAAACACTCTGTTTAGGACTCTCCTTTTGTCCTTCCTATCCTTTCAACTATACCAATGCCAGAATCGATTTGTTTAAGTATGTCAGAAAACTTAAATTAAAAAAGTGGCACAAACTCAAAAGATTAGGGGATCGCAGGATAACTAGTTACAACACCACTACCAGGCACGACAATCTCAACATAGGAGATATAGACACCCTGATCACAATGATCGAATTAGGACAGGATAATGTTGTTACCAACAAAGAAACCAGTCCAACACAAATCCTTGTAGAGTTAGATATAGCCACTGACGCTTCTGCTTCTACTGATTTCAGGCCCAAGTCGACTTTCTTGCCAAGTTTACCCCACGACAACATTGACACGTTTCATGACAGTGTCAGTAAGGCATTCAGCAATTTTCGACACAAATCCAACAGGGCCATCAACAATAAAGATAGGAATCTCACTCACGATCAGAGACAGGCACTCAAATCTCTCACTGAAGATGAAAACATTGTCATCCGTCCTGCAGACAAAGGTGGCAATGTCGTCATTTTGGATAGAGAACAATACATAGCTGAGGCATTAAGACAACTTGATGATACTAAGTTCTACCTGCCCATTTCCATGGACGTATACAACACAAGCATTGTGACTATCTGGGATAAATTAATTATGTGGAAAGACAGAGGGATTCTAGAATGGGAGGAGTTCTGCTACCTCAAGAAAGATCACCCCGTACTTCCAGTACTTTACCTTCTACCGAAGGTGCATAAGGACCCCATAAGACCACCTGTGCATCCCATTGTATCATCGAGGGGGAGTGTAGCAGAACACATTTCCAAATATGTGGACCATTTCCTCAGAGACCATGTCACCAAACTACCCAGTTATATTAGGGATACTAAAGATTTCCTGAATAGAATACAAGACATACAGTGGGAAGATGACTCTTTGTTCATTACCCTTGACGTACATTCTTTATACACCATCATTGATCACCAACAGGGACTGGAGGCATGCTCATACTATCTCAATACCATACCAGTGAGATTCCGTGACCACATGCTTTTGGACATGACAGAATATTGTCTGACGAATAACATCTTCATGTTCAATGGTACCCTGTACAGACAAACAACCGGTACGGCCATGGGATCTTGCTTTGCTCCCAGTTTTGCCAATTTGTTTATGGGGCGCTGGGAGGAAGATATATTTTCCAACCCTGATTTCACAGTGGACTTCGAGCATGTGTCGATGTGGCTCCGGTACATCGACGACCTGTTTATCATTTGGAGAGGGTCTGAACAGGAAGCCAGTGAGTTTATTATTAAACTCAATGGCAATGACCGTAATATCATACTCACTGGCATTATCAGCAAAACCAAAGCTGAATATCTCGATGTAAGCCTTGAAATCAAGCAAAACCAAGTACATTCGGCCCTATTCAGGAAATCTACAGCAGGCAACAGTGTACTTCATGCCCTCAGCAGCCATCTGGAGGCTCTCAAGTGGAACATCCCCTACGGTGAGCTGCTGAGGGCAAGAAGAAACTGTAACACTGAAGAAGCGTATCAACAAGAAAGTAATGTCATGGTTGAACGTTTCAGGGAAAGGAGATACACCATCATTGGTGGTACCATTCCTGACAGACCGAGTATAACGTACAGAAGAGGGAAAAATGTTAGGGATATGTTAGTGCATAGTGACATCACCATCTATCCCAACAGACATGAACACGGTCTCAGTGGTTTCTTTCTCTGTGGCCACTGTAAGGCCTGTAGGAACAGTAAATTTGCGAACCAGGTCAACTACAATGGTGTCAGCAAAAACATATCACAATTTCTCACCTGTAGCTCCACGTTTGTCATATATGCCATAGAATGCCCTTGCAAACTTTGGTATATTGGCAGCACTACACTCATGGCGAGGAAACGCATGTTAGAGCATAGTAGAGCCATTACCAATAATGATCCAAAATATCCAGTAGCACGTCACTTTTATGAAAAGCACTTTTCCAACTCATCCCATTTGGGGTTCTTTATCCTAGAACAGGTTGATAGGAACCCGAGAGGGGGGAATAGAGTCTTAAAATTAAGACAGAGGGAGTCTAAATACATTATAGACTTCCAAACTAAGACTCCGGGGGGTCTCAACCAAGACGAAGAGCTTGCCATACTTCTGAAGGAGGAATAGTGCTCCCAGTTATACTCCTATTAAGTGCTGGCTTTCTTTCTTTCTATTCTAGTGGAGGATGCAATAGATTTTTAGGCGGTGATCCCTTCTGAGGTTGAATCTGTATTCCTTTGCATATTTTCTTTCTTTCCTCCATCTTCTTGTGCATTAGAATAGTTAGCAACATGTAAGGTGTTGTTTTAATTGCAATATCAGTATTTTAAAATTGTCTATTTCACAGTATTATTTTTTAACACAATTTTCCTGTTCTTTTGCTTTTTTGCAGGAGGAAAGGAAGGGGCCCACTCACCTGTATTCACCTGCACGGGCTGCCTACCCTTTTCCCCTTGATTACACCATCACGAATCATTGAGTTGGTAACTTTATGCTTGTTTGTGGGATGCAAAGTATTTTAGACAGGGCTCTGTCTAATTATTGTACAACTTCGAGTACCATCGTTTTTTTGCGTACCTCAGTCTGAGTTTGCTTTATGGCACTTGCCAATCATTTTCTGTTCAGGACATACTGCATTGCATATGGCGGGATACTTAGAATGTAGCCACACGGCAGTTTATGCATTAGATCTGTCTGATCTCACACCACAATGTTTTTGACTGTGATCACAGGTCGATTAGGGCACTATGCCGATACTTGTGAGAGCGCCTTTCGCCATTATCAGAACCGTCTTAGTTAGGTTGCAATAACTTAGCAAGCGTGATCTTAGGCACTTGCTATTTTTCATTTCCATGATTTTATTTCATTATGGGGAAGGATGCAGCGTTAACATAACACGCTTCTACGTTGCAGTGGTTCTGCTGCCCGTCACAGTGAGTCGATAAAGTTTTATTGACATGCCCCCTTTTTTTGCCTGGAAATGATGTATACAAGCAAGCATGGCATGCGTGATTTACTTAAGCTGTTTGCGCACATCTCAACATGAGCGTTATATTGATATTGATAGTATCAGCATGCTGTTGCCCAGGCTTCTGTGACATGGATAAAGTTTCATTTTTGTTGAACCTTTTGTAGAACTAAGCTGTGCGTCACGTGCCTGCAATCGTACACCAGAGTTCAGGTTTATAATTGTTATTACATTGTTACTAACAGTTTGGTATTCATTCATGTATTCTAATTTTCAATGTGTATGCAATGAATTGTTAGTACAATGTGGCACATATAGGAGTTTTGTATCAACATTATGTAAGCAAAGTCTGCTACCACTCCAACATGTCTGCCAACATTGAGACGATCATGTGATGGTCCCTCGTTGTTTTCACTTAAACCACCAGGCTATAATAGTCACCTTTTCTGTGTTGCACATTTCACGTGATCAAGACTTCGGAGGAAGTCGAAACGCGTTGTGGAATTAAACACTTTAGTGGAACTACATTGGTGCGAAGTTTTCTATCCTGAGAGCGCGCGAACCTTTGTGGCTTGAAATTGACTGAATTGCCGGTGCGCTCCGCCGGCGTGTGCGCCACTCTCCTTCGGTCCCCGACAGTCCGGAAGGAGCGAACTCTGTGTGTGTGTGTATATATATATATACACACACACACACACACAAGACGTTTTAGGACAGCTGTTGTATGATGAATTTATAAATAGATAATATAGGCGAAACTAAATTTTAACAAGTACTTGTTAAATTAATCAACTTAAGTCTGACACATATAGTTTAACACAACCAGCATGAAATATTAACTTTGGAGAGAAATCTAGTATGCATATGTTTGAATATATTTAGTGCATTGATGCTCTACTAAAACAAAGACCAATCCGAAGCTCTGAACCACATGGCAAGTAAGGCAGCACTTTGTGCAAAGACATTTTACCACTGTATTATAAAATGAGATTTCAAGAGGTGGTAGATATGTCAAGAATGTTGGTACATATTTGTTATGTTGCGTTATATTGTGGTGGTAATGCTATGTTGGTGGGTTTTGATGTGGCACGTTACTGCATTGTAGTGCTGTTGTTTTGTACTGTGGTTGTTGGGTTACATTCCATTTTAACTGTTTTGTTGTGCTGTGCCCTTTATATTTTAGCCATGTTGTTGCTTTGTGTTATGTTATTGTGTTATGTTTGGTTGTTTAGAACTTCAACAAACTCTGGTACATTTCCAGCCAACAGAAATAGATTCCTTTAAATTTCCAGTGACAAACAACCATTTACCACTGTCTAAGTTAGTAAAATACCAGTCCTCAAGCTCATCAACTATTTAAGACATCAGTCAGCCAAAAATTGAGGCAGAGCATCTATCTCAAATTAGCACTACCTGTGCTCATTTTATGTGATACAACCCAGGAAATACAAAATTAGATTGACCTGCTTTTCTGTTTGTTGAAACAGTAGACTGTTTCACACATTTCTCTACGAGAACACAGTAGCAGCACTTTGAACAGCTGGTACTAGTAAGTCTATTCTGTCCACATGGTGATAACAGTAATTCTAGGAGCAAATGGTACACTCCAAATACCCTCTTTTGCTAATAGTTGCCCATAAAACGAATAGTGCAACATTTCCTGTCCCCCAGTCGCCCTAGATCTTTTTATAAATCTCAAATATGCTTCCTCTACTACTAAACACAGCACTTATCTGCATGCATCTATTGGTTTCAAGGCCTTTCTGACCTACAACTTTTCTTTGCATTACACTCAACCTTTCTAGTTGGACAATGCCTTTTCTCATTTGGAACAGACAAATGATGAAAAAAGTGTCCTGCTACACACATTCTGAATTAGATGACTGTCTAAGCACTACTTCCTGTACTGGGTCTACCTTCTGACACTTGGCTGCATTATATGCTTTGTAACTGAACGAGGTTGCACAGTTGCTTAACTGCAGGCACCAGCGTACTACTGAGTTCCCTTAAGTTATCAATATTGGAGAAAGGCGGTAGGCCAAAAAGGGCAGTCTCTGCTTAATTTCATGTTACTACTGCATACAACCACTTAGGGCATGGGAGTCCTCTATGGTTCCAGATGGGTTGGACCCAGTCCAGATTTTATGAAAAGCTGTAACTTCATATATTTCATGTAAAATTATCATTAGTGAATATCCTGTAAAGCTAGCATGGATCTGGTCACCCTGGACCTTCATCGAACACCACTAGCTTACAGGTTGCTAATGGGATTCACATTTCTCCCTGAAGACAAATTCTATCTTGAAGCCACAGGACTGAGTAACAATACTGTTCGTTTGCTTGTTCCAGATCTGTCCTTCTGAATTTGACTCACAGGCTGCATGAGATTGCAGATTTGTTTTCACTCTAGTACTGGAACACAAAACAAGGATATTTGAAAGGAACACAAAGCAATGATATGTGAAAGATAAATTACATAAAAAACAAGGAAAAAACCTACAGACAAGAGTTAAAGCGGATAATAAGCCATAATGAACAACTGGTGCAAGAGATCATTACAAATGCCAGCATCCACGGTAATGTCAGATAAAGTTGGATACAAGCCAAGCATATAAAGTATACAGTTACTAGTCTGCTTGAATGGCCCTACACTACTAAGTTTCAAACCGATCTTGGGTTATTCTGACGAAATAGCTAGCTATGTGGCAATATTCTACTACAGCTAAAGAATTCCAGTGTATTGATTACAGTCAAGTGATTATTTCTACAGTACACATACGGAAATGGATACCCATAAACACAGTGATACAGTGTGAAGGAAGAAACACCTGTGGAGGGAGACGGGCAGCTAACAGTGGTTCTTGGTCAGCAGGCAATGCAGAAGCATACTTTGGGAATGTGTGGAGGGTGCTACTGTGTACATGGCTGGGAAGGTCTAAAAGAGTTCTTTGGGCTCATTCATACAGTCGTCAGCACAAGGGCAGGTCAAATTGCATGCATGCTTTGTTGTTACAACAATCTGTGGTGAAAGGTAATACATGAACACAAAAATACATAACAATATTTACATTTTTTGTCTCTGGTATTTGATAGGGGAGCCATTTGTCCCCTTATCAAATTGTACATATCCAAGGGGAAGTTCCCTCTAAAATAAAACCTGTTCTTCTCTTCCCATAGCATTCCTGAAAACATATTTTCGTCTTTATTTCGCCACCATCTGAGAAGATAAATACATCAGATGGCATTACCACCCCCTAGTAGCCTCCAGTAGACATGTGAAGATTTCTGGAATAGATGATCGGCACTGCCTACTTTTCCTCCGAGGGAGAAAAGGGGGTAGGAGGGAAAATAAGCAGAATACATGCCTAAAGTCAGTCATAGCAGAAGTCCTGCAGTGGTTACCTTTAGATGGCATACCTACTTTAATGAATTTCTACATCTGTGCAATTAGGGAGAAGTTGCTTCTCGAGTAATTGTACCTGAACCAGTGATACATACCAGTATAAGAAAAATCACTGAATTTAACTTGAAAATGACATCACCCAGGCAGTGAGTTCAAAGTGAAGTTTGTACTTTTTAAGAAACAATTTAGAATTTATCTAGGTTTGCACTGGCCAAAAACAAGGTGAATGAAATTGTTTCCAATCTATCCTTTGCATAAGTGATACCATGAAGTTAACTTTTGAAAATGTGATCTTGTGCATGTTACAATATTCTGAGGAGGCTGGTCTGCACCCCAGCCTGCAGATCATACTGGCATCAAACAAGAACCGAAGTAGGCATTTAGATGCATCAATAAATATAGAAGGCAGTGCCGGTAGAAACAATGGTATACGGTTCCTAATGGGAAAGGGGAAACAAAGGTGGGGGAGAGGAAAAATCCAGGTGTTAGCAAAAGGGAAGGGGGATTGCTCCCTTAGGAGCAAGGGCCCTCACACAACCCAAGGGATGTCATGCTTCATAGGCAACTCCTCGTTGGGCCGGCGCTGCAAGGGGGCTCTTTGCCGGAGGTCTTTTCTTGTTGCCAATGTGAGATGGCCCCCTTATTTCACACACACTAACTGGAGCCTGAGAGGTCCATCATCACCTACTCTCGCCGTGACTTATAAGTCTTTTAACCATAGCACAGGAACCCAGTTAATAAAGAAACTTCTGGGAATCCTGTAGTTATTTTTATTCTACACACACTCCTCCTCCACTTCTACTCATACTTCCTTCTACCACACACCCCACCACCCCTTCCATCTCACATAATCAACAAGAAAAGACCTCGGCAAAAGGCCCCCTGGAGGGGCCCGTTGGGCATTGCAGCGCCGGCCCAACGATGAGCTGCCCGATGATGAAGCATGACATCCCTTGGGGTGTGTGAGGGCCCTTGCTCCTAAGGGAGCAATTCCCCCATTCTCTTTTGCTGACAACTGGATTTTTCCTTTCCTCCCGCCTTCGTTTCCCCTTTTCCATTAGGAAATGCAGACCCTTGTTTCTACCGACCTACCTAGGGGCACGTATGCTGGACCTATCTCAAGCCCCAGTCCCTCCTTCTTCTGCCTAGAATGCAGTGCCAGTAGAGCTAACCTGAATTTGTCAATTTTCTTTAGAGTTGACCACAAAACCCCTGTTGGCAGTTATTATTAAAACCACAATGTGTTTTTTTCCTAGTTACACGGATTGATAATATCAATTTCATCTAATTTATTGTTAACTGTGAACGCCACTATGCTATTTATGGCATATTAATTTCTGAAATCGTGAATTAAATGACAACTTTGGTAAGTGTGCTGTGATTTTTTTTTTTATACAAATAAACCTTTCGGGGATGGTTACCACCTCAGAAAGGAAATCTTACATCTGTATCATCTGATTATTTCAACTTTGAGCAATACCGTCCTCATCACATGAATAAGAAAGTTATGCCACACACATTTCTGAGATTAGCAAACCAAAATGTGGATGTTCTGTTTCATCGCAGTACAAAAGAGAGCAAACTGGCAACTTAGCATGCACATTAAGTGAACTTCCTTGGTGAAACTGAGAGAACAGACCTATCCCCACCATGCTTCATTGCAAAGCTCTTGACCAAGAATAGTCTGCTGCAGGACCAAAGAGCACTTTACACTTTTATCAGCAGGCTGATCATTCACGGAAACACAACATGTTGTATTCCCTTTATGGCTTGCAATCGTCTCTCCCTAGAAGCCTCCTGCTCACAGACCAGGGCACCTTCTGTCATTGAAGAAAACACTGCTACACATTTTGTACATTAAGTACATATTTACAACATTCTTTTTACAGATTAGTGTACAGTACTATACAGGTGTACGGGTCACGTTCACTTCTTTAACCCAGGCTAGAGGGGGTCCACAACAGACTTTGAGCAAATATGCCTGGTTGGCTCCTTGTGCACCGGGCCTCTGCATAGGTCATGCTGGATGACAACATTCCAGAAACGCTAATGTCAGTGACCCCTACATACAATTGTTACTAATCAAGGGCACACGTGCATACAACCCAAACTAGTGACAGGATTACTGTTTTAAGTGTCATTGCAAACTGACAAGTTTGAGCTATGCTCAAAGTATGTTTTGCTAAAGCAAACTTTAAATGAAATAGTAAGGCGACATACGTCTCATTGCATACAAAAAGGAAGGGCAGATTCAAAGCTACTTTAAAAACATTCATTAAAATGCCCGTGGTTTCTTTTTTCAATTCACAGTAGTCAAAGGGCTTCCTAATGTTATTCTCTTGTACTGGCCATCAGCGTTGGTCTAGAATAAGGTCTGGAGCTCAGTGTTGCTGTCCCCTTCAAGCAGAGAAGTTAGCTCAACCAGAAATGGCAATTCCAACGCTGTTCCACTAGAAAAACGTAAACAGCCCAAAACCTCCACAAAATGTTAGGTAATATTAGGGAAAGTAAAATACTGCAGCTGAACAGTACAGTAGTAGTTGTGTTCTGTACATCACAACTATTATTAATATTAAATCAATTTTCAAATGCAAACTAGACTGTAATAACATTCATATGATGCACATATGTATGTTCATAAAATGCAAGATCGCGACATTGTGTTTCAGTCTTGTGTATGAGGTAAAAATCCTAGCTGATGTCACCACTTAACGCAGCTGAATGGTTCCGCGAATGACACTGAGATTAGGGAGCTGAAGTGATGAATTACTTGTCGCTAGTGCATACCCACAGGTTTTCACTGTGAGAAATACTTTTCTAAAAACATTTTCAGCTTTGAAGGATAGTCTGTCATTACACCTGTTGCTCCAAGGTCAAATGCCCGTTTATATTCTTCCTCTTCATTGAGGACCCAAATGTAAACCTGTGGAATAAAGTGACAAAATGTCATTTCTTAGATTATAACATAACTCACTGAGTGGTCAACCAAATAAAATATAATCACAAGAACACACAAAATTAGGGATACGTACATTTTAAATTTGACCAAAGTTGAGAATTATTTTCGTTCTGTTCATAAATCCAATAAAGGATGAAAAAGTTGCTTACCTGTACAGCTTATACTCCAGTATTGGCATCATTTATGGATTCATATACTTTTAAAATTCCTTCACAATCAGGCGAAGACCAAGGCCATTACCAATTATCTGAGGTTATTTGAAAACACGTATATAAAATCCTCTAGGGCGTGGGAGAATGCCACCACACATCAAATGACTTCTCTGTAAAAGCGACAAGTGGCCATACCAACAAGGTCTGAATGCTGCTGCCACGCCACTTCAGGAACATCCAACAAGCAGAAGTATTTTTAAGCGATTGAGTAATCCAAGTAACTAGCTTGAGAAACGTTACTGTAAGGCAATGAAACCAGAGAACAACCGGGCAAGTACCTAGCCCCATGATCCATATGCACCCCCCATATTTTTGGAAGCTTGTGGCACAACAACCACTTCTCCTTGGCTGCCACAGTCCATTTCGCTTTGCTTTAGGGTTCCTTAGTTCTGGGGCTTCTTTAGTGGAGAAGTGATCTTGTCCTTCTACCCATGACACCATACACTCTACTGTCCAAAGTCATCATATTCTACATTAGCATGCGGAATACTTAACCTGAGCAGTTTGGACAGTGATACATGAATGAGAATTATCTGCTGGCATAAGGGACAGCTGCTAGATGTGTCACAAATTAGCAATATTTAATCCAATTAATGAAGGTATGATTGGGAAAACTATCACACATCAAGCTTTATCCTTCATAATTGAGTAAAATTATACAAATCTGGTGTTAGCAGAGTCGGCAATGTACCCATTGTTCCCACTTGATAATAATCTTTGAAACTGCTTGTTTTTTTAGCTAAGATAGCTTACTTTTTCAAGCATGTCAGAGTTGATAGTAAGACTTGGTAATAATTAGCATGTATTGTGATTGCTATACTATTGCACCATTTTTATAGTGCTTTTACCCCAGATGAGCCCACAAAGCACTCTGATTCACATCAGGTTCCAGTGCCAGATGCAGGTTGTAGTTTGGCCTATGTAGGAGGGATTAAGTGTGGTGTGTAAGGATCAGAGATGTGCTTCAATTATTGTACTAAAGACAAGGGCAACCTAATATGCCTGATAGTAACCTGGTTCAACATACACATAAGTAACTATGCTTCATTGTATCAGTAATTATGCTACTAAAAAATAGTTCGGTATTACAATGAGTCATTAAATACCCACTGTTCCTTACATACCAATTATAGTGCAGCGAACATGTAGCTATTAATAAATATAGTGACCTGCAGTGAGGGCAACATTATTCCCATTGTAGTTTATAATCTTATTTCTCATATTACTAACCTCCGTGGGGCATCTTGGCACCTAGGTGTATGACATTCAACTCCTTCATAAAGCTATTAATACCCAGCCTTGTGCTGCAGTGTGTAAGGATGTAAACATAGTTTACGTCCCTTCCTGTGCATAGATGCATGTGCATAGATACACACCCTTGCTGGTTGTTTTGGTTGGAACCTCATTACCTCACACTGCTGCTTTTTCTGCTCTTTTCTCCTTCCTTGGCTCAGCCAGTCTTTGCCTCAACACTAGGATTTCAAGCAATGGATGAATACTTCCAATTCTAGTCAACAATCCTTACACAACCATCAGGATGAAGTCACTGAAGAACCAGCTAGTATGCATATGGGACCCCTAAACCACCAGAGATGTTTGATTCAACTCTGAAGAGTGGAGAAGAGGCAAGTATGGTGCAGCTACTAGAACTTGTCTTGTCAGTAAGGCCCTGTATTCAGATGACCATCCCTGTGCTCTTCGGCCCTCCCACATACCAAATGTCCAGAAATCCTTCGGTGCCTGCAGTCTGCTTTCGAAGGTTGCCTTTCACGCAAGGCTGTCCCTTGGCAGCACTCCTATCTGGAAAAGTTGGCTCCACAGAGACATTTCAGACTGCTCGCTGCACCCAATATCAAACATGGTCTAGAGAACTAGGGCCTGATTTGACATAAACACCTTTCTGAAGGAACCCTTAACAGACAGCAGTCCAGGAAGAAACAGAATTGGAGTGTTTGCAGTCATGGAAAGGCCCCTAGATTTTTTTGTAAATACCCGCTTGGCTCTATTGTGTCCAAATGGCAGGATGTACTGTAGAAAATCATAAAAATATTACCAGACCTGCAGGTCTAGTGACTTGAATATTCTACTTGATCTAACTGTAATGTGCTTGACACGTAAACTGGGCGCAAATTGTGTGATCCCAGGCAAATATTTTATTTCACAAAGTCGCCTTTTTCTTCATTATCACATGAGAGCATCTTCAAATATGTAAGTTAAGCAGGTCTGCTGTACAAAAACCTCTTGCTCAATGTTATAGACTAACCTTTTGCTACATGTCTAATAAGAATCTAGCCCACATATAGGGTACACATGATTCCTGAATTGCCTATTAGTTTACTAATAGCATTGTAATCAAGGCGGGGCAGGAATGTTTCTCAGTTCATGTTTAAAAACTCACTTTTAATAAATATTTTACTAGCTGCTGTTAACAGACAGAACATTTTCCATTGAAATGGCCAGAAACTTTCCAACTGAGATGCAGCTTCACTGATAAAACTATATAGCATGCAAACGATAATGTGTGGAAATCGAGTTTCAGCAAATATTTATCATTTGCAAATCACCAAGTAAAGTGTTCCGATTTGTTTTGATCCTATTAAAATCTTTGTTTCCATCACACTTCAGAATTGCAAAAAATGTGCTTTCCTAACTGCTGATATATTTTGAAATATTTGTACAGTTCATTGCAAGCTATTTAAATGACATCCCACAGCCCTTCATTTCACACTCTCTCTACCCTTGCATGATTGTCAGACAGTTCACTTTACAAAATCCACTAACTTTGCAATCAGAGAAAGAAATGTATAGACCAATGTCCAGGATAAATTTAGCAGCCATAAGCGGACATTTGACATCTATCTTTGAACGCACAGCAAACGTGACAAGATAAAAACAAGATTTAAAGGCATCTTTATTGCTCATTCACTTTTGAATAAACAGACCACCTGTTCTGTGTCAGCTGGAGCTCGCCCTGATACAATCTAACTCGCCAGAGTGAGTGGATTAGTAGATTTCTCGAGGCCTGGTTAATGTTCATCCATTGCAGTGAATGAGGGGAACATTTTTTAAACTCTACAGTACTTAGGGGCTGATTACGAGTTAGGCGGGCCATCGAACTGTCAAACTCGCGGTGGCGTGGTAGGAACCGCCGCACTGGCGGTCTGACTGCAGCATTATGAGTGCGGCAGTCCCACCGCCACAGGACAGCCACAACTGCCAGGGATCCCTCGGCGGTGGCGCAGCGGTATGGCCCAGCAAAATGCTGGCGGTGCCAGAGCATAATCTGAGTTTCCTCACAGCCATACTTTTCATGGCAGTGTGCCCACCATGAAAACTGTAGCAGTGAGGAAAGGGCCCCCTGATGCCTAAGGGCCATGGGGATGCATGCAGGGGGGCACATGGTATGCCCCCTGCATGCATGCACCCCCAGTTCCTGCACAGCATGGAATTAACAGTCCATGCCGTACTGGAACTTGCTTTGGCGTTCCCATTGCGGTGCCTTTCTAATGCTAACCGCCTGGGACCGCCAAAGCATCGCCTGCCAGACCAGGAGAAAACTCCGAATCTGGCGGGCCGTCTCAGTGCAGATTTAGCGGTGTACAGTGGAGCGCTGCGTGGCACACCGCCAAAGTCATATTCAGGCCCTTAGTCATTGTCTCAAACTACTACTAAGACCTGGACCACAAGCAGCATCTTTTTTAGCTGGGAGGGGTAGGTTTAGATCATATATATCCAGTAGTGTCCATTGCCTAACGTTCTTGTTAGTAGGAATTATTCATAGAAGTTGCGCTGCTGCTCACAAAGTGTGGGACAGATCCTTGACCCCCCTTTACTAGCACTTAAAAATATATATTTTAATGACCTGACTTGGATTATTATGCCGAGAAAGTATAGTGCAATATTCAGAAGGTGGAATGGACGTATTGACTTAAATAACTCATTTAAGACAATTGGCAGCTGAAACGTCTATCAGTTGGCCTGTTCACAATGTCCTACTTCATTTACTAAATTTATTGATTGGTTACTGTTGATGGAACATAGATAACCAGAAAGACAAAAGTAAAGATGAAGTTCATGGAAAGCTATTCTAGTTTTTCCAAATTGGTCTGGCCAAACAGAGCTTTCAGTGGACCAGTTGCCTAAAGATGAACCTATGCAAGTAAGGGCATTTAGGGGTTCTTTAACAGGAAATTAAACACCGCTGAAATGCTAGGCAGTGTGTATGTTGTGGGGATACTGGACATATGATTCAAACTGGTGCTAAAAAGCCTCAGAAGAATGTAAGAAAACTCGAATTGTCTCATGAGAAACAGTAGGAAAAAGGAGTATGTTGGCTTCTTTATATTGGTCTTCTATCAATAATACTGATAATCATTTGATCCTAACCGATTGCTATGTGAAGAGAAGAAAGAAAATGTGCTATTACAGCTGCATTGATGGATAGATAGTAGGGTATGTAGAATATTCATTGAACAGAACTGGGACACAAAGAATATTAGAGTTACACTTGCTAAGAAAGTTAAGAAGACCGGTCTGATACATGAGACATTGCAAGTCTCATTTGGAAATCACACTGAAGTGTTATCTTTAGATATTATTGTGTCTCCCAATTATGATGCATTTTTAACTCCTTGTGAGCCAAGGACGTAATGGTTACGTCCTCGTCAGCGGTGCCGAGGACGTATCCATTACAATCTGCCACTGGCCCACAGAGGAAGCGCTGGCGCTCCCTGTGGGCCGTCCCCCTTACATGCCCCCACTGGGGATGGCAGCGGAAACGCTTCCTCTGCCACCTCTAACCCCTCCCTTGGCAATCGGATGATGTTGGTGCTCTCATGGCGCGCCGAAATCATCATAGGCTGCTGGGGACACGCTAGAAGCCATTTGCTTCCAGCGCGTACAGAGAGAGGACGTGTAACAAGTATGTCCTTCTCTCGGGGGGGGGGGTTCTTTGGGTAAACAGACACAGGGGGGCCTAAAAAAAAAGGTTTTCCTTTCCCCCTGTGCCTGTTTTGAATGGATTCCTGCTGCACGATCGCGGTTGAGGCCCGCGATCGTGGAGCAGGTATCCATCCACTGGACCACCAGGGATGGTTTTTTTGTGTTGTTAGGGAGTGACCCCTTAGGCAAGGGGTGCTCCCCTGGGGGCATGTGCAGCCGTGTTTTGGCCCTCTCTGGGGGCTGATTCGGCTGTTTTTTAGGCCGATCCTTGGGCAAGGGTCGTTTCCATGGGGGTAATTTCCTTTTTTTTCTCTGTCAAGGGGGGCAGAAGCCACTAGACCACAGGGATTTGTTTTGTATGTAGTGAAAAATGTTTTGGGGAGTGGGTCCTTGGGCAAGGGTCACTCCCCTTTTGGAGGTGAATGTTTTGGCCATTTCTGCCCCCCTTGGGGGAAGATCGGCATTATATTTTTAGGCCCATCTGCCCCCAAGGGGGGCAGAAGCCACTAGACCACCAGGGATTTTTTTTGTATGTAGTGAAAATTGTTTTGGGGATTTGGTCCTTGGGCAAGGGTCACTCTCCTTTTGGAGGTGCATGTTTTGGCCATTTCTGCCCCCCTTTGGGGGAAGAGCAGCATTATATTTTTAGGGCCAATGCCCACAAGGGGGGCAGAAGCCGCTAGACCACCAAGGATTTTATTGTTTATGGCGCAAAATGTTTTGGGGAGTGGCCCCTTGGGCAAGGGTCACTCCTTTTTTGGGGGTAAATATTCTGGCTGTTTCTGCCCCCATTGGGGGGAGATAGGCCTTGTATTTTTAAGCCCATGTGCCCCTAAGGGGGTTAGAAGCCACTAGACCACCAGGGAAAGTTTGTGTGTTAAATGTAGTTCGGCTGATGTTCTGCGTGTTTTGCCATTATTTGTGATCGTAACTTTTTGTTCTTCTTTTCATTTTAGTGCAAAGTTGTTGTTTTACTTTGGTGTAACTTGTGCTTGCGGTTTCAGCACTGGTAGAGCTGCAGTTTTTGTAGTTGCAAGTGTTTGGTAAGGAAAATATTTTTTATATTGTTTACTACAAATGAGTATCAATGACCTGCATGAATGTGTTTTGTGGACATGTTGTAATAATAGCAGCATATTTAGCTTCTATTTGAATGTGTGTGACATTTTCCTTGTATTCGTGCACAATGTGTATTGTGTTGCCTTGTGTGTATTTTTTTTTTGTTTTCTTTTCTAGTGGGATATCTGTGCTTGCTGTGTCTGTGCGGAGTAGGTGCTGTGGAGTCCAGCGGCCTCTGGCAAGTGAGTGGTATTGTTTTACAGTATATAGTTCTTTGCATACTTTGTATTGATTGACTTAACATTGCAAATGCTATATGCGAGTAGTTTGTCTTTTTGATTTATAAATCAACACTTTATCACTTTTTTTTACACAGTGTTGGGTACTGTTGACTTATTTGTCAAGTTACTTGTATAACTAAGGATTATGGCTAGCCGCAGGATTAACGTTCAGCAGGTTGTTGGGATGCTTTTCGAGCCTTCCTCCGACCATGATTATGAGACTGACTCTGCATCTGAGGCAGAGGATGAAGGCCAGGTTTCTGGCAGTGAATTTTCTGTCCGAGAGAAATCATCTGACGATGAAGCTAATCTCAGTGCGGACGAAGTGCCTGTTTTAGAGGAGGACACTGATGTGTCGATAGTGCAGCAAGAGGCATCTGGATTGCAGCCCGCGACTGCAAGGCTTCCCATTGGAAGTGCTGGACTCTGGATTGACCCAAACATGATGCAGCTGGTGTTGCCTGCTTTTAGTGGTGTTGCAGGGTGTAGAGTGAATTGTGAAAACATTTTGCCTATAAATTTCTTTCAGTTGTTTATGGACAATGTATTTTTGGCTGAGATTGTTGAGCAGACTAAATTGTATACTGAACAGTATTTGAGGGACAACAGTGCAGACTTAAGTCCCGCTCTAGAGCTACCACAAATCTGGATGAGGACTCCCACAAATCTGGATGAGCTGAAGAAGTTCTTGGGTTTAACTTTTTTGATGGGCCTAATAAGGAAGCCATAGCTTGTATGCTGAATAATATTTGAGGGACAACAGTGCCAGACTTAAGCCCCGCTCTAGAGCTACCACAAATCTAGATGAGGACTCCCACTAATCTGGATGAGCTGAAGAAGTTCTTGGGTTTAACTTTTTTGATAGGCCTGATACGGAAGCCGTCGCTGTCTTCTTATTGGTCTATTGATTCCTTGATGGCAACGGCTATATTTCATGCAACCATAAGTCGTAATCGGTATTTGCTTCTTCTTCGGATGTTGCATTTTGTTGATAATGCTTTAGCATTGCCATGAGATCACCCTGATTGTGACTGTCTTTTTAAGGTTTGGCCTGTCCTTGATCACTTTGTAGAACGATTTTCAGAGATCTATGTGACAGGGAAAGAATTAGCTGTGGATAAGTCTTTGGTCCTGTTCAGGGGCCGATTGTTTTTTAGGCAGTACATTCCTAGCAAGAGGTCACGCTATGGAATTAGGATGTATATTCTGTCTGAGAGTAGTACTGGATATGTCTATAATTTCAGGGTCTACACTGGTAGGGATTGCAGTATTGACCTCCCTGTTTGTCTATCCACTTTCGGAGTTACAGAGAAAACTGTGTGGGAACTTGGTAGATAAGATTTACACTGGGGTGCCATTGTTCAGGGAATTGTTCAAAGTGGACACTGTTGCTTGTGGCACAATCCGCTCTACCCATAAAGGTCACCCAAAAGAGCTGGTTTGTAAAAAGCCCGTGGAGGGACAGTGCAATGCCTTGCGTAATGATGAACTTCTAGCTCTGAAATTTTCTGATAGGAAGGATGTCTATGTGCTGACTACCATCCATGATGAAAGTACTTCACCTGTGACTGTTTGGGGTCAGGTTGCTGAAGTGCGCAAACCTGTGTGCATTTTAGACTACAATAAGCACATGGGTGGTGTAGATCGAGTAGATCAGAGGTTGGAACCTTACATTGCTGTTCATAAGGCGTACATTTGGTATAAGTAAGTAAGTAAGTAAATGTTATTATGCATGATTAATTAAAACTGTAGCAAACACATGATTGTAAAATACCATAATAATGCAATGAATAAAAACAGCGTTTAAAAGATCAAAGTGCGTTGTGTGCGTTGCGTTGTGGTTAAAACTCTACAACAGTTCTAAAGTGCATTGTGCATCAAGGTGAACTGGTCTAACAAGTACTGTGGCAGTTATAGCGACCACCGTTTTATGGCTGTTAAAATTTGGCGTTTTTTATGCTTACAGACTTCGTCTAGTCGGTTATGGTTGTGGGTCCATGAGGCGTGGTGGCGGGAGCTAGCAAGGACAGGCGGTGATGACGGACCAGCCCTGCTACTTTTTTATTTAGCCGATGTCCACTAACGATGCTTGTTTAAGTCTCACAGTTAATATATCAAAGAATTTTGTGAGCCGGCAATTTAGCTGCGTCTCAGCTGGATTAAAGCACTGTTTTACTGCCTGCCTGCATGTCCTGATGCCATTCTGCTTGAATATTGGTCGAAGTAGGATTCTTCCTATGTCCTTTAAGTTGGGGCAAATGCTGATGACGTGCACCAGGTCTTCATCTCCTCTTGCGCATAAACGGCAGGACTGCGGTCCTGAACTCCTTTCTCATAGCGGGAGGTGTGGGAGAATCGGTAAGTTGCCCAGTCGCAGCTTTAGGAATTTTTCTTTTGTCCTTGTTTTGACTCCCACTTTGAAGTAAGGTTGTGATTTAAGAACTTTGTAGTCGCTAAGCACTATCCAACCATAAGCCCTTCTGGCTAGTGTTGCCTTGTCTTCTAGAACGAATACCATTTTTGTTACATTTGTCACAGTCTTTTTGAAACTCTGGTGATCTGTGGGCGTGTCCCAAAGGTCGGTCAGTCCCAGTAGCTTTAGGGAGCCAAACAGGTACGTCCTAGCAGGTGATTTTTCGTGGCGAGACAGTTCGCTCCAAAGGTGCGAGTTTAGCGAGCCTGCCTCTGCACTACGTATTTTGTGCCAGCTTTTTATGTATGCGCCTCTCCTTTCCACCGATTGTTATTGAAGCCCAAACTCTAGACGTATTTGGTATAAGAAATTGGCTATCCGTTTATTCCATTTAGCAAGCTACAATGCCTTTGTTGTATTTAAGGATTTCTCTCCAGAGTCAAAGATGACATTTGTTCAGTTTCAGCAGTCTCTGATAGGCAGCCGTGTTTTAGTGGAACAGGCAGGAGTTCCCTAGAGAAGCAGTGGTGGAGAATGTGGCTAAATTGAAAGATCGCATCTTTCCTGATCTCGTTCCTCCCAGTGGCATAACAAAACTTGAGGAGGCATTCTGGCAAAGTACATGGAGGGGGCCCCCCATGCTTCGGCCCAGTCATGATCTCTTAGCCACTACCCGTGCACAGTGCCAGAAGGGACCCCCTGGAGCTCGGGGTACCCCTGCACCACGGGGGCTGCAGGGGCTATTTTTAAGCCACTGCTTCCTCCCATGGCCAAACAAGACTTTCCCGCTAAGAAATGTAGTCTGTGCCCGAAGAGGTGTGCAGAAGGAGAGTTGTATGTACTGCCCCTATTGTCCTTCTAATCCTGGGCTGTGTGTGCCCACATGTTTTAAACTGTACCACACACAACTGAGTTTTTGGTTGCAAATGTGAGCGTAAAAGTAAACTGACTGGTCTGTATCGTTTTATATTTTTTGTTCAGATTTCATGGTTGGCATTAGTGTGAAGTATTTAGTTATAGCTGTTGTGTTTGTAGTTATAGTTTTGTATCTATTGCCAATTGGTTTGTGTTTTCTTTTTTGCATAAAAAATGTGATGGCGGTGTGCGTGGACTAGTGTTTAGCTGGTGGGGTGCATGGACTGGCGCTTGGCTGGTGGTGTGTGTGGACTGGTGCATGGCTGGTGGTGTGCGTGGACTGGCGCTTGGCTGGTGGTGTGCGTGGACTGGCGCTTGGCTGGAGGTGTGTGCGGGCTGGCGCTGTGTGTGGACTGGCGCTTGGCTGGCGGTGTGTGTGGACTGGTGCTTGGCTGGCGGTGTGTTTGGACTGGTGCTTGGCTGGTGGTGTGCTTGGACTGGTGCTTGGCTGGCGGTGTGTTTGGACTGGCGCTTGGCTGTCGGTGTGTTTGGACTGGCGCTTGGCTGGCAGTGTGTGAGTAGTGACTTGCTGCTGGTCACTACAAACACTGGTAGCCAAACGCCAGTCCACAAACTCCGTCAGCTGGTGTGGTTGCTGTGTCAGGCATGTGGGCGTATGAAAGTGATGGGCCCTTGAATGGCGCTGCCTGTGTATGTGAGTGTTGTAATGTGCTGGGCCCGCGCCTGACAGTGTGAATGGTCTTGTATGTGTCACGAATGAAAGGTGTATGAATGGCATGTAAAGAGGTTGATGCCTTGTCGTGGCTTTACAACTCACGAGCTGTGAGTTATTGGTTCAGGTTCTTTACTTTTTAATTATTATTCGTGCATTTCATTTTTGTGAAATCTCTTGTTAATAAAATTTTACGCTATGAATCTTCACTCACCCTTGTGCCTAATCCAAACAGTATGTGTGTGTGTACTTGAGGAATAGTTGGTTGTGAAGTAATATTTGTATTTTCTGGCTTTCTCTTCCAGGGTGTACATTGTCTCTACATTGTCTGTTGATGTGAGTGTTGTAATGTGCTGGGCCCGTGGCTGGCAGTGTGAATGGTCTTGTATGTGTTAAGTATGAAAGGTGTGTGAATGGCCTGTAAAGAGGTTGGCACCTTGCCGTGGCTTTACAGCACCCAAGCTGTGAGTCATTGGTTTAGGTTTTTAACCTTTTAATTATTAACAGTGCATTTCCTTTTTGTAAAATCTCTTGTTAATAAAATTTGATGGTCTGAGCCTTCACTCACCTTCGTGCCAAATCCAACCAGTATAAGTGGGTACCTGAGGAATAGTTGGCTGTGAGGTAAAATTTGTCTTTTCTGTCTTTCTCTGCCAAGGTGTACATTGTTTCTTGGGAAAATCTACCAATTCTCGATATTTTCATAAACTAGAAACCCAGGGGAGTACATAAAATCCCCTGCAAACCTCAAAATGTGACTACAGTTACACATTGTCCTTGCATTACTGTGCCATATTCTTCCAGAATCAGAAAGAAACCACAAATTTCCTACCACCCATTGTTCCACTAGGTCCCCCAATAAAAATGGTACCTCACTTGTATGGGTGGGCCAAGTGCCCGCCACAGGGAAGGGCCCAAAACGTATTGTGGAGGCATCAAAAATTATCAATCACAAAATGGCCTTGCTTTGCAAGGGGGTCACCTGCATTTTTGGTCCGGCGCTCGGGGGTCATGTAGGGAAACCTACCAAACTCAGACATTTTTGAAAACTATACACCTGGGGAAGGTCCAAGAATGTGCAACTTGCATGTATCCCCTAACGTTTTCCTACCCAGAATCCCCTGCAAACCTCAGATTTTGCTAAAAAAACAAATCACATTTTCCTCACATTTCTGTTGGGGAAAGTTGTGGGATCACCGGACCGAGACAAATTTCCTACCACTGAGCATTTCCCCAGGTCTCTCGATAAAAATGGTACCTCACTTGTGTGGGTGGGCCAAGTGCCTGCCACAGGGAAGGGCTCAAAACGTATTGTGGGGGCATAAAAAATTATCAATCACAAACCGACCTGGTTTTGCAAGGGGGTCACCTGCATTTTTGGTCCCGGGTTCAGCGGCCATGTAGGGAAACCTACCAAATCCACACATTTCTGAAAACTAGCCACCCGGGGGTATCCAAGAATGCGTGGTTTGCGTGGATTCCCCAACGTTATCCTACCCAGAATCCCCTGCAAACCTCAGTTTTTGCTATAAAAATCACACTTTCCTCACATTTCTGTGTGGGAAAGTTGTGGGATCACCGGACCGAGACAAATTTCCTACCTTTCAGGGTTACCCCAGGTCTCCTGATAAAAATGGTACCTCACTTGTGTGGGTAGGCCTATTGCCCACTACAGGAAATGGCCAAAACATACTGTGGAGACTTGAAAATGATCGACCACAAAAAATCCTGGTTTTGCAAGGGAGTTAGCTCTGGGTAAGAAAACGTTGGGGACCACGCAAGCCACACATCCTTGGACTGGATACGTTTTTAGGTTTACTCTGCATTGGACACCCACACAAGTGAGGTATCATTTTTATCAGGAGACCATGGGAAATGCTAGGTGGTAGGAAATTTGTGCCGGCACTGTGATCCCAGACACAAATGTAAGGAAAATGTGATTTTTTATTTTTTTAGCTAAGTTTGAGGTTTGCATGGGATTCTGGGTAGGAAAAAGTTGGGAGATCCATGCAAGCCACACATCCTTGGACTCCCCCGGGTGTGTAGTTTTAAAAAATGTCTGGGTTTGGTAGGTTTCCCTACATGGCCACAAATCCCAGGACCAAAAACGCAGGTGACTCCCTCGCAAAACCAGGTATTTTTGTGATCGATAATTTTCAAGTCTCCCCAGTACGTTTTGGGCCATTTCCTGTTGTGGGCACTAGGCCTACCCACTCAAGGTACCATTTTTATCAGAAGACCCGGGGGAACGCTGGGTTGTAGGAAGTTTGTGCTGGCCTGGTGATTCCACAACTTTCTCATACACAAATGTGAGGAAAATGTGATTTTCTTTAGCTAAATTTGAGGTTTGCAGTGGATTCTGGGTAAGAAAACATTGGGGGATCTACGCAAGACACACATCCTTGGACCCCCCCGGGTGTCTAGTTTTCAGAAATGTCTGGGTAGGTTTCCCTGCATGGCCGCCAAGCCCAGGACCAAAAACGCTGGGGACTCCCTCACAAGACCAGGTCTTTTTGGGATCGATAATTTTCAAATCTCCACAGTAAGTTTTGAGCCATTTCCTGTCACGGGCACTAGGCCTACCCACACAAGTGAGGTACCATTTTTATCGGGAGACTTGGAGGGGAATGCTGGGTGGTAGGAAATTTGTGCTGGCCCTGTGATTTGACAACTTTCCCACACACAAATGTGAGAAAAATATGATTTTTTTTTAGCTAAATTTGAGGTGTACAAGGGTTTCTGGGTAAGAAAACGGGGGATCCACGCAAGCCACGATTCCTTTGACTCCCACGGGTGTCTAGTTCTACAGAGATGTCTGGGTTTGGTAGGTTTCCCTACATGGCCGCCAAGCCCAGGACCAAAAACGCAGGTGACTCCCTCGCAAGACCAGATCATTTTTCTGAACAATAATTTTCAAGTCTCCACAGTAAGGTTTGGGCCATTTCCTGTCACGGGCACTAGGCCTACCCACACAAGTGAGGTACCATTTTTATCGGGAGACTTGGGAGAATGCTGGGTGGGTGGATCTCCACAAATCACCCCTTTCTGAATTCAGAATATTGCCTACTTTTCAGAAATGTATAGCTTTCCGGGATCCATTATTGGTTTCAAACCCATTTCTACCACTAACTGGAAGGAGGTTGAAAGCACAAAAAATTGGAAAGATAGGCTATGTCCTAGTAAAATGCCAAAACTGTGTGGAAAGTTTTGGTTTTCTGACAAAAGGCTGCCTGTTCCTAAAAGGTGGGAAGATGGTGATTTTAGAACCACAAGCCCTTCGTTGATACCATTTGCAGGGCAAAAAACAGATACTGTCTTCTGCAGCACTTTGTTCCCATTTTTCCCCCAAAAAACAACATTTAGCTGTAATTTACCTAATTTCTCAGTCCCCTCCAGGGAAACCCACAAACCCTGGGTACCTTTAGAATCCTGAGGATGTTGGAAGAAAAGGACACAAATTTAGCATGGATACCTTATGCGGACAAAACGTTATGGGGGTCTAAGCGCGAACTACCCCATATAGCCAAAAAAAGGCGTGGCACAGGGGGGGAGGGAAAGGGCGTGCAGCGAAGGTGTTAAAGAGGCAAAATCCATATGTCAATTGATCTACTCAAATAACATATTTGTTATCACCGGCTACTTTGTCTTCAGTGCCTCTGTAGTGTTGAGTTTTTCTCCAGTTTTTGCTAAACCTAAAGTCTGTCCTCTTTCCTCACACAGGGAATATGATTACACCATATCAATTGAACATGGTCAATTGTTTCAAAGAAAGATCTTCAACCTTGTATTTATTATAGAGGGTTAATTTGGAGTGCAATCAAGTATGGAAATCCTTTGCTTCTTATCAACAACATCTTGAAGCCAGTTCATAGCGCATAAGCTTTTACTAAACTTGATGTATGAGGTGCTTATAATCTGTTACATATAAAGGAAGGTGATGAGTGGAAAACAACTTTCTGTACACCATTTCAGCATAATGAACATTGTGTAACGCCGTTTGGTTTGTGCTATGCTCCTGCCATTTTTCCCGCATTTTTATGGATTCAACTCAAGCTTTGAGGCATGAGAATTAAATTAAAAAACACTGTCAAAAAAGATTAAGTAGAAATGTTTTACCTGCTGCATCCATAAATGTTTCCACTCTATCAAGTGGAATAGATGCTGAGGTAGCGGGGGCGTGTTACCTTCCTAATTCTATCAACACCACACATGAAGTGCTGCTACACTTGAGAATATATCTGCCTGCTGTCCTTATGTTATCATGCACCGCCTCTGAAACTAAGCAGAGTGTTTCCATACCTTCCGATGATCAATACTCTCCAATATTCCATGCATTCCCAGCAACACTGACCATGCTGAATAAGATTGAAGTATGCCTCATTAGATCAAGCACCACATTTTCAAAAGAGTTCAGAAGACTGGCCATACCTATTTTGTTGGTTAATACCTAAATGAGCCAAGCATTTATCAATAATGTTACAGATGTTTCTGACTAAACGGATACCCCCCTGATCCATAATTGAGTCCATGCTATCTGCCTCCATATGCTTTGTAGGAGTATGGGTTTATTGTAGGCTTAAGAAACTTAGGCATGTTTTTTAGTAACAGTTTACTTTAAAAAGTTTCTAAGTGTGCAACACCACAGAGTTAGACAAAGGAAAGTACACTGGGAACACAAAGTCCTATCATTTGTTGCGGATCCAAGGATACATATTTTACATTGATGGAGCCCCAATGCCTGTGCCGCTCAGAAGAAGAGAAGATTCCAAAGAATTACATTTAAACTGTGTATCTCAATGTTCTTAAATTGAACAGCTGATGTGTGCTTCACAACCATTTCATCCAAAAGATATACCATTTCTGGTGCCAAATACTGACAACAACATTCACATACAATTTCTAAACACTTGCAGCTCAAATGGTGTTGACGAAAGTGGGGGTGAGATTAGCGAGCAAAGTAGTCTGATGTAAGCATTATTTATTGTAATTTTCACAAGACCAGTTATCCCCCACCGAGGCCTGTTTTTGTTTCTTCTTTTGTTCGCTCTCAGTATCATTGTTGGGAATGTAAATCTCCCCTCATAAATAATAAATGGCATCTGATTAGATTATTGAAAAAAGATCTACATAAGCCACATCAGACTCAGAATTGATTGGACATTCTTGATCCCTCTTTTGTTATTTAGTAGGGCATATCAACCAGTTGCGGATCAATAATAAAATTAATATCAGTTTAGACATCAACAGGGGCTAATCACTATCAATGCTCAATAATGAGGACTAAGTAAATGTATGCCCATCAATTGCATGGTTACATCTGCTCTGAATGTCTCTGCCCTATTACACTCAAAATCTAGCAGGGAAACCATCTCTTTTGGGCTTACACTGGAAATCCTGACGCTGCAGAACTAGCACTGCTCCTGACTACCACATTGACAATCAACTCTGAGGCACTCATTAGAAATCCTACATTCTCTTCCAGGGGATACTCATCAATAGTCATAAGCACTGAAAAGTCCCGCCCACGTGCGGGGACCCCGGAGCAATAACAAATTATATGCATATACCTACATATATATATATATATAAATACACACATATATAGGTAATATGCATATATACATATGCAGCCTAAAACCATATTACTAGGCTCAAATATGCCAATATTGCATTGTAAATTTTTTACATTTGAAATAATAAAGAAAACATACACCATGACATTTTCATGATACAGAGAAAAAACTGATTTCAGTTTGTTTTGAAAACACAGCCTTTATTTTCAAAGGTAAAAAGGCAAGATCATAGAGGCAGATTAGCCTAGAGAGGCTGCATACAGAACAGTTGGAAAAAACTGGCGCCGTGCCTTTAAGACCTCCAGGAACCTCCAGGCTCCCATCATGCCCCACAGGTGACAGTTAGGTCAGTTCTTTTTGTCCGGCTCCTTCTGTGAGGATCCTGGAGCATTGAGCTCGTCAGTTAGAGGTTTTTTGTCACTAATTGTTGGTCTAAAGTGATTTTTTTTTTACTTTCACTCGACGTCTTTAGTACTTGGGGTACTAAACCGTTCTGTTTTTCTGACTTTGGTCAATTTTTTCCTGTCAAAATGCCGGCCTTATTTAATAAGTGCCCGGCCTGTGGAAAAAAGATGGCTAAATCAGATCCGCACTCGGTCTGTATTGCTTGCCTACCTTCATCTCACAGACCAGATGAGTGCTACCACTGTAGAAATTTTTCTAGAAGAACCCTTAGAGAAAGGGAGAAAGTCAAACTGCATGCTATGCAGGAGAGAGGAAAGGAATCAGCAAGTGGCCGAGAAGAACATCCGTCGAAGAAGCCCTCCTCTCAGAAAAGGTTGGAGCGCAAAGACAAGGGTGAGAAGAGAAAACACCGGTCTCATACGCCTTCGGGGGACAGATCTACGTCGAAAGTACCCTTGTGCTCCCTTCAGCATCGACGTCGAGGCCCCATTCGCCGGAGAAGCGAACGACTTCAGATACGAAGTCTCATCACAGGCCGACGTCGACACCATCTCGTAGGCGGTCCAGTTCTGGCTCACCTACGAAGGCGAGAGGCAGTCGCTCCACGTCTACATATCAACGTCGACAGAACAGCCCGCCTCCGAGAGGACCTGTGGCGACGTCGAAGACACCACCGACGTCGAGAGTGGCACAAACATCGACATCGAGCCAGACACCGAGGGTCTCGACGCCGGTAAGACGCAGTCATTCTCCGACTGTGCGTCATAGCAGGCGATCGCCGTTGAGGAGGTCGACGTCGCCTACGAGAAAGTCGCCGTCGAGGCACTCGGCGTCGAAGCATCCGTCACCGAGGAGGTCGACGTCGAGACCACGCAGATCGCCCTCGGGGCCTAGACGGTCACCGCGGAGAACATCGCGGTCCAGATTGATGTTGAGGAGATCGACGTCGAGCAAGTCGCAGTCCAGTCACAAGTCCCCTCCTGCCAAGAGACCTAGGGCGACGTCGAGGGACAAATCGACGCCGAAGGACGTCCAGGTGGTAACCTCCAGGAGTGTTTCTTCTTCCCCGGAACTCCGGATAGTGCATGTCACTCCTGAAACCTCGCCACCGGATCCAGCCCCTGCAACTAACATCTCTCCGAGATGGCTGGGGAACATAAGAGAGTGGAAGATTCGGAGAATATCAAGGCCGGCTCATACTCCTAGCAGGTCCAGGTCTCCGATCATACAATCGGTTCACTCGTCTGTGGGACGCGAGCGACGTGCCACTCCTCAAAGGTCACCGACTTTGAGAAGGCGCAGGTCAAGATCTCCTAGGAGTCGGTCTTCAAGAACTCGCCACCGCTCTCCCAGACGACGAAGCCACAGATCTTCTTCGTGGTCCTCAGACTCCAAACCTTCAAAAGCAGACTACTCTCCAACTCTCTCTTCTTCACCACCGAGTAGGGTATCGCCCATTGATGACATTGTGACCTTCAACGAGGTCTTGTGTAGGGGGGCGGCAAAACTTAATATCGAGATGCCTGTCTCTGCCCCTTCCACATCGGTCATCTTCGAGACTCTGCATCGCAGGTCTTCATCTAGGCCTCTGCTTCCCCTGGTGCCGGGACTGCTAGATCCTGTTCTTCAGAAATTCCTGACTCCAGCGTCGGTGGGAGCAGCCCCGTCGCGGATCACCAAGAAGTACAAGGCTCCTGAGCAGGACCCACTTTTTCTGAGAGCTGACCCTCCTCCTGACTCGGTCATCGTGTCAGCAGCACGGAAGAACCAGACGGGGGCAGCATCATCTGTGGTACCTCCGGATAAAGACAGTAAGGCCATGGACTCCATCGGCAAGAGGATGTGTAATACATCAGCATCCTATATGAAAGTAGCCAGCGCCTCAGCATTACTGGGTCGATATGACCGTTCTCTGTGGGACTCTCTCTCACGCTTCACAGAGAAGCTACCAAAGGAAGACAGGCAGGACTTCCAGGAGATCCTCCAGGAAGGGGGTCTGGTGGCCAATCAGGTCATCAGTGCGGCAGTGGATGCCTCTGATCTCGCGGCCCATGGGTATTCACATGGGATCTGTGCCTGCCGCTCTTCCTAGCTGAGACTGACGGGTTTGAAGCCAGAGGCCCAACATCGAATCCTCAATCTCCCCTCCAATGCGACATCGCTCTTCGGCGCTCATGCTGATGACGAAATGTCTAGAATGAAGACCGAACTAGACACCTTGAAGGCGGTTGGTCTGGAGAAGAGGAAAGTCTTCAGACGACGCTACCGTCCCTATGACCGATGACAATACCAACAGAGGGTTCAAACCCCTCAGTGGTCTTCCCAGCAACATCAGGGAAGATCCCATTCAAACCAGCGTCGTCCCGGTAGAGGACGAGGAGGAAGCTCCAGACAGTCCACACCTGCTGCCAAGAAAAAACAGAAGCAGTGAGTGCTTGCTTCCCCTAGCTCCGTTACCCACTCCGGTGGGGGGAAGTATCCGTTTTCATTTGGAAGAGTGGACCAAAATAACACTAGACAAGTGGGTGCTCAATATTGTGAGGAATGGGTACTCCATCAGATTCAAGTCCCCTCCACCTTCTGTTCCTCCTCGAAAAAATGTAATCCATCGCATAAATCTTCTGAGAGAGGAGGTATCCGCTCTACTCCTAAAGGAGGCCATCGAGGAGGTTCCATGGCACCAGCGTCGACAGGGAATCTATTCCCGATACTTCTTGGTCCCAAAGAAAGGTCCAAACAAGGAGTTCAGGCCTATACTAGATCGCAGGCTTCTGAACAAGTTCATTCTGAGAGAGAGGTTCAGAATGCTGGCTTTACACCAAATAATCCCACACTTACATCAAGGGGATTGGATGTGTTCTATAGATCTTCAAGATGCCTATTTCCAAATCCCAATCTCTCGAAGGCATCGGAAGTTTCTAAGATTTCAGATTCAGTCAGACCACTTCCAGTTCACGGTCCTGCCTTTCGGGCTGAAGTCGGCCCCTCGCACATTCTCGAAGTGCATGGCTGTAGTAGCTGCGTTCTTGAGGAGGAAGAAAATCTTCGTCTACCCTTACCTAGACGATTGGTTACTCAAGAGTGCGTCTCCAACTCTTCTGCAGAAACACCTCGCTTGCTGCATTCAGCTACTGCATCAGTTAGGTCTGCACGTCAATTTAAAAAAATCCATCCTCAATCCAACTCAGAGGATACATTACCTGGGCGCAACTCTGGATACAGTAAATGCAAAAGCGTTTCCTTCGGAGGAGAGACTATCATCCATTCTCCACAAGTGTCAGACCCTCCTGAGGATACCTCATCCCACGGCCAGACAGATTTAATCTCTACTGGGTTTGATGGCCTCGTGCATTTTTCTGGTCCCAAACGCCAGACTTCACATGAGACCTCTGCAGCAAACTCTGGAGGATCAATGGTCTCAAATCTCCAATCGCTGGGAGGACACTGTAACCTTGCCTCTGTCTGTCCAGCTCTCCATCAGATGGTGGATGCAATGGTCTCATCTTCTGATAGGAGTTCCCTTTCACGAGGAGCTTCCCAAGCAGACTCTGGTGATGGACGCGTCCCATCAGGGATGGGGTGCTCACATGGGATCCCTACAGATACAGGGAATGTGGTCAGAAAGAGAACAGCTATGCCACATAAACATGCTGGAGCTCAGAGCGGTGCATCTGGCTCTCAAGGCATTCTTTCCCTCCATCAAGTCGACTGCTTTGCTTGTTCAGACGGACAGTACAACAACGATGTATTACCTGAACAAGCAGGGGGGCACCAGGTCCAGACCCCTGTCTCTGGAAGCGCAAGCGATTTGGAAGTGGCTTCTGGCACGAGACATGAAGATCTCCGCAGTTCACCTACCAGGCGTCCTCAACGTCCAAGCGGACGGCCTAAGCAGGCATTTTGCAGAAGCGCACGACTGGGTGCTAAAACAAGAGGTTGCGGAGTCAAGATGGCCGCTGGGCTGGAGCTCTGCGAAGTTGCTCCTGGGCTAGGGATCACTTTTTTGTGAAAATCCCTGTATATGCCCGCACGCCCACCCGTATGCTCGACACCGCCGTAGAGAGGACTGTCTACACTTTGTTACGATCTGCTTCACTTCCCCACAAGGAAGAGTTGGCTTTGGTGGCAGTCAGTTTTTTTCCTGGCACTCCGCCCTGTAGCTGACCACGACGACGAAGCCCCCCTGTACTGATGCGGACCAGGGAGTTGACGGTCACATCGTCGCGATGAAGCTTATGGACGTGTGTGCTGCCACCTTCCCTGCAACGGATCAGGATGCCCAAAAAAGACGTAGATGATCGCTGATACCAATGAGTCCGTCGGGTGCATTGAAGCAACCTTGGCTCCCCGAGACTGATTACATCCGGGCCACTGACAACTGACCCCTGTTGGCTGCCCTTGGCGAAATCGCTCCCCTGGGACCCCTTCTAACTCCGGAGCTTGGAATCCTGACCCCGCAGCAGCTGGGTGAGTCGGAGTCCCCCGCAGCGCGCCCCGGGCTTTGAGTGAGACAGAGGGCTCCCAGGTTATTCCCCCCCCCCCCTCTCCGCCGCCTGCTCCTTGATCGAGATGGGGGTCTCTCTCTGTGTTCCGCAGCCTGGAGGCTGATAGCAGGGCAGTCGGTACCACTAGCATTTTGCCCCTCTACTCACTCAATTTTCTACGGGAGCCCGCCATCTTAGATTAAATACGTGAAGACGTCTGACAGCCCCACACCACAACCTTAACTACTAGCGCTGCCGTCATCCTGGACCATGTCGAGGCAACTCTATAAAAGTTAAGAGTGACACACCTTATCCAAATGGATGCATTAGGTGAAAGCGGCACAGTGTAACACGAATTGTCTAGCCTGCTTCAAAGAAAATAATTACACCAAGCAATTTCTAAATCAACTGGTCTGCCAATTTGTGAGTGTCATCTGTGGTACTTTTCATTTGTTAATTCCGAAATCAAATAAACACTGGCTCCCATCGCTTCGAAAACGGTGCACACTGTTAGAACAGGAAAGCCAGAATAGAAGACAATAAGGTTTCAGCGCCATCTTCTGGCCCTTTTTTATACATCTGCCAGATAAATAATTCTCAACGAAGTTACACAAAGTTAAATGGGATAAAGCCACCGTCTTGCCTCCTTTTTATACATCTGCCAGATAAATAATTCTCAACTAGTTACACAAAGTTAAATGGGATAAAGCCACCTTTCTTGCCTCCTACTCATACATCTGCCATAAAAACATTTCTCAAAGAAGCTACATGAAGTCAAATGTGATAGAGAGAATGTATCTTTGCTCAGACCATAGAATCTGATAAGGGCTGACTGCCTACACTCCCTGCTTATGGGAATGTTACTGGAATTGGCTTGTGGACATTGTCTCCTCCCAATATGGCAGGCATTGAAAAATGCTGATACTCCCCCTGTGTTTGGAGTGTCCTCCTGGTTTGGGCCAAATGATGCTTATTGTAAAAGCATGGTTACTGCTTGATTCCTGATTGCGCCTCGGCATTTCTACCATTCAACCATGCGCCCGCCTAACCCCACCCGGAACTCGAATCTCGTGCGTTATGGACCCAACTCCTGGTCCATTAACTACCCAGACAAAATGACCAGTAATGCAAAAAAGAACTTCAAGCACAGTACTCTAAAACAACACCCGGAAACACTCATTGTAGATAACTACCACACAGCGACCAACGGCAACACGAAAACTAACTTCATTTTTTTACACTAATCGCCCGACTAAATGGAAAAACACCTTCTCTCTTCACCTTAAAGTCGCCAAGTCAGTAATCATTCCCTATGGTGAAAAAATCTCCACTACCATCTCTCCGACCTTCAAAGGGGAACTCACCATTTCCATCTACAGAACTGGAACCATTCTCATACAGGCCACCGACCCGCACCTCACCACTTTTGACCGCCACTTCCCCACACTTCTTTCCTCGTTAACTCAACTGAGCCATCAAACCCTATCTCCCCTATCCCCCACCACCCTCACTAATAACGTGGAACTGATCCAATCTCTCTGCCCTGAAGAACCTCTCTTCAACTCATGGACATCCACCATCACTCACTACAATCACACTACCCCCATCATTACTCTCCGCCGCCAAACACCCACCATTATTACATCAACTGATCACACCAGGAACAACAAACTCACAATTAACATACACCACAAGGCCGATCTCGATCTTGTCAGCTCGGACTTTAACCTCAGCCCTCCCACGACTGAAATCCCCACAGGCACTCCCCTCTCGACCCCTGATAATCTGAACCCTCCCTCACAAACTACCCCTTCCTCCAACACAGACCCTTTTCCCCCGACCCTTACTTCCCCCTTGTCCAACGTCATCTCCAATCCAGCGGTCACTCTCCCCCCTACTTCCACTGCACACTCCCCTTCCGATGTCCCACATCCACAGGCACAACCTGTCTCCACCGCTTACCTCACTGACAACCCCCGTGAGTTCCCCATGTCCAACGTCTTCACCAATCCAGCAGACACTTTCCCCCCTATTATCACTGCCCACTCCCCTTCCGCCGTCGCACACCCACATACACAACCTGCCCCCACCGCTAATCTCATTGACATTCCCCGGAACTCTGACTTCCTACCTAGAATTTCTCTCCCTCCTCACTTGGACAGTAGACCCTCTACTCCTCCTCTGAACTCCTTGAATGGGAGCATTACTAATCCGGCCCCCCGCGTCCAACCTCTCCCCTCTCCTAATCCCACTGATTCCGTCCAATCCCTGACCCCTGTTCACTCTCCCTCCATAGACCCAAGTCATTCTCGGCCCCTGCCAAAAACCTTAAACTTTTTCAGCTCAATAACACAGCAACTGAACAGAATGGAGCAGAAAATTAATTCCCTTGCTGCCGATTTCCTATACTTACAACAAGACCTTCTCAACAGGACCAACCCACCATACTCCCTCTCCCCGGGTAGATTTGCTCATACCCCCCTCAATACCTCTCCCATGGCCCCACAGAGCACCCCTCGACCCTCCAGTCCGTCAACGAGTCAGGCACTTCGACCCAACCGGGATCGCCACCCCCTTTCGGTACTGAAACCTGATGTGATCAACGACTCTTACCTCGCTCTGAGCCAGAAGTCAGCCCCTTTCCCCATCCCTGTTATTGTTGGCACTAACAGAATCCCTAAAACTGTCCACTCGCCTAGACCTCCTGCTCAATACTCCTCTATCCACCTAGCTCCCCCCACCTTCGAGGCTCCCCGCCCTCTCTCTTGCATGCTCCTAAACTGCAGATCAGCAGTACAACACGCCACAGACATTGCTGAAGCTCTACTCGCTGAAGAAATTGACATCGCTTTCCTCACAGAATCCTGGCTCACTGTCCACGCCACCCCCATTCTTGACATTCTCACCCCTCCAGGGTACAACATCATCAGACAAGACAGGCCGATCAAAACTGGGGGGGGACTAGCCATCATTCACAAAGCTGGAATACAGATCACCAAACTTAAACCTGCAGAATACCTATCGTTTGAATACCTGGGTGTCAAACTCACTGCCAAAGGCACCTCTCCCATCAAATTCCACACCATCTACCATCCTCCAGGAGAGCGTACCCTTTTCCCCGAAGAACTAACAGACCTAATAACACGTTTCTCCATGACAGACACAAAAGACGTGTTCCTGGGTGACCTCAACATCCACTGGAATGACCCAGAAGACTGCAAAGACAACAATTGATGGACAGAATGCAGAACAATGTCATACATTCACCCCAGTACAGAGATCTGGGCCTAAATCCATCGTTTTTTTGCTCACCATGCCATTCCAGTTTGGACCCAGCCATATGCAAATCAGTCTTGACCCTGCGCCCAATGGGAACAGTCCAGCCCGAACTGCCAGGCCAGGTCCTCCCTGGACTGAAAACAAGCATCCTAGGACCGGTTTCGGGCTTTCAGCCCTCATCAGCCAGGATAGCTTGACTCCAGTGGCATGGAGAGCACGGGACCCACGTCTGGGCATACCCGTCCCACTCGGGTGACAAATGCAAAAACAACAATTGATGGACAGAATGCAGAACAATGTCATACATTCACCCCAGTACAGAGATCTGGGCCTAAATCCATCGTTTTTTTGCTCACCATGCCATTCCAGTTTGGACCCAGCCATATGCAACTCAGTCTTGACCCTGCGCCCAATGGGAACAGTCCAGCTCGAACTGCCAGGCCAGGTCCTCCCTGGACTGAAAACAAGCATCCTAGGACCGGTTTCGGGCTTTCAGCCCTCATCAGCCAGGATAGCTTGACTCCAGTGGCATGGAGAGCACGGGACCCACGTCTGGGCATACCCGTCCCACTTGGGGTGACAAATGCAAAAACAACAATTGATGGACAGAATGCAGAACAATGTCATACATTCACCCCAGTACAGAGATCTGGGCCTAAATCCATCGTTTTTTGCTCACCATGCCATTCCAGTTTGGACCCAGCCATATGCAAATCAGTCTTGACCCTGCGCCCAATGGGAACAGTCCAGCCCGAACTGCCAGGCCAGGTCCTCCCTGGACTGAAAACAAGCATCCTAGGACCGGTTTCGGGCTTTCAGCGCTCATCAGCCAGGATAGCTTGACTCCAGTGGCATGGAGAGCACGGGACCCACGTCTGGGCATACCCGTCCCTCCCCTTCGGGGTGACAAATGCAAAAACAACAATTGATGGACAGAATGCAGAACAATGTCATACATTCACCCCGGTACAGAGATCTTGGCCTAAATCCATCGTTTTTTTGCTCACCATGCCATTCCAGTTCCAGTGGAAGGGTATGCCCAGACGTGGGTCCCGTGCTCACTACGCCACTGGAGTCAAGCTATCCTGGCTGATGAAGGCTGATTGCCTGAAACCGGTCCAGGGAAGACATGGCTTGGCAGTTCGGTCTGGACTGTTCCCATGAGGCACAGGGTCAAGACTGATTTGCATATGGCTATGTCTGAACTGGGGTGGTGTGGTGAAGCAAAATAACGATGGATTAAACCCAGATCTGTGACTGGGGGTGAATGTTTGCCATTGTGCAGCATTCCGTCCATCATCTTGTGTGTTTTGCATTTCGCCCTAAGTGGGAATGGTATGCCCAGTCGTGGGTCCCGTGCTCACTACGCCACTGGAGTCAAGCTATCCTGGCTGATGAAGGCTGATAGCCTGAAACCGGTCCTAGGATGCTTGATTCCGGTCCAGGGAAGACATGGCTTGGCAGTTTGGTCTGGACTGTTCCCATGAGGCACAGGGTCAAGACTGATTTGCATATGGCTATGTCTGAACTGGGGTGGTGTGGTGAAGCAAAATAACGATGGATTAAACCCAGATCTGTGACTGGGGGTGAATGTTTGCCTTTGTGCAGCATTCCGTCCATCATCTTGTGTGTTTTGCATTTCTCCCTAAGTGGGAAGGGTATGCCCAGACGTGGGTCCCGTGCTCACTACGCCACTGGAGTCAAGCTATCCTGGCTGATGAAGGCTGATAGCCTGAAACCAGTCCTAGGATGCTTGATTCCGGTCCAGGGAAGACATGGCTTGGCAGTTCGGTCTGGACTGTTCCCATGAGGCACAGGGTCAAGACTGATTTGCATATGGCTATGTCTGAACTGGGGTGGTGTGGTGAAGCAAAATAACGATGGATTAAACCCAGATCTGTGACTGGGGGTGAATGTTTGCCATTGTGCAGCATTCCGTCCATCATCTTGTGTGTTTTGCATGACCCAGAAGACTCCACTGCCCAGAACCTATCCAACCTACTTGAAATATACAACCTCAAACAACTCTGCAATGAACCAACTCACATCAAAGGTGCAACACTGGATGCGATCATTACCAACAATGAACTGGTCTCTCTGAGAGCGATTTCTCCCATTGACTGGTCAGACCACCACCTCATTCTGTTCAAGATTGATGCACTTGTCAGCCACCAACCTATTCGTGATGACAAACCTAAGCACTGGACCAGAAACATCAAAGAAGTCCCTTTACCCGAACTTGAATCCAGGATTCATGCCCATCTACAACTCCAACCCTCATCATGGACGGCCGATGACCTCACTACACACTTTAACTCAAAAATGACAGAGATTTTAGACCAAGTAGCTCCACTCAAACTCAAACAAATGAGGCGAACCAAATCTAAACCCTGGTTCAACGTGGATCTGAATAACGATAGGCGTCAACTCAGACAAACGGAAAGGTCTTGGAGACTAAACCGCTCGACCTTGCACCTAGCGCAACTTAGATCTGCTCGGCAGGCATACAAAAAACACATTTTCAGTGAAAAGGCGTCTTTCTTCCGCAGCCAACTACATCTGGTGAAAAATAGACAGAGAGAACTCTTCAACATTGTCAAAAGCCAAACAAACTGCACTCCCTCTCACGAAATCAAAGCCACCAAAGAGCGATGTGAAGAAATTGCCACCTTCTTCACTAATAAAGTCGCAAAAATTGATCAATCCTTCCTCCAAACAGCAAACCCTCCTTCCCTCTTAACCTGCCCCCCTTTAACCACCCTTGACCAATCAGAAAGAGTTCTTACCAAGGACAATCAGGTCTGCCTCCAGCTAAAAAACAATGCTCATTGGTCCGACTTTGAGCTAATGTCGGAAAAAGAGGTCTTCAGTATAATTTCTAACCTAAAACCTTCCTCCCACACTATGGACCTCCTCCCATCCACAATTATAAAAGAACTCAACCACACCATTTCCCCTTTCTGGACAAAAATCAACGCCTCTCTCATCTCAGGCTGTGTCCCAGACTCCCTTCAACTAGGACAAATCACACCCATTCTCAAGAAACCAGGGGCCGACCCTAATGATCTTAACCTCAGACCTATCTCCAACTTCCCGTTCCTTGCAAAAACATTGGAGAAATGCGTTCTACACCAACTCAACAAACACATTGATGAGTTCAACCTCCTCGACACCTTTCAATCAGGATTCAGGAAAGGCTGTAGCACTGAAACAGCTATGCTCAACATCTCTTACGATATTCACAAGGCTTTAGATGAAGGTGATGCCTGCCTTCTCATTCTTATTGACCTATCTGCGGCATTCGACACAGTAAATCATCCAGCTCTTCTGGAGACCTTGTCGAAGCGCTCCGGCATTAATGGCACAGTACTAAAATGGTTCACCTCCTTCCTTCAACACCGCTCGCAACAAATTAAAATCAACTCCTGTCTCTCGAAGCCAACAAAAGTCACACTTGGGGTCCCGCAAGGCTCGATCCTCTCCCCGTCCCTCTTCAATCTCTTCATGGAGCCCCTCACAATCATCTTGAAAAAAGTGGGAGTGAATTACCACCTTTACGCTGATGACACCCAAATCTATTTCAAAATCAAGTCTCCCAGCGACATCCGACACCTCAATGTCACTCTAACCGAGATCCAAACTTGGTTCAACGCTAACCACGTAAAGCTCAACCCAGATAAAACGGAACTAATCCTATTCTTTCCAAAAAGCAACCATCGTTCTCTCTAAAATCGACTACGGGAAAGCCATCCTAACAGGGATTCCAAAAGCTCACCTAGCCCCACTAAGGGCAGTGCTGAACATGGCCGCTCGACTCATATCTGGAGCGAAAAGATTTGAACACATAACTCCAGCTCTCAACTCCCTCAACTGGCTTCCCATGGAAGGGAGGTGTATTTACAAGCTGGCCCTTCACTCTCCGGCCCCCAACTACCTGAACAACAAACTGGTAAGAGCAGGTCAAGCCAGAACGCTGAGAAGTTCCAACTCACTCCTTCTTATCCCTCCGAAACTGAAAAAGAAAACCACCCAATACCGATCGTTTTCTGGCAACGCTCCCAGGATGTGGAACGCTCTCCCTAGAGTCCTCAGATGCAACCCCTCCTTCTCCTGTTTCAAAAGGGACCTGAAACTCCATCTCCTTAACAAATACTTTCCTGACCAACGTCAACTAACCTAGACTTCAATATCCGAGTTGACTCCTCTCTCTCTTGACATTCAAGGATAGTGGTGACCGGACTGTGTTAACCACCTTCGTTTGTTTTCTCTCCCTCCGCTGCACTGTTTACCTATTTTTCATGTTGTATTTTTTTATCTCCGTTTTGCTTCCTCACTGCCTTCCTACTATGTAATGCAATTTCCTTTGGTTTTTTTACAGTGTGTATGTAAAGCGCTCTGATACCTACGGGTCTAGCTAGCGCTATATAAAACTTTTAAAATAAATAAACATCTTTCGCAGTTGGGGAACACCAGACATAGATCTCTTCGCGGACGCAGAAAACGCAAAATGCCGCGTCTTCGCCTCCAGATACCCTCAACCAGGCTCCAAGGGGAATGCTCTGTTGATAGACTGGTCAGAGACATTACTCTACGCTTTTCCACCAGTCCCCCTCATTCCCCTGGTGATCAACAAACTGTACAAATTCAAGACAGAGATGATTCTGGTTGCACCAGAGTGGCCTCACCAGTGGTGGTACCTGGACCTTCTTCATCTGTCCAAAGTACCACACAGGAGGTTGCCATGTCATCCGGATCTGCTGACCAAGGCGGGCGGCAAGGTGTTCCATCCCAATCTGCCATCCCTGAGGTTAGCAGCATGGCTCCTGAGTTCATCCAATATGGACATTTAGGTCTCTCTCAAGACTGCATGCAGATCTTAAAGGAGGCACGGAGACCTTCTACGAGAAAGTATTACGCTTCTAAGTGGAAGCGTTTTTACATGTGGTGTACTGCTGAGGGTCATGACCCTATTCGAGGTCAGGAACAGGTACTGTTACCCTACTTGCTGTATTTGGCCAAAGCAGGTTTTCAATATTCCTCCATAAAGGTGCACCTGGCAGCGATTACAGCATATAGAAAGTCCCCCACTCAGGCTTCTTTCTTTCGAATGCCAGTTGTTGAGGACTTCCTGGAGGGTCTAAAAAAGGTCTACCCACCAGTTAGGTCTCCATCCCCTTCCTGGGAGCTTAATGTGGTCCTCTCTAAGTTAATGGGTCCCCCATTCGAACCTATCCACAAAGCCTCCCTTCAACATCTTTTGTGGAAGACTGCATTTCTCGTGGCAATCACATCTGCTCGCAGGGTGAGCGAGATACAAGCCTTGTGCTCTACAGAGCCTTATCTCGTTTTCCATGCGAACAGAGTGGTGCTAAGAACTCACCCGAGGTTCCTTCCTACGGTGGTCTCGGAGTTTCACATCAACCAGTCAATCACTCTTCCTACTTTCTTTGCGAACCCTGTCACTCCTGCTGAGAGAGCTTTGCACTCTCTAGATCTGAAAAGAGTGATAAAATGTTATCTAGATAAAACAAAGAGTGTACGAAAGGCGGACCGGCTTTTTGTTAATTATGGTCCATTGAACACTGGTTTTCCTGCCTCTAAAAGGTCCATTGCTAAATGGATAGTGTCATGTATCATGTTATCCTATCAGCTGGCACACAAGCAGCTCCCGGGCAAGCCAAGAGCTCATTCTACAAGGGGCAAAGCCGCTACGATAGCGATGCTTAGAAATGTACCTATTCAGGAAATATGTAAAGCAGCCACATGGAGTTCGGTTCACACTTTCGCACGCCATTACTGCCTTGATTCTGACACTCAAGCAGATGCTTGGTTTGGACAAGCATCCTTGAGAAACTTGTTTGGGTAATATATGTTTTGTTAACAGGTTATGATATGCTGGTATTCGTCCGCAGGGTATAGGGATGGGCTTGCTACTCTATTCAGTGCTTATGACTATTGATGAGTATCCCCTGGAAGAGAAGGATAAGTTACTTACCTGTAATCCTAGTTCTCTTCCAGGGGTATACTCATCAAAGTCATAAGCAACCCTCCCTCCTCCCCATACGAATACCATGTCCATAAATATGTATCTGTTACCCATGCTGTGCTTACACTGTTATACGCCGTCCAAAAGAACTGACCTAACTGTCACCTGTGGGGCATGATGGGAGCCTGGAGGTTCCTGGAGGTCTTAAAGGCACGGCGCCAGTTTTTTCCAACTGTTCTGTATGCAGCCTCTCTAGGCTAATCTGCCTCTATGATCTTGCCTTTTTACCTTTGAAAATAAAGGCTGTGTTTTCAAAACAAACTGAAAACAGTTTTTTCTCTGTATTATGAAAATATCATGGTGTATGTTTTCTTTATTATTTCAAATGTAAAAAATTTACAATGCAATATTGGCATATTTGAGCCTAGTAATATGGTTTTAGGCTGCATATGTATATATGCATATTACCTATATATGTGTGTATTTATATATATATATATGTAGGTATATGCATATCATTTGTTATTGCTCCAGGGTCCCCGCACGTGGGCGGGACTATTCAGTGCTTATGACTGATGAGTATACCCCTGGAAGAGAACTAGGATTACAGGTAAGTAACTTATCCTTATAGAGCCTCCCATAGTATAGCAATTAAGGAGGCCTCTGTGGGCAGCGATGTCACCCAATTAACCTCCTTCTCAGTTAACGATTCTCATAGTTGTTACTCATGAATGAGACCCCTAAAACCAGGGCAGGTGTCTCATCAGCGCTTGGAAGAGGCGCTCTAAGTGCCTGACAGTTTCTCCAGAACACACAAGGACAGAAAACCTCAGTGGTGCTCTGTTAATACATACAATATAGGAATAACAGAGAGGCTGGGATTAGGATGTGTGGTAAAAACATAAAACACTCACCCTTCTCTTCCTTTTTAGCGGATTAAATTACTTTTTCCACTCTACCTGTCCAAACATATTACTCCCTAAAGTTTTTACCACAAAAGAGCATAGGCCAATGTCGTTATCATTCCTGCTATGGAGTTATTTATTAAGTAATTCACACCATACCTGTATACCTCTTGCAGTCAGGTGATCAAACAAAGCTTTTCTCATGAGCAATCTGAAAAGAGTAAGAACAGAACAAATCACTCACGAAAGATTCTTTGGGAGGTCTTGTTTCAAGAAAAAATACAAAATGTTACCTACCAGATAACTATAGGATTCCTAACATAAAAGTATCTATTCATTGGTTCTGGAAACACCAACACTTGTGAGGCAGCTGTGGCTAGACAAAAATGTTTGTCTGTCTTGAGTCACAGACCCACCTCCATTCACCACTGTCCCTCCTATTGTACTTCTGGAAGCTGCATACATGTTTCAATGAGAATCGAAAGCATACTCATTTCTGGTGACAATGGGAAAGGGAACAAGACGAGAATTGCAGCTACTAATTGTGTAAAATCTCAAAGGCCTGCCTGGAAGACATTTAATAATTAACCTCAAAAAGAAAAATAAATCCAGGGAATGAAAGGAATAGACTTGCTAATTGCAAACAGTGGAATAAATGTTTCAGCTCTTGCTTGCAACAAGCAGCAAATAGCAAACAAAATAGAAATATATAATATAAAATATGCAAATAGCAAACAACTTACAGTAAGCTGAAAGCTGAAGGGAGGGCTGGTTCAGTCCCAGGATAGACCAGAAAATGTAACAGGTTGAGGTAACTGAAAGGTTAGAGCAGATTGCAGTGTGGGGACTCCCTCACACACAACGTGCAGCAGAAATCTGAGCTGTGGTGGCCTCTAGGGGGAGTTGGAGAGCTAGCACTTCCGCCTCGTTGGCTTAAGTTTGGGTGCATTCAAAGGAAGTGGCTGTGCTATTAAACAAACACTGTTGTTGAGACCTAGGGCCATTTTAACAGTGTTTACTGCTATTTAAGTTTCCCAGGGATTCCCAATCTGACAATGAGATTCAAGCATGTGACTATATGAAAGATCCAATGCTGGTGAAAGTAATGATTTGATAAAACTGGGAGATTAGGCACATATTTGAAGTAGCAGATGAAAAATTAAGCTTTAGTGAAACTTTTTATCATTTTCCTAACACACAAGAACAAATTCCTCTCTCCTTCTGCCCCAATCACCTCTCCCCTTTACATACTTATGCAACACATGTTCCAATATTATGTTAATAATGCCACATAGACTCCATTTGTGTGGGGGACCTTCCTATTGATATGTAGAGTGCTCTTCTGCCCCGAGACTAGGTCCAAAGAAGAAGCAAAAGAAGGAAAAGAAAGACAAGGAGATCACTAAGAAGGAGGAAAAGAAAAATAATATAAATAATAAGGTTTTGGTTTCTAGACCCAATTTGTTTGCAATTAAATTTTTTAAAGCAGGCCACATTGGAAGGCGCTTTGAGTTATTTAAAGGCCTCGAACACTAATTATATTTGTTACAGCCATAACTATACCCAGGGCAGCGCCATTAAAGGGGACACTGGGGATTCTAGCTGGCACCGCTGGCTAGAAATCAACAGCCACAAATGTCTCCAGAGGGTAATGTGCATGGCAACAATATCTGCCAAGGGTGAAGCTGCTCTAAAAGCAAGGTTAGATGCCAACTTTCCTTATTCTACAAGTACCTATGCTTTTTTACGTTGGACAACATATTCCAAATCAACAACCTTGCTCCACAAACAGATGAGTTATATGGTTGCATATTGGCATGGAATCTTGAACAACATTAGATGAACAGATCTCCCTATAGATTGTATAATGTGAATGCAAGGGATCCAGCCCTCTGGTAAATGGGGCAAGGGGGAAGATGAATAACCCTCTGATACCTCCTGCACAAAAATTGTCTGCTTATGGTTCTAAAGTGCCAATAACGTTTTTTTTTTTTTAAATACCTTGCTCCACAAGCCTCTCTCTTAGGAAGATGGACTCACAAAGAGCTTGTGATTCTTAAAGGTAAGGAAGGGAACATTAGTTGCAAGCAAAGATTTCTCTTCCAGGTATCTTTATCTAAAACGGAATCTAAATTCATAAACACTAGACTATCTCCACCTATATATGTAGTCTTGCAACACATTTATAAAGCGAAATATCCATAAAATCTAAAATAAATGATGCCTCTCTAAATCAATTTTTTCAGACAGGTCAAATTAGAATTAAACTTTGCCATCCAAAAATGCAATTTTAATCATGTTTTTAATTGGCCAATTTTAAAACTGAAAAAAGCTTTAGCAATTGTATAGGCTTTTTTTTAAAGGTATTCTACTGGTAGGGTCATGGCTCATCAAGGGCTTGAAGAAATCTCACCACATGTCCCCCACTGTTCCAACCTGGATCATCTACAAGACCAGCTACATCACTTATAAAGCCCACAACAAGAACCCATCTTAACTGGCAAACATACTAGACATGCCTGGGGGACAACATCAGACCAGGAGCTTGGATATCGCCAGTCCGGAGACAAACCATTGCAAGATGAAAAACAAACATAATACAAGTTTTCTCTATTTATGCTCTCAGGATCTGAAACACAATTCCTAGGGCATCAGATAAGCACCAACTCTCCTACAAATCAGAAAAAGGTGAAGGCACACATATTCAAAGAGGACGATCCTAGACTTGACAGTCTACCCTAGAACATCTCTCAATGATTGTATTTTCCCAGGGGTTATGCCTCCTGTTTTGTGCTCCAAGCAGGTTTGCACTCTGCAAATATTAACACAGACATACACCTGCATATTGTTTTTTATAATGTAGGAAGCTGGCTCTGTATATACTATATCAAAAAGAGATATAGTGTGCAAAGAGTCCAGTAAGTCCCCAAAGGTATAGCAGAGGATAAAGTACATAATACCTTACTCTCAATTTAGTGGTAGCTGGGCTGAGCAGTTAAGCTTAATAGAGGGCTCTGTGAATGCATTTGTTGTACAGACTGAAGGCAGGAACACACACTCAATGACTAACTCCAGGCCAATGTTTACAAAAATATTACTTTAGTTACTTTTATTTTAGGATCCAAGTGGAACTCAGTTACAGGTAAGTAGACTTTTTCAGAAATGCAATACTTTCAATGTACAGTTGGCAAAGGTTTGTATAAGCATTAATAAATACTTTACAGGTGCATGTAATACCTTTCAATGTCAAAGAGATACTTTGTATTATTTTCAGAATCAACACATAGTGCAATATGGAGAAAAACCAATGCAATCCTATGGGAGGAAAGGCAGGTAAGTAATTTTCAGGTAAGCACTTGACTTACAAGTTCAGTCTTCCGAGGGTTTGACCAACACTGGGCAAGGGTCGGACCAAGGTAGGTACTGCACCACCAGCGGCACTGTGGCAGCTGGGTGCAGAGGTCACTAGGCCCAATGTTAGCCTATGGGAGCTGAGGGCACCTCGACGAGGCACCAGTTGCAGGTAAGTACCTGCGGTTCAGGGACACAGGCCCTGGGGGTTGAGGTCAGCACTGAAGGGACCACCAAGTAGCAGCAAAGCTGCACCACCAGCTGCATTGGTGCAAAGGAGCAAAGGAAGCGTTGGGTACCCTGTAGAAATCAATGGAGATCCTCAGTTGGAGACAAAGGCTGCAGGCTCGGTCCAGAAGACTGGTTGAAGAAATCCAACAACTGGACAGGTGAGGTGGATAGTGGGGGGATGCCGGAACACCGTCGGATGGGCACCCTTAGGCCTGGGGGCTGCGGGTGCAGGGGTGTCTTTAGCCGTAGGGTTTCTCTCTTCGGATCCGGTCGCGGTCAGGGGTATGCTTCAAGATGAGGCTGCAGGCATTGTGGGGAAGTTCAGGAGATTTCGTCCAATGCTGAATCCCAGGTCAGGATAGCCGGGAAGACGTCACTGGATAGTTAGGCCATCTGGAATCAGGCCATGGGTGACGGGTGCAGAGTGGTGCTAGTGTCGTGGATTCGCCTGGATCCGGTGTCCTTAGGTTGGTTTCTTTCTGGACAAATTCGGTGTCCACAGGAGAAAAGAGTCTTTGTCGAAGGCAGCTCAGGTCTCTGGGGTTCTTGGAGGTTGCTGGCTGCTGGACATGCCAGTTTCTGTGAGCAGGGTCCTTGAAGCGGGAGACAGGCCAGTAGGGCTGGGGCCAAATCAGTTGTCGTCTTCCTCCTTTGCTGCTGCTCGGCTCTTCGATCCTTCTTCTTCTTAGGTCGTTGAATCTGAGGAACAGGGTTCAGGTGGGCCCTTAAATACAAAATTTAAGGGCGTTACTGAGGTTGGAGGGCAGTAGCCAATGGCTACTGTCCCCTAGGGTAACTACACCCTTTAGGTGCCCCTTCCCTTTGGGGAGAGGGGCACATCCCTATTCCTATTGGGACTAATTCTCCAAACCATGATGGAGAATTCTCAAGAAATGAGTTCACCTCAGCTCCTAGAGAACCTAGGGGTGTGCCAGGCCAAGGTGGACACTCCTACTCTGCTTCCTAATTTTCCCGATAAGTGGGGCTGGTAGGCTGCACTCCATCTGAACCAGAGAGAAGGTCTGTTCAGTACTATCATCTACGAAAAACATTACGCTGGCACCATTTCTTTATGTCAATAATGACATGAACAGTAGTCCCATTTTAAGATAGAAAGTAAGCTTGGTGCTCTTCCCCAAGTTACAGAAAAGGTTCTGGGCCTCAGAATATTCATAGGCAGGCTTAGGCTTCATTGTGCACACTAGATGAGCGTGTTAGCTGGGAGAAAGAAAAGTAACTACGCTAGTTTCACATACAGTCAGGCCACTCAGGGCAGCGGTATGCGTCTGTAACATTGCAGGGGACATTCCCCCCCCTCCAACACCTCTAGTGCCCAATAAGCAGAACAGCTACCTTCAATCTGTGATAATACCCTACACTACATGTAAGATCATATGCTGTAAAACACCACATTGCGACAGCAAGGAGTGAGGTTACCAGACGCAGAAGGACAGAACATGCAGACAGCACACCAAGCACAGATCCTGTTGACTTCATGAAGCTGGAGGTAATAAATAAGACAGCTGCCCAATTCCAAATGTATCTTCAGAGAGGCAGTCACACTTATGATGGCCAGTCTGCAACTTTTTTCACCTCTGCAAAGCAGCTGGAGTTATTGTCAAGTGCTGGATGTAAATTAGGTTTGTTGAGTGCCATTTGAGATTGTCAGAGGAAAGGATCAATCATTTCAGTAGCCACAGTACCACCATGCACAGAATATTATATGTGAAAAGGTGACAGATGTGTCCTTTTGAGGGCCACAGTTAGGAGTTAGGAGGAACAACTCACAAATGGGGAAAAATCTTCTTTGCAATCTATGTAGTTCTTGACTTATGATGTAGACTGCAGTGGTTAAATCAGCAACATACTAAACTCCTCTTGACATTAGGAACAATAAAAATGTTCAGTAAGATGCAGGTTCAGAGTCAAAAGATCCAGAGGGATTTAATCCAAATTGCTTTGGAAAAATGACAACAATAGTAAATGATGCTGAGCACAACAACAGTTGGAAGAGGATAATTTCAAAAGGAAAATTAAATCTACTGAGAAAAATCAGTGACAAAAATGTATTGCAAGGTAATGAAGGGCACAACAAAAGATCAGGAAACAAATGCATTGCGATGCATCTTGCCTTATCAAATGCCACCTTTTATAATGTCTAAACAGGAACTGACCTCATAGGGAGAGAAACACAACTTGGATTTAGACGTTTTAATAACATCCTAAGAATAGACCACCATCTTGGGTTAGGCACTGTATATGGTCAAACTCTGCAATTAACTGGGAACTCATGGCCTCTGTGATTCAACGAAGAAGCCCAATTTTGACATTCAGTGCACTCCATTGGACTAGGAGCTTTTTCTCTTTTTGCCCATTATAGACTTGTGAACCTCGCTTTGGATTCATGAATCCATTGTGTTCTGAAACATTTCTGTTTCAGTTACCATTACAGAATACTGTGGCTGTTTTCATGTTATCTGTGTGTTATTAGTTCTGTTAATTTCTTTACCATTATCACTTCTTTCACGATACCTACAAGCAGATTATTGGGCGACCACTGGGATTGCCATACCTGTGTTTCGTACACAGAGCATTATACAAGACTAACTGTATCCTTGTTATACAGTATATAATACATGCAACAAGACACCATCGTCACGTACAGGGCACTTCATTTGTCAATCGTCTTCTGAGTGTATTGCATGCCTTTTTCAGTCGCACGCACTTACATTACACTGCATATGTAATAGATAATGTTTGGGCACTTGCCCCAGAATAACATATTTACGTTTCATGGCCATGCAGAACTAACTCATAGGCACACACCTAACCATTATACATTAGGTGCGTGACATGGGAAGCCATGTTCTCTATATGGTGTATAACCACATGGTGACACTTTTTTATTTTGTTCCTGTGGGCGGTGTCTCCAGTCATGGCAGAACTAAGGTTTTATTCAAACATAGTGATGCTACCCCTCTGGAGTAGCTGAAGAAGAGATACGTCTCCTTCACCAGTAGCGCTACTAACCAAGATCTGGTTTCATAGTACAGGATAACTCAAGCAAAACATAATCGCAATATAATCCTGTTGTTTATTTAGTCATGTAGTACCATGTGCCTATCGACCATTACTACCTGACTGCTCTCATACACACTCGTTTCTCAGTTATGTGATGCTTTATTCTATCACCATCATTTGTATTGTTCTTTTAACTGTCTTTTACCTTACTGGAGTCAATAAGAAAATGTTAATCACAATCCTGATGCCTGGCAATTGTGATTAATTTTGGATTTGCTTTATTGACATCTGCTAAATTTATGAGTATTGAGGCCACACCGACGACAGTATGACTTATATTTATGACTTACTGTCTACTGGATTTTTGAGATGAACTCGCACCACTATAATGATGTCTCGAAAGTATGATTAATTTTTTCCTATATTGTCGTACAAAGTTGATGTAAAATGAAGCTGGCTCACGACAGTAACTCTTACATCTATGATGGTTTGACTATATGTTTTCAAGGCGAGTGGGGAAGTCCTTAATTGACAAAAGTTTCTTTGAAGCCAAAATGCGATGTTGGTGTGGTCGCACAATAAACGAGTGAACTGCAGTTGGAGTAGCGTTTTCTATATATTATATATATCTTGCTCTGGGTCACTGTCTCACAGTGATTCCACCTCCTAAAAACCACAGCCTGTCTCAAATTAAGCACTGGCCGGTGTTTAATAGAGTAACTGTACAATGCTCACCACACGAGCCCATATTATGTTTTTGGATTACGGCTGATGGAAGATAATAACAATTGTTTCTTCCCACTGGGGTGAGCATGAGCAGACGGCAGAGTCATTGTTTGTTAAAATGGGATACCATTTGTCTTGTATTCCGAACTGCTGTATTCTTTTTTCAGTCCCCGTGCAACAATTTTAAAAATGTAAGTAAGTAAAAACAATTGTGTCAGCCTCTATATTATAGTCCTTTAGCCCGCTGCCAAGGTCTATATTGGTTGTTAATGAGTAAGAACCCAAGTTTTAGGTGTAGGAAGGTGGAATCTGACTGCATGGTTGCCCCCACTTTTTTCCTGGTGTTTTGCTGGTTTTCGACTTAGTTGGCATCTCCGAGCTCCGACGGACTCCGAAGAATATTGCCACACAGGAGGTGGGTTTTCCTAGGTCTCTGAGGTCGATCTGTGCCCACAGCAAGTCTGAGGCCCGTATCCCTCGTGGAAGACCGTGCAACCCGGACCCCTGGACACCGCGACTATTTGCAGAAGCATCAGCTTTCCGGCGACCCCTGAGGCTGAGCTTTGGGTTACTTGTAGCCCTGACCCCGAGCAGTAATTGCACCGAAGATTGTCGGCCTACACTCAATGAGTGTTCCGTGGGCCGCCATTTTGTGATTCCTCTTGAGGTCCCTTCGCGATCCCTGGTCCGTTGACCTGTGGGTCCCCAAGAAGGCAACTCTAACTTTTATTGGGCTTCCCTGGTTGCTCCAGACGTGCCCTGACTCTCCATCGCTTGGGGAGTCCCCAGGACCTTGCTGGTACGCACAGAAGCATCTTTTCTCTTCCTGCGTGGGTTGCTGTTGCCAAGGCTTGTTGTGGTCAATCCTATCACCGACACCCCAGCACTCGACATCCTTCATGGGACAGCTCGAATCCGGCTCCTAGTCGTCGTCTCCAGGACCCCGTGGCTGCAGAGTCAAGCTTCACCTCTTCGCACCTGAAGCACCCGACATCGGTGGGCATTCGATTGCTCCGCTCCTGGTCACTGGCTAGTGACCCAGACTCTGTCCCCTCTGCTTTCAGGTTCTTCACATCTTCGATCCAGGCTTGGATCACACCGGACACTTTTCTCCTTCACGGCAGCAGCACTTTGCAGCAGATCGCCATTGAAAACGACGATTCTCGACACCTTTTGACACCTATGCACCCGGCTTCCCTGGGTGAGGTAACTCGAGTACTCCGGTGCTCACGTGGGTGTTGGCCCTAGAACCTTTTAAGTCTAAAGGGGTTTGCTCAAAGTCCTCTCCTAAGTGTCCTTTAACTTTAAAATTCCAACCGCGACTTTCCGCATTGAATCCTACGGCGCTCGCGGCTGTGTTCTCACACTGCACACGTCCCCCGTGGGTCTCCTGTGTCACTACCTTGGGTGGTTCCTTGGGGTCCCAGCGATTCTACGTGCTCTAGGCACTGTGTCTAGTCAAGTTGTGGTTCTTATACCACTTTCTTAGTATATGGTTTGGTCTCCCCCTGGAGCCCACTGTGTATTGTGCTATGTACTGTCGTTTTAATACTGTGATACTGTGTATCTTGAACTCTAATCTCATAAAGGGATTAGTAGTTAGTGTTTAGAAATAAATACATATATTTTATATATATCTTGTGTGGTTCTCCTTTCATTTAGTTATTCAAGAGGTTATAATCTGGTAAACCAAGCTGCTTTACACTCCTTCAAGACTTAGCCTGAAGGCTGCTCTCCATAGCTACCACTAGGATAGCTTTCAATAAAGGTGGTCTTTAAACCTATCATCAATAAGGGTCGTTTGGACTGGGGCAAGGTGCCCACTATAACTAGTGGACAGCATATGCCAGGCCAACTTCTCACAATAGGCCTGAGCCACAGGCAAGGGTATATAACGAGGGAGAAAACCAGTATAGCCCAAGGCAGAAGGCCTATAAGGCTATAAGATCATTCCACCAACAGAGAGTAGAATGCACTAAATTAAAAAGGCAGAACCACAAAGACTTATATTGGAATACTGGAGCAGATGGTTTATATCAGCCATTATTAGGCATCAGGCACGTATTTGTTTCAATGGAGCTCTCAACATTCCAATTTCATGACAAGATTAAAATAATCCAAGATTCTTTTCTAGCCCAAGCTCCAGTAGTAGCAAAAGACATGTGGCTGGCCCTTACTGGCAGCGGAATTTCCAAACCTTCCCTTACACAGTTTCCGCCCATTGCCTTGGAGAAATCCCTTGCCATAATGAAAACCCTCAAATCCGGATCCCCTACAGACCCCTGTCCTGCCAAAGTTTTGTCTTCTATTGCTGAGGTGATTAACCCCGTGGTTAACTCTGTTTTAAATACTGCCATGCAGGTGGGGCAAATGCCTAAAACTTGGAAGGATGCAAAAATTCTTCCACTTTAAAAAAAAGCCACAGCTTATCCTTCGATCGCTAGCAACTATAGGCCCATATCTCTTCTACCCTTCTTCGCTAAGGTTCTAGAGAGATATGTCAACTCAGTCCTTACTGATTACGTGGAGGCCAATCATCTGTTGCATTCCAGCCAATCGGGTTTCAGAGCTAATTTTAGCACTGAGACAGCCCTTTTAGAAGTAGCTGAGACCATTAAAATCACACTGGACAAAGGGGGAAGGGCGGTCTGGTGTTGCTGGACTTCTGCGGCCTTCGATACCGTCCCCCACAATGGACTACTTAGAAGGCTTGAAGAGGGTGGTATCGGAGGCACGGTACTCACATGGTTTGGTTCCTTCTTAAAGGACCGACAGCAAACTATTTGGTCCCCGCCTTTCTCAGCTCCAATTCCCCCCATGAAGGTAGGGATACCACAGGGCTCTATTCTGAGCCCAACGTTGTTCAACTTATATATGGCCCCCCTTGCACTTGTAGCCGAGAAACATGGGGCTAAAATAGTGTTGTATGCTGATGACACACAATTGCTGTTTACCTGTGAGAGGGGCACTGAGTTAAATGGGAATGAGATCAACACCTGTCTGTCTGAAGTGTTCTCATGGCTTAGGCACTTTCAACTTAAGTGTAACTCTGAAAAATCAGAGATCATGTTCTTTGGCTCCCATCCAGGTGCAGCATGGTACAACTGGTGGCCACAAGACATGGCCCCGCCCACTATGTCGGTCAACGTCGTGAAAAATCTGGGGGTCAAATTTGATGACTCTCTTTCTATGAAGGCGCAGATTCAATCAGTGGCCGGGACCTGTTTTGGAATTCTGCGAATGTTAAGGAATTTTCTCCTCTTGCTTCCGGTCTCCCATAGGAAGACGGTAGTCCAGGCCCTGGTGGCGTCAAGACTGGACTACGTCAATGCATTGTATCTTGGCCTTCCGGATTACTTACTCGGCCGCCTACAGGTGATTCAGAACGTGGCGGCTAGAGCGGTTTTTCTGGCCGGGCCTAGAACACATACGTCCCCTCTTCTGGCCTTCCTACACTGGCTCCCGGTACGGAAGAGGATTCATTTTAAAGCGTTGGTGCTTGTTTTTAAAGCTTTCCATAAGATAGGTGCCCCGTACCTTGGGGAAAGATTCCAGCACTATATTCCACGTCGAACGTTGAGGTCTTCCGCCAAGTGTCTGACCATCACCCCGAAGATACGGCTCTCCCGGATTGGAGGCAGATCCTTTCAAGTGGTGGCGTCTCGACTCTGGAATGGCCTACCCATCGCTCTCAGACAGGTTCAGAATCTCCTCGCTTTCAGGAGACAACTCAAAACCTGGCTTTTCAAACTATAGTTTCCAGGGGGGTGTGTGTGACTCTGTGTTGTCGGGTTGATGAGACTTAGCGCCGGGACACTCCATAGAGTAGCCGTGCGCTTTACAAATACCGGCTAACATAACATAACATAACAATGTTCTAATACTGCCTTATAGCCCGCTGCCAAGGGCTATACTGGTTGTTAAAGGCCCTGAACCTGAGTTATAGGAGAAGGCCTTTGACAAACGGTATAGCCCAAGGCAGAAGGGCTATAAGACTATTAGAGCATACCACCCACTAAGGGTTGAATGTTCTAAATTAAAAAGGGAGAAACATGAAGATAAACATTGAAATGTTGGAGCTCCGGGGTTATACCAGCCATTATAAGCTCAGAGCTACTCCATTGTCTTGAAAAGCGCTCTCAACATTCCACTGTTCTACTGTAGCCTTAGAGCCCGCCGTTGCAGGCTCTACCAGCGCCATTTAAGGCCCGCTCAAGCGCAATGTTCTGAATTGTAAAACAAAGCCTCACGGAGCCAGAGGGGATTGAAAATCCCCTCGGGCTCCGTGAGGCCTTTTGTTCACAACAACAGCTGTGAACAAACATTGGAATGTTGGAGCTCCAGGCTCTACCGGCCATTAGAACATTGGAATGTTGGGAGCTCCATTGAAAACAATGGAGTAGCTCCGGGCTTATAATGGCTGGTATAAGCCCGGAGCTCCAACATTCCAATGTTTCTTTGTTCACAGCTGTGGCTGTGAACAAAGGCTTCAGGGAGCCTGAGGGGATTTCAATCCCCGCGCTCCCTGAAGCCTTTGTTTTATTTGTTAGAACATTCTGCCCTCTAGTGGCAGAATGTTCTAATAGCTTTATAGCCCTTCGTAGCTGGGCTATACCGGCTATTAAAGTCCCGCTCCCTTGTTAAAGGCCCTTGCCTTCGGCTCGGGCCTTTAACACTGGAGCGGGCCTTTAATAGCCGGTATAGCCGCTACGGCCGGCTATAAGGCTATTTTAGAAGCCCGGAGCACTCCACTGTTTTCAATAGAGCTCCCAACATTCCAATGTTCTAATTTTAATTCTGATTTCATCAATCACATGAGAACCAGAAACAAAGAACCAAATCTTCTCTTCAGCTTCCACCTTTGAACCTGAGATTTGTAGATATGATGCACAGTCCATAGCAATGCTTTAACGATGTCCATGAGCAGAGGTTCACATCTCCTTTAAGGCATTTAGAACCTGTCTAGAGGCCAATGTGCAATAAAGAAATGCTTACAAACCTGGTCTTTTGTCTACATTTGTCAGCTTAGCTGAGCCATTTTTAAACATCCTACCCAAATGAAGAACATCTCTGAATGGTCTTCTTGCATCAAAAATAGCCTTTTACATTTCCTCTAAAGTTCTGCCCTAAAGTCAGCCACTAAAACAGTATTAGACGCGAATGTTAAAGTAGTAATTAAGGTGGTATTTAAGCTTGTAATTACTTTAGCCAAAGTACCCGCATTCATTTCCATTCATTGATAAATACAACATATGATTTTTAATTGTCGATTATGGTATGTTATGGTTTATTCAAACCAAATCCAAACTGAATATAAAATGAAAATGAATTATCTGTTTTAAAGTAAAAACAAATCTATAACAGCGCCAAGAACAGTAATGAAACTGGCAGTCTTTAATGAAGTGACAGATATATTGCTAACCTTTTCCCAATTGTATTGATTCTTCCAATATTTTCTTTTAAACTTGACGCCCATCTAAAAGGCTGTATGTGTGTTTTTTGTAACCTCATTTTATTTTACATTGAAAATTTAATCCGATGGAGTTCACAATTTGACATATAAAAGCAACAGGCTAAAAGCTATTAGTTGATTCATTAAATTAAAATGAAAAAATAAAATAGAAAGGACACAGATAAGCACCAACCTCATCAAGAGAATTTTGTCCCTATCATTTTTACGACATTGTGATCTTCATTGTACCAGATGCAGTGCCATGTTAATTAGATTAGGGCAGTTAATTATTCTGTTCTATGGAGAAAGGATCCCTTAACACTTGATCTGCCCCATTGGCTTCATCTTTCTTAAAACTAACACGACATCACTTTCTGAGGAACAGTGGATATATCTTTATCAGAGGTCTGTATGTGTTTCTATTAGTTATATGCCTAACTTGCTGCATTTATTTTATATGCAGAGCATATAAGACCTAAGCATCTTCATGAGATTTTTACATTTTCTCTGGGTGTGTGACACAATAAATGTACTTCTGAACGTAAGGCGTCCTTATTTATTAAGGCAATGTTAATCAGTATTCACATTTTTGAGTGAGACTGGTGGCAACAGTGAGCAAGATCAGTGATATTTATAGCCCCTTTCTATGTGGCTCTTTCTACTGAATTTCAATTAGAAAGGTCTTAGAAGGGATTGAAACAATATTGATCTTGCATGTTTGATTTCCATAGAATGAGGAAAAATACTATGGATGACCTCACTTCCTCGATAGTGTGACTGTTATTTTAATGATGGAGTCTGTTGCAATTAAATAAAGTTCACAATACAAGTGATTTCTAAAAGCTGACCCGAGATAACACTAACATTCCTCCAAGAAGTGGACTTGCTACAAATGGGTTGAGGTAAGCCTGGTACTGATACACATCCATGATGTGTGCTATTTATTTATCTGTGCTTCTTAGTACTCAAGTAATGCTGTTGTTACAGATTAGATGGGTTGTGTTCAGTCGCTGTTCATTGTGATGATATGTACTGCCGTTCTAAGCATTGTTTGCATGTTTATGGACGAAATAAATACTTAAAATATTATTAAACAAAAAAAGATTGAATAAAAATTTGGAGCAAATTTACCAACATTTTCCTCACACAGATAAGTACAATAAATGTCCTTACGCATCGGTGAGCCATATGATAAACCTCTGACTTCGGGTCATTTTCCGTGGGTCCTTAAGCCTAGAGGAAACAAAAGGCATAATAAAAGGACTCGTACTGCTATAATGTTACAAGAAAATACTGAATTTTATGGCAGGCTTGTATTTTGTTTAACATTTCTTTATTATTTTCATAACATAATCGACATCCATATACAGGCTTTTATCAAACATGTAACGCCGTCATTCCAATAACACAGTGCAATTAACCTTTGTTGCAGGTTACAGCTCATAGTCTTCACTTCTTGCTTAAGTATATTAAATGACATCTTGCGGATAGAGCAGGGACCCTCCTGGCATGGCTAGCCCGACAAGATACAGAGGTACAACCCATCACGGAATTGCTTGACAGGGCAGGCACTCCCCGACATTCACAAGTAGAGATTCTACAAATCTTTCATGACTTCTACACAGAGACCTACCGAGGCCCTACATAAGGCAATCCGCAACTAATAGCACACTTCCTACGCCCCTTAACTATTCCGCGAATCCCAGCAGCAGACAGGGACGACATTGACAAGAAGATTGTGTCCTCGCATGTCTCCCACGCAATTCGCGCCCTAGCGCGCAATAAAGCCCCGGGCATGGACGGATTCCCACTAGAATATTACAGCACGTTCTCCAATCAACTGGTCCCTCGGATAGTAGACATGTATGAGGATGCACTAGAGCGGGGTGAACTACCATGCTCACTTAGAGAGTCAGTTCTGGTGGTGTTTCCAAAACCGGACCGTGACCCGAGGCTTCCTGCCTCATATAGGCCAATAACACTGCTGAACGCAGACTGTAAAATCCTGGGGAAAATACTGGCGGATCGGTATTCCCAAGTCCTCCCCCCACTGATCCATGCAGATCAGTGCGGGTTTGTCCCGAGTCGCAACACGTCCCAGAACTTGCGTAGGTTGTTCCATATACAGGACAGAGCAGGTCCCCAGTTCCCAAGAGCGGCGTGCCTAATTCTCGACCTAGAGAAGGCCTCCTATAGTCCTATCTGTTTGCCGTTCTCCGACGGAATGATGTAGGTCCGACCCTCATAGAGTATACACAACTCCTATACAAGAATCTCATGACAAGGATACGACTGGGCAAATATATTTCCGCCCCACTCCGGGTAGAGAGGGGTACACGTCAGGGGTGTCCCCTCTCCCCATTACTATTTGCTCTGGCAATAGAACCCTTGGCGATACGGCTGCGTCGGGAAGGAGAGGCCTGGGGTATCCCGATAGCTGGCACAGTCCACAGCGTGTCATTATATGCGGACGATCTGCTCATATACGTACGCGACATAACATCCGACTTGACCCCGATATGGACAGCGCTGCGGGAGTTCGCAGAGGTTTCAGGACTCAGAGTCAACTGGGGCAAATCCACAATATACCCACTCAGCCCACATCTAGCCCCCCTCGACATTACAATTGGGACCCAGAGAGTCGCTTGGAGTGGTGAAGCTCCTAGGTATCTCGGAATTCGACTGTACCATTCTCCGAGTGAACTTTACGAAGGGAATCACCGCAGGGCATTGGCAGGCATCAGGGCGGCAGTAAACTTCTGGAAGATGCTCCCCCTGCCCCTATTGGGCGAGTAGCCCTAGCCAAAATGGTTATCGTTCCAAGGTTACTATATCACTTTGCCAACCTCCCAGTCGTCCCGCCTCGCCCCTTCTTCCGGGAATTGGACACCCTCCTCACTTCCCTCATCTGGGGAGCGGGTCGCCACAGAGTAGCCCTATCTAAGCTGTATCTCCCGACAGATCAGGGAGGGCTGGGGGCTCTGGCCTTTGAAGCATATTTCTTAGCAGCGCAACTCCAATGGCTCTCGCACTGGACAGCGGAACGCCATATGGGTGCGACAACCTCCGATACGGAGCATATAACTCTGCCAATAATCCGGCGCATGCTCCTGCCAGGCACTAAACCCCAAAGCACGTACCCGCTGCAAGTGACGATAGCTCGTACTTGCATGTTACGCATACACCGTATGTCGGGAGGGAAGCCCCCATACTCCCCCATTACTTCCGTTGGTGGGGTTTCCTAATCAGGAAAAACATTACACCACCCGAACCCTGCGAGTATGGACAGACAGATCACTGACGGAGTGGGAATCCCTCTTTGAGGAAGGACAATTGCGACCCTACGACCAGCTAACGGAAGAATACAACCTCCCACCGGGACAATTTCTATTACATCGACAGCTTTGGCTAGTAGCCGCCCGTTCTGGGACCCGGTTGCAGGAGAACCACCGACGCACCCAGTAATACACACCATACTATGTATGGGGGCGGGCAGACATCTCGTCACATGGCTGTATAAAGCCACTCGGGAATTACTACGCAAGCCTCTGACCTCACTGCGGCAGACATGGAAGGAAGACCTAGATAGGCCGATGCACGACAAGGAATGGGCGCAGGCTCTGGAATGCCCCAAAAAAGGATCCAGAAACGCGCGATTCAAAAACATCCAATTCAATATCCTACACAGGGCATACTTAACGCCTGCGCGACTACAGTGCTTCTACCCAGATACACAGTTTCTCTGTCCCAGATGCCAAGCTCCTGCAGCGGACTTCAAACACATGTTCTGGGGATGCCCTATGTTGCATCAATACTGGAACTACATCCATGAAACACTTCGTGCGACCACAAACACCCCCGAGGTCCACACATGGGAGGCATGCGCGCTAGGGGTGTTCCGAAGACGAAAAACTGATAAAGTACAAGTGCACTTCGTGTCCCTGTCATTACTCCTAGCAAAGAGAGCTATAGCCATGCACTGGCGAGCCCCAGGGGGCCCCCCGGTGGAGGCTTGGGTGGGAGCAGTAAAAAAATGGGGCGCCGCAGAAGAGGACGCGATCCGAGAGGAGGAAGCGAAGGGAACACGCAAACACCACATATCCATGGAATGGGCACAGATCCTATTCCAGTTCGGTCAGCAAACCACACGTGCAGAGCCTGTCGAGGCACTCCATGCCCGAACAGCATCCGCCTCACCAATAGGACCAGATGGCAGACGTAACGAATCGGAGCATACACCTATCGGAGACGCCCCATCACAATCCACACCATAGAGCATAGCCCAGGGAAGCGACAGTGGAAGTAGTCGAGCCCCCCCCAACCCCCCCCACATCAGCAGCCACCAAAGTGGCCTCACCCACCTATGCAGTGGATTTACTCACTTCCCTCACATCTGCACACGCACCCTCCCTCCCCAATAAGCCCAAACCAGTACCCCAGTTCAACACCCCAGTTCTAAGTTAAGGATACACATCAGCAGCTTAGATAACGCCACTAGGGGACAGGGTCCACTGCCCACACACTCGGGCAGAATACTAAGACTCCCACGAACACCATGGGTAGACGTGGCTCCACAACCACACTATTGACCTATAGGCATGTCCCAGGACACACACAGATACTATAGATAGCCTCAACATATGAGCAATACCGGGACTATGATGATATACTGTGGCAGCTAAGAAAGACAGTAATCACCAATGTACACGCAAGTGTCTAAATTATCTCTGTCTACCTGTGCATGTAACTTGTGAATGAAAAATCTATATGCTTCACTGTATCTAAAGCGTTAAACTTTAATAAAAAAAAAATTTAAACAAAAAAAAAGTATATTAAATGACATCTTTTCAACCCTCCCAACTCCCCTCCCCCCGTTATCGGCTTCTTCTTGGTCAATATCTTGAGTTGATGCCTTTGCTATGTTTTTAGTTATCCCCGCCTCCTACTTCTTGACCATGAGTGTTATTCATTTCCTGGTATTCCCCTTCCTGTGGCTCTTGCTGAGAGGGCGGGGTTTGATCTAATATCTCCTGGATCATCATCCCCCATGCCAGCAATACTTCCGGTAGCTTTTCCTCTTTTCTAGTTTTTCTCATGTGTTCCTCTTCTGCCAGCGCCCATTCCTTCAGGTCTTTCTTTCACTTGTCTATATTTGGGCCCTGTGGGGTTAACCAGTGAATTGTTATTTGCCTCTTTGCAGTCGTAAGCTCCTGAACCAAAAATCGTCTGCTCGTTTTACGTTTTGGATTCCTAGGAATCGGACCGAGGAGACAGGTTTTTATTTCAGGGGCAATCTTCCATCCCGTCGTCCTATGAAGTTCTTCCAGTATGTCAGTCCAGTATGTTTGTATTTTTTGGCAGTGCCAGACCATATGTACAAAGTCGGCCTGTGCACGCTGACAACGGGGGCATCTCGGGTCTCTAGTTGCGTTTATGGCATATAGTCGCCTAGGTGAGAGGTATGTCATATGAACTATATTGTATTGTATTTGCTTAAACCTGTTGCATACCGACACTTTTCGGACCTCTTCATGAATTTCTTTCCAGTCTGCCAATGTGATCGGTTGATCACTAGCCTTTTGCCATCTCTCTTCTATCTTAAGGGGCTTGCCTTTTTTATCTTCCCTCCACACCCTATATACGTGGGTTACAAACCTCCGCCCGCCCGCCATTGCAATCATAGTGACCAACATTTGTGAGTGTTCTGGGGCTTCTGGGAATGTCGGCCAAAGCTGTCGGGCCGTGGCTGCTATCTTTGCATACTGCAGAAATTGCCCAGCTCCCAGTTCAAATGTATCTACCGCATCCTGATAAGTGATAAACCTATTTTCTGGGTAAAAGTCTGATAGCATCAGACAGCCCCCCTCTTTCAATTTTTCAATCGTCATCGCCCGTTTTATCTGAGCAAACTGTGGTATGGTCCAGATGTCAACTTCTGGTGCATAGGGCCCACCCTTGATAAGTGTTTTTACTGTCCTATTCCATATTCTAGCCATTAACCTGATCAATGGGGGGTATGTTCCCTGTAGTTTCCTATCCGTCCAGAGAAGAGCTCCCAGCTGCTGCCTGCCGTAGGTACCAGCGAGTAGGGTTCTTTCCCATGAGGGGTCCGTGTCTAGCCATGCAATGGCGTGTTGTAGTTGTGACGCCAAGTAGTATGGTTCCAGGTTTGGGATTTCCAGCCTTCCTTTATACCATTGACGTTTCATGACCTCCAATCTAACCCTACAACATATCCCATTCCATAACAGTTGCGTAAGGAGAACATCTAGCTCTTTAAATACTTTATGCAGAATTTTATGAAAGGACCCCTGCATAACATAAAGGCACCTGGGCAGTACCACCATTTTTATTAATGCTATCTTTCCCATTAAGGACAATTTTAGTTTATACTCCCTTGCAGACCCTTGACTATCCTACCCATATTTTGTTTGTAGAAAGTGTCCTTCTCCCTGACCACGTATATCTCCAGATAACACACCGATTCTAGTTCCCATGGGAGCTCCAACCCAGAAAGCTGGGACTCTTCCCTTCCCTCAACTTTTCCTATTGGATACAATTGCGATTTTGATTTATTAATGTGCCGGCCTGAGGCCGTCGCAAATTTTTCTAGGGCCTGAAGTAGGATTGGGACTGAATGGGTCAGGTGGCCCAGGTACACCAATGCGTCATCCGCATACAATGGCACTATATGTTCTATTTGGCCTATTGTTATGCCTTGCCCTTTCAGCTCTGATCGGAGTTGGCATGCTAATGGTTCCATTGCTAGGGCAAATAATAAGGGTGAGAGTGGGCATCCTTGCAGCGTTCCCCTTTGCAATGTCATAGCATCCGACACATATCGCCCCGAACTGACCCTTGCCATAGGTTTTGTGTAGAGTAATTTGACCCACTTTACGAACCCAGGGCCCAAACCCATTTTAAGAAGTACTTGCCAAAGATATTCCCATCGAACCGAATCGAACGCCTGTTCAATATCCAAGAAAGCCAGTGTGCTTCCCTTTGTGCCCCCACCCAGTGTCTGCATTACATGTGCGAGTCAGCGGATATTTCTCAGCGTATTCCTGCAGGGTATACAACCGGACTGGTCCTCGTGTACCAGCTGGGGGAGACACAGGAGCAGTCTACTCACGAGCACATGACTTATAATTTTTAGGTCTACGTTCAACATAGATATAGGTCTATATGAATTCGGCAATGACGGGTCTTTCACCGGTTTGGGAATTACAACTATTAACGCTTCGCGCATTGAACTCGGTAATTCACCCCTCTCTGTTGCCTCAGTAAGTACGTTCGGCGGTCGGGCCGTCCATGCCGGGAGATTTAGATGTTTTCAAGTGTGCTATCGCACTTTTTATTTCGTTCCCCCGTAATTGGAGCACCCAGGGCTTCCTGAGCTTCGGGGTCCAGGCTAGGCATTTCTATGCCTTCCAAATATATTTCTATGGTCTGGGCGTGTGGGGGGCTCTGGGGCTCTGTGTATATTTTATCTAAATGGGTTGCAAATACCTTATTAATTTCATGCTGTGTGTAGACCAGCTGATTCTGGTCACCCCGAATTGCCAGGATTGGTTGAGGTTGCGTCTCCATACTAATAAGGCGCACCAGTAAGCCTCCCGCCTTATCGCCTTCTGTGTACCATCGTCTTCTACTTCTACTGTATTTGGCTAGTCTGTCCCATACTTCCCCTACCTTCTGTCTTTGTTCAGTCCATTTTTGTGGTCCCTCTAAATCTGTGGGTAGTGCCTTTTCTAAAGTGGCCAGATGTTTTTCTTGGCACTGCAGATCGTGCTTTAGCACTTTCTTGACGCCTGCCTCTGTTGACATACATACTCCCCTGAGTACTACTTTCATGGCATCCCATTCTACTGCTCTAGTGCTCGCCGTATTCCAGTTTGTACCAAAATATCCGTTCAATTCCGTTCCTACTGTTGTCTTATAGACCAGGTCAGTGAGCGCCTCAGTGTTTCTCCTCCACAGCGGAATCTTGGATTGTGGCCTACCTAATGTGTATTCTATTAGTAGTGGGGAATGATCCAACAAATATCGAGCCAGATATTGCGCCCTCTCTACTCGATTCACCGCCATTGTCTGTATAAAAAAATAATCCAGTCTGCTATATGTATTAGTCGCAGGGGTGTGACGAGAATAGACTTTTTGGTGTGGGTTACGATGCCGCCAGAAATCCATGAGGTTGTACTTAATTTGCATCTAGCGCATCGCCTCTCTTGTTTTTGGTTTAGCCTCTGGCTTCGTGGGGTATCTGTCTATTGTTCCATCAAAAGCACAGTTATAATCCCCTGCAACAATGAGTTCTATATCAGGTGCAAGGTATGTCTGTCTAAGTACTGACCCCAAAAACTCCCCGTCATCGCTATTAGGGGCATATACATTAATCAAGCATATATTCGGCCATCGAGTGTTCCTTCCACCACCACATATCTCCCCTTTGGATCTAGGCTAAACCATACCACTTTGAAGGGGACGCCCGGTGCCACCCAGATCAGCGCTCCCCTGGCATATACCGAATAAGACGTTGGAAATATCTGACCTCTCCACTGTCGCTGTACATATCTGAGGCTATCTCCCCACAGGTGTGTTTCCTGCATAAAGGCTATATCAACACCATATCGTTTTAGATAGGTTACTACACAGATACGTTTGACTGCATTATTAAGCCCTCAGACATTCCATGTTATGAACTTGTAATTTTGTCTATCACCCTTCATGTCTCTGAATTGTCGAGGAGTATCTCATTACTTCCTGGCAGGGGCTTAAGGTTAGTGTTGTACAAGTCGGTGACCTCTCTTAATCTAGTAGTTTGATTGGCATATTGTCTCTGAGCATCTCCGGTATTAAACTTAACAACATAACTGTATATTCTCCAACACCCACCTCCCCCCACCCACAGGCAGTAGCACCTCATTCCCGTAACTCAACAGTTGCCTAAGGACTCGGAACTCCGCACCGATCCGAGCTCCCTCTCCCACTCTGGTTCCCTCCCCATAACATTGCAATCAAAAGATTTAGTAGGCTAATCCAAATACACAGTCTCTGATATATAGCCAGTCTGCCAAACACAGCAGCGCCTCACCCGACCTCCACTGGTTTAGCAAGGCCATGCCCGTGCGCTGCAGCTGGTGTGTCCTCAACTTTAAAGTGGCGGAACCGTGTAATATCAAAAATGTTTTAGTCCCTTCTCCTCAGTCCGTCGGGGGGATCTGCCCCTCGGCTAAGTTCGATCATATCCTTTTCCCCCCTTTCAGTGTCCACACCCCGCTTCACCTTGGCCCCGAATGCCACTTCAATACACCTTGGGGGCCTTCTCCGGCCCAACCTGGGGCACCTTCAGACTGTGATTGGGTTTCTTGCACCAGGCAGAGTGGGGAATACTGGTTTTGAAGTGGTATCTCTGCTACTTCATTCTGTAAAGTTCCGTCGGGACCCACCAGGATACGACCCAACTCCGGTATTTCATGCGGCCTGGATCTTTGCTCTTCTGGATCACGACGCTGGCCTCGCTGCTGTCTATTCCTTCTCCGCTGTTCACGCCATCCCTGATTCTGGCCTCGCCCGGCCAGACCTATCGAGTCCATCCAGTCTGTTGCATCTTGGGGTGTATCAAGGCCCTGTCCCCATATTAAGTCTAGCTGGCAACATCAGGCTATATTTAATATTAAGGTCTCTTAGTCGTCTCTTGACTCCCAAAAATCAATTTCTGAGATCCTGTACATTCCTGGTATAATCAGGGTAAATGTGGATGTCACGATCTTCATATTTGGGTGGGCCATTTGCATGAACTTACTGCAGTATTATATCTCTGTCTCTATAGTTAAACAGACATGCAATCAGGGCTCTAGGCGGTGAACCCGGGCTCGGCGGGGGTCTGAGGGATTGGTGGGCTCTTTCAATGGCAAACAATTTGGAAAGTCTGATATTATTAAAGGCCAACCAGATCCAATTTTCCAAAAATATATCCGCCGCCGGCCCTTTTGCTTTCTCTGGAAATCCGAAAAATCTTAGGTTGTTCCTCCTTGATCGCCCTTCAGCGTCTTCTACTCTGTCCTCAAGACGATTTGACTGTTCTTGTAGCGAGGTTACTCCTGTACGGAGCCTCTTCCCCGTCCATATTTGTGACTCTGCACGCCACTTTTCGCAGATCAAGGCGTAGGTGATTAATGTCCATCGCCATTGTCTCCAACTTTGTCTCTAGCGCCACCCGGGAGTCTCTGATGGCATCTAATATATCCGCCTTGTCTTGTGCCATAGTTCCTTGGCTAGTTGCCATTTCAGGGTCTCCTCTGGGCTGATCTGTTGTTGTCGGACCCGGCACTGTGTATTGTACTATCCTGTTGGCCTGCCCTCCTCTCGACGGCTTATCTTTGACCATAGTCCGGCTGTGTATTGGTGGCTTTGCGAGTTCCTTGTTGATCTCTTCTACCCAATCGGGGGTGGGGTTCCCAAACCAGTTCTATTCGTTAATGTAGATTTCTCTCTCCCCCGGTCCAGTGGGCTGAAGGCTGCCCCCCGGTGCTCCAATCAATTTATATTACTCAGCCCACTCACAGCCGAGAGGGGAACTCCCCATCCCGACCAGACAACGTCCAGTATCCCGTTTTGTGTTCAGGTGGGGCTTAAGTAATTTATTCTGTATCCTCAGCAGCGTCGAGGCTTTCTGTTACTCCTTGCCTATAGAATTTAGCGTAGGGGGCCATTCTAAAGTCTTCTGGCCTAAACCCCTATTGATCAGGCCTTCTTTTCCCACCAGTGCACCTCTCACCTCACTCTTCACCCCCGGGGGTCCAGCAGTCTCGTCCTCCTCGTCCGGCAGTCCGCTCACACCACTTCACGGGTTTCAGAATTAGGCTCGGGGCTCAGGCCCCTCCTCGACCGAGCTTTTCACTCCCGGGCCGGCCAGGCGTCCCCCTCCGCAGAGCTGATTCCGCGGTAACTAATAACGCTGCGCCTACCTGGGACTCCCATCTCGGGGTACCAATCGTTTGGACCCCGATGTTCCGTAAGTCTTCTGGGGCACTAGTGAGTGTTCTGGGCCCAACACGAGGCCTAGGAGGGTCCAGGGGAGTCGCGCACACTGCTGTCTCCGTTCAGCCCCGGAGATGCAGAGCCCAGCAGTCCGGCCTGTTCTTCTTCCGGCGTCTCCCGGCTTCCGAGGACCAAAAGCCACCGCGCCAGCCAGGGACACCGATCTTCGGCGCCCCGATGGTCCCATAAGTCTTTAGAGGCACAGGCGTTTATTCTTGGGCTAAGCGAGAGGCCTAGGAGAGTCTCGCACTCTTTTGTCTCTGTACCGCTCCGGAGCTGCCTAGCTCGGACTTCAGACCTGTTCTTTTTCCGGCCTCTCCGGACCACCATCAGGCCCACTCCGGTCTCACGATGGGGGAGCCGGGTTTTCCCAGAGCGCGGGACTCGCAGCCGGGACTCGACATCTAAAACCCCGGCTGCGACCTCGTTGATCTTAGTTGGTTCCTGCACGCTGGTCAGGCACCTCCATCAATAAGTCAGGCGTGTGGCTCGGTTCGCTGGTCGCTTTGTTCGTTTTCTCCGATTTCCGACCACGGACAGCTGAAGTTTTCAGCTCGCCGAGGTCTAGGGATATCGCAACGCCATTCTGATCGGCGTGTTCATCGGTTCCGCCAGGATTAATGTAGGATTCCTTTATTTGGGGCTGGAGCTCCGCGCGAGTGCGGCTGGCCGGTCATCTTGTCAGGCCACACCCCCCATGGCAGGCTTGGTTATTCTACTGATTTGCTGGTATAATCCAAAAATTAGGTGACTTTAGCTTTATGCTTGATCTCAAATTACTTTTCCTCCTATGCGACCCAGATTTGATCAAAGTTGAAAATAGGTTTGGCCAATCAACACTTGCTGAATCTCTACAGTATACCCTAAGGAGTAACTGCTCTGCCTTATAAATGAAGAAAGAAAGGTCTATTATAGTTGTACAAATACTTTTGTTGAAACTGCTGGATACACAGAGAAAGTAAAATGAAACTATAAGATAATACAAACAAATTAAAAGTGGCACAAAAATAATTTGATATTTCAGAATATACTCCAAATGCAAAATTGAAAATATGAGGAATGTGCTAAATGTAAACTACTGTAATTTAGCCAAAAAGTAGAACATGCATATGGACTCATTACCGCATGACCATTAACATTAATTGGCAGGATAAATCTAATCAAGAAGACTCTTCTACCTCAAAGCTCTATCTCTATCTAGGAAAGATGGAAAGAGTCAAACTTCAGTCAAAAGCAGACTTATTAACACATTGAAAATAAAAAAAACTGAATTGTGAGGGAAACCCTATTATTGAAGTAGAAAGCAGGATAGTCATTACCAGATTTACAGTGGTAAAACTGACACATTATTAAGACGTAATTTATCAACAGCCCAGAAATAAATACAATTCAATATGATACAGTTCGATTTTTGTTTTGTTTTTTATCAACAGATCGATATTACAACTGTAACCTGCATCCCACTACACAACCCCCGCAATATGGTATCTTATGCTTTGAGTGTCACAGAGACACAACAATTTCAACAGACATCATCAACCGTACGCTCTTTCGTGTAGTTACAGAAGCATTACTTATCAAATTGGTTGCTAACACATACTCACATGCCAGTTCAGACCTGGGATTTTTGTAATTTCAAACTTTCCCCAACTGTAGCTGCTAGTGGGTTTTGTACAAGATATTGTTCAAGTAGTGCCCAGATGTCCTTGGGCTGTCATTTTGGGGTTATGAGTTACCAGTATTCCGACAAATGTTCATTACAGTATGCTACTTCACTTATCCAGTCAATGCTTTTCGGTCCCAGGCCTCGCTCCCATCAATATGATACAGTTCTTGGCACAGTTATATGTGATTTTATAAGGTTCATTGTTTAATTTGATGGAATTAATATTTGTATCCTATTTTTATTGGTTTTCTCTCATCAATATCTGATTCTCAATTTGGTAATCAGATATTATATTAGTGATCTTTTCTTGATTTTAATGCTTTATATTATTTTTGGGGACCGGCACATCTCCTGCGTCATAAGTTTACCAAGTTCAAGAGAGGGAAAGACACACAGAACGGAAAGACGGAGGAAGAGGAAAACAACAAAACAGTCACAAAAGGAGAAAGTAGGAACCTGCAAGAGCAAGAAAAAGGGACCGGGAGTGTCTGGTAATTAATTAAAGACTACTAGCCTTGGTATTTCATGCACCAATGTTTAGTTGCAGTGGCTGCTGCATTCTGAGCAGAACTTCAGGCACCAGCACTCTTTCTTTCACAAATTAAGCTCTGGACCTGTTAAAATAACCCTTTTTACAAGGTAGAAAACCTCCTTTCTAAATATTAGTAAATCACCCCTATGTAAGCCTTGTAGCCCACATGATAGGGTGCATGGTATTTAAAAGTGGGACATGTAAAAAATTAATGTTACCACGTCCCTACAGTGACAAGGCCTAAAAAGCTATTTTCACTGTGTCAGGCTTATTTTTCCAATCTAGAAAACCAGAGTGCAAGTTAAAATACTCATACTGCATCCCAGGAAGATAGCTAAAGATAACTAAACCACTATTTGTAATAGTTTTTAAAATCCAATTCAATGGTGAAGTCGGATTTTTAATAAATATTAAGGAAAAGTAACTTTTAAAAAGTCACTGTGAGAAATTGGGTTGTTGGTTGACTAGGGTGTGAGCCCTGGTCAACCAACAGCCACAATCCCTTGCAGTAAGAACCACAAAAAGTGTCTAAATTAACCTGTGCTTAACCCAGGGTAGCTTGGCACAAAAACCAGTCAGGCCCAACTTAGAGACAATGTGTAAAGTCCATAAAACAACTTTATTGTGTAGTTAGTTAAAACCATTACAATTTTAGCATAAAATGCGCCAAATATGACAACGTACTTATTTACGCTCTAAGTTGCGTGGCTTTAGGTGTCTGAGTGCATTCACTGTGCCATTTGGGATACATCCAGACAAAGGTTTGATGTACAAAGTGTCGAGTGCTATTGTCCTTTTTAAAAATAGGATGTTAAACATATTACGTCAGAAAACCAAGACGACGTATTAATGTACAAAATGTACAGCGTGTTCGCTAGCCTCGTTTACGTTGTTTATACGGGTACCTTGTTCAATTTGGGGCTGCCACTGGGCAAATATTTAATGTGCAAAAATTGCCTTTTCCCTTTTAAAAGCAACCCTGCTAAAACTAATTTCATTTTCAAGCACGAATCTTAAAATCAAACATTATGCGTCTAAAATCGGTGGAAAAAACAACTATGTGTAAGTGCATACCAAGTGTCCACTGTCCTCCATTCACATCATTTGAAAGCCTGTACTGTGTAATTTGTGGCTGCCGCAAGATTGAAAATGATATGGGGGAGTGCAGAGTCGTGTAACAATCTTAAAGTTGGAATGGAGCATAATTGCATCTGTCGCGGTGGAGTTGGATCTGTGTTCAAGATGTGCTAGATGTCCGCTGTTCTCTTTTCCAGTAACTATGGGATTGCACTTTGAAAGATGGAGTGGGGCAGCCGTAAAACTTAGGTCTGAAGTCAGACAAATTAGTTCAATGTGGTCTTTAACAGTTTGCTGACTTGTTGCAAAAACTTTGTTGTCCTGCATGCAAGCTGTAGCGACTGGCTGTTTAGTAATGCTATTACAGCGAGCGACATGATCGTATCCGAAGAGAACGGAGGGCTGGAAGTAAAAGGTGTCGTCTCCATGTACTGACGGCTGGGCAGATGCACAGGAAATGTAAAACTGACCGCAGAGACGGCACAGACTTGTCGGCCATGTTTGTCTCCATGTCAGGACTTGATCTTTTAAGGAAAAGGCTCCGAGTCGAATCAAGAACAGTAAGTGCTGTATTGTTGGGGATATGTGGTGTACAAGGTACGGCTGCGGCGACCGGACCCCATACAAGGATAAAACCATCCATCCATGTTTCTTCTTTGCAAGTATTGGTTTGTTCAGTAGCCAAGCTTTGTGCTTAGCAGCAGTATTTACCATTTGTTCTAATACTGGGAGCTGTTGTTTGTGTCCCATACTTCATGCATGTTTAGGGAGGTTAACGCTTGCTCAAGCGCGGTGGGCCAGTCTTTCTTGCTTTTGGGCTGGTTCTTTAGTTCCGTCCAGCAGAGACCTAACAAGGATTCTTCTTGGGCTGCTCTAGAGACAATGTGTAAAGTATTTATGCAGCACAAAAACAGTAATAAAGTGAAAATACAACACACGCAAAATCCCACACCCTTATTAAGAAAAATAGAGTTCATTTTAATAAACTGTTGGACACCAAAATGACAAACCCAAACAGTAGAACCAGAGTTATGAATTTTTAAAGTTTTTAGTAAAAACTAGTGCCTAAAAGATCAAAGCACATACCGTGGACTTCCAGTTGTGCGAGACCGAGTTAAAGTTGAAAAATATGGTCAACCGCAATGGAACACATCTCGGATACCAGAAGTGAATTGGGCCCGGTCAGCACTTACCTTCGGACTTAGAAGACATTTTGAAAAAAAGTGTTCTGAGAAAGTAAAGTTCAGCGGGGCAAGGCTCCAGGAGGTGCCCAGGGAGGAAGGGTCATCATCAGGAGCCTTGAGCTGAAGCCATGGTAAAGATTTCTAAGTTCAGATTTAGTCTCTTTTTTTGGAAGTCAAAAATCTCCAGCGGGATGAGGCAGAGGGCTGTAGCCGAAGACAGTTGCAACGAAGCCGGATAGCCCTTTGGCTAAGTACAGCTGAACCACATTTGTTGCTGTGGAGAAAAACGCAGCGGGAGAAGCCGCAAAGTCAATCCGACCGGTGATACACTTCGGCCGGATAGGCGAGCAGTTTGGTCCTGGTCTCCTCCTGGTTCTCAGAGCAGTTTTGGGCCAATATTTTTGTAAGTCCTCAGTTTTGGGGTTTGGCCATCTGGGCACCTTTAGCACCACAACTAAGGGTCCAGGACTAGTGGAACACCATTTGGGGTTCAGGACTCACTCAAGATGGGTCCAGGTGTGGGTTCAAGAAGGTGGGAGCCTTTTGTGTCCCTTTAGCTCTGAAAAGGAGGCCAGCAAATTAGCCCTTGGAGTCACTCTGATAGTTCCGGGTTCAGGTGAAGATGCAGGGCTCAACAGCAGGGCTGGCCTCTGAGGATTCCAGGCAGGTTCCAGGCAGCAAAGCAGTAATTTCAGCTATAGCAAAGCAGTCTTGAAGAGTACACAGTTGGTCCCAGCAGCAGGCAGTCCTCTGAGAGTCCTTCCGCAGGTCCAGGAGTGACCTGAAGAGTGGGTCTGAAAGTTCTATATTTATACCTTGATTTCATTCCTTTGGAAAGTGAGAAAAGCTTCTAGAGAGGTTCTTTGAAGTGTGTAGAATTTCCTGACTCCCTGTCCTGGCTGTAGTGACAATGTGTAGGTGAACGGTCCTTTGTGTGAAGCACATCCTATTCAGTTGCAAGCGGGGCTTTGCACAGCTCTGCCCCCCTCCTTCCTGCCAGCAGATGGCCCATTCAGGCACACCTAATCCCTCTATTGTCTGACTGTCTCGGAGGAATTCATAAAGACTGTCAGCTACACCCTCAGCAATGTGACCCCAGACAGGCTGCAGGCCCAAACAGCTAGGGGCAGGAAAATGCCAACTTTCTAAAAGTGTCATTTTCAAAACTGTAAATAAAAATCCGACTTTACCACTAAAGAGGATTTTTCTTTACAATTTCATAGATACCAAACATGAACTGGATACCTGGTCGCAATCAAAACTTTGCACTTATTAAATGTTATAAGGCACCTTAATGTTATCCTAAGGGACAGGTAGGCCTCACAGTGTTAAAATAAATAATGTCGGTTTTTTTCACTACCAGGACGTGTAAAACTTAAAAGTACATGTCCAACCTTTTAATTACAATGCACCCTGCTTTATGGGCTACCTAGGGCCTACCTTAGGGGTGGCTTATATGGAATAAAAGGGGAGTTTAAGGCTTGGCAAGGGGGTTATATTGCCACGTCGAATTGGCAGTTCAAAACTGCATTCAGGTTGAATAGGCAGGCCTGGGACACATTTTAAGGTGCTACTTAAGTGAGTGGCACAATAAGTGCTGCAGGCCCACCAGTTGCATTTAATTTACAGGCCCCGGGTATATGGTATACCACTCTACAAGGAGCTTATAAGTAAATGAAATATGCCAATAATGTGCAAGACAATTCAAACCATGTTTAGGAGAGTGAGCATGAGCACCTTAGCATTAGTTAGCATTGGTAAAGTGCACAGAGTCCTACGGCCAACAAAAACAAATTTAACAACCACAAAAAATGGAGGGAAAAAGGCAAAAAGTTTGGGGGTGACCCAGTAAAGAGGGACAGGTCCAACACACCTTTTCCCTGCCTGTAGCTCCTCGAGCTAACTTGCATTAGCTCTTCAGCAGTGGTCCAGCCAGTGATAAGCTATGAATAGGTATGAAATACCTCCCAGGACCACAAAGGTTGATCTGTATGGGCAGAGATGACTCCTCTGAACTCCACAGAATATTCAGAATTCAGAAAGTGTGCTGTGGGCATCCTGTCACAGCACACTTTCAAATCCCGCTTTATAGGTCTGCTGAGCCACATGTAAAACTTGGCGAGCACTTGAGAGGGAAGAGCACAGGATGCCAAAATAATACTTGCACATCCCCTGTCTCGTTGCTGAAGGGCCCTGCTTTTATCCTACTAGACAACCGTCTCTGGGTTTGTTGTGGGTACAGCATCTGCTTCAAACTGGAGTTTTGTGTTAGATGTGGGATACACTGATGATTTCCCTATGACACTCCCACACACATACCCAGCAATCAGAGCCCATGTTTAGGGTGACTGAAGACGTTTGCCATGTTGAAAAATGCCCTGACACCTAGCATTTTGGGCCCGTTTGTAGTAATGCAAACAGGAACTAGTGAAAAAGTGGTTATGGTTGACCCTGGGAACTTGTAACTCATTGGTTAAGGAGTGTTGAGGAGTCACCGCCACGCGATAGCGGATGCCATGCATAAATGTTGTACCTCCAGGCACCCCCTTCAGCACACTTCTGGACCTGCATTAGAACAGAAGAGGCCTGGACCTGCTGTCTGTGACCTACGAGGAGCCCTGAAGGACTTGACCTGCTCCCTCTTGTACCCAGGACAAAGTAATGGACTCCAAGGGTCAGATGGGCTACCTTCTTGTGTGGGTATAAAGAGATCACAAGCTGCAAAGAGCCCCTTTTTCTAAAGTGCTCAGCTGCCTAGCGGCACGTGGACTTGGCTGGACTTTGCTATTGGCCTCTGCCTAATACCCTGAGAGCCTCTATGTGCCTTCGCTTGAGGTCCTAGGGGCCTTAGAAGTGTAACTTCTCTAGTTGATTGGGACTTAAAATTGTAAGTCAGAAGTTAAAATCTTTGACCAGGACGAGCCGGGTCGGTGTATCTGACACGTGCTCCATTGCGATCGATCTGAAATTGTGCATAAGTCCCGGTTTACCGAGACTGTAGACTATCATTGGCCCTTAAAGCTTCTAGGCGATACAACTAGTTAACATTTTTAAACTTAATAGCTCCAGTTTCCCTGATTTGATTCTTGTCATTTCTGTGTCATTTTGTTTATCACGTTTTATTCTGTTTTCTAGCTTAGTTTGGGATTTTTATTCTTCGGTATTATGACTTTATTACTGTTTTGGCACTGCATAAATCCTTTACACATTGCCCTAAGTTAAGCTTATCTGCTCGGTGACATTTCTACCAGTGGGTTAAGCTCAGGTTAATTTAATGACTTGTAGAGTTCACCTTAAACTGGGTTGTGGTTATTCCTTGAAGTGAAATGTAACCATAAACAAAAGAGGGAGTGAAGAGGTACGATAAGCTGTGGACTCAGCCTCCTCTATATATTGCAAAAAACACAGAAAGTCCACCCTTCATACATAGAAAATACTGTCCTTCCAGGGATTGTTCTAAACCAAGTGTGAGAAATCAGTATGTTTTCCTAAGGGTGTATAGGAAAACAATATGTTTTGGTAAAATTACCCTCACCCACCAAAAGGTCCCTTGGTGGCATGCTTCATCATCGGGTTCTTCCCGCCCGCTGCGGGACGGAGTGTGCTACAACCGACGGAGATGTGGGAGCACTTATTAGTGAGGTGATTCTATGTGTAGGTGTGAGAGTGGAAGGGTCAGAGTCTAATGTAGTGGGTTAAAAAATACCTGGCTGCGTGGAAACTAAATTTTAATACTCCTGTAGCTGGTATTAGTAAAAAGGGGGAAGGAGGAATGTATGCTATGATGAACCATCGGAGCCACGGATAGGCATTGCCTGGGTGAGAGAGCGGCTTTGATGATTGTTTGACTACAAGCGCTCCTCCCCTCCCGTGTTTAAGCTCATGGGGCCTTAGTTAGGCACCAACAATATTGTTCTCAGGAATGTACCAAATTAGGTATTGTATGGACGCATGCTTATAATATGCACATTAGACCTTGACATTGATCAGGCAGACCACATAGGTTTTCTCTAGAGTGGTAGAAGGGATCAACCGTTTTGGTCCTGAAGAAGAAGCCTAGGGGAAGGCTTCGAAATATGTAGACCAGGGAGGGAAAAGCTCATCATAGCATACATTCCTCCTTCCCCCTTTTTTACTTATACCAGCTACAGGGAGTATTAAAATTTAGTTTCCACGCAGCCAGGTATTTTTTAACTCACTACATTAGATTCTGACCCTTCCACTCTCACACCTATACTTAGAATCACCTCACTAATAAGTGCTCCCACGTCTCCGTTGGTTGTAGCACGCCCCGTCCCGCAGCGGGGAGGCACTGGCGTAACGAAACTTGAGGGGCCCACCTGCAAGATACGGTGAGGGGCCCCCTCCGGGCTAAATCGGGAGCTCTCTGGCCAGAGTTATGTGCTGAGGGGGCGCCCTGGAGCTTGGGGACCCCCTCGCACCGCAGGGGATGCGGGGGCCTGTGTTACGCCACTGCGGGGCGGGAAGAACCCGATGATGAAGCATGCCACCAAGGGACCTCTTGGTGGGTGAGGATTATTTTAACAAAACATTGTTTTCCTATATACCCTTAGGAAAACATACTGATTTCTCACACTTGGTTTAGAACAATCCCTGGAAGGACAGTATTTTCTATGTATGAAGGGTGGACTTTCTGTATTCCTTGAAGTGGACAGAGGTCCATCCCAAATAAACATCCTATTTCTACCAAATTTCTCCTGTAAAAAGTGTCTCATGATCCTCCTGTTTGTATCCGGGCTACTCTGTTTTCTTGAAAATCAGCGAAGCTCTCTTGATTGAGACATTGATTTTTAAACGGTAATAAACAGTTTAGAGATCAAATAACTGGAGTCCTTGTCTGTTGCCATATGTCTACACTGTAAACTTCCCTTGCCACGAAAGCCAGACCGCAAAAGAAGGCTGCACCAATCACCTCAACGGAGAGGAAGTACCATAGAGAAGCTGATCTATTCGCTTTGCCTACATGTGGGAAAAACGTGTACTAGATCAGTAGGGGCTGGTGACGCGGGGGCGGGCCCAAGTACGTTCTCAAAGTGACGAGATTCTTTTTTTAAACATTTTTGGCCCTCCCTATGGACGCAGGCATTCGATATCTGCTGAGAAGGAAGGAGAGACCGACAGATTAACAACTGATGCATTTAGTAGGGTTGCTGTATGTAGGATGAGGACACTGCTTTAAATACTAGATGTGACACGAACATGATTGGTGTCTTGCTTGAAGTGTTTGGTGTGCTTTTATGACTGTGTCCCTTTTCTTTATTACATTTTGCCCATTTATAAGGTCGGTTTGCTTGATTTTTGTCCTAGTTCTAATTATGCCCTGGTCTTTCTAGCCCAGCCCTTTCTGTTACCCTATTTGTTTATTTCTTTGTTCATCTTTTATTACCGTGTCCTTGTGTCCAGGTAGCAAACAAACGAGCATGTTTTAACCACGTTTTTCTGCAAGGAGTGCAGAGACAGCACACATGCCACAATGTAAGCCTTGATTTCGCCAGTTACTCATCACAAAGGTAAACACAATGCACAGACGGCTCAGTCACTGCAAACTAATCAATACATTTTGGACAGCCTGGTCAGTGGTAAATCCCAATGACACTTTACTTACTTCAGGATGATGGAAGGCATGGGAATCTCCAGGAATTGTTCTCGCAGGGGGACGAAAGGCAGGAGGCCAGTATAGAACAGCCCAACCAGGATCAGGACACGTTGCAAGCAGAAAAGAAGAGGAATTTCTGAATTCTAAAAAGGGAAAATGCCAAAGCATATTTTTATGAACAAGTTAAACAGGACTAGCAAAATACAAACATTCTCAGTTTCCTACTGCAAAGTATGAGTTTCCAGTGCTGTATAGACATATATGATGAGTGGGGTCTGTATGTAATATTAGCCTAAACCCAACGCGGCCGAAGAGACAATAGTAACTTGCATGTAAAAGTAGCTCTCCGTTGTTGGTAATCCATCATATGTAGCTGGCCTAGAGCCAGGATCAAATGTAAATCTCCAACAGGGCAAGATGTCTCAGCTAGCCAACCCTCGCCCATGAAGTAGGACGTCATAAGTTCGCAGGTCACTATATTTCATCTGAAAATACCTACTCTGTGGCCAACATCATGTTTCCACGTCTCCTCGATTGCTGTGTTTCATCATTTGATTGCAACCTTGTATACTGCGCACCGTGAAATGCACACAGGCAGCGGAGAAGAAAAGGCACGCTATCATTTGGGAATTAGAATGGAAGCTGGTAAGTTTACAAGTGTGTTTGTAAGACTCAGTGTTGAGGTCGGCAGCAACTACCACACGACTCAAAAGCAGAGCTGGAGAAGTAGGTAATGCTCGTGATAGGGAACGTCACGAGAAAGAGGAAGAGAAGGGCGGGTCGCACGCGCCACGTGGAAGGCTTACATTGTCTTTTTGAGGGAGCGGGCTAACGATGGTGGAGAAATGTGAAATTAAAGGCATCCTTAAAATGGATGTGTGCCAGCACTGATAAACAGTAGACGTCCCAGAGGGCGAAGGAGATGGGCTCCCAGGTTACCAAGCAAGCTGTCGGTTACCATGCAAGAGGCTGCATTTGCAATACTTTGCATCCTCCCTAAGGAATTATTACAGAGAATTGTCGATGAGCTTTCCAACCACTACCTTAACTTTACTAACAATGAATAAACTGCAGCATTTTGTGTGTGACTGATTGCTAGTAGTTTCAGGATATTACTCGGCTGCCAACCTAGTATTTCAGGCTAACAATTTCATTTCTAGACCTCCAACCGGTTTAATAAATAATTTAGAATATTAATTAAACATTCGTTAATAGCAAAGCATCAGATTCATTAGGCCACCTCAGCCAAAGTAAGTGAGACTAAGGAGGCCACTTTGAATACAGTGGACGTCCCTCCCGCAGAATTCACAGTTCTCCCACCCCACAACCACTAGGTTTCTGATGGTGGAGCCTCAGCTGGGCCTGCTGGCAGAAGCCTCTCAGATGGTAGTGCATCCAAACAGGATTTCTGGTGTTCTGGTTCAAAGTGACAGTCACCACACCTTATGTAGGGTAAGGGCGACCATCAGTGATTTTTTCCACCTGGGCCCGCAATGCATGGTGGTCCCGGGTGGGAACAATCAGTGAAAATAGTAAAAATGTCCCCGACACGCAGGAAGAAAACTCTGGGCGTCAGGGACATTTTAATTTTGTTCTGCAATATGAACCCGCTGCTTTGGGGCTTCGTTCCTCTGAACAAAAAGAATGCCAAGTAGGTCTGATCAACATGGCAGCCCACGTAGCAGGCAGCTGGGCCTAAGAGGCATCCACCATTTCTGAAGATGCTCTTTGGCACAGAGATCCCAGCCAGGATGGCGGGGATCTCTCAGTAGGCTTGTGTAAACCCTGGCCTCTGGTCTTACATCCTACCCATCGAAATTGGCCTGTTAGTTTACTAATATTTGCTTAAGGATGATTTGTGAGATGGAGGAATACCCTTCAAGATAGGAAAAACATGGAACAAACACTTGTATGGTGTTCAGATGCTCTCAACATTCCTCAACGTTACACTGGCAACAAATTAATTTCAAATATATTTCTTGCTCATCAAAATAATAATAGTATTTTAGCCCCATTTTAGTTACCTTTGAACCCAGCAATCATTCAACGAACATGGAGAATGCCCCTAAACATCCAATCTCTGCTGCTTACCTCTTTTCGACACTTTTCTATTATGTCGTAGTTGGCGTTACCCCACACTGTTAAGTTTTGGCGATTGTATTCGCAAACCAGTTCTGAAACCTACAGGAGGAAGTTTCATAGATTACGTTTTTATAAATTATGACCACAGAAACAATACATTTCTAAACAACTTACTGAAATATCAATTAACAGTCGTATAAAGTTTAAAAATTAGGAGACAGCCCAACAACTCCCAGTCTGCACAAATACAATTTGAAAAACTGTTTGGTCTTTGGGATACGTACATAGAAGACCAGCCAGATAGCTTTAGTGAACGCTAAACCAAAGAACATTACAACGAGAAAAGCATAATTGCTTAGTTATTTATCCCATTTGCTCAACACAGATGTCTATCTTTCACATAAACTTTATCTTGAGTTCAAACATAAAATAGTATGGTTGGGTTTGTTTCCCCATGCAAATTTCGCCAAGTAAATTTACATGGGAAGAGGCTGGAAAGACAAAACGTGGCAAATTGGGGCAGCTCCTCTGACACAGCATGTTATACTTCATTATGACCTTACCAACACGCAATTTTGCATGGTACCGTCCAACACTTCCCAAGAGGTGTTTGAAGCATGAAGCCATTAGGCATTAAACCTTCCAGTACAAGTGCTCCGACAGCTGGAGTTCATACGCGCTGAACCCAAGGACTTCTCGCAGTCACTTGTGAAAGATCACAATTTGGGCTTATCCAAAAATATGAAACTATTACTGTGGAGGTACAACAGAATGCTCTTTCTAAGGCCTACTATAAATGTACATAAAACAATTCCCCTTAAATAAAAGGCCCATTTCATCATACTGGAAAAAGAGCACAAGTTTACCTTTTTTATTAGTGTGTCATTGTTCACTTTGATGTCAATGTTGATAGGGGTTTTTGGAAAAGCCTCAAACACCTCTTTCAGTAATGGGATACGTTTATCATCTCCGGCTTCACAGCAGCACTCTAGGAAAAGATATTTCAGCCATTAATATCCAGCAGTGAACTTACTTTTCACCTGTAACTTCCTTTTTCAAACATTCCGTATATGTATGCACACACTGCAGTTCTCTCCTAGTAAAAGCATGTTAGTTTGCTGCTGTATGCCGATTTTTGGTGCATGTTTATACTCTCCAGGTACGGCCACCACACAAAAGTGACTAGCTGTAATTAACTACTCGTCCACTACTACTTCCCACAACCAGCTTCAGTGAACCTTGAGCCACGTAGTATAAGGATTCATGTTGTTCTTTACAGTTTAAGAGCTTGAGGTCAAAGGACTATAAATATGCAGTCATTCTGCATGCCTATGGCCTATCCCTCTATATTTTCTGTGCTATCTAATGCCTCAATTCCAACAAAGATGTAACTATTACAAGGACTACTTGTAGTAGAATAAAGATCCACACCCAAATCGGTCTTGGTCAGAAATGAAACTATAATGATTCTCCCCAACATTGTAGGAGTTTTTGACTTTCTGGAAAGTCTTGTAAATCAGGAGACTAGGTGGAAAAGCTTAGCATTCTAGTGACGATGATCACACTGTCACTACAATCTTGGTTTGCTATTGTCCTCCTGGCCTGGAACACTGTGTCTTTGTTGGAACATCAGAGAAAACGTCAGAATGGTTGTTAGACACTAGTTATACACTCATAATGGGAGATTTAAATATTCGGTGAGCCATCCCAGTCTGATGCTATGGCACTCTCTGATCTGAGCATGGTGTTGTATCTTCAAGCTCCCTTCGATCATGCCAAGAGTCAATGAGTGGATTTATAGTTCTCTAAGGACTTACAAACACTTATTAAGTTAATCTTATTCCCCTGGTCTCATCATTTTGTTGTTCAGTTTGCTGTCTGTTTAACGACTGGTGTAGCTTGATGGGTTAAAAGATATCCCCTGGCTTACTTTTGGTCTCCTAAAATGTTGGCATCTATGACGTTTATAATGACACTGTGGACCCCATTCAGTCAACCTCTGATTGTGCTATAATGAATGATATATTCTTGAAAATCTCTGGTCAAGTAGGCAATTACATGGCTTCTCGTCAAAATCCGCTTAAATGTTGCAAACGTGTGTCTTGTTCTCATGAGACACTTGTGGGTTTGCAGAAAAAGTGCTGCCAGTTAGCATCGACTTGACCCTGCTCCGGTGCCAGCTCTGAAAGTTGAAGAATTTTCTTGGCAAACCTTTTTGCTTCCAAGAATAAACTCACACAGTGAAAGTTTGTTCTTGAAAAACAATGCCCGACTTTTCTCCATTTCTCTGGTGATGGTTGTCCCTCCCTAAATCAAACCTAGTGACTGCCACTATGACCAGTGGCGGACAAGTTTTCAGACTGAGTTTCCAACAGCAGAGATAGCTGGTGGTGTGTGAGGACAGTCCTTAACATTTTTTGAGATGTCTAGCACTCAACCCATTTAGTGTTTTGTAGGGATACGGTTACATTATGTAAGTGACCATTATTTCAGGGTAGCTTCTACTGTGTGTGCATAGCTGAGGATTCACCATCAAAAACATTGCGGTTCCCCCACCTCTAAGGCTCTCAATACGAGTGACCTCTTAATTCCAAGGGAATTGATAACGGAAGTTATAATCCCCATCAGAATTATGAGATCTGCAGCGTTTCGTGGATCTTTTTATTTTTACATGGACATTCTCTATATGATCTGTTTATTTTCAGCCGAAATCTCTATGAAAATCTAGGGGAAAATAAGAATTTACAAGGAGAATCGGACCCAGAATTACAGATTCCTCATTTCTGAAGGGACCTGGCGGCCCCACTTGTAATGGCCCATATATTCCCCACCCTTTGAGCTGCTGATACCCCAGAATCGATAGCTCAAATGGAACAATTTGGGCTATTTTCTTGGCCACTCATAATGGGTGCCTAAATTGGACAGGGAAACTACAAATTTGGTTGTGGTGAATCTCCAATTTATGGATGATCACCTGCTATGCTAAACCCTAAATGACCCCATTAATTACCCAAAGGTCCACCTGTTCAAATGCTGTGGACATTAACTTTCATAAAACTGTGTTTTAGTCAGAAAACTGTAAGGTAAAGACTATCTAACCCTTTTAAAAACCCAATTTCAGGGTGTTTGTTGAGAGCCTGAGAACACGCCAGTAACCTATGACACCCTGCTAATTATTTAAGGTCACATGCTGTCAGTGAAGTGCAGCAAGAAAGTCTCTGGAGTTCTGTGTCAGATGATGGTTTGATGGGTAGTGTGAAGCCTGTTACATTGTTTGAAGAATCTGTGACATTGTTGGGGACAGAGATCAATCAGGCCCAATTCATAGAAATCCGGGACTATTGCTGATACATGAAGATAAATGGTAACCTTACCTAACATCCCTCATGTTCAATTATCTTTCTGCTGGAGAGGGGGTGTTTGTAAAGAAAACAGGCAAAACAATAGTCTGGTTTATGTGGAAATGTGTGACCATTTTGGTTAGGAAAGTTGGATGGGCTTGCATAACCATCTTATTTGAATAAAAAACTGTGCTAAGTTCTTGGGACAATAAGGGCTATTTTTAACTAAACCTGCATGATGAGGTCAGAGTTACCAGCAAAAGCTGTTTTCTAGGAAAGTTGCTGTAAACAATGTTTTTACATGAACTCAAAAGGGGGCCAATCAATAATGCTAGAACTGTTCTTTTGTTCCCATGGAAGAGATTATTTTCTGATTCAACCAAAATCCTTTCTAATGCCATTCAATAAACCCTTAATCCGTGTTTGCCTGAAAAACAAAAAACAAAGGGGAGGACCCTTCTTGTAGGAGACTCAAAGATAGACATAGTAGAACTGCCCTCTTTCTGGCATGTGTTTAGTCCACTGTTCTTCTGCACATCTATAGTGCATAATCTCTTCAAATTTCTTCAGAAGGCATGAGAAGACCAGACCAAAAGGTATTTTGCCTCATTTAGAATGCCCAGGTAATCTTTTGACAGATATACATGACTGTATTGTATGTGTTCAGTAGCCACATCACTAAGTTCAAGGAAGTAGGGTGGGATGGATTATCAGGCCTGGAAAACTGAATTGGCAACATGGTCTGCACAGGAGCTTTTTCAGAGGTCTACCCGACTTATGGTGGAGATCTATGAACCAATTTCATCTCTGCCACTCTGGTGCAATGAGAGTCATTCTGGCTTTGAAATGGCTAATCCCGAGCAGTACTAATGGGATTAATGGTATCACTGAAAAAGTTGAGATTTCCCTAGCCAATTGACGAAAAGAGGATTGCCCATCAACCATGGTTTGTGGTATTTGGAGTAGAAGCCTGGGAAGCTATTGGTCAATTGGGTGAAAGAGGTCTATTTGTGGAAAAATTAGTCAGAAAAGATATTCTCTAGACCTACTTGTAGTTCTGTTGAAAAATTCTGCTGAGAGCATTTGCCTAGACAATCTGCACACCTGGAAGGTGCTCTACTTTGATTTGCAGGTTACTGGCCATCAGTTACCACCTGATGGTGTGTAATCCTCAGAATAAGATTTTTGACCCTATTTCCCTATGTTTGTTCAGAATGAATAATGTGGTGGTTGGGTTAGTCTGAATGAGAACTGCCTTTGATATTGATATTAGCAAAAACTTAAACTGTAGTTTCTATTTTTATATAGTGCATCACATGCCTGTAAGCTATCCAGCTGCTACAATACCACAATAGAAAAAAATTAACAAATAAAAATCAGAAAAGTATAATAAAACCATAAATATCAAATCTACACATATAACGTCACAATATGTAATGCCAAGGAGCCAATGGGACTCTAACAGTTATTATAATACAATACTTCCCATGGAAACAATGGCAGAGTAAGTAAATATTGTTTCATGCTTGTTTTTAGAACTGTGCAGATCTAACAAATGGTGCAATGAGGAGGGGAGTTGATTCCACGGTCTTGCACTAGCTGAGAAGTTATCCTTCTGCCTTCTTCAGTCACTATCTGGGAATTACTGGTTTAGTGTCTGCGGCAGATCTAAATAACCTTATGCGATTTTAAAAATGAATGGGATTGGACAAATTAATAGAAGGAAGCCCATGAATCGTTTTCGAAACACACAGAACTCTGAGCTTCAATTGAACTTTTACTGACAGCCAATCCAACTGGTTTTGGAGCCAGGACACAAGGCTAGAACAGCCTTGAGATTACCACATCTTGGATTAAGTAAAGTAAGGACGCCTGAGTCTAGAAAGAAACGAATATTTGAAAGGTTATACAAATGGAAATTGGCAGTTTTTACAGCTGCAAGCACCTGAAGGTCGTAACATTCATTTGAGTCAACTATGATCCTTACCCACTTTCCTGACTTACTGCACTCCTGAGAGTACAGTTCTTTATGCAGTCAAAGGAAGAGAAATGTTCAATACCAATTTACATGATTTCCATTTTAACAACATATGAGCCCAGATAATTGGTTAATAGGCAAGCTTTTATCTCTAACAAATAGGAGAAACGGAAGTTTGATCAGAAAGAGCATTACTCAGATCCACTATGATCTTGATGTCAGCCATGTACGTTTGAAACCACAGGCTTCAATTATTTGCTCCAAGTGGAACATGTAAGCATTGAACAACAAGTGGGAGAGGGCCTATCTCTGGGGAAGCCACATACGAGCCCAATAGGGCTGGATGCATGCAAACCATCCCACATGGACCTCCTGAGTCCACTCACCAGCAATGATCGAATTCAGTCCAATGCCACCCCCTACACCAGACAGCTATTCCAACTATTGACACAGAAAGCTTTGATGGAAAGGTCCAGTAAAGATAAGAGCAGCTGGACATCTTTGTTCCCAACGGCATAACAGATCTTATTTGCTATCTGTGTCCCCGAGCATGGACAAAACCCTGATTAGAAGGCGAAAACAATTAATCTCAAATTATTCTTGCTATTTGGATGTAACAATTGACTTCAAGCAAAGAAAAGTAATGTCGAAATAGGGTGGTAATTGGCTGGAGAACTGGTATCTAAACTTGCATTTTTTCAGTAAAGGTGACAATATTGATTTCAATTCAGAAGGATACAAGTCTTTTTGAAGAAATGCACTGACCAGACATGAAATAACAGATGACAAAGAAACAATGTGAAGTATAATGATTTTGAAGGACTCCATTTTGGAAGTCACAGACGTTTATCAGATAAAGCCATATATCAAAACCCTACACAAGAAGGGAATAAATGTCACCTGCCCACAGTACGAAAAGAGCGCGTAGCGTCTCTAGATTAACAAGTGACAAGATGATATCCCAAGAGGGGAAACAGAGATTTGCCACAGAAACAGCGATAATATACAATGGTAAGAATATCAAAGATGTTTTATACAAGAATATTTTATTGGAGGGCAGCCAGGGCATGCATTTTGTGGCCCTGCTCTCCTGTTACTTGTTATTAGATAATAAAACAGAAGGCCTGACCTGCTCCCTTCTTGATGCAGTTAACACGGCAACACCACTAGGTTGCAACAAATAATGTGTTTTTCGCTCTCCCCAGAGTATGCGTCTTCTTAAATACAAGCTGATTCTTGGATCCCAAACCAAAGAGAAGCCCACAGACAATTTACCCTCGCCAAACAAAAGCCTCTGACATGCCTTGCCATACTTACAAAGTGACTCAACCTGTCCATGATCATGGGTAAGTACATGAAGGCCAGGGGGGCATCGATCCACTTGGCCTTCATGGACTTATCCAGCGCCTTCGACACAGTGTGTCGGGGGAAGCTGTGGTCATTAATGGAAGATCTGGGCTTTGAGGAACCACTCGTCACCCTCCTACGTAGACTACATGCTTCCACCTCTGTAGTTATCCGTTACGGGCCAGGGGGAGAAAAGACCAAGCCCATTGCATCAACAGAGGGAGTACGACAAGGCTGCATATTGGCTCCTTTTCTGTTTTTGGTATACACCAATGGCCTTGAACAGTTTCTGCTAAATCAACATTTGGATTTTCCGAAAATAGAAGGTAAACAGGTACCTTTGTTGTCTTATGCTGACGACACGGTCCTGATGGCCCTGACAGCCAATGGCCTTCAGGGGTGCCTGGACACTTTTACTGAGTATATGTTGTCATTAGATTTAAAGGTGAATTTTAAGAAATCTTTTATTATGGTTTGTGGGCCAAAATTAACGTAAACACGAAAATATACAGTTAAAGGAAAAGTTATTGACAAAGTGAAAAATTTCACCTATTTGGGGAATGTTTTTAACTTTAACTTAAATTGGGACCAACTTATAGTATCTAGGGTACAACAAACCAGTAGAGCCATTGAGGGATTGTTTCGTTTTGCTGCCAAACTTGGCCATAATCCTGTAGCTGAGTTGATAACTTTGTATAAATCCAAATGTCTGTCGGGGGCCACTTATGGGGCTGGAGTATGGGGATATCATAAGAGCCTACACATTCAAACATTAGAGAATACATTTCTAAAGAGACTTTTACTTATCCCTAATAGCTCCCCAACATCATTTTGCCATTCTGAGGTGGGCATGGACTATATTGTAGACAGCATACATATGGCCCCCCTGTTTCTATGGGGGAAAATTTGGATTACAGAAGAACTTTCCTTCTCACGATGCATTTTAAGAGATTGTATGAATTTAGATAATGCAATTGCAGTCCCGTGGTTACGCTACGTTAAACAAACCTTTTATAAGATAGGACTAGAACATTTTTATGACAAGCCAGAGACCATACGATCTAATATGAAAACGGTTATAAAAGATGCATATCGATCTGATTTGAGAATATCACACCGGGCTACGGAAAGATTGGACTGTTTTTTTCCAAATCGGCAACAATTTTATCTGTCTTTTACCCTGCAAGCTCATTCACGTTTTTTAATGACCAGATTTCGCTTAGGCACTTTGCACTTTCTTGTGGCTTTTCCCAAACAGGCGGGGTGGTGTGAGAGACTACCCCCCTGTCCGTGTAATAACTTAGCCCAACAAAGTACAATGCACCTTATGCTATTTTGCACATTATACAAAGACCCCAGGGTGCGTTTCCTTAAACCGATTTTAAATGCAATCCGTCCCTGCTCCTATAAGGAGGGTTTTAATTATTTATGGTCATTATCAACTGTTTCTATCTGTAGCTCTGTACTCAGTTTTATCAAAATTGTTTTTATAATAAGGAAACGTTATGCAATGTAAAAGTAATTCACAGGGGTTATGTGATCAGGCCGCAACCTGTCTTTGTTCTGTATATTCTAAATTTGGTGTAGAAACTTTTATTCTTGAATGTATGTTTTTGTGAACTTTTATGATTCATTTGAATCGAATAAAGTTATTTGACTGACTGACTGACTGACTTGGGTATGTATAGCAGTGTAGTACCACTCTCTTTATATTCTAAGCCACAGTTAATAATCCTGATCAAAAAAGTTGTAGAATTTCTTTTAAAATAGTCTGTGGATTCCTAGGCAATAACGTCCAGTTATGAGGTAGGGGCAGGGCTGGCAGCCATTCCAGACCCTGTTTAAGTTGATTTAGAGACAAGAGGGCTTGTTTTACAAAAAGCATGCTAAACTCACAGCAAAAATACCTGCCACTGCTCTCCAGTCTCGAAAGGTATCAAACAGCGCCCTTAGATTCTGCCCCTAGAGATACCACAATCAAAAACTTTAATTACCTTAAAGACAGAAGTCGGAGAGCCAGTACCAGTCAATAAGGGGCCCAGAGACAGGAAGTGGGCAGTAGTAGTCATCGATTCTTTAAGAGGGAACCCCTTGCTTGATAGAAGACCATGCATCTCTCTGCCTGCCACACGAAGCAAATCAGTGGTCTCCTGATGACACCCACAAGCAAAGGACATGAGTAAAATTTGGTTCATCGGGGATGGATGAACCATCCTGAGCTCTGAACGATAGTGAGATATTGCAATTCTTTCTGGCAACTTGTGCCTTGAACGCTTAAACTGTACACACAAGATCTCCACATTCTGAAGAGATTTATCGGTCATGATTGTATGCAAGGGCAAGTCCTGATGGAATTATACTCCCTTCATGAGATTCTAAGGAAAGCATAATAATGTCAGGCATTGTACAGTGTACAGAGTGGGTAAGCTTGGCCTCAGTTGCCTTCATACTGTTTATATTAAACTTCTAGGCACTGCTAAAATAGTCTTGGGCTAAGGTTTGCTTTTGGCACAAGGATTGGGCAAGATGGTATGGAGACCAGTACTGAAGAGATTTGATGGGCTGTTGAGAATTTAGTGTTTTGAAGAAGGGGACATTTATCTTGAAAGGAAAAAGTCTCCCTGCTGAGGGAGACAACTGTTCCATTTTCAGCACCTTTTGATGCTCAAGGGCCTGACTAAGTGATTTTGCGATTTGCAAGTCCTTCTGGGCTTTCTGGAATGTTGGACCTTTTATAACAAAAGTTGTCTGGGTAGGGATAAATGAAGATATTTCTTCTCCCCAGGTGTGTTGCTAGTGCCACTCATTTTGGAAAAGGTGAGGGGAGCAGACTTATGACTGAACTGCAGGACTGCGTATTGGTAATGGGCTTGCCTGATCATGAAATATCGGGTGTGTTTTTGCAACTAAGATGTGAAGTATGTGTCTTGCAGATCCAAAATGCATATCCAATTCACATTGGAACGTTCAGGGTATATTTGTTGTAGAGCTAGATTCCTAAATTTATATCATTGTGTCCATTTGTTTTCTCCTTTCCAGAATAGAATGGGTTGTACTCTTGTGCCGGACCCTGCGTTTGAACTAAGACATATCAAGAAGAGGTAACTCTGCCATTTTCATTCATTGACACAAGTTCTATTGCCTCCTTCTGCAGAAGTCTGTAATTGAGTTTGATCCTGTTGGTGCATTGGCGGCTTCTTTGGTGGTTTCGCTGGTGGAAGAGTTTGAATCACAAAGCATCCGCTCGTTGCACAATATTTTGCGCATTTCAGCCTTTTATTATGTTTTGCAAATCTGTGAGGTGACTGACTGGTGACACTTACTCCCTAATGAGAGGTATATGGAAGAGGGGGAAGGAAATAATTGTTGTTTGTTTAGAGCACAAGGGCGTCATGCTTGTTGCTTCCTATTTGTTCCATGGGATGGCATACCTTATCGTGATATTTGTAATGTGCTATTATGGAATTTTCTGTTCTATTTCGTCCCAAATGCTGTCACTGCATCTTTGTCTGTTTTCATTCAGTGAATCTCACCATCTGCTTGTGGCCTGAAACGTACTTCTGAAAAGTAGATTGTTTTTTGGCGCACATCAGGATTACGCTCTATGAGGTGGAACATGATGACCTTCTGCAGACCAGACAGTGGCAGTATTTGTGGTAACTAGTTTTGAGATAGGATTTGAGGCACGGATGATGTGGCTTGAGACAAGGAGGCCCTTCGCTAAGAACAATCTGAAAATCTTGTCTTTTTCTAGGACGGCTCTAAAATTTTGGAGAGACTCCCAGAGGGATCAGTTCTGAAGGCACAATAGAGCGGTAGCATAGGTGGGCATCATCGCGGTCACTGCACAGTCACAAACCTTTTAGCCCATGGCATAGAACTGTTTACTTTTCCCATCAGGTGGCAGTGAAGTCAAAGTAGCAGGCTAATGTTTTTTCATACAGCTGCTACTGTAACTAAATCAGGATAAGCATCTAGTCAGGTGGCCAATAACTTTTTAAGCAACCTTGGAGCTGTTTCATTCATAGTAGCTGGGTATTTTCTCATTTGAGAAGATCATGAACCAACTTGGAGAAGAGGCAATGACAGTTCTCATGTTTGCAGTGTCTCAAATATAAAATGAGTTGTAGTTTGAGGAGTTGCCATTGAACTATTCAGATTAGCTGAATCCCTCGCTAGAATATTGTGGAAGGTTGTGATATTTGCCTGAGGAAATTCTTGACTGTGACACTGGTGGTGAAGGCAGAGTATATGATGTACTGTCAGTATCAGTGCAAGATATACAGCGTTGTAATAGGGTAATATATCTTCTAAGAGTATGCCTTTTAGGATGACTCTCTTGGTTACACATACACATCATTTTCAAAGTGCATTTTCTCCTAGGAATTTTCTCTCTATATGCAGTATGAGCCCGAGGGTCCGTGGCTACAGGAATCCTTGTTCTCCTATGTGGAGGAGTGTTGACTGTCATTCTTGATGGTGCACAGGGAAGATAAGAAAATAGCATCTTCTTAAGAAGCATCCTTAGGACCACATGTCTGGATTGTTTCTGGGTCTGAAAGAGGATACATGATGTCTGGTGGGGTCCTTTTTCACAGATACGAAATGTCATCCAACTACTGCAGCTCACTTGTCATAGGAAAGTGATTTGACATGAATGCTTTCAATGTCAAGTGCTTTGACACTGAAGTATGCCCAGAGTTGATGGAGTCCTCTAAATCGACTAACACAATGGCAAAGGTTTATTCCATGTCGAGTAGATCTTGAATGGTAAGCAGGTTGCCAACATAGCTTTTCTTGATAACAGTTCTGAAAACTTCAAACAGGAATGGTAGGAATTATCTGTTTTTTCCTCATGATACATTTCTTTGGATCTACCTATGTGGGAGTCTTAGAGTAGAAGAACCCCATTTTTGCCTTTCCAGATTGTTCCACCTCACGTGCCTGGAGTAGTCAGGCATCTTCTTTACTTTCATACAGTCTGATGCTCTCTCTATCCTTTTGGGTTCTACTAAGCATCGGTTGACAGATATCAAATTCCCATATAGTGTATAACGCTAAAAGAAAGCCCACACAAAAATGTCCTTCCTTCTTACCACAGGAGAGGCACATCACAAACAGTGAAGGCTTCTGACTGAAAAATCAACTGCAATGCAGATATTGTCACTCAAAAAATGTGTCACAATGATCCGGTTTTTGAAAGACATTTAATTAATGTGAAAAAAAACTACAACAGAACAAAATGTTTGGTTGTAAAAGCCGAGTACAGTGCTCAAGGATATTTTATTAAAGAGATCAAAAAAATTCAAATGAATCAACTGACATGCAAGGCATTGATGGGATGTCGGAGCTGCTGGCTACCTGAAAGGGGCTGTGTTAAATTTGAGCTCAGATGAATTGCTGCCTATTTGGTTCATTTTGATTTAAAAAAGACAGCAAATGCATCAGATACCAAAGGACATCCACTTAAACGAACATTATGAGTTGGAGGAAGAGTGCTTTGCCTATTTCAAAATGTTCATAAAATCTTGTGATATATTTACATGGCCACATTGGTTGTATTGAGGAGCAATGATGCTGCCAAGTTTAAAGAAGGGGCGGAGAATTTGACCTTGGATCTTGGACAGGTGATCTTGTCTGCGCAGCAGCCTCTCTTGAACTCTCTCCGATAAGTTGAAGAGATCAAGGAATTACCAAAGTCTCAGCCATTCTAATGACCTCTCTGTCACTCTGGCTTGGAATAAGTCAGCTTGACTATCAATGATGGAGATTGTTACAATTGTGAGAAAGTGTTGAGACATTTTACTGACTAGCGGATCAACTGTAAATGCCTTGGCTCAGGGGTCTCCAACCTCTTCCGTAAAAAGAGCTACTTATGTTCAGTGAAAATCACCATGAGCTACTAATATTGTTAGAGGTTTAATACTGACCACATTAGACAAGATTACATTAGCGGACACTATATGCAAGATTACCAGAAGTGATTACCTCAGTGCATTAGGCACGGTTCCCATCTATAATGTAAAAAATACTTTTTCAATGTAGAATGCCTCTATATGGGTGATACATAACTGCCACAGCTGCACTGCCCCTGTCACCAAGTTAATTTTAGTAATATGTCTCCAAAACATCAGCTCATGAGTTTCGAAAATGCATATATTTTCATCTCGAATACACACATTTTAATTTTAGTATACATATATGAATACAACTAAACAAAACTTCTAATTTATTAGGCTGGGCTGCACACAGCAGAGCTACTTATGGGTAGCTGGAAAGCTACCAATAGCTCATGAGCTACTCGTTGGAGAAGTGTGCCCTAGTTTGTATGGTGTAAAGCTGAACTCTACACATTTGCTGTTGCCTGCTGTGGAAATTCCTTATCACAGAAGATGCCATGCAGAATTTCAACATTTACGATCCACTTGTGGTTGTCTTGAAACTCTCTGCTTAGAAGATTTCAACATCTTGGAGGTGCATTTCAATGATTTCAAGATTCCTGGCTTTTAGTCAACATCAGACAGTAGAGCCTCTGGGGATAAAACTTTCTAACTCATTCCCTGTGGTCTCTTCAGAAAATATATTTTTCTGGTATTGTTTGTCAGACTTAGGACTGAGTTTGATTTAATCAAATAGATACAATACTGCAGATGTGCTGCTTTGGGTTCTACTTCACTTATGAGGTACAAAGATTATTTTTGAGACAAAGGGGCTGATTTAGAGTTCGATGGATCTAGCTAGGAAACACGTTATCTTAGATCCCCCGGTTTCTATTCTCCTGTGTTAGTGATTTGCTGACTACATCTCCTTATTTTCCCCTTTCTTCAGCGGCCATGGCCTTTGGTGTCATGTTACGTTGTTTTGCACTTAATATGCTGCGCGGCCATAGCCGCCTTGGATTCATGTCAATGTATTCCTCTGTCTGCACACTTGCTTTGTTTGACAACATTGGGGTTTCCTTCCCCACCTACCTCTGACATTGACAGTGGGTCAGTGGTGGATTCTCACTCGAAACCAGACTACACCAACGAGTAGCTCGTGAGCTACTGGTAGTTCTCCAGCTACCTGTAAGTAGCTCTCCTGTGTACAGCGCAGCCTAATGAATTAGGAGCTTTAGCTTAGTTGAATTAATATATTTATACCATAATTGAAAACTGCATTTTCAGAATTCATAAGCTGATGTTTGGAGAAAAATTGCAGAATTTCCAAAATGCATTTAAATGTGATATTTGAGTGATAAAACATGTGGCAATAGGGAGACCTAATGCTGATATTATTACTGATATGCCTGGGGCACTGCAGTTATGGCCGTTGCGTATTATCCATGTGAAGGCATTCTAAATTAACAAAACCTTTTATACATTCCTGCTGGCAACCCTCCTGATTGCCAGCACTGAAGTGATCACTGCTGGTAATCTTGAACAGGGTGGCCACTAAATAATCTTGTCTGATATGGTCACTATTACAACACTAATACTATTAGCTTAACATCATTTTCTTTGAACCTAAGTAGCTCTTATTACAGAAAAGGTTGGAGCCCCCTGCTCTAAATTCTCACTGAGTGTACACCGGAGTCCTCTTTCCCGCAAAGCTGGCGCTCGCTTCGCCAGATTTTGCTGACCACTTAGGCAATGTTTGGTATTTTTCACTTTCATTAGGCTTCAGCTGCTCCTGACCCCTGCTGTACGCTTTTGTCTCTCCGGCCACGTTGATTTCTACTGGCCCTATAACTTGATACATACTAATATATAGCTGCTGATGGATTTGTGTCCGATATTCAGGTATGCTGAACTTTATTTTGTGTTCACCAACACACCTAATGGTGTTCCATAATCCTGAAACCAGTGTTATAGATGTTTAATATTTTTTTTTACATATTTTTTTTAATATTGGTTCGATGTAATTAACTTGCTTTCTGATATTATTTTAATATTTTTAGAAAGGAAGTGGTCCCTTATTGGCTTAATGTGTCGCAGTTCTGGACAATTATTGTCCTAATCAGATCGCCCCATCTTTTATGACCCACTTTTCTTTTAGGTAAGCTCACCTTTTTTGTCACTCCTTTGTGGTGTTTGTTTCCATGTTTGGGTGATTAGCTCTCTATCTTTGTTCTTTTAGGTTACTTTCTGTAAGTCTAGTGACTCTTTCCCGATGATGACCCTGGTCATGTCAACTGCAAGGGCTGAAACGTCGACTTCCTCACATCATGGAGTGTTCAAGCATTTATATTAAATAGGATCTTGATTGGCTTGAGTTATATAGTGATATCCCATAGGTTGGACAGCCTACTGTTTTCTGGAAAGCATTTGTCTGTATTTACATCTCTTTGCACTGTACTTGTCAATAGAGCACTGTTCCGTTATACCATTTCACGTTATTAATATAAAGTAATCTTTGCATCAAAAAAGTATTGTACATTCTGCTTTATCTTTGCTTCTCTACTTGGTGCTTACCTTTAAATTTTAGTTTCAATGTCGATTTGAGTATGAACAGTTTTGCCTTAAATCTTTTGGTCCAATTTATTGACCTAAACGGGATGATTTAACACAACAAAAAATCTCTCTTTATAATTACACTTCAGCTGAATGAATAATTAGAGTTCTGTGGAAGCAGGAAGCAGAACATCTGCCAAAATCGGCAGAAGTTCCATCTGCCGGATTTAGGGAGTATACTGTTCAATGCAGTTTAAAAAGGACAGATGGGGCATCGACTGCTTTTAGGAGGATGTCTCGTTTCCCCAAACTCTATCTCAAAGTGCCCTCAATTAGAAGATGATCCATGTGGAATCCCAAACCTGTTGGCCAAGCATTGTCAAGATGAACGCTAGAGTAGTTCTTGACAGAACAGTACACTTCTCATTAGATTGTTCTGAATACACCACTGTTGCAGGGATTGCAGGGCTGACTGATTCAATGGTAATTGTCTTCCCAGGTTACAGGGGATTGGCTCCAATCTACTTACTTTCTCTTTTTTGTTGTTTCATGTTGGCACAAAAAAGGCCTCTAGTGGTCATCAGAGCATTGTACATTGCAGGCTATTCTGATGGCAATGTTAAGCTTTTTTTACACTTTGATTATGATGGAATAGTGAGAGTAGCAACCCAAGCCTCAATAGTCAACTTGAATAAGCTTCCCATCTTCAAGTCCAAAGAGCACTTACATTTTATACAACAAATCTTCTGAATATATGGCGTTCAAAGTGAGAAATACAAGTATTCTGTATTGAATATTCCAGATTGGCAAAATTGGCGGACGCGCCTTAGTGAGGCTCCCGTAGCCCTACAAAATCCTCCATTAATCCTGCCACATCAGCCTGTATATTTTCATCCCAGACCCTCTATGGTTCCTTGCGGTGCCTCGCTGCCACCAGGGCCTCCTTCGAGGACACTCACCGCGAGTGATATACGGCCGGCGGCTGCGGTTTGCTGCGGCCTGAAGGGCTCCAGCGCGGCGTGGACAACACGCCGGAGTGGGCGACACGCCGCAGGGAGGACCCAATGCGCGTCCGGCAGGAGATCGGGGCGTGCTCTATGTCCCTGGCAGAGAGGGGCGACCCTCCAGCGGTGGTGCGGTCTGCTGCGGGACTGGTGGTGCGGGGCCTATAGCCCCCATCGGTGCCCTCCACCGCGGTCTCGGCGGCCATATCGGGCTGCGGTGTGGGCATGGTCCGGATGCTCTGGGGCCTGCATCGCGGTGAGTGACAGGGGCGATTCCCCCCGGCCGTGACTTCCCTGCAAAGGGATCTGCCTGCATGGGTATCACGGCATGGCCGGATTTGTGGCTGGCCAGAGTTGTGAGTTGACCTCGCCCTGAATGATACGGACTATTCAGACCTTGGCGGCCATATTGGGCTGCGGCGCCCCCCATCCTGTGTCCTCCGCTGCTCTGGGGTTCCGGGGGGGGGTGTGGGGGTGGGAGGAGCCCTGACCGCAGCTCCATTGCTGGACCTGCCACGGGCGCATCCCCGACGAAGGGGAGCCCGGGCCAGGCTCACGCGGACCAGTGTGGCCTGGCGGAGGACTATATTGATCGATGACTAAGGGTGAGGGTTCTCTGTCCTCCCTCTCGCTCCCCTCCCGCTGCACCAGGCACGGCCTTGATCGTATTCGCCAGCGTGAAGGGGCCTGTACCACCGTGGTTCGGTACCCCGCCTGACCTTGGGGGTCCTTGTAGAGGGTGAATTTTGAGACATTGGATAATTGACCCTCCTCAAACCTATACTGCACATCTCTGCGGCTTGGACTCCGGCAGTTGAGACTATTGGTGATTTGGCGTTGATTACGTGGGGTCATGGTGGCAGTGGGGTGGTGGGTGCCGCACGGCCCTACGCTGCTTTTGTCCGTGCGGGCTCCTCTGCAGGACACCGGGTCCCCGTGGGGAGGCGTGGCGGCAGATCATCGCCAGGCGGCGTCCAGCCATAAGTGCGATGACCGGAGGCCCTAGCGAGAGTGTCCCCGGGCTGCCCTGCCCGCCCGCTGCTTTCTCGCCTCGGGGTGACCTTTGGTGAAGACTGCGACCATCTGTATCCTGGATCCGTTTTCCGTGGACCTGAGGCGCTTGATGACACTCTGGATGGAGATTCCCTCAGGCCTGACGATAGCTGGGGGAGACTGGAATGATGTATTCTGCCCACTGAGAGTTAGATGGCGCAGTACGGGGCGACCGGTCGACACGCGGAGTCGCGACTACTGTCCCTGACTCAGGGGATGGGATGGGTAGACACCTGGAGGAGACTCCACCCAACAGATCACATTTCACATACTTCTCTGGTGTGCACGAGTCCTTCTCTCGCCTCGATTACATCTTCATATCTGCACCCCACACCCACAGACTTGTGACAGCAGAAATCCTGTTTAGAGGCCTCTCCGACCATTCTCCCGTGCCGCTGCACCTGCGTCTTGACCCCAGACGCTCTCCATTTCGCTGGCGGCTCTCGCCATGGCTGTTGCAGGATGAGCAGTAGAGACTGCACATGCACACAGCCATTGCAGATTATTTTTCCCACAATACTGGCACGGTCGAATCCCCTGAAACTCTGTGGGAGGCTATAAAATCTACATTCAGGGGGGTGGATATTGCATTCTGCACTGTACGGCGTAAACAACACAGTGAGAAGCTGATACAGACTGAGGCCCATCTAATTGATTTGGAGCACAGGAGCAGAGGGGAGGACGGGAGCGCGGCACGCCGACAATTGCTTACTACACAACAAACATTTGCCAGTGAATTGTTAGATGAAGCCAAAACATTTTGGCTCGCTACCCGCAGTCGGATATATCAGTGAGGTGATAAATCTAGTGCCCTGCTACACTGCATCTGCCAACAGACACTATGCCCCTTAACCATCCCAGGTATATGCGGCCCTGTCGGGGAGATACTCACTGACCCAGCACAAATTACGGCAAGTTTTGCCGAATATTTCACAGATCTAAATGCACCCAGGGAGACCCTCCCAGCAGGCGTTCTCCATCAGTTCCTCTCAGACTTGCCTCAGCCGACCCTATCCGACTCGGTGAAAGAGGACCTGGATGCCCCACTGACAATTGAGGAGATCCAAAGTGCCTTGACCGACATGCGCTCAGGTAAAGCACCCGGCCCGAACGGCTTCCCATGCGAGTTCCACAAAAAGTATCAATCTCAATTGACTGCTCCATATCTAGCAGCGCTTAATGCCTCTGTGGATGGAGGTCGCCTCCCCCCGGACTCGCGACACGCAGAAATAGTTGTCTTCTTAAAACCAGGACGACCCCCTGACCTCCACTCCTCATACCGCCCAATCTCTCTCCTTAATATTGAGGCTAAACTCCTGGCTAAAATCATTGCAAATCATCTTGTCCCACATATCATAGAGTTAATCCACCCTGACCAGGCTGGCTTTATGCCATGCCGTGCCACACGACATAATATTCACTGCGTACATAATGCCATTGCGTCCGTAGACCGGTTAGATGGACCGGCGGCGCTTCTCCTTGAAGACATCGACAAGGCCTTTGACTCACTTAGTTGGACCTACCTCTTTGCACTCCTGGGTCGCCTGAATATTGGCCCCCGCCTCCTCACATATATTCACCTCCTCTACACCGACATCACCGCTTCTGTCAGTGTGGCAGACTCGACCTCGTAAACTTTCTCCATCGGGAGGGGAACCCGACAGGGATGCCTCCTATCCCCCTTCCTAATCGCACTAGCCATGGAGCCGCTTGCGGCTTGGGGAAGGATTGATGCTCAGGTCCGTGGCTTTGAGTGGTCACAAGAGGTTTCAGACTGCACAGTGATGTATGCGGACGATGTGCTGTTCTTCTTTACACATTCCAATAGAACGGGCCCGCAGCTACTTAGGATAATGCAAATTTTTGGCGAGACCTCCGGTCTCTATATGAATGCCCGTAAATCCTTCCTGTGGCCATTAAGTGGGGGAGACCAACTGGGTGAATGGACACGAGAGGTGACGGTGGTCCCAGACAGATTTAAATATCTCGCCTCCCAGTCCACTTCATGGAATAGAAATCTAGCCCCACTATGGACACAATTCAGGAAACAGGTGTGCTCTTGGTCGCACTTACCACTATCTCTGTTTGGCAGATCTGCTATATTTAAGATGGTTGCCCTGCCTCGCCTCCTGTATCAGCTTCAAAACCACCCTTACCCAATACTACCCACCTGGTTCAGACAAATGAATGCTATTCTTGGTCATTTACTCTGGGGGGGGGGCGGCTCAGCACGAGTAGCTCTAAGAACCTGCTTCCAATTTACATATTGCGGAGGTATCGCGACTCCAGATGTTCAGACATACCATGCCGCCTCGCATCTTCTTATCCTTAATGACTGGTGGTATGGGGACAGACGAGATCCAGCATACGCGTTGGAACGTTGGTTAATGGACCCTACGTCACTACATATGTTCCTATATTCGGGCTCGACGCTTAAAACGCTACCGCCTGCGACCAGGACGGAATTTGTGACTTGGAGGCAAGCGCTGCGCAGGATGAGGTGGTGGGGTAGATTGACGAAGGAAGCCCCTCTATGGCATAACAGCCTACTACAACAATTGTCACTTTTGTCCGGATTCGGGGGCTGGGAGACCATTGGTATCTCTACGGCCGGGGAGGTCTTACATGGTTGGACCTTAAAATCCTTCCAGGAACTCCAAACAGAATATGACATGCCCCGCTCGCAGTTTTACAGATACCTCCAATTCCGCCATGCATTCTCCCCCTACATAGCTCATCAAGAAGACATACCCGACTTTAATCCCATTGAGGCCAAAGTCTTTATGGGGGAATTGGGTGACCATAAAATAACCAAGATATACCGTACACTCGTGACTAATAGCCCCACTACACTGAATACAACACGGGATGCCTAGCAAACAGACCTAGGCCCCATAGATGACGATGATTGGGCTGAGGAGCTGGAGTCCCCGCACGGCGCGTCTTACGCGGAACGCCTCAGACTTATACAATTTAAATATCTCCACCGGGTCTATTTCATTAGGCACAGACTCTGGCGGGCGGGACTGATCGCCTCCCCTCACTGTCTGCGCTGCAGGGTCACAGAGGGCACTCTCATACACACCATGTGGCAGTGCATGGCGCTGTTGAGGTTTTGGCGGGGGTGATCGCATGGCTCTCGGAAGTACTGGGATGGGATATTCCATATTCACCAGGACTGGCCATGCTACATATCGCAGAAAGAATAGGAGGCAATAGGTACAAGCGTCATTTCTTGGTCTTACACTGGCGTAGCGCGATATTGCCAGGGCATGGAAGGAGGCGTCCCGCCATCGGTGGGGGTCTGGAAGAGGGGCCTTGATTTCTCTATGGGATTGGAGATACCAATATTCAAAGCGAGGGGGTGCCCTTAGAAACACCCTAAAATATGCAAGAGGTGGGCGGACTACTGGGGACTTTATTTGGAGCCCATCCCCCCTACATCAATTATTGGGGAATTGGTGTGATGACAGGATGTTGAGAGACAGATTGGACTATAATTATGCAATTCTTCGACTCGGGTGGCTGGGAATTGCATGCTTTAGACTATATATTGGGAATATGGCACTGTTGTTTATTGTTTGGGGTTTTGCTCAAATATTCTTAACTTCTAAACTGTATTATTTTGATACTGAAAATGTTGGCATCAATATCACTACTATGTCTATTGTAATATTGGTAACCCTGGATTTACCATGGCTGATCTGGCTGTCGACAATAACATTTTGTTGTGAGAAAAAAAAGATTGGCAAAATGAACTCATTATCTTTAGTAGCCACTATCCAGCAAAGTATATTGAATATCCTTCACATTTTCTCAAAAGGAGCAGCGTTTTCTTTTTTATTATCTGACTTCAGAACTAGAGCATGAACTCCAGCCTCAAGGGGAATTGGACTAAGTCTTACATCAACTTCAGTCGCCTTCAATGGGAATGTCTAGTTAATGTAGCAAAAAGCAGGAAGCTTCTGACAGATCATATCATCTAAATAGGTTAGCCAATCTATAGTCACATAATATCGCAGCACTGCATTGCACAAACCATGCCTTCATAGAAGAATGGCAAATGCTACATAAGACAAACCAACACAGAAAACACTGACCCAAATAAAAAAACACTGCCTATGCAGACATTAAAAATAATTCTATGAGAATGAAAGAACACAAGACGACTCATGCGTAAAGTCATTTCCTAAAAAGGAGCACAACTTTGGTAATAAGCTTATCTGAACAACATGAAGTAGTGCTCTACCTGTGACTCCCTGTGTCCTGAAATCCTAAAAAGGAAAAGGCCACATACATTGTAGGAATCATCAATGAAGTCATAAACGTTAGAATAATTCCCAGCTACTGCAGGGTACAGGAGAACACTTCATATCCATAAAAAAGAACAGAACGGCAAACAGTCCAATATGTCCATATGTTGAGCAAATCCATCCAAAAGCATGTTACATGGACAATTTTCCAAATTTTGGAATGTATGTAGCACCAAAAGCACATTCTCAAAACTACTTTGAATCACTGTAACACAATCTGCTGCCTATATGTCTAAGTAACGAGGAAAAGTGCTACTTGATAGACTCGCATTATAAGTTATTTTAAGATTTCAAAATACTAAAATAAGAGTTATTATGAGAGTTTTAAAAAAATCATCCTATTTCTTAAGGGCTCCACGAGCTTCCACTACCGAAAATGCCTTGTATTGGCAGTAAAATGACAGTTCTTTTTTTAGCGAATAGTGGAGACTAGGAATAAATGTCAGTCATTTTTATTTCAGATGCCCAAGAAAAGAAGCCAGAAGAGGAGGTTGTTTATCAATTCAATAAAGATGTGTAAGATGCAGAACTAGGACTACAAATAAGTAACCATTACTTCTCCATTATACCATGTTCATTAACAGTCATAAATATTAGAATAGAGTTCAAGCTAAAAGCTGATATAATCCTCACAGCTCTAAAGCATAAGGAATAAAAATTGTATCCAATATGTGCAACTGAAATAACTTTGAACAAAGATCCTCAGAGCAGCCTGACCAACTGTAGAGTCAGCCTTTGTATCGAAATCTAGACAATAGTATCTTGTAAAAAGTAGCTGCCTTATGCACGTCTGAAAGAGGAATGTTTCTCAGCCAGATTGTGATGGCTGATTATTCTGTAGTGGACTGGGTTGTAGGGGCCAGGTGTACTACTGATCTGGTCGCAAAAAGGAGTCACAAATTTACCTTATATGTTTAAAGGAATGCGTCTTAGACTAACATCTTGAAGCTCATTGGTTATATCAAACATTCCTAAGGTGATGTTGGAAATTCCATCTCAGATAAGATACAATATAAAAGGACTGTCACTTGACCACATGTTTGGAGAGGTCCTGTGCCCCAGATTATCGCGAGTAAGATACTGCCAGACCAGGAGAAGATCCTGTCTGCCAGAAATGCTGCCACAGTATCGCATCTTGTACTGAAAGCTGATACCGAGTCTGGGAGGAGCTAATGCTAAACACAGGTTTGCCTTTCAAAGGGAACACTGACGTTTTGAAGCCTGATTATTATAGTGTTCTGCTATAAATAAGGGATGCAGTGCACCCTTCCTCCCTAAGAAAATCTAGATGCAAGTTATTCTATTCTACATGCTCTTTTGGCGTAGCACACAGAAGTAGGCTTTAGGGAGTTAGGTTTTTAGATGCCATTTTAACCGCGGTAGAAATGTTCATTTTACTTTCGCTCTTCGCAAAATGCAGTTGTGCTGTTTTAACTGTATTCTGTCTGTTATTTGAAATGTGTTGAGCAACAGCGTATACCTGTTGAAATAAACACGCTTTTTAGTTAAAGTGTCCTTTTCTTAGCACATCTTGTGTGAGTGTGTGTGTGTCTGATCGAAGAGAGCAAAAAAAGGTTTGTGTCTGATCACCACGGTGTCCCTGGATCCCTGTTTAGGAACTGTTGGTAACCCAAAAGCATTGATGCCACTTTAACTATGTATTGGGTGGGGTTCTGTAGGGCTAGAAAACCTGTCTTTCACATTCAAGCGCTGTTGCATTGAACTAATTTTATTTGTGTCACCTATGGGCATGAAAGCAAACCTGTAGAGCTGAGCCAGAGACTCAGTTTACGCAATGCATCAGTGAGAGTTGGTAGTGGCTCCCTTGGCCTACTCCCTACGCCACCTTAACCTGCCACCCCAATCTGCAAATCGGGTAGGGGGGGAAATTGAAACTCCTTACCTTTTGTGATTGAACTACTACCCCATCTTCGGAGTCAATAACTTATCCATGGTTTGTGACCAGAATTCCAGTTGCAAACCATTGATACACAAGTTACAGAATCACAGTTAGGAATGGATGCCCACTACATGCCCATTCCAATTTGCTATCTGGCATCCAATTCTTTAAAGCATTTTTAGGAGTTGGTTTACAGACTCTTAAAATGGGTTTAGCACATACAAAATAACTTTTTAGTAGTCCGATTTTGCAAACTGGAGTGTTTATGACTGCTAAAAAGTTGAGCACGTTTGGGCCCCTGTCTCCCTGGAAGGGTTTACTACCCGATTAATCACACAGTTATATGCAGGCTACAATACAACGAGGGATGGACTGTTCTGACTTGGCCAGACCTTGGTGAATGTAACTGCAGTTAATAAAATGTTGTTTTGATTTGCATAAGGTCTAGGTTAAAACAAGCAACTCTCCTGCCATCAAGAGAGTGTAAAGAATAGTTGTGTAAGAAAACTGTGAGGGTAATCTTCTGGTTAATATGTAGAAAAAAAATGGATGAGTGTTCTTCACTATCCTATTTGCTTGAAACACTATAAAGTACAACAGCTGAAAGAGCTTGATATTCCCTACACCTCCAAGCTGAGTTGATAGCCACTAGAAAGGCAATCTTCCAAGACAAATGCTGCAATGATGCCTGGGGAATAGGTTCAAAGGGGTTCAGACATTAACATCAATAACACCAACTTGAATGCCCAAGGAGGCGGAGGAGGTGTCCTTATAGGAGGAAAGAATTTCCTTAGGCGCTTTAAAAAGTCTTTAATGACAAGAATTTTGAAGGAGAATGTTTAATTTGGACCTTCACTACATGCAGAAATAGTAGCAAGATGGACTTTGATGGACGAAAACTGAAATTCTGACTGGGCCAGATGCAGTAGGTATGGAAGAATCACTTGCTCTTGCAAGAGATAGGGTTGCAGTCTCTCGGTTGACACCATAAACAAAATCTCTTTCATCTGAAGGACTAGGAAAGCCTTAGTTGAAGGGGGTTTGATTGCCTTAAGAATATCCACTTAGTGAGATTTAGATGTCCATATTGTCTGACCTCAGGAGCTATGGTGCCAAATTTAAGGATGTCGAGTTCAGGTGAAATATCTGAACTTGCAATCTGGTTAGGAGGTTCGGTCTGCACGGCAACCTCCTGTCCACCTTGAAAGACATTTGTAACAGGTACCGCTACCACCATTGTATTGGCCAGTCTAAAGCAATGAGGACCATTGTCTCTTGGCAATTCTGGAGTTTCAATAAGAAAGCAGGAAGGAAAGAGGACAAAATGTGTAAAGTAATGTCCTTCATCAAAAGGACATTGCCCAATTAACCTAGTTCTGTTAGCCTTGATGCAAAGTCTTATTTTTTGAGATGTTGCACTAAAATCTATCATTGGACAGGCCCAATCTGCGACTATCCACTGAAGAATGCCGTCATCCAGAACCCAAAATGGCATAGAAAAAACACCTGTTGGTTTAAGATTCCTGGTAAGTGGATAGCCTTTATTCATAGCTCCCAGGCCACGGCCCAAACCTGGGGCCCTATTACACATATAATGATGACACTGCTCTCATTTTGAGAGGTAGGGCATGAAGGACCATTAGCAGTAATACATATTGCGAGGCCCATGCAGACTTCATAGGTATCTACAATTAAACGTATCTCTGCAGTGACCACCACACAGTACAGCGGTAAGACAATAATGACACAAATTCAAGGAGAGATTGCTTTAAGAAGCCAGGCACTCTTTAACAAACTAAGAAAGAAAAGAAACAAAGCAATGAAGAATGGAAGAGAAAGGAAGGAGAGAAAGAAAGAAAGAAAGAAAGAAAGAAAGAAAGAAAGAAAGAGAAAAAGAAGGAACAGAAGAAATAAAAAGGTAAAGAGGGTAAAAGAAAAGAAAATGTGAAGAAGAAAGAAAGGGAGACAGAAAGGAAGCAAAAGACAATGAGAGAAAGAACATAAGGAGAGGACAAAAGGAATGAGTGGAAGAAGGAAAGAAGAGACTGAGTAAGCCAGTGAAAAAGAAGATATAAAAAGAGAAAATCAGAAAGAAAGAAAGAAAGGAATGAATCATAATAAAAATTAAAATAATTTGTAAATTTATATAGCGCTGCTTATCACCCGTGAGGGTATCCAGGCACTGTCCATGGGCACAGGGAAGATTAAGTGATTTGCCCAGAATCACGGGATGTTAAGCCAACGCAGAGATGCAAATCTGGATCCCCAGCTCCTTAGTCGGCAGCTCTGGCCACTGATAAGAAGAGAGAAAGAAAGAGAGAGAGAGAGAGAGAAAGAGATAGACAAAGAAAGAGAAGTAAAAAGAAGCCAGAACAGAAGAGAACAAGCATTGGCATAGCCAATAGGTCTCGCCTTTGGGACCTTATAAGTGTTTAGCCATGCAACACTTGATGTTGTTGCACCAAGGATATTGTGCTGGATAACTAAACACTTATAAGGTCCCAAAGGCGAGACCTATTGGCTATGCCAATGCTTGTTTTTATCTGGAAAGAGCAGCACAGTATTCCTAATTAAAGCAAAAACACCACAGACCTAACTTGCTGCATAAGAACAAAAATGTGTATGTGTCTGTGGAGTAGTGAACCCCCACTTACCCAGCTTAAGTGGCGAGGTCTGGACCTGGGTGCCAGGGGCAGGAAAATTGGGTACCACTAAAACATTAACTAGTTGTTTATGGGCGTCTTCTGTCTGCAGCTCTGCAGACAAAAAGCTCATAAATAACACTGTTAGGAAATACCATGACAGAGGTGTGGAAGGTGGGCTTAAATGTACAGGAAAGGAAACAAAAATTAAAAAAAAATGATGACATGCAGACAACAGGGGAAAATACAGAGGGGTGAACACATTTAAAAAAAAAAAAAGTGAGAGAGAAAGATAAGCAAAAAGTAAGGGTAAGGCAAAAGAAGGGTAGGTAATAGCAAAAATGAAAGAACTGGAGGGTGAAAGGAAGAATAGAATGATAAAATGAGGAAGAAAAAGTAAAATGTAGCATGGATAGGGTGAAAAGCTGGATAGATGGGTGTGCGAATATATATTGATGGGCGGATGCTTGGAAGGATGAATATAGATATTTGAATGGGTGGAATGTTGGATGGGTGGATGGAAAGGTGAAAGGGCGGATGGACAGATAGATGTATTGACACCGTGAAAGGCTGAAGGGAAGTCTCTCAATAAGGGTAGGTTTGCTTGCTTCACGTGCTCAGTGCGCTTAGAGGTATAGCTCAAGTGGGGTGTATTTTAATTTTGTAGCTACTGCCCTTTGTGTGTGCGATGTGATTAACACCAGGATAGCCACTGGTGAACAGCTGAGGGCTGCAGGAAAATGCACGGTTCTTTAAGGAGTTTGCAAACACATTTTGGCATATATTGACGACAGCCACCAAATGTTTAAAAAAAAAACTCAGGCTCATAGAAACATGGAACATAAAGCGCTAGTGCTTACAAGGAACATGATTAAAGTCTATACAGGCCAGATATGTGTGTACTGCTTAGGATTAGGCAAATACATAACAATTTTGAAAAAAACAACGCAGACATTTTATATGAGACAAAGTAGCAATGCTTTCATAGTGAGCAAGCAGAAGCCAGATTGTGTGATTCCAGAAAAAGGGTAACATTTCCATAGCAGGTTGTAAACATATTACCGCAGCAACCGCTGAATGTGAACAAGCTGTGACATCAGCACACTGCGCAACAACATTGTTGTTAGTCAGCTGCCATGTGCAATGTTCATAAAAATGACAGGCCGTCCTCCTGTAGAATGTGCGCCATGACCGCTTATTCAGAACGTAGTAAAAACTGTACTGCACTGCGTGGTTCCCAGACAAGGTGCTGTGATACAATCTGTTAGCCAATTTCAAGCATTCTGTGAAAAATGTTGATAGTAGAACAGTGTGAGACTCCTTCCAGACGGGGTTGGAGTCAATATTTAAAGTGGATGCCTGCAGCTTATGAGTCACTGGATGTGCACACCAGGGTCAGTAGTTACACGTTGATGCACAAATTAGCAAATGTGCCCTCCATTACTACTCACACGGATATGTGAATGGGACAACCCCATGCTTTATTAATGCTTTGTGATGTCTGGTAACAACCTTTCATCCACTGCGTATGCCAGATAAAGTCTGCATCGAGCGGTTGAACTGTTACTAGCCCGTGCTTTGAAACGGGGAAAAACATTTTTTTAAAGAGTCGTATTCTGTGCCTTTCGCCCCACTAATTTAGACATCCATTAAGTTAGGCCGATTTTATAATTGTTCTATTAGGTCAGCTTTGGAAAGTGAAAGCACGAATGAATGAACCTCCGCGATGTGTTCAAAGAAAGCCAGATAAATATAAAGCAAGCCCGGGAGTGGTGCGTGCACGCGCAGTCTTCACTTTTCAAGCACTGCACTCGTGCTTGTGGCGCGCCCCTGTTCGCTCCCGCAAGGTGGATGCCGCCACAAGCACGAGTGCAGTGCTTGAAAATAAGCAGAGCGACGGCTAAAGGCCCTCCTATTCAGCGCATGCGCGCTGCGTAGGCGAGACCTAAAAAACATTAACAAAGCCAAATAGCTCTGCGGGAGCTATTTGGCTTTGTTAATGATTTTAAAGATGTTGCACATTAGATGTTTTCTAAAGCCAGGAGGATGGGAGGCCACAGACGGCACCACATACCACTAAAGCACCTCACTAGCTGCTGGAGAGGCGGAACTCTGGTGGCCCCTGGGAAAACTCAAGTGGGCCAGGACCCCCTCTGAATTCACGTGGAGAGAGCCGGACCAGGAACCCCGGTGACAGCTTACGGGAAGCGTGACTTCAGTAATAAGAGGGTAAAGACAGCCGGGGAGAGGACGGCACCCTGTGCCTCCAGAGGGATGTAAAACGAAAGAGAGACTCAACCAACCAACGAGGAGCCAGAAGGTCTCCAGTGACTGCAAAGGACAGCCAATGGGGCGATTGTTTCCAGTGTGAACTTCAGCCAATAAGAGGATGGATTCCACTGACAACAGAGGCAGCCAGGAATAGCAGGATTCATGAGTTCATGGAAAAGGAGGTGATCTCTTGTGCCCAAGAGAACATTCAGTGGAAGGAAGTTTTGAGATGCGGAGGCCAGCCTATGGGAGAACGGAGCCAAGTGGTACCAAATGTTAGAGGAGGGCAATATTTACATCACGTGATAGGCCACGAAACCAAGGACTCCAGTGGCCTAAAATTGTAACCAAAGAAAAGAGGGGCTAATTCCGTTCTAGAGTAACTCCCACTTATTATGACGTAGTGAGGCTACCTACCCATACAGACAAGGCCCAGGATACTAGGAGTAACCCGTACCACCCATCACACAGGGCAGCCACCGACCACCCCCCCCAGAGAGTACAGGTAACATCCCCCTGCCATGACTCTGCCACTCAGACCACCCCTTAATTACTTGGTATGTCAAAACAAAGGTGCAACAATTCACCACCCACAGCACATGCAAGTACAAAACTGCCACTACTGTTTGATAGATAGGGTAACATGCCACAAAATAACCAATGGACTTCCCCCCACGTGGTGCCCAGCCTCTTTCGGGGCGATTGGGTTCACGTCTGACTACTTATTTATATTTACCAGCGTCTTGTCTAGTGAAATGTAGTGATGTTTGTCCTATACAGTGTGCAAAACAGTACACAAGTGACCGCACAGCACCCGTCCCCACACACTAGCTTTAGCCCCTCCACATTACAACATTTTAGTGTTTGAGAGGAAACACCACTCGTCCAGCCCCATGAGAAAAGGCGGTAGACCCCAAGAACTGCCACATTTACTTCTCTTCGGTGGTATCCAGGAAGATCTCTTTTCAGGTCCAACCTCCGCTGTGGTGCCAAGGTGGCACCGAGACGTGGAACACCCACCGAGGCATGGGCACCGACCTCAGGCCTCCTCTGATGCACCACTGCCTCTCCGAGGTGCCTGCCACAGAAATGCACACTCAGATCACTAGAGACAGAAAAGTAAGCACGCGGATTCACAGTTTGTTGTGCCACTTTGTTAAGCGCTGGTGGGACCTGGGAGCAGCAGAGAGGCGAGGAAGGCCTCTGGAGCAGGGAGAGATCTGAGAGTCCCTTCTGGTCTCACTGGCAGGGCCGGCTTTAGGGCGGTGCGACCGGTGCAGCCGCACCTGGTGCTGACTTTGGTGGGGGCGCTGTGGTTAAAAATAACCTATGGGTTTAAATGCACGTGAACTTCTTTGAGCGTCCAGCAGTTGGCAGACAACAATAAAAATGCCAAGATATCTCTGGTGATTAATGTTACTGCTGGTGAGAGGTCGGAATTTAGTCGGTGTCAGTTTTTCCTCATCATAAAGTAGGACAGAGGGATAATGTGCCTGCTACGAAGAGCATGTACCATGCAGATCACAAAACCGAGTGTGAGTGAACTATGAGTAGAGCTTAAGCGCTTAAAAAAATGAAATGTACATCAGAGAGGGGTAATGGAGAGGTGATGGGCACTACTGGGAAGTGATAGTAAAGGAATTTGTGGAGGAGGTCGGGAGGGGGGGGTAGCCAAAAAAGGCTGTCGCACCAGGTGCCACCAACGCTAAGGCCGGCTTCGGTGCTCCTGTGCATAACGAGCAGCTCGTCAAAAGAACCCACGGAACCGCGCATAAACCAACGGCTGAAAAAAGCAAGCAAAATGCAGAATCCATATGCCCGAGTAGACAATATTAATCTGTTATTTACCCAACACCTTCCTTACACTCTGACGTCACCCTTTCCAGAAAGCCAACCTGCAGATGTCAGCAGCGAGCGCTCAACTCGCTGAGCTAGCGGCCCGCCTGGGCTCTACCACGGCATGGAGTGGGGGTGAACAGGCAGGCTGCGTCCTTTCAGCTTGTTGTTGCATTTGACCACCCCTCTGCGTACAATATTGTACATTTTCAGCCCAAAGCTCTGTGCGCCCTGCTAAGACGTCCAGAGCCGGGTGACCGAGGATGGAAGCCGCATTCTGTCGCCGTGGAACAGGCAGGGCGCGCACGACCTTCTCAGCCGGCCGCGAAAGTGAAACAGTACTCCGGATTAAAGAAGTGGGAGGGGTGGGGGGAGTGCGATTCCCTTGCGGAAGCGAGCGGCGCCAGGAGCGATAATTGCTGCCATATGGCGCCGCTCGCTCCCGCAAGTGAATCGCCAAACGTGCACGCGTTGCCATTGAAGGCAATGGAACGCGTGCACGTTTTTGGCTGAAAAGCTGTATCGATTGCAAAAGGTCTTTTTGCCTATGCAGCGCATGCGCGCTGCGTAGGCGAGACCTAAAAAAGAAGAGGAGAACAATAGAAACAGAAAGGAGAGAATAACAGGAAAGGAGGGCAAGGAGAGAAAGAAGGAGGGGCTGAAAGACGGGAAGAACGTACAAAGAAACAGAAAGGGTAGGGAAGTATAATGAGAAAGGAGAAAAAGAAACAAGAGTGAAAGGAAGAGCTAGAAACTGAAAAAGAAAGAAGGGACAAATAAAGAAAGAAAACAAAGGAGAGAAGTTGAAAAAGAAACTTGGTATGAAAGAAGAAAGAAAGAAGGAGAATAATTGAAATGAAAAAGGAGAAAAGAGTGAAAGGAAGCATTAAAAAGAACTGAGAAAACAGAGAAAGGTGGAAAAAGAACAGGAGAAAAAAGAAATAAATAGTGAAAAAAGGAAACAAGTAGCGAAAGAAAGGGAAAGAAAATAAATAAAAAATAATTGATCAGAAGAGAGTGGGCTACATGTTGGTGGATTTTCAGATTCCTAGGCCCCACGGAAAGCATTGCATTGTGTTGAAGGTGCTGCCTTAGCATTTGGGCAGCTGTATAGTGTCAAAACAGCTGACAATTATCATGTGTGAGCTACTCAGAAGCAGCCTGAGAGCTACTGGTAGCTCGCGATTGACTTGTTGGAGATGCCTGACCTAGACTGAAAAAGAGAAGATCTGTTGTTGGAATGTCCTTCTCCACTGTAAGCTTTTATCAGCCAGATGTTTATGCAAGGATAGATGAATACTCCTTGGCGTCTAAGGGAACTGCTGCTACTGGCATGCATTTTGAAGAAGTCAGAGGGGGGAGGATTTCAGACCAAATGGAAACATCTCATATCGGTAGTGTGAGGTTCCTACCCCAAATCCCAGATACGTTTTGCGCTTCTTTGCTGTGAGGATGTGGAAGTAGGTGTCTTGTGGACCGTATCCAAAATCCCCTTGCCTCAGATGAAGGAAAATCTGTAAAAGATCCTCTTCTGTGGTAAGGATATCTTTGACCTTGTTGATGTTGTTGCTTCAATGAGGGGATTGAGCCCTCCAAGGTTAATAATAATAATAATAATAATAATAATAATAATAATAGCTTCATTCTTCATCCTTACCATTTTTTCTACGGTGTGCTTAACAAACAATTTAGAATTCGAAAACAGGAGGTTGAGAATTTTTGAACGTGCATCAGGCTTTAAGGTGGTCAAGGGTAACCAAAAAGAGTGACGCAGAGTGATGCCATGGCAATAGCCAGACACTGCTAAATCTGTCGAACCATAAAAGCACTGATGTGTTCAAATCCTTTTATTAAATTTCAACCTTTGCAATTAGTATAGTGGTACGTGGCATCATGGAAGTAGTGCACAAACATGTTTAAGGAGTGGCCCCACATTAAAAGTATTACATTGAATATTTGAGCATGGGCAATATGGTGTCCACCAAATAACTGTATGAGTTATAGTCAAAATCATATTGAAAACAATAATTTAGAAGAGGTAGAAAAGTATACGATTAAGATATACAGAGAAGGAAGAGAAAGGAAGGACAATAGGGAAAGGGGAGGCACATCACCAAGGAGATGTTTACAGATGGATGTAGTCTTTCATACTGATATCAGATCAGTTGATCAATTTGAGGAGAAGAAAGATAATGATTATACGTGTAAAGGGATTGCCAGGTAGTACAGGGAGTATGGCCTAGTGTCAGTGTTACTGAAATTGTCATGAGGGCTTTTGGATTGACATCTAATCATCAAGTTTTCTCCAAAATCATATGTGTGAGGGCTTTTTGGAGTGAAGAAATGTGTTGAGGGAATTATCGACACCTCTAATGAATTGTGTCCATGCCCACCAGGTGTGAACTGACAGTTGGTTATTCTTTCCATTCAGCTAGAATAGATTTGAGGTCGATTGTAATAAAGATGTCAAGCAGTGAAATGTCACTTTGGTATAGGGTTTGGGTGATCAGTGTAAGATATATCCCAAGTACGATGGAGGGGATGTCAGGTGTCCAAGTGATGTGTAGTATTTCATGAATAAAAGAGCTGATGTCAGCCCAAAAGCGTTTTATCATATTACATGCTAAAATCATGTGTTTGAAAGCCCCTACATTAGTTTTGCAGCTCCAGCATAGGTCAGATTCCGATGGACCTAGTTTGTGGAGTTTTGCGGGAGTCCAGTGTAGCATGTGAGCTGTCCAGAATCTGTATTGTGCCAGAGAGGGAGCAATCTTGTATTGTCAGTTTGGTCCAAGTTTCATCCCAGTTGGTAACAAGAGGTGTAGGACCTTCTGTAGTGTGGGACAATCGTTTGTATGGAAGTTAACAATTTTGATGTCTTAGGTATAAGTGACAAGTATATTTTTGAAGCCACCTGTCACCTTGAGTTGAATTTACCTAGAATAGATAGTATATCCTGTTCGTGATAGGTTTAGAGTATAGCTATTCAAATGTTTATTTTTAGAAATTTATAGAAGTCTGAATCCGCAAGTTTGAATTTAGATTTAATAGTTGAAAAGAGAAGGGGATTAAAGGGAGAGCCAAGGTCTTTATTAAGCACAATGCCTTTTTCCACACAGGCTTTATAGTATATGGTACCCCCTTCCATTCTGAACTTGGTATTGTGCCAAAGGGAGGCAAAAGAGGAATTAGATATTTTTTGATTTAGTCTGTTATCTAGTTTGCGGATAGCTTGGACCGTTCCTAAAAGTATTGGTGTAGAGTGTTTGGTAATAATTTCCTGTTAGCGAGTATTGATATGAGGGTTAGAGGGTGCACGTGTTTCTGCTCGATGGCTAGCCAAGTAGGTTCATGTGGGGAGGAGAGAATGAACCAGTGTATACCTTAGCTGGCCAAGAACACTGTTTGGTATCTGCGATAGTCTGGTAGGTTAAGGCCACCAAAATGTTTCGGTAGTTTTTTAAGTGCAATCCTCGTTCTCTTAGAGGACCATAAGAAGTCATTAAAATATTGTCCAGTCTTTCTAAAGAAGTCATCAGAAAGGGGAATAGGGGACATGCTTATAGGGAAGTTGATCAGTAGAGATATCATCATTTTGATAGTTTCAAAGCATGCCCACCATGTGATGTGTTTGAAAGACCACTTGTCTAGCAGGTCTTTGATGTTTAATAGTGTTTTATTTTAATTATATCCTATGGATGGTATCAGGTTCTTTTTGAACCAGATGCCCAGGTATGTAATCCTTTTGTGTTCCCATTTTAGGCCTGTGTCTTCAATTGACGGTCTGTTGCAGTGGCAATTGATTGGGAGAATTTCCATCTTTTCTTTATTGAGAGTATAGCCGGAGACCTGTGCATATTCGTGTATCATGTCTAAGATAGCTGGTATGGCCGAGAGAGCTTTCTCTGTGAATAGTAATATATTGTGTGCATAGGCTGCTAACTTCTGAGGGCCAGCCGCAAATGGCATTCCAGGGATTTCTTTGTTTAGTCATAAAATAATAAGAAGTGGTTCTAGGGCCAATATGAACAATAAAGGATTCTACATCATGGGTAAGCTATAGAGAATATAAAGGTTATTGGTGACAGGATGCTGAAGAAAATATGAGGAGAGTCAATCTACTGGGTTTGAACGGATGATATTATCGTAAACCGTTTAAACATAACTGGATAAACAATTAGTGAGATCCAAAAGGTTATGTAAATAATATTTTCAGATGGTCAGCATTTTAAATAACATATAAAAGTATGCAACACTATATATCAAGAACATGATTTCCACAAACATGTGGAAGTTCAAATCACATTATATAGCTTGAGAGAGTTCAGCCGTCGTGTCTGTGGGTAGAAAGCGGAGGTAATGGAGTAATTGCAAGCCCATGTGCATGTTTTGGTTAGATGACAGAGAGGAAGACTTCTAGGGTATGGTGGTCGGTGTGGTGTAAGGTTTGTTTATTTAGGAAAGGATCTGGATAGTGATAGTTCCTGTCTGTGTCTAGAGTGTGGTTCATGCAGAATTAGTATATTAAAGGACCATAGCATAGGATTTTTTTTAAGGGAAGGAATATTACTAATATTGAGTTAGCCAAATGGTGATTAGTAAGCAGTCGGCCTTAATATTTCCTATGTTTTAGTCAGTAGTATTAGTAGTAAGGAAGTGTACCACAGTTAGTGACTGGTATATAAAGCTTGGTAGGGACAACATTTAAATAAGTAATAGACTGTTATGAGTTGAGGTTATACAATTAGTATCTAGTTCAGGTGACCATCTGAGAGTCATTGATGTCTAACAGAAATGTATCTAGTTCCTCCGGGTCATCAAAAATTTAATTTTTCTCCTCTAAAGTCTATTTGCGTTTTGGCTGGGACCTATGAATGAAAATTGAATAGAGAAGGATTTCAGTATGTTCCTCTTTGATAAAAATGCTTTCCCTTTTTGAATGTTTCTTTAGAGTAGTCCTTGGTGATACCTATTGTTGTGCCTTCCCAGGTGATTTTCTGTGCTTTTTTCATATGGGCAATCATCATTTCAGCATGGGCATGTCGTAAGGGTGTAAATATAAGTGTTCTGGGTGATTTCAGAGATTTTGGGCGAAAGGTGGGCACTCTGTGTCCCCTTATAATGTCGAAGTCTTGTGTAAAAGTTATGCCCAGTTTTTGTGGTAGCCATTGTTCCAAGAATGCTCTACAGTATGAAGCGCTGTCTTCTGAGCCTTCAGTTAAGCCGGAGATGCACAAATGTCCTCTGCAGTTGCAGTCCTTGTTCTAGAGTTATCAGCCTTTTGGTAACTTGTGTTAAGTTACTGGTATGAGATAGATGGTGGTCTTCTAATGAGCTGATGCTTGACTCTGCTTAAGTCATTCTCTCGTCTAGCATGTGGAGACCAGATTTAATGCAGGATAAGTCAGCTTGCATATTGTCTGTTCACGTTTTTGTTAACTGAGCAAGAGTATGTAGGGCATCCAGTTTTTGGACAATCAGCTCCAGTGAGGCTGCGGTTTCTGATTTGCTTCCGATAGGTGAATCAGGAGTTGGAGGACCTGATTTAGAGTGCTTTTGACCTGGTTTATATTCTTTATAAGCATATTTGGGCTCCTTAAATCCTATTTGTGGTCTGCAATTGTCCGTGTCGAGAGTGGCACAATGGCAGAGAGATAACCTGCTGTAGAGGTCAAATAATTCAGTGGAGAAATAGCTGAGATATTAATTCTTGCTCATAGATGATCATATATGCACAGTGTAGGCTGTATCTGTTTAGCTTGAGATTGAGATGCTGACGCTGATTATACAGCAGATAAAGTTGTTCGGTATCAGATGTTAGTCAGAAAGTTCCAGGCAGTGACCTTCAGAGAAGTTTAGAAACAATCTCCATTTTGAGAGCAGGCACCACACAGAAGTTAAGACCATCAGAATAAAATGTACTCCTGAGAGGATGTCGGGTAGGTGGATTATAATATAAATTCCTCATAGTTCTCGTGCCGCTTATATTGTCTCCCAAATCAGTAAGTAATCAGAAAGTAGCACATAGCCTGGATGTGTTCCAAATGCTGGATGTTAAGAATGCGTCATCATCTTAGAGTCAGGAGGGTTGAGACGTTGCAGAACTGTTTCAGCAAAGTGGGTGCCAGGTATCGCGCTGCAGAAATCGGAGACCGCCGGTAGCTAGAGGGTCAGGGAGTAATCCCGCAGTTGGAATTGCCCAAGGTGCTCAGACAAGTTGTCTTCCATTCACCGCGCTGGGTGAGCGCTGTGTGTTCCAAATGCTGGATGTTAAGGCCGTGTCACCATCTTAAGGTCAGGCGGGTCGGGCGCCATAGAGTTATTTCAGCGATGTGGGTTCCCGGTGTTGCGCTGCAGAAATTGGAGGCTGCCAGCAGCTGGAGGGTCCAGGATTAGTCCTGCTGTTGGATTCGCCCCAAGCACTTAGTTAAGACGTCCTCCGTTCACTGCGTCGGGTGATTGCTATGGTTCCGTAGGTCCGGCGAGAGTGCTCGTGGTAGGCAAACAGCATTGGCTCGTATGCTTGTTCCATATTGTCCTCGCTTCCTCCTTGTCGCAGGGTCATAATGTGATGGGTACATCCTGTGTTCTGAATGTTCGCTAGGCGGATAGCTCGAGTTAAAAGGTTGCCTGCAAGGTGCAGCAGAGCTCACGGGCTAAGCGGCCATCTTCTCGGGCTGAAGCCACGTCCCCCCATAGCAGCACTGATGATCTGATTTGAAACAAGAGAATCTTAAGGCACCTTCACGGTGACGTATTTAAGCCTTCCATGATTTCCCATGCATGACAGCTCTAAAGGGAAGTCACACTACCGGTCTTTAGTGCAGCAGATGAAGTACCACATATCATCTTTCCTGCAGCATCTATCCACTTACTTTCGCCATTGGGTGGAGCCGATGTCACAATGTATGCTCCTTTCTGACAGCCAAAACTATAAGACAAGAATCAGACTTTAAGAAATCTGGATCCTGTTGTGGAGACTATTGTTTTTAGCAATCATGCAGGTGCTGCCTTTACAATGGCCATAGTTGGGAAGCTATCTTCCACTATCTCCACAAGTCTTGTACCTGTGGGAGAAAAAGTTTTAGAGATGTAAGAAGTTGGTGCTTCTCCATTATGGCTGATACTGGTGTCTGTTATGCTGCAGGGGAATGTTTAAATTATATACTCATGTTACCAAAACATCATGAAATGTGGTAATGTCATCCACTGGGAAGATCCTTGACCATGAACCTGTGGGCGATATGGGAGTATATCAGGACTTTGAGTTTGAGAAGCGTGTGCAAGCACATCATTTCCTTGGTGTGTGTGGAGACTCTGAATCCTTCAACGAAGGCTGAGGTGGCTTAGGATGGGAAATGCCTCCATGAGATTTTCTAGGTGTCAAAGGCAAAGTTCTAATAGGTGACATTGAAGTTGTTCCCTTAACCATCCTAGGCATAGGTGGATGATTTAGAGGGTGGGGTGGACTTTGCAGAGGATCTTGTTCTGGGGAAAAAAACCTTGGGTTTCCTAAAGGTTACACTGTTTTCTCAGCAGCAAAAACAGCCATAGTCTTAGGCGTACACTCGACCTGGGTGTAAAGGTCAATGTTTATGTTCTTGTCATCACTTTAGAACTCAACCAGTGCCCAGAGAACAGGTGCACTGCTGGTGAAAGATGTATTGATGTTATGTAGAGAGACAGAACTGACATCAAAGAAGACGCTACCCTGAAATACAATGTTCGAAGATGAATACTTACTGATTCAAAGGCAGTGGCCGTGTTTCAATGTTGAGCTGGTTCTAGATGGAGAACAAGCTGGGGCTGATGCCTTCACCCACACTGAGGTCATTTACGGCGGCATTAACAACGTTAAGGGGAATGCAGATTATGTCATCTATTTTCCCCTTTTTCTGACCTTCTCCTCCTTGATCTCTCTCTGTGCGAGTCCTAATGGGTTGTAGGCACCACTGCAGCTAAGCAGGGCATTTTCTAGGGGCTTTTTCAGACACATTTGCCTTTTTCTACTTCAGATCCTCCAATTTTCAATGAAGCCTTATGCCCTCCTGGTCTTTGAGGATCCTCTTTGAAATGTCTTGGCAAATTTCATATTCCTTCATCGATTCCTTCAAGATGGTAAGCACACCACCCATTCTGGCTGTGGATCAGTGGCAGCTTTTTTCCTTAAACAAAAAGGACACTTCACAAATAAGGACAGCTCTCCGACTGAAAACCTTGTGGAAAAGACAAAAAAGAACTTCCCTCATCTGCTAAATTACAAAAATGCTGAGTGAAGAACAAATAGAATGAATTCTGAAAGGAATTTCCCAGTAAAACAGAGATCAACAAGATCCCAATCAGACGAACTGAAAAAAGGAAATGACTGGGTGAGGTAACCGCCAATACAAAGCGTTATAAGTAGTGGACGCTCCAGGAACCTTAAAGGAATATGATGCTTTTGTAAATTTTATAATGTAATACTTTTAGGCTGCACCATTCTTCATAGGCAGCAGGTTGTGTGATAGGTGCTGCAATGTAGTTTTGAGAATGTGTGTGTTGGTACTACAAGCACTCTAAAATACATTTTTTTTAAACCTGCCTAATAGGTTTTTCGAGGGGGCTCTAGAAATGTTCATCTCTTTGCCCTTTCTATTCATATATGGGTGTATATAGATTGATATGAAATGTACCAGGGTATCAATGAGGATTCTATACTGCAGAACACAAGTTCTTGCGTTTTTGCAGTACACATCAAGGAGCTCTGGAAGCAAAAATGTGAAGGAGCTGGTAACAAGAACTATACTAGAACAAAGTCTATCACAATACCAAATGGCCACCAGGGTACATTTTGCTACAGACTGTACTGTGTAATCAGGGTCTGGGTCAATAATTATAAATAAATCAACACTTAGATCCTCATTACTAGTAGCACAATATTTTCAATGGTGCTGATAACAGGAGTTACCAGTCCCACTGGAATCACAAGTTTAGAGATTTCACTAGCTGTAAGCTCACAATGTCTCCGGGTGAAATAACGGAGACAAACATGCCATTATCTGTACAGTAAATTGAATTGCCACATGTGATTTCCCAAAATTTTAGAGTTTCAGTTTCAGACCACTCATAATGGGAGCCTTAACTTAACTAATAAATATAATGTTTTTCTTCAAAATCTTTAAATAATGAACCATGGCATGCAGCTGCTATGTAAGACACATTTTTAAGTGCTTGCAATACTATTAACAGTTAATATTTTTGACACATCAGTGTTTAAGCATCACAAATATATTTATATGAAAAATGGGTACAGCTACTAAAAGGACCTTCATAACCTAAAAAAAATAATATTAGAAAATGCGATCCATTCAATGATGATAAAAAATATATATTTTCAGTCTGTTAGTTCAAACACGATTCTAATCCAACATGACCCCCAAATCAAAAATAATGTTCCAATTTCAGGAAACATTTCTGAGACACTAAATAAAGTTGAAGTAATAGATTCGATAATGTCTTCCTTGGTCAAAACCTATATCTTGTAATTCTTCTTAAATCGCACTGTAGTATAGGTGCATTTTGTCTGCCGCTGCTTCTTACTTGCCTCAACATCCTTATGGAGGTTTGGATGGAGCAGACCTTTGTTGCTTATACAGGTGAATCACCTGCCTCCAGTGTGAGTCTCAAGAGGCTCAAGTATGTTTACTTGGGTTAAATATTTATACTCAAAGAGTCAAGCTTCTCTTTCCACCTTCTGATGGCAAGGCCGGTTTCCTAAACAACACAGTCTAATCTACATTCCCCTGACCATTATTAATTCACAGCAAAAATCTCAGGAGACCTCGGGTTTCCTGACAGAAGACTTGAGGGGTATTTCTTAGTTACTTGGTTACACTTGTGGCTGCTCTTCGCTTTGTGCACAGTTCAGTACAACCAACTGCAACATGACGCATGGTCCTTCAATAAATGAACTTAAATTTGCAGATGTATTTGGTAAAATATACACTGATTATAGAGAAGGGCTGCTAAGCCTATTGCAACTGGTCATTTCCCATTCTGCAATAACACAGCAGACATTGCAGGCCTTTGTTACTTTTCTAACCCCAACTTCAACACTTATGTTATAATGTGCTTGATGTGTCTTTAGAGCTATTATACTGCCAAGAGGCATGCAGCGTATTCAATGAGAAACATCTGGGAAGTCATATCACTATTTAACACCAACAACACAAACCAGGGCAGTAATTCATCAACGGCACATTCATCAGAAGACCAAAACCCCTACAAAATTACCTTTTTCAAAGGTGACGTCCAACTTGCAAAGGTAAGGCGGCAGGTCCTTTAAATAAATACAGCAAAAGAAAGATTATTGTCTTTGAACCTAGGGATATGTAAGTCAAATTCAAATAGTAATTACATTTGATGGTAGGAGAGAATAACTAGAAGGCCAATGAATGCAACTCATAAACTGAATACCCCAGCTATTTTCTGCAATATGAATTCTTAGAGTACCACCCCTATTATCGATCCCTTTGATGTACAATTCATCACCTTCATTTCCACAGAATGGGCTTCTTTATACATTTTATTGTAGAATAAACAACAAAATACACGAGATACACTTAAATGTATCTAGGTTGCATAACATTAGGCGTGGTTAACGTTAATGCATTTTGCAGGCATACATATTATTATAAAAGCCCAGTCTATGGCCCTGCTGAGTAAATTAGACTCAAAATGATGGAAAAGAACACTCCCTATCATCACAACTCAGAGTTGTCCAGGTACCTTCTCAACAGTCTGGTTTTGGAAACAGTTGACATATCCAAGAAGCATGAGCCTTGGAGAGCAGTCTGATGTGTTTCAATGATTCAGGCCTACAGTCTTTGCAATTTCTACCCAGTATGATCTCACTGGTCGGCATTCCCAAGCCAGGTGGAAGGAGACAGCTGGGTCAGTTCCAGGATCAATTGCATGTAAGAGTTTTGGGGTGCAATATATCCTGTTTAGGAATTTAAAGTGCAGTAATTTGTGTATGTAGTTTATGGAAATGAGTTAGGCCTATGTGCAACAGTATGTCCAGACAGCGCCGCTCAGCTCTTAACTCAAGTCACACTCCCACTTGCCCAGTGTGGTGTTTTTGTTTTTTAGGAGGCTGTCTGCGGGCTCTGCAGGAAATGTAGGCCATAGCCCAGACACCGCATGTTGTGTCCTGTAGTATGCTAAGATGTCCAAGGCATTCCTTCTTTAAATTGTTCGAAGGACAGGAATTCCCCCTCTTTAAATAGATGGCTAACCAGTGGGTTTCCAGCAAATGTGGATATAATGCCAAGATAGTTTGCCAATTTTAGTTTTGATGAGTATATGCAGTCTAGTCCCATCTTTTTGGCCATAGTTCAGATCGACCAGCATGTGCACTTCTCTGTTTGTATTAACTGTATGGGTATAGTGAGATTATTAGGGATCACAGTGTCCAAGTCACCTAATTTGCCCTGGTCACGTTCGATGTGTAGATGTGGGGCTTTGCTTTTGTGGCTGAACCAGTAGGTGGGGTAGTGGGTGAGGCATGGTAATAGCGCTCTTAAGTTGGTACCGCAAAGCCATCCTTTTCGTATGGCAAGGTGATAGGGTTCCATTTTAATCTAGGGTATTTCCTCCCCATGTTAATTTTATGAGCATTGGTTGTAAGCTGCCAAAAAAGTGTTTGTTAAGAGGAACGGGCATGGTGTTGAACAAGTATTAAAGTTTAGGAAGGATGATCATTTTAATAAGGGCAACTCATCCAGCCAGGGACAACGGAAGCAATGTCCATCTGTTTACTTGACCAGTGAGCTTGGCCACGGTGGGGCCATGGTTGTCTTGGATTAACACTTCGTTTTGATACCATTATCCCAGGTATTTAGCTGGTCTCTCACTCCATTTGAGCAGCTATTCCATATTTATCTTTTTGGAGGTGCTGGTGAGTGGTAGTATTCTGATATTCCCCAGTTGATATGTATGCCTGAATAACCAGTGTAACTAACCATCTCCCTGAGTATAGGCTCAAGGTTAATCCCCGGGTCTTTAACAAAAAGCATAATGTCATCTGCATACATTGATAACAGCATGCGCTTCAGAGTGAATGTTATATCTTTTTGGGATTGTTCCGTCGTCAGCCAAGCTTCAAGAGGTTCAATAGACAGGGCAAAAAGGAAAGGGGAAAGTTGGCAGCCCTTCTTGCCTCCTTGCTGGATCAAAAATGGGCCAGAGGCACAGCCATTAACACAGACCCAGGCAATAGTTTTATTGTATAGCAGATGAAACAGATTCAATATATTGTTGGTCATGCCCATCCTATGCAATACCGTAAACAAGAAAGGCCATTCTAATTAGTCAAATGCACATTCTGCATCTAGAAAGACTGAGATAGCATCCAACTCTGGTTTAATCTGGTGGATCAAAAAGAAGAAGCTAAGATCATTGGATGGTGCCCTATCTGATATAAATGCAGATTGATTTGGCAGCACCAGGGTACTCATGAGCGAGTTTAATCTGTTGGCCACTGAGTATTCAGAAGGGACAAGGGACGATAGGATTTACAATCCCTTTCATCTTTTCCTGGTTTTGGTACAACAGATAGTACTGCCTTCCTAGTACTGCTGGACAGGAAGCCTAGATTGATGGCCTCTTGGTAAACTCCAGCCAAATGTAGTGCTAATATTGCTTTGTATTCTTTTTAAAACTGATGCAAGTTCATCAGAGCCCATGGCATTTCCACCTAGCATGCCTTCTATTTCAGTAATAATTTCTTGAGTGCTAATTGATTCCGACAGCGCATTCTACCTTCAATCCAGGCCAGTGCCATCCGATACAGATACTATTCTATGCCTATAAGGTTAATTATAGAGAAACTAAGGACACAGGTTTTCCCATGCAGTCGTAAAGGTCGAGAAGTGTGATTGACATGCATGAAGAACGTTGTTTGCTCCGGTTATGATGCTCCTTGAGTCAGTTAATAAGTTGGGCATAGTGGTATGCGTGTAGGTGCGTTGTGTCAGCCACCCATGCTAGAGTTCTACTGGGGTGCTCGCCCTCTCAATATCTGGTGCGCTTGCTTCTTTGTTAGGGAGAGCGGTTTCTTACTCAGCTACCTCTCCATACCAAATAAGAGTCTTGTTCAAGACTTTTTGAAGTTTCAGATTTTGATCCTTTGCAAATGTACTCTTGAGTTCTTTCAGTGTAGTCTCTAGGCCTTCCAGTTGTGTCTTGAGTGACTGTAGTATGTCATATTGAGGATGCTGGTGTAGCCTCTAATAAAGCCTTGAAATGTTTCCCAGACCATGGAGATACATTGATGTAAAAAAATTCTATAACAGCTGCTCGGAGTTCTAGACAAAACGCTGAATCCCAGAGGGCTCTTGATGGAAAAGGTCATATAAGGGTGCCTATCTGAAGTCCGGGTATATCTAGGAGAAGTACTGAGGAGCTGTAGTCCGATAGTGTACGTGGCAGATATATTACGTCAGCGATCCAGGGTAGAACTGTCACTGAGGCAAGCCAGAAGTCGGTATGTGAGTTAGTGTTCTGAGCAGATGAGTAATATGAATATATCTCAATCAATCAATCTGAATTTGTATAACGCGGCTAATCACCCATGAGGGCATCCAGGTGGGATATCTTAGTGTCCCCTTTTTGTGCTTGCCAAACATCAAGCAGGCCATCCATATCAGGTAGAGTTCAAAGTAGCCTAGCAGAGCATGAGTGGTTTAGTCTATAGAATGGGCTTTTACTAGTGCAGTGTGTTGCCCATCAATTAGGCATAGGAGTGGCATGATACAGTATGATTTCTGTTACATAATTATCAAGAATAGTGGAACACAAGAAGTTTCGCTTTGGCATATTGTTACAGTTACTGTGGAGTACATGTATCTGGCCTACTACTAGAAAATATTAATTCATTCAGTGTGGTAACCAGGATGCACATGTTGTGGGGATTCATCCTTTGACCAACATCTTCTGGCGCTAAACGCTTTTAAATGTGTTCGATACAAAAGAGATGATATATCTTCACATCATGTCTGATCCGAGCAATGATGGTCTCTAATCTGCTGGATCATGGGGATATTCTCCTTCCTTCCTATGAGGCACATTAATAAGTAGACCTTAATTGCCCTTCTGAATATATTTTTACAAAAGTTATAGTCTACCTATCTTTGCACCAAATTTCATCCTATCAGACCCAAACATCAAATGAAACCGTACCTATTTTGGAGATGTGTGTAGCTGCGGTATTTGGGCCCAAGCTCGGCCATCACGTATGGAAGCCTACCACACCTAGACTTTACTAAAAAAAACACATCCAGGAGAACCCAGGGTGATCTGACTTGCATGAATCCCACTATGTTTTCTTACCCAGAATGCCCTGCAAATCTTAAGCTTTGGCTAAAATCACACATTTTCCTCATATTACTGTGAGGAAAAGTTTCAGAATCTGTTGGTAGCCACAAGATTGCTATCACCCAGATTTTCCTCACATCTCCTGATAAAAACACTACTTCATTTGTGTGGCTGGACCTACCCACAGGAACAGATGAAAACTGTGACCATATTATGTCAAATTGGTCTTCGATTGGTAACTGATTTGGGCCATTCTTGTCTTAGGCTCCATGAATTTCGGCTGAGCCAGGGCCTAAATAGGGTGGCCATCACCATGGCAAGTGCGAGGAAATGAAAAATCAAAAACAATGCCCACAGCAGTGTCATGGATGATGCCATCAGCGAGTAGTGTGGTTTAACCATGAAAGAACAAAACAAACACTATCTTTTTGAGGCGAGAGAGAGAGAGAGTGTGTGAGTGTGAGTATTTATATACACTGAAAAATGGAATTTAAAAAACCTTAGACATTCACTGAAAAAAACAAAGGTTACAGGGACGTTATAATCAGGGTCAGATTTCACTTGTACAAAACCAGTGAAATTTGGCACTTATAGTTACCTGAGCTAAGGATTAGTTACTTACCTGTAATCCTAGTTCTCATCCAGGGGTATACTCATCATAGTCATAATCTATGAATAATCCCCGCCCACGTGCGGGATCCCGGAGTATATAGAAAATACATATATATATAAATATATATACATATGTGAAACATATACATGCAGCCTAAACATGTTTCCAACATGGCAGAACTGCCAAAATTACATAGGTTTGCATTGTAAGATAAATACCCTCCTAACCCATAAGTAAAAGAGGACATGTACAGAACAATTGACATATACCAATGCTTTATTGCCACAAGGAAAAACTTGTAATTGCAGGCATTCGCCTGTAGGCTGCATTGCAGAGCAATAATGAAACCAAGACAAAAAAACTGGCACCTTGCCTTTAAGGCTGCCAAGGGTTAGGATACCGTGCCTTTAAGGCCTGCAGGAGACCCTCTGCTCCCAACATGCACCACAGGTGACAGTTAGGTCAGTTCTTTTTGACGGTGTATAATGTAGAGACACCTGAGTAGAGGATGCAATAATAAAGAAGAACTCCAGAGATGCTCGTCCGGGGAGGAGGGAGGGTCGCTTATGACTATGATGAGTATACCCCTGGATGAGAACTAGGATTACAGGTAAGTAACTAATCCTTCTCATCCAGGGGATACTCATCAATAGTCATAATCTATGAATAGAGTAGCAAGCCCATACCCAATACCTCGCGGACGAGCAACGGAGTATACAGAACCAAACATTAAAATTGCAATCATGCAAACAAATTCCTCAAAGAGGCCTGCCCCACCTGGGCATCGGCCTGTGCATCAGAATCTAGACAGTAATGGCGTATAAAGGTAGGCACCGATCGCCATGTGGCTGCCTTACAGATTTCAGACATTGGAACATTGCGAAGGAGAGCTGTGGTAGAGGCTTTCCCTCTGGTAGAGTGCGCTTTAGGTCTGCCTTGTAAGGTCTTGTTAGCTAACTGGTAGGATAAAGCTATACAAGAGACAATCCATCGAGAGATGGATCTTTTAGATGCAGCTAGACCGGTGTTAGTAGAACCGTAGTTAATAAAGAGCCGGTCAGATTTCCTAAGTGTGTGAGTTTTGTCAAGGTAAAACTTCAGCACTCTCCGGAGATCTAAAGAGTGTAATGATCTCTCAGGGGGAGTTGAAGGTGTAGGAAAGAAGGTGGGCAGCGTAATAACCTGATTGATGTGAAAATCCGAGACCACCTTCGGGAGGAAGCTCCAATGTGTACGTAGCACCACCCTATTGGCATGAAAAACAGTATAAGGTGCCTTACAGCACAGGGCTTGAATATCACTCACCATGCGGGCAGAAGTGATGGCTACCAAAAAAGCAGCCTTCCAGGTCAAATGCTGCAAAGACGCCTTATGAATAGGCTCGGAAGGAGCCCCCATAAGTTTAGTAAGAACAATGTTAAGTTCCCAGGGGGGAGAAGGAGATCTCACTGGGGGATAAACCTTTCTGAGTCCCTCCAGAAAATCCTTTACCACTGGCATTTGAAAGAATGAACCCTGGGTAGGGGACTTCCTGTAAGCTGTTATAGCAGCTAGGTGAACCCTAATGGAGGAATATTGCAGACCTGACTTTGCCAAGTATAACAAGTAGGGAAGGATCACTTGCTCCTGACCCTTAGTCGGATCAAAGGCGTTGTCCCTGCACCACAGGTAGAATCTCTTCCACTTGAAAGCATAAGATTTCCTGGTGGAGGGTCTCTTTGCTTCCTTGAGAATGGACATACAATCCGCAGGGAGGTCTAAGTGTCCGTACTGGATGACTTCAGGAGCCATGCAGTCAATCGCAGGGACGAGAGGTTGGGATGAAAAACTCTCCCCTCGTTCTTGGTCAACAAGTTCGGGCGGCAGGGAAGCCTCCGGTGTGGAGCTTCGGATAGCTGCAGGAGGTCCGGATACCACCACTGGCGCGGCCACTCTGATGCTATCAGGATCATTCTGGCATTGGTCCTGTAAAACTTCTGAATGACCGCAGGGATCAGAGGGAGTGGTGGAAAAGCGTACAGCAATGTCTGCGACCATCTTATCAAAAGTGCATTCCCCCGTGATCCTTGCTGAGGGAATCTGGACGCGAAGACGGGGCATTTCGTATTTGCCGCGTCTGCGAACAGGTCGATGTCTGGCACTCCCCATTGCCGAAAAATGTCCTGAGCGACTTCTTCGTTTAACACCCAGTCGTGTGCTTCTACGAAGTCTCTGCTGAGAACATCTGCCTTCACGTTCAAGGTTCCTGGAAGGTGAACGGCTACGATCGTGAGACTCCTCGCCAGAAGCCACTTCCATATGGTCTGTGACTCCAGAGACAGGACCCGTGACCTGGTGCCTCCCTGCTTGTTCAGATAGTACATTGTTGTTGTGTTGTCGGTCTGAATCTGAATGGAGTTGGACTGAAGGGACGGGTACAGAGACTTGAGAGCCAGATGGACTGCCCTTAGCTCCAAGAAGTTGATGTGATAACTTCTCTCTGTCTCGGACCAGAGACCTTGTACCTGAAGCTGGCCCATGTGAGCTCCCCAACCTTGCAGTGAGGCATCTGTAACTACAGTCTGTGTCGGAGGGACCTGGTGAAAAGGTACCCCTTGCAGAAGGTGTGAACGTTTCATCCACCATTTGATGGAGTCCCTGGCCGCCTGAGGAAGAGAGACACGATCTTCCCAACGGCCTGAGCGCTGTGTCCATTGATCTTCGAGGGATTGCTGTAGAGGTCGCATGTAAAGTCTGGCATTGGGCACAATGAAGATGCATGAGGCCATCGATCCCAGCAGTGATGACACCTGCCTTGCTGTGGGATGTATAGTGCTGAGAAGAGCACGGCACTTGATCAAAATTGAGGACAACATCTCCTTCGAAGGGGACACGCTTGCCGTTGCGGTGTCTAGGAACGCGCCCAGATAATGTATCTTTTGCGTGGGGTTGAGAACTGACTTCTTGTAGTTGACTTGCAACCCCAGGGAGTGGAGCAGGTTGAGACAGTAAGTGAGATGGCTCTGGAGTAGTGAAGGCGTGGAACTCTTCAGGAGCCAGTCGTCTAGGTAGGGATAGACGAAGATTTTGCGCTTGCGGAGGAAAGCAGCTACCACCGCCATGCACTTGGAGAACGTCCGGGGGGCAGATTTGAGCCCGAACAGAAGTACTCGGTACTGATAGTGCTGTCGAGACACCTGGAACCTGAGGAACTTGCGATGTTTCACTGAAACAGGAATGTGAAAGTAGGCGTCCTGCAGGTCGATGGCACACATCCAGTCTCTCAGATGAAGATGTGGGAAAATCTAGTGCAGGGCTAGCATCCGAAATCTCTCTTTTCTTATAAACCTGTTCAGCAGGCGCAGGTCGAGGATAGGTCTGTACTCTTTGGTTACTCCTCGCTTCTGGATCAGAAAGTACCGTGAGTACACCCCTTGATTTCGCTGGTGAAGTGGGACCTCTTCTATGGCCTTTTTGGAGAGGAGGGTACCCACTTCGCCCTGTAACAATAAATTGTGTTGTTGAGGAAGGCACGTCAATTGAGGGGCAACTTGCGGAGGAGGGTTCTTGAACCTCAGCAAGTAACCATGCTGTACAATATTCAGCACCCATCTGTCTCTTGTTATGGATTCCCACTCTTCCAGGTGACAAACGATACTCCCTCCTACCGGAGTGGCGAACGGGTGCGGAGGAAGCAATGCCTCACTGTTTTGGAGGCTGCTTGGTGGAGGACTGCTGTTGCTTATTGTTCCCTCTTCCCCTGCCAGGACGCTTGTGCTGGAATTGGAACCTTTGTTGGTTTTGGGAGGACCATTGAGGGGTTTGAACCCTCTGTTGGAAGGGTCGCTTGTCGTTCTGACGGAAGCGTTTGCGAAACTCCTTCCGCTTTTCCAGTCCAACTGCTTTGACCGTGTCCAGCTCGGTCTTCATCTTTGTCATTTCCTCATCAGCATGAGAACCGAATAAGGAGGAGCCGTTAAAAGGAAGGTTAAGGATCTTCTTCTGGGCGTCCGGTTTTAGACCTGTGAGGCGCAGCCACGCTGAGCGCCGCGAACAGATGCCCTGTGAATAGCCGTGCGCGGCGAGATCTGAGGCGTCAGCCGCCGCGCTGATGATTTGATTGGCTACTAAACCACCCTCTTGCAAGATTTCGTGGAAGTCTTGTCGATCTTCTTTGGGAAGCTTGTCAGTAAACCTAGCCAGGGAGTCCCAAAGAGACCTGTGATAGCGCCCAAGAAGGGCTGAAGCACTTGCAATCTTCATAGATGATGCCGAAGTATTGCACATCTTCCTGCCATAAGAGTCTATTTGTTTGCTGTCCTTTTCTGGAGGAACAGAAGCTGATGAGGCTGCGGAGTGCGTTTTCCTGGCGGCTGCCACAATCATTGGATTCGCCGGAGGATCAGACCTAAGGAACAAGGGATCCTGGTCTGGAGCTTTGTATTTCTTTGCGATCCTCAACGGAACTGATCCCACTGTGGCAGGAGTGAGGAACGTGGCCATAGCTGGTTCTAAAAAACCTGGCACCAGAGGTAGCAAAGGTCTGGGAGTTGTACGATGTTGCAATGTCTCAAATATAATCGATGTCGGGACCACAGGAGTGCATAAACTGATATTAAGTTTCTTAGCTCCTCTGCCAAGTACGTCAGAGAAAGTCCCAATGTCATCAATTGGAGACACCCTTGAAGGTGGCGTAGATGAAAACGTTGGCGAGTAGTCCCGAATAGAGGACGAAGAACAGGTGGATGATGTTCTGCGCCTCCTCTTATGTGGAGGATCGTGGTGCGAGCTGCGACGACCCCCTGACCGAGATCGGCGTGTAGAAGGCGACCTTGGTCTTCTGGAAGGCGACTTGGAAGGCCTTGCTGGAGGCGACTTAGAAGGTCTTGTGTATGACCGCGAGTAGTGCGAGCCCGGACCTCTGCGGGCACCTGTTCCAACGCCCTGCAGCCAGCGAGGCGACAGGGCGCAAACCTTCAATTCGCCAGCTGTAGGAGATCTCTCTGGAGAAATCTGCACAATATTCAGCCCTGGAGACGACTTGGCCCTTGACGTCGAACGGGATCTCGACGTTGCATTCCTGTCCCTCGACGTCGATAAGGTCTGCGCCCTCACCGTCGATCTGTGTAGCGATCTTGATCTCGACGTCGACTGCCCACGTCGATGGGGGGACATTGACGTCGACCGCCGACGTCGATGGGGGGATCTTGACGTCGTCCTTCTCGCTGACGTCGACCTCCTTGACGTCGAATGATGGGACCTTGACGTTGCTCTCGACGTCGATATGTCCCCTCGCGGCATAGTCTTCGCCGGCGAGTCTCTCGACGCCGACCCCCTCGAGGGTGGCGGAGAATGCCTCGACGTCGACGGAAGCCTCGACGGAGCTTTGGACGGTCTCTTTGGACCCACAGCTTTCGAGCCCGAAGAGCTGTGCCTCGACGCCGACTTACTGGCATGCGGCGGAGAGTCTCGACGTCTAGACACTGGCTTGTCCCTCGACGTTGAAGAATGCCTCGGCCTCTTCGACGGCGATCTTGACGTCGACGGCGAACATTCAGGCACCTGCTTCTTCCTGGACTCAGGAGAGGTGGAACGACGCCGTTTTCGGTGTTGTTGGCTTGAAGAGGGAGCTCTGAAACCATGGCCACCTCCATGATGGCCTCACGCAAAGTCCTTTTAGTAAACTTCTGGCAATGATAACACTGGTCAGGATTGTGTGAAGATGGAAGGCACACAATACACACCGAGTGTGGGTCTGACAGTGCCATCTTCTTGCCACAGGAAGGACATTTTCGAAATAAAGCAGGCATTCTGACTAGAAATTTTACCAAAAACCAGCTAGAATATACCTCTAGGTTCAAAAAATGTCAAAATTTCAACAAAATATCAAATATCTATCTTTCAATCAAAAAACTGAAGAGCTCAAACTCCAGGATCCTCATAGAAGGAGCCGGAAAAAAGAACTGACCTAACTGTCACCTGTGGTGCATGATGGGAGCAGAGGGTCTCCTGCAGGCCTTAAAGGCACGGTATCCTAACCCTTGGAAGCCTTAAAGGCAAGGTGCCAGTTTTTTTGTCTTGGTTTCATTATTGCTCTGCAATGCAGCCTACAGGCGAATGCCTGCAATTACAAGTTTTTCCTTGTGGCAATAAAGCATTGGTATATGTCAATTGTTCTGTGCATGTCCTCTTTTCCTTATGGGTTAGGAGGGTATTTATCTTACAATGCAAACCTATGTAATTTTGGCAGTTCTGCCATGTTGGAAACATGTTTAGGCTGCATGTATATGTTTCACATATGTATATATATTTATATTTATATATATATGTATTTTCTATATACTCCGGGATCCCGCACGTGGGCGGGGATTATTCATAGATTATGACTATTGATGAGTATCCCCTGGATGAGAACTATAACTTACGCCCCTGCAATGCACTGCTTAAGACCTCACATATTCCATCACTCATGACATGGTCAGCGACATCACAGATGAGATCACTGATGACATTTCAAATGACATCACTGATGACATCATCCACAGAACCACTCACACCCCCATACAACCTCTTGTACGCCCACTCACACACCCATACAACTGACATGCCCATCTACAGAACTATACCAGTACTCACACACCCACTCACTCCTTCACAGAGCCACTCACACACCACTCACTCATTCGTACAACCACTCACACAACCATTCACTCACCCATACAGCCACTCATACAACCAGTTACTCACCTATAGAGCCAGCCACATACCCACACACTCACCTATTGAGCTACTCACACCCACTTATTTACCTACAGAGTCACACACCCACTCACTCACCTAACCAGCCTCTCAACACAGCCACTCACTCACCCATAGAAGCACTCATACACTCACTCACACAACCACTTACATACCCATTGACACATCCATACAAGCACTCACACATTCCTGTACTCATCCATACAGCCATTCACAGACACTCGCTGTCCAATACAGTCACTCACACACAAAGTCAATAAACAAAACATCTACTCAAACAGCCACTCACTCACCCATACAGCCACTTACACACCCAGTCACTTATTCATACAGCCATTCAGACATCCAGTCACTCACCCATACAGTCACTACACACCCACTTACACACTAATAGAGCCACTTACACCGTCACTCACCCACCCATACATCCACTGGCACACCTACTCACTCACCAATACAGCCACTCACACAGCATCTCACTCACCCACACAGCTACTTACACAACCACTTATACAGCCACTCACACACCTATACACACAAGGATAACATACAGTCACACAGCCACTCACATGATATATATTAAAAGTAGTATCACTCAGTAGTACACATAGAAAACTACTTTAGGTTTTATAGTACATTAGGATATATGTTTAACAATCATAAACTCTTACAAAATACTTACACTCACTGGATGGTGTCATCAGTGATGTCATTTGAGATGTAATCGGCGATGTCATCAGTGATGTCACTGACCATGTCATGAGTGATGTAATATGTGAGGTCATAATCAGTGCATTGCAGGGGTGTAAGTTATAGTTAGCTCAGGTAACTATAACTGCCGAATTTCACTGCTTTAACTGCTTTTGTACAAGTGAAATCTGACCCTAACTATAACATCCCCGTAACCTTTGTTTTTTTCAGTGAATATATATATATATATATATATATATATATATATATATATATATATATATATATATGCAGATCCTTTCTTTAAGAAGATCATTCACTCCTTTCCATCTATTATTAGGCGCTCAGAAACAGCTCCAAGAATTCACTCTTAATATATTTTAACCATAGGGTGGAAGCTGCAGTTGATCAATTGATAACATCTTATGTGTGAGACCTATTTTGTTCTTCACAGCAAAACCCAAACAATTATGATTCTTAATAGATGTTCAGTGGACAGCCCTCAAATATATTAGTGTGGTAAGTGAACTGACTCCGCCATATCTATGATGCAATGTTCACCCAATGTTTACTTTCCGGTCACGAAGGCGGGAATGCTTCTTCTAAAATAGTCTCCACCTCCAAGGCAGAAGTAATCCAGGAAGAAAACTTCTGTGCCAGCATTCCACCATGCTTGTCCAGCATGAGGGAAATGCAGTGACTAATATAGGTAGTGAAAATGTAGCTTGGAGACTGGGAATAATTCAAAGCATGTGAATCTATGAAAGATTAAATGCTGGAGAACGTCTATTGACTACTTTTTCAATATGATTCCAAGCTCATTCAGATATAAATTAAATCAATAAAGGGGATTAACAAATACCTGTTAGAACCAGAGGGGCAGACGAGCACCGGGTTGCTGCTTCTGAGTTTGTGAATGCAATTAGTAGGGGATTGCCCCCCTTCTCATCTTCCGTGGGGAGTTACCAGGCAAGCCAAAGTCCCATTTAAGGCTTACGGTTCAGCATTGTTCACAGGGTTAAAAGCAATCCCTATGGTATGTGATCAGTAGCGGAGTGGTTTATCCTTCCGGCCGCTGTCCTCCGTGGATGCTTTCTTTCTTCTTTACTGGTCTTCACCTTCCAACCTACGCTAGACACTGTCTCTGTCAATAGTTTCCGTCGCTGGACGTTGGACCCTCAAGCGGCCCTAACCCATGGAGTATCCGGGCTCCTTCAGAGTCTCATGAAGCATGCTCTTCTCCCTTGATTGTGAACAGAAGGCACACCAAATAACCCTATTGATATGATATGGGCTTATTAAGAAGGTGTGCAGTCACATCAGTGAACTCTTTTCTTCGCAGAAAGGTGCATGTGGAAAGATCTTGACAAATGTGTAGTTTGTTTCTTCAAAACTGTAAGGAGTACATTGATCTTGACGTGCTCATTACTTTTTCTTTCATCTTGAAGTGGTGGTGGTAGAAATGGGATTTCTGGTTGGCTAAGGCTTGCGCCAAAGCCAAGCAGAAACCACCACTCTATTTCCCTTTGTGTCACAGCACAGGGCTTGGGGACACCAGTCAGAACTGGTATAGGGGGAATCTGGAGCACTCGGTTTACGATGCGGCATCCTGCCTTTGAGGAAGAGGGGGTCTGCTACCAGACACACCGTGGGAGGTGGAGCCATCACTCACTTTGCCAGGCACAGCCCTGCTCAGATCAAAGGGTCCCCTCCCCATACTCCAACTGCAGATCTCTCTATTCAACCCACGTCTGGCTCAGCCTGCCCTGTCCCTCCAAAACCAGACATGCAATCCACATCAGGCAGGCACATGGCGCACAGAAATGCCAACTTCTAAAAGTGGCATTTCTCACATAGTCATAATAAATCTGCGCACACCATTGTGCAGCATTTATTCTCACAATTTCATACATACCAGACTTGACCATGCTGCTACTCTTATAACAGGAATTACCACTGACACACTCATCCTCAATGCATTCCTATGGGAGGGCCGGCCAGTCTCACCACACACGCACACAGCGCGCACGCACTTTACACTGGGCCACAGTGCTAAAGTGCCCAGAGGCCTAAAATCACCAACACTACACAGGGAAAAGGCTAAGAGACAGGCAAAAAGTTCAGGGGTGAACCTGCCAAAAGGGCCAAGTCCAACAGGTGGACTCTTGTTGGAGATCGCTTTTGGTGTATTTGATATGGTGAGAAGGCTCCGTGGGTTCCGCCAAGTTCGATAGTGAAATCTTGGTCCTCAGCTAATATGTGGCATATTAATCCTTCTGGAACAATATTCTATGTCTTCAAGCTTTTCAACCAACTCAGAACTTAAATCCTTTCCTCCGCCAAATCCTGTTTGTGAGCTTGCACAGCTATCATAGTCTCCACTTGATCGAGTCTGGTCTTTGCTATTTGCAAATTGTATTCCAAGTCTGTCAATGATTTAGTGATATCTTGCCAGAATGAGGATAACTTAGAACTGAATTATTAATAGTTGTATGTCTCCTATATCTCTTCTGATGGCACAGGACTGGGTGGTTAGAGTGTTCTCAGTTTCAGCTGTTGCCAGTGACATGAAGGCCATCAGAGAGTCCTTATTGTTTCTGCATGCCAGGAATTCTTTAATGGACTACATCTTTGGTTATTTGCTGAATGACGAGGCCATGTTCATGAGAGGCAGTAGGCCAAATGCCCCCTCAGTTGAGTGAATTCAGAAAGGGATCGAATGCCCCCAGTCTGGGGACTACGCAAAGACCCAAACAGATTAGCTCCCTCACCGGGGGATGTTTTTGCCTGAACTAAGACTGAGCACAAGCCAGTTGGCCTCCACCCCGCATGCCTGCCCCAAAATCTGACGTTCCCCGCCCTCTACCATGGCCAATACTCTTGCTCTCCACTTGCAGGATGTAAGATAGAGACTGAGCCCAGCCACTCTCCTTGCTGCATTTTGCCACAGGCTTACGAAGGTCTGCACACTAGCCGCACAACCAGCCTGTCCCCAAAATCGGCTCTGGAATGCATGCTGGCATGCCTTAGCTGTGCATGACAATGGCGAGCCTCTTACACATCTGCCACGGTCTCTGATGTCTATTTGTTTGGGTCCGAAGTCACTGCACCACCAGCACACGTGGGCTTCGAAATTGGCTGTTTATATAGGCCAGCACTGTGTTTTTCAGCTCTGCCTACTGTGCATTAAGGCTTGGGCGGGAGAACCGAGGATCCCCTGTGATGGTCTCTGCAATGCGAAGCCCCTTGTGCTTTTGTTGAAATGGGGGCTCCCCCCCTGATGCGTGGCCAATCATGCAGCACTCCTCACATTCGGGGGACCTGCCTCAGTACCCTCGGGAGCATGACATTCAGCAAGACCAGTTAAGGACTCGATGTGTGGTGGTGGGCCTCCCTGAAAGTGGGGAAAAACGTATTTCCTACACGAATCTGTGGTCTCCAGTCCAAGCAGCTTTCCCTGAGAATTTGGAGACTTTTAGATCCCACGAAAGAAGTTAGAGAACTTTTATTAAAGTCTGAATTTTCCGCCATTACAGGGTCCGACCAGGTTCCAAGCCTACTTGGCAAAGAGACAACCTTAAGATTTCCTGACCTACTTGGAAATGTCTGATGCAAAGTTCAAATCAACAGCGGGCCGAGAAGGAACAAGCTATCCGACCTTGTGGAGTATTGCCTAGTCGTGGCTTGCAGCCTTGCCTCAATTACATGTTATGATCCTCAGTAAAATTTCAAAGTTAGAAGGCACACTTCAAGAGTGGGGAAAAGGCGCCAAAGTGTTCATGACGAGGACGCAACTTTAGTGACAATAATTTACCTGGTTTGTCCTGCTCTAAGCTTTTTGTGTCAAGTGTGAACCAAGAGCAAAACATCAGATATAACTACCCAACCTTCAGAAGCCCTACAGAGGACCTTTGACTTTAAAAAAGTTGAAAGTGTGATGTTAAAACATTTGGGACAGGTAATCAACCCTTGCTCCAACTGGCTCCATTGCTTGCCACCTGTGAAGGGTGTCTCAATCTGGGTCTTTTATAAATCTTGGATGGGGATGTCAAACCTGTCATTTTCACCACGTGGTAAAATGCGGCTGGTGAGCAGTACCCCACAGAGAAAAAATCTGCTGAGCAGAACTTCGCCATGGAGGATGCTGTTGAGCAGAAACCTTTCTAACGCCCCTGTGCAATCAATACCATTTTCATAGCGCAGGAAGATAGCTCGCTCCAGCCTATGGCATTTCTACAACATCTTTCCCTTTCAGTTAACTGTCTCCTTGTCCTTGCTCTGCTCCAGTTGTTACCAGTGTTTCCTTGCCTCTGCTAGTCTCCCCTCACCTCCTTCTTTTTCTTCCCAATTGTGTTCAACTACTGTGTGCTGCAGTTGGTTCAGTACCTGTACTTCTTTCCTCATTTGGGTTCCCTGTTGCACCACTAAACCATCCACTGCCATACCGTCCTTACTAGTGTACAATTTGTCTTCTCATCTGTGGCCGTCTTCAATTACCATTTTCATCCTTATCTAGAATTCCTAAGTTTAAAACTCCCACTTTACAAAAAACAGCTGCTCACCATTACATTTAAAGTTCCATCAGAACTATCCATGCAGTTCATTCTTTACTGAAGACTTCGCTGTTATCAAGACCATGTCTTGCTTGAAGAATTCTTGTGCAAAGACTTGGCTTCAGGCAAATTGGGCCTTACGTTATTCTTTGAAAAACCCAGAGATACTTTTATCCCTTGTTTGAAGGTAGCTGTTTCACATCTGTACTTGACCTTGGCAAAGTCAAACCAACAGCCTGTAAAAGACCTCACTCCATTGCCTGTCGGAGTGTGCCTAAATCCCGGTCAACCACAATTGCATTGGAGTTTTTAATTACTACTGTTTTCTGTAGAATACGGTTTGATAATTTTACAACTCCTGTTCCCTACATCTTATGTTTATAATTTCAATGCAATTGTATACATTAAGTAACATTCTCATTACTTAAACTGGTTTGGGTACTAACTTACTGAATACTTAACAACTGTGATTTTGTTTTGGTATTGCTGTTCATGTACCACATAGACCTTTCACTGAGGAAGGCCTTGCACTTTGTGCCATGCTACCAACTTTAAGCTGGATATTCCTCACAGAAACGAGATGACTCAGTCGGAAATCAATTCCACAATTTAACAACACAGTTTCCTCTGTGTATGTGGCGTTCTGTAAAACCACAGAATCTATAGAACTCCAACAAAGACACAACTCTCCCATTGGCTGTGACATAAGCTTTATGTGTAAGCATTTATATAAAATTTTCCCAACCTTTCTAATGCCCACATGCTTTTAGGTTGGCAAATAAATAGCCACTCCATTTGATATGTATGGTTGCTAAAGTATTATGTCTTTAGAGTGGTCAATGTAGAAAGAATTTTGGTGTGGTGCGTGAGGTTCTGAGTTGTGCTCCAAACCCATTTGTGGCAAACCTACAGCTATGCTCAGACACAGCATGTAGTGGAGAGATGTGTGGTGAAACAACATTTTAATTTGTATATACTTAACCATGATTACCATATCAAATTGACTATCTAGTAGTAACTGGGTAAGTTGGTCCATCCTCATGCATCCAGATGAGGCGCAAGCCAAGCAATAAAGTAAACACCACAGTACTGGCCCTATCAGGTTCACCCAGAAGAGTTTAGCCACTGGGTTACATGGGGAAATGGGGATGGCACCCCCTAAAGATAACCATATTAGTAGGTCTGTGAGGTTCACTCAGAAAAACAGACAGTGAAACTCGAGGATAACCACAGACATCACCAAAGTGGCTTTCTGGGGTTCACCCAGAAGTAGAAATGGCACAGCATAAGTAAAACAACAGCAATGAGTTCACCCAAATGTGGAGATGGTGCAATTCAATAATAACCACAAACATGACTGTAATTATTATATGTGGTACACTCAGTGGTGGAGATGCTGCAATGGAAAGATAACAACAGGCACCACAGTAGTGAGTCAAAAAGGCTCACCCCCCAAAAGCAGAGATGGAGAAATTAAAGGATAAACCACAGACAGCAAAGTAGTCAGTGTGTGGGGTTCACCCAGAAATAGAAATGGCACAACACAAGGACAAACCAGAAATAAGAAATACCACCGTAGTTGGGTCTATTATCTTAACTCAGAAATTGAGATGGCAAAACCCAGGGATGTTAGGACTATTTTGCCCTCAATTCTACTTTACTATCAGAGGTAGCAATCATCCATGTTATTTGATCTTCTACATGCTGGTTATCCTCTCTCAAACTTTTACTAGTCCTTGTGTTTATGACACCTCCCACAAAAAAACAACTATATTAATGGTTTCAGAAGCCTGAATAAGTTATTGAAATATATTCTCTTGTAATGGTGGCATGCAGGGATTCCTGTTCACAATATTAGGCTTTTATCATATATATGCTTCAGTGTGTTTGTAATAGCTGTAAAGCTGTGGCTACAGTATTGCTACTTTATTTCACACACTGGAGACTCTGCCCCCAAGAAAATGAAAACACCTTTCTCAACCTCAAAACCCTAAGCATTACCCAGCATAAAAATGAACCAACCCATATCAAAGGTGACTGTGTCGATATTGACCTCAGAGCAGTCCAATGATCACATGGCACTCAATAAAAATTACTGTTTAGGACAACAATTGCTAACCAAACCAGAAAAACAATACTCACTGATCCTGAAAGATTTGTCCAAGGCAAATCTCCATCATCTCATCCAACGTGCAACCACAACACAGCCCATAACATAGGCAACACCCTCCTCAGTTCTCGCAAAACCACTCTGAAGACCAACATGGAAACAAAAAGACCTGAATAAAAGAGCCACAAAACCAAAGACCACCATGTACTGTAATTCACAAATACTTACTCACAGACAACAAACAATCTAGAAAATAAGAAAGGAAATGGAGCAAAACCATATTTTGAGACAACTTAACCCATTTAGAGCAGTGAAAGAGATAGTCACATTCTCTGTGCTACCATTACAGTGCTGAGGACATGAATGACTCACCCTTCAACTAAAGGGAGGAAATCCATCTGATGCTCGCACCAAATGGATTCCCTTTTTATTACCTCACCCAGAGTTGCTGGGGAAGAGCTTCTCCAGCTGCCTGAGGCTTTTTGTCAGTGAATGACATTAAGTACACGTGGCACTGACATCACCATAGGAAGTGAAAGTTAAGAGAAACATTTGTCTCTTTTTACTTTCACTGGTGTGTTCAGTGCTTGGTGGCACAGCTCAGAGCACCAATCACAACAAAAGTGATTCCAGCCTTTCCAATGATGCCTCTGCCTAGTGGATCCCTGCTTGTGGATTGTCACACGAAGGCTATCCGTGAGCAGGGATCCACCCTCTTTCAACCATGGAGTTTGAAAGGTGGGGACAGCCGACGCCCCCTGGCACGGGCAATTGCTCCCTCACCTACCAAGGGCCCATTCAGTCTTTCCGTCTTCATGGCAGGAATTAGGGGCTTTCCCACCTTAGGGAGCAAAACTCCTACAAGACCCCAGGATTGATTTTATTATGAAAGAAAGGGTAGGGACTGGCCAGGCCAGACCATCATGCCATACCCCCACACCCAAAAGGCGAACACAATATCTAACGCCCTTCCCAGGCAGGGGTCAGAAACCATACTAGAAGAGATATATATATATTGCCTATGTAGGCGCTACCCCTGTGCACTGACATCAGTTTCTTTTGGTGACCTTCCATGCCAGGAGTACATAGCCACAAAGAACACTGACCACTGGTGTGGAAAACTAGGGCCCTGAAGAGGGAGAAACCCTGTACCTATAAATACGTTCGCAGAGTGGAAAGGATGGGTGGGTCGGTAAGGAATCTGCAGATAGATAGACTCCCTACCACATAAAGCATTACTGGAGGTAAGTAAATTGTTCAACTGATAGAGAAATCTAGCCGCAAATTCTTTACCTTACAATGGATACCCAAGCAATACCTCCCTGGTGGTGGATCTGTAAACAGGATTGAAACCAGAAAGTCCTGCAGGACCGAACAGGCAAAGTGCCCATCTCGACGGACCTGATTGTCCAGGCAGCAGTGTTTGGTAAATGTGTGCAGAGACACCCACATTGCTGCCTGGGAAAAGTCCACGACTGGAACGCAGTGGTCGCAGCCTCGGCTCTGGTGGAATGAGCACGCAAACCCTCATGGGGTTGCTTCTTGGCCAACTTGTATCAAACAAGATGGCCACTGGAAGGTCGTGCCTCAAAGAGACTCCGGGGCTTGGGATCAATTTCCAGTGAATATCCCTGTATTGGCCGACCATCATCACCCTCCCTCAGCTGCAATCGTCTCACTTATTGCCTTGCTGCTCCTCGTTCATCTTCAGCTACAAACCGGTCCCTGGAAACTGTCATCTAGAAGTCCCAGGGCTCCCAACTCGACTCCTCCGGTATGGAGGGGACCGCCCCAATGCTGATTGAACCATGGTGAGCATTACAAGGTTTCGCACAGTTACAGTCCTCTCACGACACTTGGTCTGGTGGGATCCCCAGGATTCATCCCTAAGACGTCTAGGGCCATTCACCAATGAGGTATGGTGTCAAATGGTGTTATGGAAAAGTCAACCATCTTGCCCATCTCAAATACGGGTTGGAGCGCCTGCCTGGATCCGGCGACCGCCACCCGAACTGTAACTCTGAGACGCTGCTTTACGCACTGCTCGTCATGCTGTGAAGGGAAAGCACCGAAGTACACTCTACTGTTTCCGTGAATTTTTTGATCAGTCAATGGAACAAGTGAACAGGTAAGTCAGATTCTTCTATTTATTAGTTCCAAACTTCTGTGCATGGCATGAACATTTTCACCACAGAAGCAGTCGACATGTGTTTCGTCCGCAGGACTTTTTCAAGGCTAAAATAATGTCCAACTACCAAGCTGATGGACCGTGACTAAAGGCACATCTGCCACGGTTTGTGAATCCTTCAAATTGGAGGCAAAGTACACTAGTTATAAAAGAATCATAGCAATCGCAAAAAAGCAACTGCGGCCAATCCGGATGATGTAGGCACATCGTACGGGGGGGTGCTGCAAAATTGAATCAGCTCCAATACCCAACAGGACAGTGATAAGCCTGCCGACATCTGTAACGCCTCAATTACATGTCAGACATACTAGATACGATTGCTCTGAAGCAGCTAAAAAGAATACCCAGAAGACACTCCAAACCCTGGTTCAACTGCAACCTAAACGAGGAAAGACGCAAGTTAAGGCTTGCTGAGAGATCATGGAGATCCTCTCCCTCCATCCCACATCTCAAGCACCTGAGGTCGACAAGAAGCTCCAACAATAAACACATCTGAAGTTCAAAAGCTGCATAATTTAGGGCACAACTAGACAATGCTAAAAACAGACCCAAAAAAATATTTGAAATCGTCAAACAACAAACAATTTGCCAATCTAGCCACCACTCTGTAGATACTGGGTAATTGCCAAGCAGCGATGAGTTCTCCGCCTATTTCATTGAAAAGACAATGAGGATTAATTTAGAACTGCTCACCCAGATCCAGCCCAGTTTCCTGCCGATGCAACACTAGGTGAGATCCCCTCATACTGGTTATACTACAATAATAATGCTACTTGGAATGTCTTCAAAATCCTGGATGAAGCAGATATACTCACAACAATAACATCAATAAAACACTTCAAACACTTCAATGATCCTATCCCCACCAAGCTCATCAAAGAGCTTAGATCTTCCATACTCCCTTTATGGTTTAACATTGTCAATGCATCTGTCTCTGGGGTATGCTTCCTGATTGCTTAAAGATAAGACAGGTCACCCCAATTACAAAAAAAACAAATGCGGACCTGTACGACCTCAACAATTCCCGTCCAATTACCAACATCCCGACTCTAGCAAACATACTAGAGAAATGCATACACCTGCAACTCTGCTATCACTTTGAGCAGTTTCAACTCCTAGACCATTGCCAATCTGACTTCAGAATGGGACATAGCACTGAAACAGCTCTACCACACATTGTCAACTATGCCATGAGATTGCTAGATCACAACGACCCCTGCCTGCTTATTCTTCTTGATCTCTCCTCTGCATTCGACACACTCAAACATGACAGCATGATTGCACTCCCTGAGAAACGGATTGGGCTATCCGGCCCCATTTTAAACTGGTTTGTTTCTTACCTTAATAATAGAGCTCAAAGACTTAAACTCAACAAAACCGTAACTGACAGTACTCCGGTCGTGATTGCAGTTCCTCAATGATCCACACTGTCACCTACGTTATTTAACTTATTAATGGAACCTCTTACCGAAATTCTGAAGCTCTCAAACATTCATTACCACATGTACGCTGATAATACACAACTGTATTTAAAAGTTTTATCACCCAAAGATATCAAAGCTCTCAACTGCACGCTTATGAAAACCTCACAGTTGTTGACCCGCAATCACCTCATGCTCAACACACTCAAAATGGAATTCCTCTTGATCCCCTTCACAATCACTCTTCCCCCATAGATGAATGGCTCAAACAACACACAGCTCTCAACTGCGCCGCCCCACATTATTGACTCTACTAGATCATTAGGTATAACGTTGGACAAATACCGGAATATGCAAGAGAATTTCAGTGCTACCACCAGGGGAGCCAATTACTAATTGAACACACTTAGGAAAATCCAACCCTTCTTGCCCCCTGATGACTTTCATTTAGCAGTCCAATCCCTAGTCATCTACCGATTAGATTACGGGAGCGCTACTCTTGCAGGCTTACCGAAAGTAAAACTGACTCCATTAAAAGCCACATTGAAATCTGCCGCTAGGTTCATCATGGGATTCAGAAGATCTGACAGCATTACACCAGACCTAAAACATCTAAAATGGCTCCCTTTTAAAGCAAGAATTCAGTTGAAGATAGCTTACATGACACACAAGGCCCCCCACCATAACACTCCTGTCTCCCTGGCCAAAAAGTAGAACTATATGGTGGTAGTTGTTCCTCAAGGAGCATATCTCCCTATTGTTGAAACCACAGAAGTTCAACAAAAAGATAACTTACAACCACTCCTCTCTCTGGCCAAGCCCCAAGAATATGGAACTTACAACCTCCTGAAACCAGGACTAACCCCTTGACTACCTCCTTTAAAAAAGAAGTAAAAATACTTCTGATGAATAGATTCCTTCAGTAGTATTCCTGAAGTCACTCAGCTTGACTATTTTTCTGTGGACACCTCCAGAACTTGGATTTGCCAGCCCGGTTAACATATTTATCTGTATTGCTTCCTGCTTATTCCTTTGTACATTTTTCCCTGAATATATGGTAGAATTTAGCTGTATTGCTTCTTGCTTATTCCTTCGCATGTTTTTCCCTGTATGTGTGACTTGACTGCTTTATGTACAGCGCTCTGATATCCTGACGGGTCATGTTCGTACTATATAAAGCTACTCCAAAAAATAAATGCATAGGAGATTTTGATACAGAGCACGATCCATCAGGAGATGGTCCGTTTCTGTTTCGCCTTCCCTTTCTTGGCTCCGACATGCCCTAATTTGAGTTGTTCATCCACCCGGAATGGTTTTGCGTGATCAAGCTAGAACGACAATGCTCTTTTTGGGTTCAGCTGAGTGAGTTGATCCTCTTCTTTAGAAGGATGAGAGGGAGTTTAAAAGGTAGGCATGCCAGGAGGTGCAGAACCAATTAGGTTACACCGCGGGGTCGGGATCCTTGACGACTGTCTGACTATAGGACCACCCAGTGTTATTCTGCACTCATGAGAAGTGTGCAGTCCGCCGAATTCTGGTTGGACAATCTTGAGAGTAAACGCCTCATCAAGGATGAGTATATCCAAACGGCGTTTGCTTGTTTAAATAATTTTTAAATTGATGTATTGTGCTGATAATTCCAGGGAGGGATTCATCACTGAGTTGTGCCCTGAAGAAAGCCGTGGACCCATAGGGCCGTTCACTGGCTGAAACATGTTGGCATTGATTTAGGGTCATAGGACCATTGTATCCTGGGAATACCCTACTCTTGCTATTTTAACATCCACCATCTCGCCATATTAAAGGGATACCTGGAGTGTATGGTGGATTTTTAACGTTTCGACGTTTCAGCCATGCCCAGAGACGCAGGGCCCCTTGAAAAAGGGTCCACGACCCCACCCCGCCCTGTTTGTTGCAGTACCACATGGCAGTGGTGTAGTCCATGAACACTTGCACTAACCTTCCCTTGATGGAGGGTACAAAGGCTTTCAATGCCAGTTGGATTGCTTGGAGCCAGCAGGTGGATGAGGAGCACGAATAAAGCCAGAGACCCTGATCTCACCTCTCGCAGATGGCCGCCCCAACCAAGGAGTGACACATCTGTCACTACTGTCAGATCTGGTTGGGGAAGGGAGAGGGGTCTGCTGCTGACCCAATCGTGGTTTGTTAACCACCACTGCAGAGCAATTGCTCTGGATCATGTCAGAAAGATTCCCCTGATGCTGTGCCCACTGGAATTTCAGGTCCACTACACAGCCCGCATATGCAAGCAGGTATATGTCACAATCAGGATGCAGGAGGCCATGAGGCCCAGCAGCCTCAGAGCCAGTCTCACTGAAATTCAGGATAGAGGCTGAAACATCTGTATCATAGCATGAATATCTGGGACTCGTCGTTCGTGAGGATAAGCCCGAAACAGCACTGTGTCCAGAACAGCTCCAATGAAAAGGAGCATCTGAGAAGAGGTCAGGTGTGAGTTTGGCACGTTGATAGTGAACCCCAGGGACTGCAGGAGGTCCACCATAGTCTGGAGGTGGGAGACGACTGCCTGGGAAGACTGCCACACCTGATCTCTGCAGATGAGCTACAACCACAGCCATCACCTTGGTGAATACCCAAGGAGCACTGGTTAGGCCAAAGGGAGGCAAGGTGAACTGAAAGTGCTCCTGACCTACCGTGAAACGCAGGTAACGTCTGTGGGCAGGCTGGACCGGATGTGGAAGTATGCGTCCTGCAAGTCCAATGCTACGATCCAGTCTCCCGGGGCAAGAGCAGAAAGGACTTGAGCGAGCGTGAGCATTTTGAACTTCTCCTTTTTCAGGAAGAAATTGAGAAGGCACAGGTCTAGGATAGGACGAAGGCCCCTGTCCTTCTTGGGCACCAGAAAGTAGCGGGAATAGCAACCATAACCTACTTCTGATGCCAGAACCCTCTCTGTGGCTCTCTAGAGACTCTGAGGAATCCAGGGTGGTCTGGCTTGCAGGGATCTCGGCATGTTTTCTTACACAGAATGCCCTGCAGACATCAACATATGGGTAAAAAAACACTATGTTTCCCATACCTATGCAACAGAAGCCTCAGCCACTTCCAGCTAATAACCAAAGTCTTACCCCCCCCTGCACTCCGACAATTCTCACAATTGAAATGTTGCCCCCTATTTGAAAGTGGAGCTGCTGTACGTCATAGTAACAAACCAAAACTATACCCAGATGAAGATATCATTGACACCTCGGTAACTTAACACAGTCCAAGTTTTAAACAGTTCCTGTTGAAGGCGACAAAAGGGGTACTTTTTATATCAGGAGAAGGGTGGGAACTCTGGGTGGTTTGACTTTTGACAGCACCTGTAGATATTGGAACTTTACCCTCACAGAAATGTGTGGAAAATCTGTGATTGTGGCCAGAGTTTGATGTTTGCAGTGGATTCTGGGTGAGAAAACATAATGGTATTGGGCATTGGTCTGGGTTTAGTAGGTTTTCCTCGGTGCCGGACGATCTCCGGACCACACACTGCAGCAACCGGCACACCCCGAATGAGTGAATTTCAAAGGAAAAATCTTGATGTTTCCATACTGCATTATTAAACCTTTTCTGTTGCAGGCAACAAACCCACCCACACAAGCGAGTAACGTTTTTATCAGGAGAAATGTGAGAATGCTGCATGATAAGACTTTTGCGAATCCCCTCAGATTCTGGCACTTTCATTCTCAGAAATATAAGAAAATAATCTGTAATTTTAGCCAAAGTTGGACCCACGTCTTGGCCACTTAAGGTTTAACATCAATCACACAAAAGATGATGGAAGGAATGTTTGCAAAAAGTCTAATTATTGGCAAGCACTTAGGGTAGAATTCCAACCCAACATTTTTAGCCCACAAAGCCACTCTAGCCAAAGGTCCGCCTCATCAAATGTGTACTGCCACTGCTCCTAATGGGAACAACCCAGCCCAAACTGCCAGACCAAGCCCCCTCCGCAAAGGAACACAAGCAACTTCATACCGATTTCGGCCTAGTGAGGCCTCATCAGTGAAGTATAGCTTGGATCCCATCACCTTTTGTGTGTTTGATGTAATGTCCTAAGGATATACGCAGATGTGGGTCACTTGCTCACAGTGCCACTAGAACGAAGCGGCAGTGACTAAAGAGCCAAAAGAGGCCAAACTGGTCTTGGGTCGCTTGTGTTCCAGTTCAGAGAGGACTTGGCCTGGCAGTTCAGTCTGGATTGTTCCTACTGGAGCAGGACCAAGACTGATATGCATATGGCTGGGTCTAATCTCATGTGACATGGTGGGAAAAAGAAAGATGAGTTGGAATGCTACCCGAGCGAATGCCAGGGGTTAAACTAACTGCAATGTCGAAGTGACGTCTTTGCTTGCACACTGCTACCATTGCTTGATTCGTAATTGAAATTTTCTCTTTTGTATTATTATATTTTAACATATGCATGAATTTCTTTTTCTTTGCTGCTATTGTCATTTTTATATGTGTTTTATAGTCAACATTGACCAAATAAAGATAAAGAAAGAAACTGCAAGCATTCCTCCCATCACCTTTTGTGTGTTTGACATAGCACCCTAAGTTGCCAAGGTTATACCCAGACATGGGTACCTTGCTCACAGTGCCTCCAGAACCAAGCTGCACCCGGCTGATAAGGCTCAATCAGCCCGAAACTAGTCTTGGGCTGCTTGTGTTTCAGTTCAGAGGGCCTGGCTTGGCAGTTCAGGCTGGACTGCTCCTATTAGAGCAGAACTAAGACTGATTAGCTGGGTAGAAGCTGAGGTGGCATCGTGTGCAAAAGAACAATGTTATGGAATGCTACCCTGAGCAATTGCCAGTGGTTAAACTAATCAAAAGCATTCCTCCCATCACCTTTTTGTGTGTTTGAAGATTCTCTGGGTGCCAGTTGACCCAGGGCCCAAATACCGCAGCTACCCACAGCCCCAGAAAGACAAAGTCCAAGGTAAAATCTTGCTGTTTCCATGTTTATTTAGAAGGCTTTTCCTGACGCTGGTGATTGGCTCAACCACACGAGTGGGGTACCATTTGTATCGAGAGACGTACCAGGTAGTAAAACATTTATTATCTACTGCTTCCATTTTTGGCTTCCAAATATAAGTGTGGAAGAGAATACATTTTGCAAATTCGCCCTCTGAACCACATGATATTAAGGCAACCCCAAATTAAAATAAGCAATATTCCTAAACTTAGATTCTTGGACACATTTAAAAAATGCATAGCTTTCTTTCATATCCATTTTTTTGTTCATTAAGTTTTATCTTATAAGCAGATGCATGGTCTGTTCACATGAAAAATAATTATAAGCTGCCCCTCAATTGATTTCTAGCTTTTGTGTGTTTTCAGACTACCAACAAACACAATATAGCCCTGCAACCAAAAACCTCTGTCGTATGCAAGTTAATTTTGTAAATGGGCCTTCAGGGCAAACAAAACTTACAGGCAGTAAATTTATCACCTATTTCTATTTTTGCCTACTTACGTTCCTCAATTTCAAAGTTTAGTTTCTTTGGGGAAACCATGAGCAATCTACACAAGTGACCTCTTGCTGAATTGAGAATTTTGTCTACTTTTCAGTCATTTACAGCTTTCCAGGTTCACCCACAGGTTTCATAGCTCTTTTGGGTCACAAAAGTCAAGTAGGCATAAATGAACGAGTTACTTACCTTTAATAACGCCGCAGATTCCATACCTTAGAATATTCCCCAGACATCAGACTGGATCCAGAAAATCTTGAGCAGCATCTCTGCGTGCCGGTAGGTGGCATCGAAAGGCTCTGCGTTGCTGTGCCAGAGCGTTGTGCGCGGTACCTATATAGGCGCCACCACAGAGAACTGACTTCAGTTTGGGACTATTTCCAGGCCAAAAGCACGAGGCCACGTCAGAAGGTTTCTTGACCAGTGTGCAAGTTCTAGGGCCCACAAGGACCTTTTTTTCAGGAGGAAAGTCCAGTTTTCAGAAAGGGGAGGATGGGAGGCTCAGTAAGGAATATGTGGCTAGAGTCGTCAGACTACACGACGCAGGCATACAAGGAACAGCCCTGGACTGGATCCGATCATTCCTCACCGGAAGAAGCCAAAGGATCAGACTCCCACCCTTCCTCTCCGACCCCACGAAAATCACCTGCGGAGTCCCACAGGGTTCATCACTGAGCCCCACCCTCTTCAACATTTACATGGCCCCCCTCGCAGCCATCGTCCGACAACACGGCCTCAACATCGTATCCTACGCCGACGACACCCAGCTCATCCTCTCCCTCGCCAAAGACCCCACCACTGCCAAACTCAACTTCCAGAAAGGAATGCAAGACGTCGCAGTCTGGATGACCAACAGCTGCCTGAAGCTCAACGCCGAGAAGACAGAAGTCCTCGTCCTCGGTACCACCCCTTCTGCATGGGACAGCACCTGGTGGCCGACCGCCCTCGGAAGCCCACCTACCCCTCAGACCACGCCAAGAACCTCGGCATCGTACTCGACTCATCACTCTCCATGAACCGACAGGTCAACGCCGTCACCTCCAGCTGCTTCAACACCCTCCGCATCCTCCGCAAGACCTTCAAGTGGATCCCCCCTGAGTCAAGGAAGGCAGTCACCCACGCACTCATCACCAGCAGACTGGACTATGGAAACGCACTCTACGCCGGCATCAACAAGTCCCTACTCCGCAAACTCCAGACAGTACAGAACACCGCCGCCAGACTCGTCCTCGGCATCTCCCGACACGAACACATCAGCCAACACCTACGAAGTCTCCACTGGCTCCCCGTGGAGAAAAGAGTCACTTTCAAAATCCTCACTCACGCCTACAAATGCCTACACAACAACGGACCCAAATACCTCAACGACAGAATCAACTTCCACATACCCAAAAGAAACCTCCGATCTTCCAACCTCGCACTGGCCGAAACCCCGCGCATCCACAGAGCCAGAGCAGGCGGAAGATCCTTCTCTCACATTGCAGCCAAGACCTGGAACGAGCTACCGGCAGATATCAGACGTGCCCCCTCCCTGAACACCTTCAGGAAGACCCTCAAGACCTGGCTCTTCGGCTAAACAGATCTGCGGACCCCACCCTCAGCGCCTTGAGACCCTCATGGGTGAGTAGCGCGCTTACAATTCCCGGATTGATTGATTGATTGAGTCTCTACCAGATAAGGGGTTATCAAAGGGAAGTAATTTGCTCACCTGATAAGAGACTTCTAGCTGCAGATTCCTTACCATAATATAGATACCAAAGCAATACCTCCCCAGAGGTGGGCCTGCAAACTGTCATCGACCATAAAGTCCTGGAGAACCGAATGGGCTAGGTGCCCGCGACAACAGACCTGGCTGTCAAGGCAGTAGTGTTTGGTAAACGTACAAGGATGCCCACGTAACAGTCTATCAGATGGACAGGACCTCCATGAGCTAACAAAGTAAACACAATTTTGGCTCTGGTGGAACGAACCAGAAAGCTCTGCGAAGGATGCCTCTTTGCTAATGCGTAGCAGATCTTGATTCAGAGTACAGTTCATCTGGAGATAGTCCATTTCTCCATTGCTTTTCCCTTCTTTATTCCAGTGTACCCTACAAAGAGCTGATCATCTACCCGGTGTTCTTCTGTGCAATCGATATAGAAAGACAATGCTCTTAAAGGGTGCAGACCAGGGGCTTCAAACTTTTCAGTAATAAGAGCTACTTAAATTCAAAGAAAACCACGTCAAGCTATTATTGTTAGTGTTGTAATAGTGACCATATCAGACAAGATTATTTAGTGGCCACCCTATGCAAGATTACCAGCAGAAATCACTTCAGTGCTAGTAATCAGGAGGGTTGCCAGCAGGAATGAAAAAAAGGTTTTGTTAATTTACAATACCTTTACATGGGTAATACATATATTACAGCCATAGCTGCAATGTCCCGGGTATTACAGCAATAATATTTGTATTAAGTTTCCCCATCACCACATGATTTATCACTCAAATATCAACTTTAAATGCATTTTGGAAATTCAGCCATTCTTCGCCAAACGTTGGCCTATGAATTCTGAAAATACACACAATTTCGTCTCAAATACGCAGTTTTAGATTTTGATATGCGTATATTAAGCTAACCAAGCTAAAGCTCCTACTTTATTGAGCTGGGCTGTACACAGGAGAGCTACTTACAGGTAGCTGGAGAGCTACCAGTAGCTCACGAGCTACTCATTGGAGAGGTTTTGCCAAGAAGGTGGAATCTCTTTTCCTCTGTGGAGGGGTGAGGCGGAGGAAAGAAAGTCGGCAGCATGATTTTTTGTCCGACATGGAAAGGTGTCACCACCTTAGGCAGAAAAGAGGCACTGGTTCAGAGAACCAGTTTGTCTGGGAAGAAACTGGTGTATGGAGGGTGAACAGAAAGAGCCGGTAGCTCGCTGACCCTCTTGGCCAATGTGATGCCCACCAAGAAGACCACCTTAATCGTCAGAGGTCATAGAAGGCAGCTATGCATGGGTTCAAAATGGGAACACACAAAATAGCTTAAAACTAAATTAAGACCCCATTGGGGCAAAACGTCAGGGTTGGGAAGCAACGTGCTGAAGACATTTCAGAAAACATATCACAACGGGTGACTTAAACAGGGAGGGTTGGTCTGGCTACCACAAAAAAGCTGAGATGGCCTATAGATACCTCCTGACTGTACCAAGAGCAAGGCCTTGCTGGGCTATCGACAGAACAAACAACAACACTTTGGACAAGGGTGCAGAAAATGGGTCAATGTGTTTCTCAGAGCACCAAGCCACAAACTTGCCCCAACAGCAGGCGTATACCGTTGTGGTTGATGAACGTCTGGCTGCCAGGCTGAGCTCACAGACTTTCAGAGAAAGACCGTACACCCTCAGCTGTCACTGCTCAATCTCCAAGCATGAAGGCAGAGAATGGACAGGTTTTGCTGTAGAACCCTTCCCTGTTGCTGTGACAGGAGATTGTCCCGGAAGGGCAGCCTGATCAGAGGCCAGGTGCTCGTGCCCAGGATTTCTAGATATCTTATTCTCCTTGCCCAATCTGGAGTCACAGGGATGACTTGGGCCCGGTCAGTTCTGATCTTTTTCAGAACTTGAGGAGGGAGAGGTATCGGCCAAAAGGTGTATAGGAGTCCCGTATTGCAGTCTACGTTAAAATGCATTTCCGACCGAGAGATGCTTTGGAAACACCAGTGAGCCGAAGTGCTGACATTACACGTTCTCGGCAGTGGTGAATAGATCTAGCCATGATTCTCCCCAGTTCTGAAAGAGAACCTGAGCCACCTCTCTGGGTGCAGACGCCATTCGTGGTCCACAAGTCATCAACGGCTGATTTCATCTTACCTGACATTTAGAGATCTCGCCCGGTGCTGCACGACCAGGAAAATGTCGAGACATTCCAGCCATGTCCAAAGGCTAAGGGCCTCCTGGCACAAGCCCCACAACTCCACTTCGCCCTGCTCGTTGCACTATCACATGGTGGTAGTGTTTCTCATGAACACCTGGACCAGCTTCCTAGGAAGGGCATGGAAGGCAGGAAAGCTTTCAATGGCAACACAATCGTCCTCAGCTCCAGAAGATTGATATAGAGCACAGTCTCTGTCAGAGACCAGAGCCCTATGATCTCCACCTCACCCATATGGCCACCCCAGCCCAGAAGCAATGCATCGCTCACAACTGTCAGCTCTGGGTGAGGAAGGGAAAGGGGTCTGTCACTGACCCAATCGTGGTCCGTTAGCATCCACTGCAGATTTTTTTTTGTCTCCTCTGAAATTCGAAGCTCACCGGAGAGATTGCCCTGATGCTGTGCCCACTGGGACTTCAAATCCCACTGCAGCGCCCTCATATGTCTTCATACATGCTTGATCAGCCGGATGCAGGATGCCTTAGAAGTTTTAGAGTCAGTCCCACCAAAATCCAGGACTCAGGTCGAAACAATGAGATTTTAGCCCAAGTGTCCTGGACTCTCCACTCTGGAGGCTAGTCGCAGTACTGCAGTGTCCAGAATGGCTCCTATGAAAGGAAGCATCTGAGACTGAGATGGAGTTGGGTGTGACATCGGCATGTCGATAGTGAACCCCAGCGAATGCAGGAGGTCCGCCATAATCAGGATCTCAGACACCCTTCTCACCATCATAGCAAAGTATGCCCTCTCCTCCATAGCCATACTGGGAGGGGAGACCAGACTAGTCCTTATACTAGCTGTCATCATCCAATTGGGCCAAAGGGTTTTTATGAGGATCAGGGTAGCCTTAAGGAATCTCATATTCACCCCCAGTCAAAATCCCCACAGGGCCTGTCAAAGAAAGGAGGAACTGTTTCCGACCCGAGCGGTTGTTCCGGTTGGCGCTCACGTGGATGTCAAGAGACACGGTCTGGCTCCTTATCGGAGTCAGGAATGACTATGAGCTCGGCCCTGCCGAGAGGCGGTGGCACAGGGAATGGCTCCACGGGATGAACCCCGGGAAAGATTTTGTATTCGCAACCGGAGTTGGTCCAAATCCAGGAACGAATCCAGAGGGTCCAATTGGCGCCAAGGGCAAACCCACTGACCTGTTAGGACCGAAGGCACTCCAGAGGGATCAGGCCACACAAATATGAGGTACATGTCCTCATAAAACTCTTTGAGTTGGGCAGTGGTCGCTCCAGCTCCAGGAAATTCAGGGAGGCGCGGAGCGGACCCAGAGGAGGGCGGGAGCAGGGCTTCACCTTGTAGTCTCTTTCCCGTGCCTCGTCTGATGACTTGGACCGGTGTGGCGAAGTCGAAGAGCGCTTCATCTTCTTAACTACTTATGTCTGTGGGACTAACCTGACGATTACTTCGACTGTGACGACAACCGACGGGAACGACTACGAGAGCGGGACGGAACCTGGTGCGATGCGGAGTCTTCTGATGTCGTGGCACCAGTAGCTTCATCTCCCACTCCCAAATTGCTTTTGGATTCACGGTGCGGCAATTGGGAAAGTTCCTGGAGTTGTGGTCCTGCTCCTGGCACCAAAGGCAAACCAGATGGGAGTCCATCACAGACATTTGCCTGCGACAGGCCCCACAGGGCTTAAAATCCACTGATTTCTTAGGGACATCATAAAGGCACACTGGGAGCAAAATGCTCAAAATATTTTAACAACATTTTGAAAAAAGTGGTCAAAATGTGACCAAGGTAGCTCTTCTGGATCCGTGCTGTTGGCGCAGAAATAAAGGAACTTTAGACAGCGCACTAGGGAGGCGTCTATATAGGCACCGCACAGGTCACTTCCAGCATAGATGACGCCTATGCATAGTGGTTCGACACCATCTACCGGCATGCAGACGTACTGCTTAAGATTGTCTGGATCCAGTCTGACATCTGGAGAATATTCTAAGGTAAAGAATCTGCGGCTAGAAATCTCTATCAGACTGGAAAAATAGGAAATATTGACTATCACTTGGAAAATTGCGAAAACTGCGGTGAAATTTTTTTCTTTTTTTTTCTTTACCACTTAACCAGTTCCTGAAACCTGGGAAGAGGGTGATCTTAGCCAGCACCACAAACCTTTTGTTGATGCAATTTTTTAGAAAAAAACATACACTTTCTTTCACATTTCTTCCCATTTAAAAAACAAAATAAAATTGATAATTTAGGCAATGTTCTCGGTTCCCTTCAGGGGAATGCACAAACCCTGGGAACCTTTAGAATCCCCAGCATGTAGAACGGATGCAAATTTGGCCTGGATACCTTTTCTAGTAAAAAAAAGTTATGAAGGCTAAGTGCTAACTGCCCCAAATATAAAAAAGAAGAGGACTCAGCGTGACCGGGAGGGGGGGGGGGTCATAAACCTGAAGTCACTCCAGTTCCCTCTCAGATACCTCATCTTCCCAGCCAAAGCAACCTACTACTGAAAAAGAATACCGGAAGTTCTCTTCAAAGATTACAAAAATTGTACCCAAGTTCTCTTGCTAACTGCTCTGAGTCAAAGAAGGGCTCAGGAAGACAACACAGGACGCAATGTTTTTCAGAGTAGACAAACACTAACTACATAGCCCCTTGTCCAGACCCAGCCACACCCTTGTATGTCAACAAATTCAACTCAATCCACTGTTTCTTTACAGAGAAACTGGACAGATCATATAGCGCGCAAGTTCACCACCTTAAAGCAGAGGTGTCCACCTACGTTCAGGAGGGTTGGATGCAAGGCACATTTTTAGGATATCCATGTGAGATATATGTACCTATTGTGAATTTAAATAGAGCGTATATAAATTGTTGGGAAAATATGGTCCAGGACCTTTGTTGGACTTAGTTAGCAGTTGCTACCATATATGTTGAATATATGGAAATAGAGCAATTCAACGCTCAAATTGCTTTCAATGATAGTATAACCTTGGCCTATATGTCTGTTAAGGTAGGAGAAGTTGGCAGAAACCTGCTGTTTTCTCTGTCTTAGTTCAGCCTGGGTTTTTGCTACTGCAGACAACTCTATTATTCGATGGTATAACTGATATGTAAAGTTGTTTAGATTTGTCTCTGGAACATTGAAGAGTCATGAGTTTGGGTTTCTTGTGCAATCTTGATTCCCTTTTAAGCACTGGAAGTCACATAATCAGCATAAATGTACGCAACGTTTACTCACACAGTATTTCAGGTCACAGATATTGATGTCGACACCCGCAGACCTCTTCAGGTTTCCGTCATGTGACACGACGACTTGGTCATCTTTGGTTATGTGGCAGTCAAGTTCCAACATATCGGTCCTTATGTTGTGAACTGCACTGTGCAACAAGGACAAGAAAACAAAAGGCTTTAAACTTCAGGAAAGCTGAATGGGACAATATGCTTCAAACACGTTCAAAGTGAGTATTTCAGCTTCCATTGATGTCTGTTTTACTATTTCTAAAGTACCTGTGTGTGCGCCCCTGCAGAAACTTTGTGATTAAGTCCCTGGAAAATACTAATGAGCTTTGGAAACGCTTTGTGGGAACCTACGGACAGCGCAGTGTTCATATGGAAGGGGCGGCTGCATGACGGGTCTGGCTATCAAGTGCCTCGAGAGCCACTTCTCACAGCAAATGCAATGCGGACTGACTGATTGTCATTGCCAGGTATTATTTAGCGAGAAGCGAGAGAACGAGGTCCTTGTCCTCACAGTGGCACCGTCCGAGTTCCCCTGGGGTCCAGCAGTCCATTTACTATCAGTGCCAAGGCAAGAAGCACCCCCCCCCTCCCCCTAGAGGACAAGGCCAACGATCTGCAGGAAATGATGGGGGGAGGGAGATGCGGGATAACCTAACGTGGTCCACTATCAAATGCTTTAAGACTGTCCAGCTGGAGAGACTTACTTTAAAATAAACGTACCCTTAGCAAACATTTAAAAAGTAACAGATTAAAGATAATACTAGTGTAAAAGGAGACTAACACTAAAGGTCAAGAACAGGAACAATACGTAGTCAGCGCCAGGAACATCAGGAACGCAGAACACCACTGCAAGCACTGTTCTTCAAACACAAAGATCTGTATCTGTAAGTTAATTTCCAAACGCCTCTTGTGTGATCTAATTAATTGGCCCCTTCTGTCTGTTCACTCCTCCGGAGTAAGAAATGTGTTGGCGTGCAATCTTTTCCTAAAAGATCCTGTTCATAGGGCGCGCCAATGGCGAGGACTGCGAACGGTTTAGTCCCTAAATGGACTTTGGTGTTCCCCGATTAGATTCGTCAATACTTTTACCTTTACCAAATTCGGTAATAAATGCTGAAACATTCTGATAAGAATGAGAAACAAAAGTTGTTGATTTAAATTTTATATAAAGAATTAGTGGACAATATGCATAAAACATGGCATCAGTAAATTTAGCAGCAAAGTGTTGAGATCATAAGCACAAACAACTCAATACAGATTTATGTGAAATCCAGAATGGATTCGCCTTTCAAAACACCTATGGCCGACCCTACTGATTTGGTCAATTGCAGACCCATATCATTGCTTCCCTTTGTTGGAAAAGTCACAGAGACCCTGGTCAACCAACAAGTTGTCTCTTTTTAAGAAACACATTCCCTATTCGACCCCTCCCAGTCAGTTTTCTGTGCATCTTATAGCACGGAGTCAGACTTGGTGGAGGCCACTGAGACAACCAGGCTTGCCTTAGACCAGGGGAGCACGGCTAGCCCGGTTCTCCTGAAATTATCGGCAGCTTTTGATACCATCTCTCATGCAACCCTAATCCAGAGATTGGGGGAGATTGAAGTCCGAGGCAAAGCACTGGGATGGTTGTAAAACCTTTTGTTGGAGCGGACGCATGTGCTACAGTTGGACCTCTTTAACTCCAGAATCATGGCCTTAGATAAAGGGGTTCCGCAGGGATCTATCTTGAGACCCAATCTCTTTTAATGTATATGTGGCTCCCCTGGCTGAGGTCATTAGGTCATGCAGCTTTGATGTCATTTCATATGCAGATGACACTCAACTTGTCATTTCTATGGGGCCCATTTCCCAAATATAAATTTTAAGACTGCATGACAAAGATGGCTTCCTGGATGACGGCTAATTTCCTTCAGCTGAACTCCTGTAAAACGGAAATTTTGCTCTTTGGGAAGGCACACGAAGTCTGGTCCAACGACTGTTGGCCGTCTGAACTGGGACCTACTCCAACCCCTAAAAAAATGGCCAAAAATGTAGGTGCACTTATTGATGACAGCCTTTCGATGAAAGAGCATGTCAACTCAATCTCAGGCACATGCTTTGGTCTAATGTGCAAGCCCAGGAAAGCCTTTCATTGGATTCCTCTGCAGACCAGGAAAACCCTTGTCCTGGCACGGATGGTGAGTCGCCTGGAGTACGGGAATGCCTTAATGGTCGCAATGAACTAAGGTCTCTTTTCCAAACTTCAGGTTGTTCTGAACATAGCTGCTGGCCTGGTCTGCAACCTCCCTCCTCGCTCTCCATCTGAATCTATATTAAGATCTCTTCATTGGCTGCCTGTAAAAAAGTGTGATCTTTTTAAACTTCTCTGTCTGTTTTTAAATCCATGCATGGGAGTGGCCCATGCTATCTTAAAAACAATCAACAGCCATACATTCCGGCTCACTATCTTAGATCCAGTGAATTATTGAGGTTACGTTCTAGTCGTATTTATACGGCTAGGCATGGGGGGCGCTCTTTCTCTTTTCTGGCCCAGAAACACTGGAACCAGTTACCCATGCAGCTTCGCTCTTTTCAGGACCTACCTTAATTTAAGAAATCTTTAAAAACATGCCTGTTTAATCTCTAATGTGATCATGAAACTAGGACCTGTGTTGACTGCTCAAGTGCCGAGAGATCCCCCCCTGGGATGATTCATGCGCTGAATAAATAAAAAAAAGAACATTCTTTTATAGGGCTTCAGACAACGACGTTCATACATTCTACGCAAATACATGGTACTCAGGATATGTACCAATGAGGAACAATCAAGAAAAAACATTTTACTACAGAACACATTCGAACATTCTGTCAGGGTGCTATGACATTCGATTTCAGTCCTTCTCACATTTGAACAGATTAGTGATAGACAGTATGACAATAGCCTGGGACAGTTTGGAAATGTCCTTGGTAAAGTACAGTGAGGAGATTCTCAGGGAACGCTCCTTGTTTATTAGTGTGGGTCTCTCACAATTCTTTATTTAGAACAAGAAACAACAGTAGTAGTCATCACGTGATATTTTATGATGTCGGTGCAAGATGGAGGACAGTGTAAACACAGTTTAGGTTAGCGTAAGCCCGATTTATAATGCATTCAGTATGAGAAAAGGAAAAACGACTCCCACAGATGCATGTACAAAGTAGTCTATTGCGCATGGTGAATCAATATTAACAACTGTCTTTTTTTAATTTTTTTTAATTATTTTTATATACTGTATACAATCACAAATACTTCTGCAGGGTTAGCCACAACTGGCTTAGAACATTAGTACAGTGCTGTTTATGCGGTTACCCTCTTGCTGGTTAGATTTTGATAGAGAAGTATATGTCAGGAGGAAAGGACAGAAAAGTTAGAAATGAGAGAGAGAAAGAGGATAGGACAGGCAAGTAGAGAGGTATACATTCTTGGCTTAACATTAGCGCCGGTTATATCAACTGCATTTCGTATATCATAACTCGAGGTTATTGAGCTCGTCTTCGAGTTCACCCGGTTCATACTTGTGTGTCTTGGGCCGTGGGTCGTTACAGTAGGAGTTAGGGTCGGTTGTCTATGGAGGCTCGTAGGGGTCTAGGGACCTGTCCAGAGCATCCCACAGCCCCCTTGATGACGCTTTCCAGGGGGAGTGCTGCAGAGCCATGTGGTCCGCTCCTCTGAGGTGAGTGACCCAGTTGATCCAACCTTTGTAGCAAGTTTTGCTAGTGTCTTTCCAGTTGGTTAGTACAAGTTTAACCGCAGCTGTCAGTAGTAGGTCCATTAGTTCCTTCTCTCTCTCAGAGGAGAGATCAGTTCGCATAAACGCCGTGGTGAGGGAGGCAAAATCCCTCGTTAGTTTGTATTTAAACACATTGTCTATGAAATCAAATACCCTTCCCCAGAACACCTTGAGTGCTGGGCAGTGGAAGATAAGGTGCGCTAGGTCTCCCTTCTCTATGTTGCAGTTCCAGCAGAGGGAGTCTTCCCTGAGGCCTAGTGTGTGTAGACGGTCTGGGGTCCAGAAAGTTTTGTGGAGTAGCCAGAATTTTGTTTGTGCTAAGACTGGGGTGATCTTATTTCGCGTGGCCGAGGCCCACAGAGTTTTCCACTCATGGTCGTTTAGCGGGGGATGGATCTGTTTATCACAGTATTCAGTTGTTTTGGCATTAAGTTTGGTGGTTTTCGGGCGTAGTAGCTTGTATATTTGTGAGATTTGGTGACCTAGTTTGTTGATGTTTGCTACATAGCGGAAGATCGAGGGTTGGGTGCTGGCTAGGCTTGTCTTTGTCAAGGCTGCTTTTATCTTTAGGAATCTGAATAGGTCTATGTCTTCCAATTGGTGGATTGCTTTCAGGTCGGAGAATGTAATGGGGGATACCCCCTTCTCAAGTTGGTGTGGGTAGCATATACCGTTTTCTATCCATGTCTCGTAGTTAAGACTTTTCCCTTTATATTTGATCCTGCTATTTGCCCACAGCGATTCTGACTTGGACCCTTTGATGCTAACCTCCATTTTCTTGTCGACTTTTAGGAGCGCTATTTTAGTGTTTTTAAAGATCGGTTTAGATGTGTATGAGTATGTGTTTGCCGTTAGTAGGGCTAGTGGGCTCAGGTTGTTCAGAATGACTCTCTCTACCTGTAACCATACCGGTGTGTAGTCGGGTGTCGGGGCCACCCATTGCGTTCCCTGTTCTGCTATTGTGGTCATCAGAGCCTTTATCGAGGGCTTTAGTTGCTCTGTTATTATCAGAATATCATCCGCGTAGGCGGCAATTTTTACTACGGTACCCTTGATGTCAACCCCTTTTATGGTGTTGTTTAGTTTTATGTCTTGGATGAGGGGTTCGAGGGCCAGAAGAAAGAGTGCCGGCGAGAGTGGGCATCCTTGTCTGGTTCCTTGTTGCACTTTGAAGGGGTCCGAGAGTGAGCCGTTAACTGCAATGCGGGCTGAAGGGGTCTGGTACAGGGCCATGATCATCCGAATGTAAGCCTCCCCTAGGTTGAAGGCCTGCATGCATTGCTCTAGGAAAGCCCAGGAGACCTTATCGAAGGCCTTCTCTGCGTCTAAAGCAATAGCTACTGCCGGCTCTGGTTTCGTGGAGATTTGATCTAGTATATGGCAGAAGAGCCGTGTATTGTCGCTAGACATATGGTTGCGCATGAACCCGACTTGGGCGTTACTTATTAATTTGGGTAGGACCGTGTTTAGTCTGACCGCCAGGATTTTGGCGTAGATTTTACAGTCCACATTGATGAGGGATATGGGTCTATAGTTTTTTGGCAATTGGTGGTCTTTGCCCTCCTTTGGGATGACTATTATGGTCGCTTCTGTCATGGATTGTGGTACTACCCCTGTAGTTGCAGCCTGGTTAAAGACCCTGTTCATGGTTGGGATTAATTGGGTTAGAAAGGTCTTATAGAAATCCGCAGTGTATCCGTCTGGCCCTGGGGCCTTATTTTTTTTTTAGTGACTTGACTGCCATTTCGATTTCTGTGCAGTTGATTTCCTGACCTAGTCTTGCTGTGTCTGCGGAGTCTAACTTTGGGAGCCCTAATCTGTCTAGGTATCTTGTGCATTCTTCTTGGTTAAGTGCCTGCACTGTCCTGTATAGTTCTGAGTAGAACTCCTGGAATGTATTGAGGATTTCCTTGTGTCTTGTGTGTGTTTTATTGTTTGAGTCTGTGATTGATGAGATCGCCACTTGTTTGCGTTTGTGTTTCAAGTATGATGCCAGTAGTTTCCCCGCTCTGTTGGCTTCGCAGAGGTTAAGTGCTTTGCACTTGTTGAACCAAAGCCCTGCCCTTTTGCTCAAGATTTTATTGTACTCATACTTGTGCTGTGTTAGTGTAGTTAGGAGTGCGTTGTCATTTGTGGCTTTTACGTGGTCAAGTTCTAACTTTTTTATCTCTTCCTCGAGTTGGTTTATTCTCAGGTTCGTCTTTATGTTTATTCTTGCCTTAATTCCAATTAATTTACCCCTGATCGTTGCTTTTAAGGCCTCCCACAGTGTGCCGACGCTAGTCTCTGGGGAATCATTGTGGGTTAGGTAGTCCGTTATGGCTTCCTCGATTTCTTTTTTGTTTCCTGGGTCTGAACTAATTTCACTGTTAAAGCGCCATCTTCTTGGGATCGCTTCGTTGTGGCAGCCGCTTAGTTTTAGACTAATGGCTGAGTGGTCTGAGACTAGTCTTGGTGCAATCTCGGAATGTTCTATCAAGTGTGTGTGTCCCCCCGATATTAAAATGTAGTCTATCCTGGTGTACGAGTTATGTGAGTTGGAGTAAAAGGTGTAGTCTCTAGTATCAGGATGTTGTAGTCTCCATGCATCTTTGAGGTTGAATTTGGTACAGATGTTTTGAAGTGCGGCGTGAGAGTTGGTGGGATGGTATTGGCAAGAGGACTGTGTCTATTATGTGATCTAGTGGGATGTTGAAATCCCCTGCTACAATCGTGAGTTCGTCCTGAGGGAGTTTGTCTAGTGTGTCTGACACTCCAGCCCAGAATGTAGGGTCGTCTGTATTAGGGCCATATATGTTCGCAACGTGGAACTGCTCCTCCCCTCTTGTCAGGTTTGTTATTAGGAGTCTGCCCTCCTTGTCGTGGGAATGGGAGTCTATCGAGATCTTCGATCTCTTGGATACTAGGGTCAGGACCCCCGCTTCTTTTTGTCTGCTGGTGAGCACGCAAGCTGCGCTATCCAGTTGGCTGTGAATAGTTTGGCATCTTCCTCGGCTAATTTGGTTTCCTGTAGTAGTATTAAATCGTCTTTGGTCTTTGCTAGGTAGTCCACTATCTTCCTGCGTTTAATGGGGTAGTTTAGGCCCTTGACATTGAGGGATATTATATTGAGGTCTGCGGTCAGGGTGAGTGTTTTGTTAATAGCCATCTGGTGTTGTGTGGTGCGGTGGTTCTGTGTGCCCAACACTCAAGGTTCTCCGGTGTCGCCTGTATTTTGGTAACGCTATGTTGGCCCCTACCATTATGCATTGATTTGCATGTTTTGACAACCGACGTGTGCAGTGGCATATAAGGTGTGAAAAGAAGAAAAGACTGGAAAATAAAGAGGACAGACATCTGAGAGATACTAGTGCGGTTCCCCTCCCTCCCCCCCATTCACTCGTATGTAGGAGGTGCGACGGCAGGATCGCCATTCCGCCTCCCGGAGAATTGTTGTCGGGTAAGTCAACTTGCAAACTCCATTGTAGCCTTGTACAGTAGCACTGACATTTGTATACTCGGTGTTATGTTCGAGGAAACCAAAGTAAAAGGATACGCTGTCTTCCCTGAGTCTTCCTTTTATCTGCTGTGATCTTCCGCTCTGTTTTGTTGTTTAGGCGAGTTAGGCGTTAGGAGTTGGTTAGTATCGCCCGCAGGTGTGAGGTAGCTGTTCTGTCTTTACGAGGTAAGCCTTGTTTTGAGGTAATTCCTGGCATCTGTGAGGTAGATATGTTGTGGTGGCATTGACGCCTCTTTATCCAGGCCGTACATTTCAGGAGCCTGCCCCCCCGGTGTTCGGTTCCGGCGAGGGTCCTCTCTTCGCTGAGCCGTGCTGTGAGGTGTCCATGGTCTGAGCTGCTGGGCCGTCTAGGTAGCGGATCAGGTCTTTTGGGTCGGTGAAAAAGTGATTTTTTCCCTTGTCTATTATCTTGAACTTTGCGGGAGCTACAAACGAGAATTGAATGTTTTTACTCCTAAGTCTTTGGCGTAGGGCTAGGAAGCCTTTCCTGGTGTCGACCGTGGGTTTAGAATAGTCCTGCGTGAGGATGATCTTGTGGCCCTTCCAGTTGATCTGGTGGTTTTTGCGTGCATAGTTAAAAATGTCCTCGGTGTGTTGTGATCTCAGGGGTTTGCATATGATAGGCCGAGCGGTTTGGGACGCTGAGGATTTGAAAGCGGGGATTCTATAGGCTTTGTCTAGCTCGAATTGGCGGGTGAACTTTAGATTGGTGAGTTTGGGGATCAGGTCTTCAAGGAATGTTGAGCAGGACCTCGCCGCGTCCTCCGCCCCTTCTGGGATCCCGAGTATGCGTATGTTCCCTCTGCGGTTCCTGTCCTCCATCTCCGCTGTCTGCTTTTGGAGAGCCCCTGTTACCTCTGATATTGCCTTCAACTCTTTGCTCGCGTTGTGGGTAGAGTCTTCCACGTCGCTGATCCTTTGTTCGGCCGCTGCTAGTCTAATGTTCACTGTGTTTAGGTCGGCTCTGACTGCCGCAATCTCTAGTTGGATTGTGTCTGTGGTGTGTTTTGTGGTTTTCGCCAGGTCATGCACCTCCACTAGTTTCTTTAGTATCATTTCTAGGGTGCTGTTTATGTCCGGTTTTTGTTTGATCGGTGAATCCGATGTCGCTGGTTCACTTTTGCTCTTCTTCAGTTGTTGTTGCTGTAGTCTCATTTCTCTGTCTGCCATGTTGCTTGTCCTGCTATGCTTGTCTACTTTATCTACCTTGTTCTTTTGGTGTCTCTCTCCGTGTGCCTTTTTATATGGATCTCTTCTGTCCTTGCTCCTCTCCCTGTTTTTTCCGCTCTGTATGTGAGATTCGTTGCTCACTCTTGTTGTTCGTTTGTTTTGGGTCCGGCTATTTTGCATGGACCGCCTCTCTGGAAGGGTGCCTGGACGATATGATCTGATAGGGTGTCTCCCACCCTACCTTGTGATTTTTGCTTCCGTGGTAGCCTTTTGTCCTCGCTCAGTGTGTTGTGGTCATTAGTTACCCTGGCGTTGTGTCACAGTCACTATTATGACCATACACTCGCTTCCTGGTGAGCGCCCGTTGCTGTTACCCACTCGCTTTTATTCTGTTGGCTTTTGGTCGCGTTTCATTCTTGGGTGGTTTTCTTTACTTCCGGTGAAGCAACCCTTGCCCTGTCTGTGCGCACTCTCGCCTCCGGTGTTGTGGCGTTGGGGAGATTGCGCTATAGTGGTCCTTTCCCTCCTCAGCGCTACTTCTTCTGAGCTTGGCTCGGTTCCATTTATGGTGGCGCCATCTTGCCTTCACGTCCCCCCTCACTCCGCTTCGCGCCTCGGCGTGGTTTTCGCCCTTTTGTGGCGTCTAGCTCCTCGGAGGTGTGTTGGAACCCAGGGCGCTACATCTCCGGTGCTAGGAGGGCCCGCTGCTGTTGTGACCAGAGTCGCCCTTAGCTAGTTAGCGACGGTTGCTTTGTGCGCGCTATGGTGAGTGGGTGGGGCGGCCGCTCCCTTTTCGGTTTCGGTTTCGCCTTCCCACCGTTAGCGCGAGGTAGTGCGAGGTGAGCCCGCCTTTCAGTCCTGGGGGCCTCTTTTAATTTTGGGCTTTTACTCGGCAGTCCGCTCTCTCCCCCCACTCCCAATCGGCAGTCTTTCAGCGCTGGACGCGCGCTGTGATGCGGTTCGCAGGCTCGCGGGCTCGCGCTCACCTCATGCGATTTCAGTTTCCCCACCTCCTGACCGGGTGTCGGGTGCTGTAGGGCTTGTGAGCTTCTGTTGTCAGTGTGGGCAGCACGACTTAGTAGTGGAGCCCTTTTCCGTCTAACGCGACTTTCCTGTGGCTCTGATCAGTTTCGCTTTCACGGTCGCCATCTTGTTTCCTTTCGCTCTCGGGTTGCTGCGCTCCTTAAAGTACTTTTTCCCCCTTTCTGAACGCGTCTAGCATATTGGGGATGGCATCATCGCAAGGCGCTGGTGTTCCGATATTCGGATCTTCCTTCCGTCAGGTTGTGTCCTCGGTCTTTAACGGAGCATTTGGCTTCGTTATCTCCGTTACAGCGCAGCGGCAGGATCAGGCAGCCATTAGCTCTGCCGTCCAAGCCACGCCCCTTAACAACTGTCTTTTAACACCACAAAACAGAGACACTTATGTTTCTTTGCAATCAGTATGTGGAATTAGTATGTGTTTTAGAGGTTTATCACACCATCCAATCCCTCCGTTGGATTTAGGGAAGAATTTGATGCAAAGCAAGCATGTTTTGTATGTTCTACCACGTGTTTGCCATGTTTAAATCTAGAATGGGCATGCATTCTTATTATTTGCCGCCTTTAATCCTCCTCACAGACAGCACCTAGAGTATTTCCCATTGGCATCTGGATACGGAACAATGGGTGCACTGGCGCAGCATCATCAAAATATGCACCTCCTTCTGTAGACAAATCTGATCAGAGAAAAAAAAGGTGCTCCCCCAATCTGCCAAGCACACCACTGCTTTCATTTTATTTCAGCCACTTCATTGCCCAGTGTAGTTGACTACATAGTCTGCGGCCTCATTATTTATTTTGGATATTTGCATTACTGTCCGTGGGTGCTTTGTTTGTTTAATTCGCTCGATTTATCAATTGGTGTTTATTACCACTAGCCACACTGTGGTGGCAGACTCTGGGCTCCGTTATATTTAACTGTTTGCTTGTCGCACCATCTCACTCAGCTAACCCATTGCCAGCAGTTCACCTTCTACCAGACGCTCTGCCTGCCTCCTGACAATGTGATTAAGGATGCCAGCTTAGCTTCAGCAGCTCTCGCTACCAGTGATTTCACTCACTTTATTTCCTTGTATAGTTGTAGACCTGGCCGCGCTCCCTCACCTTTTAAATTGATTATTTCTTTCGCTTTGCGCAAAGGAGCTTTAGTTTTTTAATTCGTTTTGATTTATTGATATGTTCTGAGACCAAACGAGGTTCAGCGAGTTAGAGGGCACCTTCAGCTGGTGACGAAGAGGATACAGAGCTTTAAATATCATATGCACAATACCAACTACTACAATATCGTGAAGGTAAGTGTATATAGAAAAGAAAAGATTCACTATTCTTATCTCTACATCTACAACCTTGGCATTATATTTCGTCAAGGTCATCGATGTGGAGTTAGTAGTAGTCTACCTTGACCGTGACGAACCTTGACAATATATATCTTCAAAGTTGTCGATGTGGATTGATAACAGTGAATATTTACTTATATACACTCACTTAACTTCATGATGATTTGGTAGTCAATATTCTGGGTTTGATATTTGGACATAGAACTCTTCAGCTTACATTACCACTGCTGGACGTTGGGCAGAAGCCCATTGCCAATCAGTATCCAGCGCATCATCTAAATTCAAATGTTCGGGCAATCAGACTGGGTCAGTTGTTCCCCCTCAGAGAGGAGTCTAGAATAGAAGGAGCCTCTCACCCTGCTGGAGCTCAGGTGAAACCACTAGTTGGGTAGACAGGAGAGACTGCTAAGAAATTATGTGTATGCCCATCAGATAGGTTAAAACAACGGTCAGCAGGAAGAAGAAAGGGGGTGAGGTGGTCCTTTGTTTGCAGTACTCATATTCTATCTTACATCTTAGGTGGTTCCCGCTCGCACTGAAGTGTAGAAAAATTTCTTCTGGAAATGGCTTCTTTCAAAAATGAAGACATTTGAAGCAGTATTTTTCAGGGAGTGGCCCCAGGATATGGAGCTCCATCCCTCCAACTGCAAGGTCAAATCCCTCCTATGACAATTTCCAGAAAGATCTAAAAGATCTATTTTTCCATCATTACTTGCTGCGTCGTGACCAAGTCGGAGCAGTACCATAAACACTTTGCCCCAGAGATTAGGTTCACCACAGGTTGATTTCCTAACCTCAGATAATACTGAAACTACATCCAGTCCCTCTACGGCATGAAGACAATTAATACTCCGAGAACTGTCAGCTCCATGTTAAAGACTCATCCTCTGCTAGTCAAGGCTAGATGTTACTGTTGCAGTTACCAACTTCCTTATTTACTTTTGTGTACCCATTTACAGCACAAAGTATTGGCATATGTTGGGATGGCACTGTCCCCTGTATAGTGTACAGTCATGTCCCCTGCCTGGAGTGCCCAACACAGTGGCGGCTGCCACAACACGAAGGTGGAGGATGGGCGATGGACGGATGGGCGGGCGGGTGATGAGGGGTGAGGGACGGAGAAGGAACGGGAAAAAATAATTTTTAAAAACGTACCTTTCGTTGCTGCCTCCGACGGCCGCCTTTGTGCTCTCCAAGCAGTCTCTGGGAAGACGCAGCCAATCCAGACCCTGTTCTCCTTGTGAGCAGCGCCAGGATTGGTCTGAGTGGCCTGGTTTGCTGCTCAGACACGGCCTTGTAGCCTGCGGATTTTCTCCAACTCAGCTGTGAACGTCCGGCCAAACTTACATGCGCACTTCTAAGTGCCCACCACCTGCCTGTCATGGCCCAGCCCTTCCCCACCCCGCCCTACACACATGCCAGAGCCAGTCACAGAAAAATAAAATGATATTGTTTCATTATCATTTTATTTTTCTGTGACTGACTGACGAGTGGGGCGACGCTCCTTCACCATTACGTAGGCGCCGCCCCTGGCACAACAGAGAGTATCTGGTATCCTGTTTTTTATTTTTGGCTCCACTTTCACGTTAATCTAGCATGCGTACGAAGAACTAGGCCCTTCCCTTGAAGTGAGTGCAGTCCTGGAAACGAAGGAGTACACCAAGTGCATGCACCTTAGAGGCAGGGGACTATCTGTCACAGGTTCTAGCATGAAGAGCAATGGGTGTGACATTTTTATCTGTGCCATGGGAGAGGTGGCCTACTGGCATGAACAGCCCATCACATATGTGCCTCTATGTATGTGTGTAGTCTGCATGATACATACAAAGAGTGTATCTGAGTGAACCAGACTGAAGGAGGTCATTTTGGAAGCCCCTGGCTTGTTCATGTGCACGAGATGCAGTGGGGAAAGAGGAGACATGCTTCCCCTTAGCAATTCAATAAGGTCTTTTTGCTGCAAAGAGCTGATAATTAGGCTTCCTAAGTACTGCGATTTGATAGATGGTGAGGGTGAAGGGTTTTATGGCAGTCTCTGTTTTTCATATCATGAATGGTCCTTTAGAGGAGGTCAGTCTTTGGTCTCTCTGATCACTGTTGGTGCTGCTGTTGATAGCCAGGTGCAGAATGCTCACACCTCTTTGTGCCTCTGTTGTGCATTCTCCAACATGGAGATAACCCTGTGTGAGGAGCATCACTCTAGATGAAGGCTGAGTCTAAAAGTCACCCTGAGAAGGGAACATGAAAGGAGAACCGACCCAAACCATGTCTGAGAGTGCAGACATGGAATACACATTTCCTGCCTGTTATTCCTGTATAAAATGGGAGCTATTGGCCACCTTGTTGTGCCACTTCCAAGTAGTCTCTGACCAAGGAGGGGTGCTCCACAGAGTACCCTGATGACTGCTTAGCAACCAGAGCTTGTGTCTGACAGCCAGATTCCCAGAGGTGAGAGGACATCACCTAGAGTCTAATCTGAAGGAAGAAATGTCTCCCTGTCATGGAACGCCAGGAAGTACCCTGCCTGAGAGAAGAGGACAGGAGAGAGTCAGCCCTACTGGGGGAGCTTACTACCACCGCTGACTAAGAGTGGGTGACCCCAAAGCTGAGAGCCCAAGAGACTGCTGAAAGCATGACCAGTGTGCTTCTAATGGAGTATCTGTTGCACCTGCCAAAGTGTGCCCAAATGGATTTCCCCAACGTAACCTGCCTGCTGCTGGTCTGTGGCACTGACCTCAAGTGTGCCCAAATTGACCCATGCCATTGCAGCACGCAGCACTTGCCCTAAGTGTGCTCAAGAGGTCTGCACCACTGAAGAATAGACTGTTGCCAAGAACATGGCACTTGTTCAAGTGTGCCTGAATTGAATTCAAAGTGGTTAGCCTACAGCACTTGTCCAATATGTGCTCAAGCAGACAATGTTGCTGTGACTGAGCCTGCTATGTCAAGGCACTTGCCCACTGTGTGCCTGAGTGACCCGTGTCAATGCGACCCAAGTGCAGCTGCCTGAGGCACAGACTGGAAGTGCACCTGATAGGGTGGTGTTGCCGTAGCACACACTGTAAAGCACCTAGAAGCAGCCGAACTGTTGTCACTCAGACCGCGGCCAGAAGCAGACTGTATTGCAGCCTCAATTCCCAGGAGGCCTACCAGATGACACATCAACTCACCAAACTGCATGAGTGGAAGAAGGAACCTGCCAAATCCGTGGTTTTTGACTTCTGCCGACACACTGTGGAAGAGGGCCAAGGCTTCAAAGATAGGTTGCGCTCCTGCTTGCAGCCCCCTCATGACTTCACTGTGTGACCCAGCATCTCCTACTGGGATCAGAGTAGAGATGTGACGCTGCCGGAGCGTCTTCCCCAATGGAAGGGAGGACATGGACTGATGCATGCTGAGGCCCACCATGAGAACTTACGTTTGGTGAGATACCTACAACAGAAATTGTGCGCATGACTGCCTGAGGTGGGGGAGCATTGCATCTGTGCCTGAGACCTACAAAAGACTTGACCTATTGTAGAGAGAGAGAGAGAGAGAGGAGAGGTAGAAGGTGAGCACTGGGGGATCCCCTGACCCTGTGTCTCGGTGCCAGTGCTCCTACACATTGGAGTGTGCAGTATTATGTTTTAAAGTGTATTGAAATACTTCTCTTATAAAAAGACAAGCACTGGGATAGACAATACGTTACTGCTCTGTGGGGTTTTGTTGATGGCTGGCACTGTTGGTGTTTGTGGGGTGCTGAGCTTGTTGCACAAAAACCCTAAAATAAAGGTGCAGTAGTATGGTCCCTTCACAAAGGTATGGGGAAAGCACTCTCACACTCTTCGATTCTGATGAGTAGAGACCATCCACACTATTGTAGTCTGCAGTGTGCTACGCCTTCATTGTACAGTATCATTAGGCAGGCTATCAACGGAGGGCTGGGGTCAGATGCTAATTCTAGTCATGCATCATAAATGAGAACAGTAGCTTGCATTGCCAGCTCTATTCAATACTCTGCAGGCTGCCAGCAATAGCAGCTGCTGTAGTTTCAGTTCCTGCTCACAGAGGACACCTTATATTCTAGGAAAAAAGCAAGCTCAGCAACCCTCATACTGACTCCTCTCCGTGCATCATGCCTCGACACAGACTTGCAGAATTTGAAAATGTACGCATTTGGATCAGGGCCGTTTACACCAGAACTCCATTTAAACGACGCTCCTTTTCACGCCAGTAAGGTGCTAGAAACAGGGCTACTTGCCAAATGTGATTTGCACAGAAGTGAATGTGAATATTAAGGAACCCCATTAGCACTTGAGCTTGTCTGTAGCAAGTGGTAATTGATACATGTGGTACAGACAATAGAAAAGGGGAGCAAAGAAAAACTAGAACACTTTCTGTAGATAAGTCATTTGCAGAAACAAATCCACACCATGAGTAAACTCATATTTGCGGTGCAACTGCTCATCGAACCTTCGGGAACAGAGGTCTGAGCGAACCATCATTGTCTCAGTCAGCAGCGGACTACTGGTCAGTGAGGTGCAGCTCGACCCATGTCTGGGCATACTCATCGCACTTACGGTTACTCACTGAAACTACCAATGGTGATGACTGGAATATCTGAAGTAATATTAGTCTCTTGTAATTATTGTTCTGTTAAGTAGATTTACTGGGTGCCTACTCACCCCCGAAGGGGTATCCGAGGGCATACAGGTGCATAACAGACAAAAAAGAACAAAGAGGGGATCCTCAGTAGAGTGAAATGGAGGGAGTTAGAACGTACACGTTTTAAGTAACCTCTTAAACAAGGGCAAATTAGACGTCCTGTATGCCAGTGGACGGCCGCCAGATGGGAAAAAGATGACCTCCAGTTCTGGCAAGATGGATTTGGCGGGTTTGGGCTAATGTAATTATTTTCAGATGTTAGAGCTCTGAGCGGCCTTTAGAAGGAAAACATGTTGCGATGGTAATAAGGACCTGCAGAATAAAGGGCCCTATGGGTGTGGTATAAGAGCTTAAAATGACATGCTTACATACTGAAAGCCAGTGAAGGGCTCTCAAGGTAGGGATGGACGCAGATCAGGATGGAAGACTGCACACCACCCAGGCAGCGGTGTTTTATATAGTTTGAAAGCGGTAAGAAGATAGTCACAAAACCTACATACAGAGCATTACCATAGTCCAGGAGGCTTGTGATAAGGTCTTGAGTGACCGTTTTTCGACATTGTAATAGGACCCAAGTAAATATTTTGCGCAACATGCTCAGGATCCCTCAGAAGGCCCCAAACACAGCAGTAATCTGTTCCTTCATAGATGAGGTACTGCCAACCATAATGCCAAGATTTCTTGCCACCTTCTTAGGGGTGTGGGCGGGGCCAAGCTACTGGGCACCAATTTGCAGACCAGATGGAATTAGCTTTGCAAAACAAGATGATCTTAGACTTATCACCATTTAAGGTAACTATCCTTCACCCACAAGGCTACATGGCTAAAACAATCCAGGGAATTACTTCTTGTTGCATCAATTTTGTCAACAATGAATATTATCAGTTGTATATCATCAACATAAGATATAATATTGAAGCCTCAAGCTCCCACGATAGCAGCAAGAAGGGCCAAGTAGATATCAAAAAGTGTGGGTTTGAGAGAAGACCCTGTGGAACACCACAAGAGATGGAGACAGGGTCTGACTTGAAAGGGGAGAGATGGATGGACTGAGATCTATCAGAGAGATAAGACTGACACCAACTATGAGCCCTGGAAAAATAAGCCAATTTTATGCAGTCTTTTAATCAATATAGCATGCTGAAGGCTGCCGAGAGGTCAAGGAGGATGAGGGCCATAGGTCTGCCTTCATCCAAGCTTAGCCTAATTTGTTTTTCGAATATATTTTATTGGTGTTTTTTTGCACTTACAGAGCACTGTTTGACAATTTTTCATACTGTTGTTATCCTATCATGCACATTGTATTTAAATTATAAAAGAGTAAACTTTATAGGTTATAAATTACGCATAAAATGAGATGCTGCAAGATGGCGGTCGAGCTTTCGTGAAGCTCCTATCGCCCGACAACAATCCTTGCCATCCTGCCTGACAATGACATACCCTGCTGGTGCTCCAGGGCATGCCTCTATGCTAACTGCACCCCCTGGCTTGATCTGCGCCTAGCGGGGTGCCTCCTACTGTGCCTTGGAGGCCAGCCGAACCACACGGCTGCCCGGGTGGTGGTGCGACACCCTTGCTGCTCTACCTCTGTTGGGGCCGCCCACCTCGCTCCTCCTGATCAGCGAGGCGGTATCGGACCCGACCCACTCTGCGGACGGCCCCGGGGGTGGAGGACCGGCTTGGCTGTGCGGCGCAACCTCCCGTACTTTAGTGGGGCCTTCCGGCGGCTGCAGCAGGGCCTGGAGGTGAGGCCGGTTCCCTCACATTTCAACTGCAACACCACAAAGTATAATTAGGACCTGCAGTGGGGCACCTCCAGCATAATGGACTATTTCTGGTGTTGTGGTGAGTTGCTGGATACATGACTCCCTTCAGGATGGCAGGGCCTCTGTTCTGTAGGAACCATACATACCCTGTCCTTGGTGATTCCAGTGGTGGGCATTTCACAACTGCATGAACATCCCATGAGCCGTTCAACGACCTTGCTGCACCATCATAGGAGGAAGAGAACTGCAGAATATTATGGTACAACGGCCTGGGAAGACGTTCCGCAAGAGTACAGGCTGTTTAATAATGCCCAGCTCTTTTTTGGAATCATCCTTTTGTTTGTGCAAGCTAAAGCAACTGCACGGTGGGGGGCGCTATGGGGCGCACGGCAAGATGGCCGCACTCTAGTGAGGCTCTGCCCAGCTGCGCCACGATCCGACTAATATCTGCCTGCAAATCTTACAATCCGGTGGCATAGAGGGATGCATCTGGCGAGTGAAGTGTTCCCGCTTCACTTGGTGCCCTCGGAGCTGCCCAAGACTGGAGGAACTGTGTGGTTTCTGCTGTGGCGGCCTGCGGCCGAGCGATCACAAGATGGCGGCGCCCGGGGGGCTCTGAGGTCCGCCGCCTTTGCCGGATCATTGTGCCCTCTTGGTTCCGCGAGCGCTCGGCCTGGGGAGGGCGGCGCTTCACCCCTGAGATTGCCGTACTTGCTGGTGGCGCTGCAGCGGGCCCTGTGAGGCCGTGTGCGGAGGCGAGGGGGCGGCGATTCCAGGTGCCTGCAGTGGCTGCGGCGGAGACGGGCCCCTGTGTCCCCGGCGCCGGAGGTGGTGAGTGCGGCGCGGCCTAGCACAGGTCTGTGGTTGCGGAGGCGGGTGTGGGCCTGATGAGGGCTGCGTCCTGCGAACCGCTGTAGGGTGCTGGGGAGCGCGGGTGGCCTTGGACGTACCTGCATGCGGCGGCGGTCCCCCGCACACTGTGAGCGGATAGAGTGTTAGGCCCCGGCCCATTCATCAGTAGGGCTTGCAAGGATCTCCCTGCCACTGCTGCCCGTGTGGGAGTGTGCGCGCCATCCTGTGCCGCCTACAACTGGGAACTGCTTGGCACACTAGCGGATACTTTGCTGAGGGACTTGTGACGGCCACGTTGAGCTGCCCACTCCTGGGGCCGGAGTTGCCTGCATCCTGGCCGCCCCCCTCCCAAGACGGAGAGGTGTCCTCAGCGAGAGCGCGTCGTATACCTGGCACTGGACTTGCTGCGGCGCACTGACCGGCCTTAATCGCTGAGGTAGTGGGGCCCGGTCGGGGGCCCGGCTACTGCACCAACTGCTGAGCGCTCTGATCTGCGCTGCTCGCCCACGCCTAAATGCCATACTTTCGGTGCTACTGCCTAGCGAAGGGATAACTGGCACCGGGGCCTTGGACACCGCGCGGCCTACCTGAGTGAGGCGGGTTGTGGGCCGCTACTGCGGAGCCCGGGGCGAGGTGCCCTCCCCTGTGGCCTGGGATTCACGCTGGATTGGGCCCCGTGTTGCGTTGCGGCGCCTCTGCTGGTTGTGTCCGTGTAGGGGGGCACCCCCTTTCTGACTTGGGTCTGCATCGCCCCCCTACTTCACTCGGATTGCGGTCTCCACCACTCTCCGGTTGGGGGCCAGCCTACGATAGCACTTCTGCTGTGCGGGGGGCCTCTCCTGTGTTTTTCATTAGTCAATCCACCTATTGTTATTGGTGGGGGCCTACACCTTTCTGCCGCAGCCTGGTAGCCGCCTGGGGGGGGTGGACGGAGGTGAGGGTACCCACGGACCCTTGCTCGGCCCCTACGGAGGACATTGTGAGTGCCGGGCTCCACGCCACTCCCTGTGGACAATCCTACCTGATAGCTATGCGACATGGGCAAGACGGACAAAACTCAGCCTCGCCTCACGTTTGAGGCACGAAAATCCGCCAAGGCACTGCAGAAGGCCGCCTCGGATTCAGAGGCGGACGCGCCGGAAGGGGTTCCCTCAAGCCTTGAAGCCACGCTCCTGGCGATGCAGCGTAGCCTCCAATCTATCGAGGGTACAATGGCGGCTGTTAATCATCGCCTGGACCACATGTCATCACAGCTGGAAAAACAGAACGCCCGTATGGGGGAAGTGGAGCGGCGAGTCTCTGCAGCAGAGGACGGCCTGAGTGATGTCGCCGGGAAAGCTCTCAATATGGAAAAAGTCCTGTCCGTCATCAAAGCTAAGAATGAGGATTTGGAGGCACGCTCCAGGCGTAACAATATCCGCCTCATCGGGCTGCCGGAGTCCACCAACGTTGGCAGAATGGAGACATTCATAGAAAAATTGATCACAGATCCTTTTGGTACAGAGCAGCTGTCTCCCATGTTCATCGAGGAGCGGGTGCATCGCTCGCTGGCCACTCGTCCGGCCCCGGGGGCTCCCCCTCGTCCCATTATTGCGAGAGTATTGAACTACAGGGACCGTGATGTAATATTACGCCTGGCATCAGGTTTTTCTTTTTCTTTGTTGGAATGAAATGAAATGTGTGGTGGTTCCCGGTACATACCGGAAGACTAGCGAGTGTGAAATCCCCTTTGAAATGGAAGGGAAGAGACACTCCTTGGGGGGTTGATCTGACAGACAGGCAGCAGTGCATTAGCCAGAGGGAAGCTTCTGGAAGGGGCATTCTATTTCGGGGAGTGACCGCACCTATCCTGGTTAGATTTAGTTAGACGGGACTGGTCACACATGTTTGAAGTCTGACGTAGTAAAGAGACGGTCATTGATGAGCGCCGGCAGGCCCTACTCTGAATGAGTCAGACACCTGGCTCCCAAAATCCCAGATTTAGGATAGCTGGAAGGCGTCTTTAAGGAAGAGGGACCACGGCCAGACCCTTGGTTGCGAATCCAAAAAACTCATTAGTTGCAAGTAGACATCCCTCCACGAATAAGAAGGACGACATAAAGAGCACAGTGCTGCATAGTTATAAATTATAGAGAAGTGGCAGGGTTCCTCGCCAGTATTCCTACAATCTGGTATAAGCTAGAAAGAGAGGCAGGAAGATCTTTGCAATATTTTGGGTATTTCAGTGCAGTCCCCTAAGGTATTCGGGAACTGGGGAAACGTTATTTCAGATAAAACACAGGGAATCAAAATAAAGTGTCCCAAGACAAGCCTAAATAGTAATAATTCCCTATGAGTGAGGCTGATAATTTACTGCGGCAAATAACAGATGAGAACCCCTGTGTCCATGTAATACCCCTAGAATTCATATAATAACAGTCACCCATCGTATTAGAGGCCCTTTTTGATGCATTCCTCACCGATATTTATGAGTCAGGAGTTTGAAATATAAATGGGACATCACATCCTCGAACTCCGCTAATAGTTGTTTATATTCATGATAATGTTGTGACATGTATTGCGTCAGGCACAAATCCTCCTAGACCCCCCCATCAATGCACCTGCTCCAGGTATAACTATGGAAGAAGTGTTACACAGACTAGCGATAAGTGTACTTGATGTTCATCACATTGGCCTCACTAGAATATATGGGAAATCGGGAAACACTGCATAAGATCAGTATGTGTTGACCACTGTTATAGGGCAGTGATAGTCATAAAGCACAAACAGGTTAGTAAAGGAGACAAGTTTAAAAGGGGCATACGACAGTAGGTAAACAAACAAGGATTAAAAGAGATACTTTTATTAAACATAGGAAACACACATCCATAGGGTACCATGGAGACCCCTTTGGAACACATGATAAAAACTTTCCCTTCAGATGAGAAGAAAATACTGAAATATTGAAGACAATAGCACAAAGGTACCAAGGGCCAGGGCCAGCTGTGGCCAAAGGAAGGGACATTTGACACAGATGTAATCGAACACACATTGACTCATATTTGCTCTAAGTATAGTATGAAGAAAAGACACAAAAGGGAAGCTACCCTGTCATTATGGCGGGTAATCCGTGATACAGAAGCAAACGCAAAACCAACAGCACCAGAAGAGGCACAGTCCTCCAAAAAGCCGCCCGCTTCATGGCCGTTAGAGTTGCCCCTAAAGAGAGGGGACAAAATCACAGGGATATGAGGCACCCTTGGACCCCAACCCTACAACTCCTAGGGCTGATCCAGAATCAGACCAAAGAGACAGACTTATAAATGAATTGCAGCACACTGTTAGACAAGCAGAGAGCTCTCGAAGCCCTGCTCCCCTTAGAGGACAATGGACTACGGGACATGTTGTTCTTAGGCTGGGAGACACTTATCGGGAGACATTGAGAAAGGCAGCTGAGGAATAGATAAGAGAAGAAGAAGGATGAGACAGGGACATAGAGATGCCGCAATATTATGAACCGCCAGATGAGTTACAGGATGTAGGAGGGGCAGAGGAAGATGGAGAGTGGGACGACAGGCCTGACAGGAATGCAAATGAACAGGACATTAACCGGAGACCATATAATTTCCGCCCGCGTCCCACACGGGGATCGTTAATGGCAGTAAGAGACACCTCAGGGACGTGGAAAAAATCAATCCTAAAAAAGAGTAGTAGGTCAGATATAACGCCTACAGAGGTAATAGAATTTAAGGAGGGAAGTTACTATTGTCGACCCTTCTCGGATGAATTGGCAAAATGGACTAAAAAGGAGGGGAAGAAGCAATGGCCCTGATGAGGGTTTTTTCAACCCATTGAATTAACAACTGCCGAAGGTTGTATACGGCAGGCACAGGGCAACCCAGAGTGGAACTACCCCCTTATATGCAAGAGTGCCTTGCGGTCTGGGAGGAGTATGCTATAGATAAGCCCACCGAAGGATCCAAAGTAACCGACCCGAGGTTGGGCCCAAGACCAGTAAATCCCCAACCAATAACTCAGTTACCCCTCATTTTCAAGGGTGGGCCAATGCCCACATATGTACCATGGCCGCAAACAGATGAAGAGAATTTAAAGAGGGCCCTATCCCCACTGTCTAACAGAGCCGGAAAATGGATAGGATGCTTTGAGAAACATATAACGGGAGCGAACCTCGCCTTGGGCAATGTTAAAAGCTTGCTAAACACTCTGGTGGGAGACAAATTAAATACCATTTTTGTCAGAGCAGGATTTCCTCAAATAACATTGACAGACACATAATTTGACAGGTCATCCTTTAACAACATCCAACATTATGTGTGGGATGCGCTCTGGCAGACATGCCCAGACACACCAGACATTGGAGCCCTTATGGCAGAAAGTATAAAACCGACTGAAGACATTGCAGAATTCATTACCAGAATGTAAGAGTGATGGGAACAGGAAGTAGGATGTAACTGGGAAAATACTGGCGGAAATGTAATGTTATTCTATAATGTATTGAAACGAGGCCTGCCCTCGGATATACAAGCGAGCCTAGATGGAGTAGTGGGACTAGAGGCTAAACTGTGACCAGAAATACAAGCCCATATAATACATTATTTCAAGCGAAAGAAAGAAAAGGACAGGGAAAGGACAGAGCAGGCAGAGAGGGACACAGCTAAGTTGGTGCAACAGAAACTATAAAAATCCAGTAGAGAAGGGGCACTTGTAGCAGCACACAAATTACTGTTACCGCGACAGAGCAGGTGCAGGCACCATGAGGGTAGCCAGTAAGTAACATAGGAAAGAAACAAGGAGGTTTTCCAGGAGGCCAAGGACCAGTACAGGGAAGAAGACCAGGAGGATTCAGAGCAGGATTATAGTGTTATTACTGTAGTAATATGGTTAATTTTGCAAGAGAGTGTAGAGCAAAAAGGAATTATGAGAAAGCACAGGGATGGGTTGCTCTACAGAGGGAGATGGGGCCACAACAGGTGCAATGGGTTCCCCAACAGCAAGTGACACAGGGACCCCAGCAAGTCCCTCAGATCCAGTGGACTGCACAACATGGACAGATGTCACAGAATGTACCCCAGGTTGTCAGAAACCCTACAGGAGGGCCCACACAGATGCAGATGGGAGGAGTAACGGTACAAGGAGGTAATCCCTTTTCTGTCCAACTGTCTGGAGGGACACCATCCAGCAGTTATACACAATGAGAAGGTCCACAGATAACAATTATGTGTCCTATACTATCAGTAACCCACAGATCAGATGAGGAACCCACTGTTCCTCATCTGAAGGTAGCCATAGAGTATCGCCCCTATAGTTTTTTAATCGACACTGGGGCCACTAAACCTTGTATAAAGGAAGGAACACTACCCCTTTCTCACAAGTCAATGGACACACAAGGGTCTTCTGGGGCTTTCAGGAGGTTTCCTTTTACTGAGTCAGTGAGCATAACAGTAGGAGACACGCAAATAGATGGACCATTGTTGTACTCCCCTGAGGCACCAGTCAATCTTCTTGGAAAAGACCTGATGAGCAAGCTAAATATGACCATCTCTTTTTTGGAAGATGGGTCAATGGCTTGTTACACGCCAGGCATTACACCAGGCAGGATGTTGTCATTCATAGATCATGAGGACTTCCGACAACAGGTCAGAGCAATTCTAGTGGATATAGAGGTCTTTTTACGGAGTATATATGTTTTGATACACCAGTACTATTGGGGAAGACAGTGCAGATACCTAAAGAACTATTGTTCAGACCCGAGAAGCCTGTGGATTCTATAGAAGAACCCATCATGGTGTTAGAGATAATGGGCCTTGAAATAAAGCCACGTTATGCATTACTAATAGCATTTGACAGGAGACAAGTAAAGTGGGCATCAGTAGTATTTTCAGATCCAGGGGCCAAATTGAGAGACTTATCTGATGAAGAAATGTTTGATGATAGCCATGGACACTAAAATTATGCGGCAAGAGAGGGCCAAATTATGAGGTGTAACGCAGTACATTTTTTAATAGTATTACTCCATTATTTTGTACTTTTAACACTTGTTAACATTGTCTGGGTATTGGTTGCACATCATTAGTACCATGTTAATACCAAAATATAGCAATAAGCAACAGAAAGGTAACCAGACAACCTTTGCAAAAGCCATTCCAGTGCAGGCACTGGATTGAGGCAGAGCCAGTGTATGTAATGATGCTAAGGAAGCAGCCAATTTTCTGATAAGGGAGGGTATACCAAGATGGGGCGTGGCCAAAGCGATCCACTCAGACAACGAGCCGCATTTCATCAACGCCATCTTTCAACACATTTGCACCACCCCGGGAATAAATCATAAATTGTCATTTGTTTACTACCCCTAAAGTAAAGGTGTTGTGGAGCGCCTGAATGTCCTCCTCAAGAATAAAATAAGCAAACGATGTGCTACTCTGAAAAGAAAGTGGCTTTACTGCCTACCATTAACCTTGTACACCCTCAGAAATCAGCCAGGAGGTGATCATCGCTTATTGCCACATCAAATAGTGACAGGACATCCAGTGCCTACCCCTTTAACAATAACAAGGCAAAAGACAGATGGCCATAAAACAGCTGAGGTTTTAGGAGATGAAATAAGTTATTTGTCTGAGTTACTGAAGTCTGCCAAGTTCTTCTCTAAACCGGTATTGCGAACAGAGAAGGCCGTCCCAGCCTAGCACACAAGTCCAATCCCTGTGTGTCAGGAGGTGTACATCTGCAACTTCACGCAAAAATAGAGGGATCCTCGCTACGACGGTCCCTTCTCGGTGACGATGAGCACTCCCACTGCAGTGAAGGTGGGTGGCCCGAAACCATGGACACATCTCACTGATGTGCACCTGAACCCCGCCTTGCCTCAGTCATCTCCACAGGTAGAAGGGGAACATGAGGAAGGAAAAGAAATGCAACAATAATAATGTCTACTTTCAAAGCACGAGAGATAATATTTTCTCTGCTCTACTAGCGGACAGTTATGTATTGCTATTTTGCTCTTCTTGTTACGCCTTATTATGCTAGCAGCTACACTGTAGTGGTATTTTACCTTGTGCATGGGGGTGTGTAAAAGTATTACATGCTTGCAAAGAGCAATACCCGAGCAAGAAAGTATATCCCATAGTATTCATGCAGGCTTGGTAGATAATATGTGGTATCAACATATGACAGAGATAGGTACACAAACCTCTAATGTTTCTAGTTTTGTGTATTCTTTGATTCCGCACGCCACCGACTCAAATAGGTTACATTCATTTAAAGAACAACCCCCAAATGTTATCATGTGTCTGTTACACCTTTTTCTTTGTAGAATGCGAGCACAGATGCAACCACTCTGGATTAGGCAGGGAGCATATTTAGTAAACACCACACAGTATGAGGAAGAGGTAGCAGATGAAATGGACATCATACCAGACCGTAAGAAGCTATTAGTGAAGCTAGAGGAAATGGAAAAGACAGGGATCATGAAGCATCAGGATCAGGTATGGAGAGTTAAGATATTACAGCAGGGATTTTTAGGAGTATCTAGACATACGCTTCTCTGCAAAAATTATTCCACTAGACCAGGACCCCACGATTGTCAAGGAAGACCATATTTCAGGGCAAATGGATCAGTATACGTTCACGGTCAATGGCACCCATGTGCTACATTTGGGTGTAGGGCACTCTCTCTATGGAAGGGAAATCAGAATGACAATAGCATAGGCCAACTACAACTCTTCGAGCAGGTAGAAAACCCAGTCTTTTTAGTTTGTGTTTTAGGGGAAATGGAACAGTCCTGGGGGGCTGGAACATCAACTGCAACACCACAAAGTATAATTAGGACCTGCAGTGGGGCACCTCCAACATAATGGACTATTTCTGGTGTTGTGGTGAGTTGCTGGATACATGACTCCCTTCAGGATGGCAGGGCCTCTGTTCTGTAGGAACCATGCATACCCTGTCCTTGGTGATTCCAGTGGTGGGCATTTCACAACTGCATGAACATCCCATGAGCCGTTCAACGACCTTGCTGCACCATCATAGGAGGAAGAGAACTGCAGAATATTATGGTACAACGGCCTGGGAAGACGTTCCGCAAGAGTACAGGCTGTTTAATGATGCCCAGATCTTTTTTGGAATCATCCTTTTGTTTGTGCAAGCTAAAGAAACTGCACGGTGGGGGGCGCTATGGGGCGCACGGCAAGATGGCCGCACTCTAGTGAGGCTCTGCCCAGCTGCGCCACGATCCGACTAATATCTGCCTGCAAAACTTACAATCCGGTGGCATAGAGGGATGCATCTGGCGAGTGAAGTGTTCTCGCTTCACTTGGTGCCCTCGGAGCTGCCCAAGACTGGAGGAACTGCGTGGTTTCTGCTGTGGCGGCCTGCGGCCGAGCGATCACAAGATGGCGGAGCCTCAAGCTCCCACGATAGCAGCAAGAAGGGCCAAGTAGATATCAAAAAGTGTGGGTTTGAGAGAAGACCCTGTGGAACACCACAAGAGATGGAGACAGGGTCTGACTTGAAAGGGGAGAGATGGATGGACTGAGATCTATCAGAGAGATAAGACTGACACCAACTATGAGCCCTGGAAAAATAAGCCAATTTTATGCAGTCTTTTAATCAATATAGCATGCTGAAGGCTGCCGAGAGGTCAAGGAGGATGAGGGCCATAGGTCTGCCTTCATCCAAGCTTAGCCTAATTTGTTTTTCGAATATATTTTATTGGTTTTTGTTTGCACTTACAGAGCACTGTTTGACAATTTTTCATACTGTTGTTATCCTATCATGCACATTGTATTTAAATTATAAAAGAGTAAACTTTATAGGTTGTAAATTACGCATAAAATGAGATGCTGCAAGATGGCGGTCGAGCTTTCGTGAAGCTCCTATCGCCCGACAACAATCCTTGCCATCCTGCCTGACAATGACATACCCTGCTGGTGCTCCAGGGCATGCCTCTATGCTAACTGCACCCCCTGGCTTGATCTGCGCCTAGCGGGGTGCCTCCTACTGTGCCTTGGAGGCCAGCCGAACCACACGGCTGCCCGGGTGGTGGTGCGACACCCTTGCTGCTCTACCTCTGTTGGGGCCGCCCACCTCGCTCCTCCTGATCAGCGAGGCGGTATCGGACCCGACCCACTCTGCGGACGGCCCCGGGGGTGGAGGACCGGCTTGGCTGTGCGGCGCAACCTCCCGTACTTTAGTGGGGCCTTCCGGCGGCTGCAGCAGGGCCTGGAGGTGAGGCCGGTTCCCTCACATTTCAACTGCAACACCACAAAGTATAATTAGGACCTGCAGTGGGGCACCTCCAGCATAATGGACTATTTCTGGTGTTGTGGTGAGTTGCTGGATACATGACTCCCTTCAGGATGGCAGGGCCTCTGTTCTGTAGGAACCATGCATACCCTGTCCTTGGTGATTCCAGTGGTGGGCATTTCACAACTGCATGAACATCCCATGAGCCGTTCAACGACCTTGCTGCACCATCATAGGAGGAAGAGAACTGCAGAATATTATGGTACAACGGCCTGGGAAGACGTTCCGCAAGAGTACAGGCTGTTTAATGATGCCCAGATCTTTTTTGGAATCATCCTTTTGTTTGTGCAAGCTAAAGCAACTGCACGGTGGGGGGCGCTATGGGGCGCACGGCAAGATGGCCGCACTCTAGTGAGGCTCTGCCCAGCTGCGCCACGATCCGACTAATATCTGCCTGCAAAACTTACAATCCGGTGGCATAGAGGGATGCATCTGGCGAGTGAAGTGTTCCCGCTTCACTTGGTGCCCTCGGAGCTGCCCAAGACTGGAGGAACTGCGTGGTTTCTGCTGTGGCGGCCTGCGGCCGAGCGATCACAAGATGGTGGCGCCCCGGGGGGCTCTGAGGTCCGCCGCCTTTGCCGGATCATTGTGCCCTCTTGGTTCCGCGAGCGCTCGGCCTGGGGAGGGCGGCGCTTCACCCCTGAGATTGCCGTACTTGCTGGTGGCGCTGCAGCGGGCCCTGTGAGGCCGTGTGCGGAGGCGAGGGGGCGGCGATTCCAGGTGCCTGCAGTGGCTGCGGCGGAGACGGGCCCAGGTGTCCCCGGCGCCGGAGGTGGTGAGTGCGGCGCGGCCTAGCACAGGTCTGTGGTTGCGGAGGCGGGTGTGGGCCTGATGAGGGCTGCGTCCTGCGAACCGCTGTAGGGTGCTGGGGAGCGCGGGTGGCCTTGGACGTACCTGCATGCGGCGGCGGTCCCCCGCACACTGTGAGCGGATAGAGTGTTAGGCCCCGGCCCATTCATCAGTGGGGCTTGCAAGGATCTCCCTGCCACTGCTGCCCGTGTGGGAGTGTGCGCGCCATCCTGTGCCGCCTACAACTGGGAACTGCTTGGCGCACTAGCGGATACTTTGCTGAGGGACTTGTGACGGCCACGTTGAGCTGCCCGCTCCTGGGGCCGGAGTTGCCTGCATCCTGGCCGCCCCCCTCCCAAGACGGAGAGGTGTCCTCAGCGAGAGCGCGTCGTATACCTGGCGCTGGACTTGCTGCGGCGCACTGACCGGCCTTAATCGCTGAGGTAGTGGGGCCCGGTCGGGGGCCCGGCTACTGTACCAACTGCTGAGCGCTCTGATCTGCGCTGCTCGCCCACGCCTAAATGCCATACTTTCGGTGCTACTGCCTAGCGAAGGGATAACTGGCACCGGGGCCTTGGACACCGCGCGGCCTACCTGAGTGAGGCGGGTTGTGGAGCCGCTACTGCGGAGCCCGGGGCGAGGTGCCCTCCCCTGTGGCCTGGGATTCACGCTGGATTGGGCCCCGTGTTGCGTTGCAGGCGTTGCGGCGCCTCTGCTGGTTGTGTCCGTGTAGGGGGGCACCCCCTTTCTGACTTGGGTCTGCATCGCCCCCCTACTTCACTCGGATTGCGGTCTCCACCACTCTCCGGTTGGGGGCCAGCCTACGATAGCACTTCTGCTGTGCGGGGGGCCTCTCCTGTGTTTTTCATTAGTCAATCCACCTATTGTTATTGGTGGGGGCCTACACCTTTCTGCCGCAGCCTGGTAGCCGCCTGGGGGGGGGTGGACGGAGGTGAGGGTACCCACGGACCCTTGCTCGGCCCCTACGGAGGACATTGTGAGTGCTGGGCTCCACGCCTCTCCCTGTGGACAATCCTACCTGATAGCTATGCGGCATGGGCAAGACGGACAAAACTCAGCCTCGCCTCACGTTTGAGGCACGAAAATCCGCCAAGGCACTGCAGAAGGCCGCCTCGGATTCAGAGGCGGACGCGCCGGAAGGGGTTCCCTCAAGCCTTGAAGCCACGCTCCTGGCGATGCAGCGTAGCCTCCAATCTATCGAGGGTACAATGGCGGCTGTTAATCATCGCCTGGACCACATGTCATCACAGCTGGAAAAACAGAACGCCCGTATGGGGGAAGGGGAGCGGCGAGTCTCTGCAGCAGAGGACGGCCTGAGTGATGTCGCAGGGAAAGCACTCAATATGGAAAAAGTCCTGTCCGTCATCCAAGCTAAGAATGAGGATTTGGAGGCACGCTCCAGGCGTAACAATATCCGCCTCATCGGGCTGCCGGAGTCCACCAACGTTGGCAGAATGGAGACATTCATAGAAAAATTGATCACAGATCTTTTTGGTACAGAGCAGCTGTCTCCCATGTTCATCGTGGAGCGGGTGCATCGCTGGCTGGCCACTCGTCCGGCCCCGGGGGCTCCCCCTCGTCCCATTATTGCGAGAGTATTGAACTACAGGGACCGTGATGTAATATTACGCCTGGCACGAGAGAAAGGCACCATTGAACACCAAGGCAACAAACTTTCCTTCTTTCCGGATTTTACTGTGGCTGTTCAGGCGGCGAGAAGGGAGTTTGCTGTTGTTAAAAAATTTCTCAGGTCTGAAGAGGTCCCGTACGCCATGCTCTACCCGGCCCGCCTGAAGATTGGCCCGGACGGAGACTCTCACATCTTTAACAACCCCAAGGCGGCCCTTGAGCATGCCAAATGTCTCAAGCGAAGGCGACGTGAATCCCGTACGCCGTCAGACACAGAGGAACATTAGGCCCATGGGGAGTACTTGCACAAATATCCTGCTGTTTGGTTTGCCCCTCAGTTGTATATGTTTTCATTGCAGCTCCAGACGAGTTATTGATCTATATATGCCTTGCTCTATTCCCACACCCAAGTGGACACAGATGAGGTCAAATGTGTTATACATGCTTTTATACTGTGTGTGGGCTCCAGGGTATCGTTGTTTGCAGGCACAGTTACAGTTCCCGCTCAGCCACCTCCTGCTAGATGGGAGGATAGTTGCACTCTAGCGCCCTTACATGGGTATACCCCAACTAAGATTTACACTTTTGTTTGGTGGGAGGGGAGGAGGGGGGGTAGGTTGGGATGGCTTTGGCGAGTTGGGGTTGCTGAAGTGGGAGAGGGGGTTGCAAAGGCGGGATACCCTCTGGCACTGTATGTTTTGAGTTTGTTTGCATTCCATTTTTCCTTTCACTGTAATAGCACGCATATGGCTCTACTGTATCTAATTGCTCTGCCACCTCGCTGATCACTGACCGGATGAGTGGAAACCTACGCCTCTTAACCTGGAATGTCCGAGGCCTCAACTCCCCTAAAAAGATCAGGGCAGTGTTTGCTTACCTAGACAGAATGAATATCCACATTGCTTTCCTGCAGGAGACACATCTTACGAAATCATCGGATAAGAATGTGGGGGCCAGGTGGGCTGGGCTACGCGTGGCCTCCTCCTACTCTAGTTATGCACGGGGAGTGATGATTTTGATTAAGAAAGGGATACCTTTTCAGGTCACACGCACTGAGATAGACGACCTGGGACGAGTGGCGCTGGTGCATGGTCTGCTGGGTGGGACGAGTGTTCTGTTTGTGAATGTGCATGGACCAAATGTTGATGACCCGGCATTCTTCGCTGATGTTTGGCGCCGTATCTCTGGGTTCCCCGACGCGGAGATCCTATGGGGGGGGATTTTAATGTTTGCTTGGATATGGATGTTGACCGGATGGGCAGTGAATGGGCACGGCCTAAACAAGCTGCGGAGACATTACTTGGCTTGATAGATGCAGGATGCCTGAGGGATGTCTGGCGTCTGCAGCACCCAGGTTTGCGGGAGAGTACGTTTGTGTCGGCTGTACACGGGACATGGTCCCGCCTGGACTTCTGGCTGGCCACGGAAGCTGTGTGTTCCTGGGCGATTGGTGTGCGTCATTTAGCTCGGACACTATCAGATCACTCTCCGGTGCTGCTGGATCTACGGGTCCCAGCATGCGAGAGGCCGCCGTTCCAGTGGCGACTGCAGCCGTCTTCCCTGACGGACTCGGTCTTTAAGGCCACGGTCGGGGAGGCTATTCGCAATTTCTTTCGGGACAACGCTGGCTCAGTTGATAGCGCAGGTACCATGTGGGAGGCATTCAAGGTTACTATCAGAGGGGTCTGCATAGGGGCGCAGGCTGGAGTACTGCGGGATTTGCGACGCAGGATTCACAAACTGGCTGAAGATATCTCCGCTTTAAAAAGAGCCTACGAGGCTGACCCGCTGCCCGAAACATTGTCCAAGATTCGTGAATTGGTCACGGAGCACAACGAAACCGCCGACCAGGAGATGATACATAGATCTAGACGTAGTAAGGCCCGATACTATGGTGAGGGAGGTCGGCCTAGCCGCTCTCTCGCTCAGAAGTTGGCTGCGCCGCGGAGCCAGCAGTATATTACGGAGATGCTTGATGAGACAGGCGAGGCCCACTATGGTACAGCAGCTATCAGCGAGACCATACTTGACTACTATACGGCTCTCTATAGCAATAGAGACGTGGTGCGGACAGATGATATCCATTCGTACTTGGATGATGTTGCGCTAGGCTGGTTGGTCCCTGGGCATCGCGAATATCTCACTCAACCGTTTGATGAGGAAGATGTAAAGATCGTTATTATGTCCCTCCCCACTGGTAAAGCAGCGGGCCTCGATGGCCTTCCGAGCGAGTTTTATAAGGCCTTCACAGAAGATCTGGCCCCCAGACTCCTTGAAGTCTACGCGGAGGCGTACGACACTGGCCGTCTTCCTCCTTCGCTACGGGAGGCTCTCTTAGTGATGCTTCTGAAACCTGATAAGGCGTCCAATCGCTGCGACTCCTACAGACCACTCTCAATGATTAACATTGATACTAAGATATTGGCCAAAATGATCGCCCTCCGTCTTCAGCCGCTGATCCCCTTACTGGTACTCCCAGATCAGTCCGGATTTGTGCCTGCGAGATCTACTGTGCTCAACTTGCGTACCCTCTTCGCCACTCTTCATTATTTTGACGCCGATTTCCAGGCGGTGCTGCTTGACGCTACCAAAGCGTTTTACTCCCTTTCTTGGGAGTATATGTTTACCGTTCTCACCAGGATGGGTATCCCCCCGTTCTTTTTGCAATGGATTAGGGTCCTGTACGCTGCTCCTGCGGCCAGGGTTCGTGTAAATGGCTGGGTGTCCTCGGTGTTTCTCATAGGCAGAGGCACGAGGCAGGGCTGCCCCCTGTCGCCAATGCTATTTGCATTGGCATTGGAGCCGCTGGCCTGCAAGCTGCGTCAACTACATGCCTCGGCGGCGCTGCGCTTCCGACAACGGCCACTGTTTGTCTCGCTTCATGCGGATGACATGTTGTTATATGTCCGTGAACCCGCGACCTACCTCCCAGAATTGCTGCGAGTATACGTCAAGTTTGAGGGCTTCTCTGGCTTAGGGATAAACTGGGCCAAGTCGACGGTCTTCCCCTTGACGGCGGGCACCTGCGAGTTTGAAATGGACTTTCCTCTGTCCTGGACCCAGGAACCGGTAAAGTATCTAGGGATCTGGTTGCACAGGGACCCGGCGCAGGTAATCTCCATGAATTACGGACGCACCATTACCCAACTCACTGAAAAGGCGGAGAGATGGGCTCGTCTGCCGCTCTCGCTAGCAGACCGCATAGCAGTGATCAAAATGGTTATATTGCCTAAATTATTATATTTCTTTGTGAATATTCCTATCCGCTTGAATATTTCTGCTTTTAAGACATTACAAACGGCCCTACTGTCGTTCGTCTGGGGGAGCAAAAAACCTCGTTGCAGCTGGGACACCTTAGTACAACCTTTTGAACGCGGCGGCTTTGAGGCTCCTGATATGCGCCTCTACTACCTGGGCGCTCAGGCGCAGTTCGCGCATTATTGGTTCTTTCCACAACGCCTTCTCCCTCACACTGCGATTGAGGCGGATGCGATCCTTCCACTACCGTTGGTGGCGGCTGCTCTCTCGGGCGGGAGCGGAGGTCCCCGGGTGGAAATCAATCCGGTACAGTGTACTGCCTGGGCCTGGCGGACACTGGCGCGCCGAGCGAAGCTACCATATCTTTATGCCCCCAAATTGCCGATCGCGGCGCATCCCGGTATATCTGCGGTGCAAGAGCGTTTGGCGCGGACCACGTTGCAAGCAGTCGGGATCACGCAAATGGGGGACTTGTATAAACAGGGCCAGTTCCGTTCGCTGCAGGACGTACAGGCGAGCCGGCCACATGGTGCTTCACGTACGTGCGGGTTCGTCAGGCCATCAGGGATGTATATCCTGCTTTCCCCAATGAGCCTCAGACACTGCGAGCACTGCAGGCGGTGCTCGCGGGTGAGGATCGTAAAGGACTGATTACTAAACTCTACAATGCATCTCTTCGCGAGCAGGAATCGGAGGCACATCCCTCATATGTTAAATGGAATGCTGTCCTGGGACGGGTGCTGCCTGTGGACCATTGGCACTATTGCTGCAGATTGACTGGGCGACTTACAGCTAACTGCAACCTTCGTATCATACACTTCAAATTTTTACACCAACTTTATTATACCCCTGTGCAATTGCGGAGATTTGGGTTGCGCGATACTGCTTGTTGTGTGCGATGTGGGCAGGCAGACGCTGATTTCTTGCATCTCTCATGGCTCTGTACGGGGATAGCTGCCTTTTGGTCTAAAGTTGCGAGTGTGCTAACGGATGTTGTATTGGAACGGGTGAGTTGTATACAGGAGTTATGTTTGTTGGGTAATGTGACGTCCTTGAAACCCTGTAACAGGAGACTGGTTGCTGTGGTTACACTAATGGCTAAGCGAGCCGTGGCGCAATGTTGGGGCGCAGAGGGATTACCCACGGTTCGAAAGTGGCTCAGTGATTTATCCTACTGTAGGGAACAATTGGAAATCTATGCGGAAGAGCTGCCCGAATCGTCCCGACCCAAGGATTTCTGGGCCCCGCTTACACTGTACCTCATGGGCCATCCTGATCTCTAGGCTGACATGCCCTCCCCATTTCATTGCTAAGGATACTTGCATTACTCGGTCTTGGACTCCTGTATCATTCTTGTGGGTGCGTCTAGCAAGAGCCAAATTGTTTTTGATTCATTCGTCATATTATTGCAGTGCCAGAGGGGGAGAGAGGGGGGGGGGGACTCTGTTTGTTTTTTGCCAATATTGGTTGTTATTTATTTGTTTCTTCTATTTGCTAAGGCAACACTGGAAGTAATACAAAGTTGATAACTATTTGTCTCACACGTCCTTTTTGACGCGGCCGGCTCGAAGTGGATGTAGGCGGCTTGCTGTGTATCTCTCTTCCGCCCACATCGCTATGTAGGATTACGTCTTACGCTGCCGGCCCGCCCAGGGATGTAGGCATTATGCTGTGTTCCACAATTCTTTTTGCCTTCAATAAAGGTTTATAAAAATAAATAAATAAATAAATAAAGCAACTGCACGTTGGCTCCAGATCACTCGATGGGAGCTGATGCGAGCTATCAATGCCACGGAGGACGGCTTCAATGCTGTCAAAGAAGAACTGCAAGCCATGGTTATGCAGCATCGATATGTGTTAGACTTGATGATGGCTATGGAAAGGGGAGTATGTACCAAGATTCATACAGCCTGTTGCACCTATATACCTGCCAACTACGCTGATAATGGAACTCTGACAGAGGCCATAGAAACTCTGCATACCTTGCAAAAGAAGATGGTGGACGAAGGGGGTGCCCCCAATGAGTGGTTTGCAGGATGGTTTGCTAGGGTACCATCCTGGATGTCGGGACAATTTAAGGCCTTATTGCCAGTATTTGTGAAGTTGCTGTTGATATTCTGTGTCCTCCAGGTAGTGATAGGATATTGCAAGAGGGTTAGTGATAAGTTAGGAGGGATGTTCACTAACAGATTGGTCAATAAAATGCAAGACATCGAGGAAAATGTATACACCTTAATGATGCCAAGCAAAAGGGAAGGTGAGGAAGTAGTTGAAAATTCAACTAATTGGAGGAATGTTGTCAAAAATGAAGAAGGCCTATACATGTCAATGCAAACATCAGCAGAAAAATGCATACTAAATGTACGTGTTAAAGGAAAGATATAGTCCCAGGCGTACTTCAATAGAACAATAAAAGGCATCACAAATGGAGTTAAGATTTGGGGGGATGGTAGTAGATGCGAGGTCCGGTAGAATGGGGAAATATATTTAGACACCACTGTAGGAGTGAAGGTCACAGGCCCGCATTAAGAGAACACGTGTTCCAGAAAATATGCTGATAAAGCTGAATAGAGATGCAGGACAGACTGGATGTTAGGCTTCAAAGAACAGTAGACATGTAGGAGTAGGGCATTCCTATGCTTCCAAGCCACACAAGTCAAGAACACTGGTAGTACAAGCGACAGTGTAGAAATGTAGCAAACCACAGGTGTAGATAAGCTGCATTCTTTAGTCATGTGTCAGTTATTTTGGTAGAATAGTATTGCCTTTTTTTATAATGATGCTGTGCTCGAACAATCTATCAGTAAATATGCAAATATATATATGTGACATATTCACCTTTAAAAAGTATAAAAGCAACTGTCCGCTGCATTGTAATTTGAAGTTCAGTTTCCAGTTCCACGGAGCTGACTGACCTTCTGCGCGCTTATTAAATTCTGTGCTTTATTGCCAATAGAAGTTGTGTAATCTTTTTCTTTCAGTAACACCTTGAAGAACAAGTTACTTACCTTCGGGAACGATGTATCTGTAAGAGACATTAGTAGTTATAGATTCCTTACCTTAGAATTACGCCCAGGGTCAGACTGGATTGGGAGAAATGTTTTCATAGCAGTACCCCTGCGCGTCGGTAGGTGGGGTCGGTCGACTCCGCGTCGTCGTCAGCGTAGCCGGGATGACGTTGCGGTGTCTATTTAGAAGCCGACCCTGCGCGCTGATGTCAGTTCTGACACGACTTTCCACACCAGAAGCTCAGAGCCATGCAAGACACTGACCACTGGCGCACATAACTAGGGCCCTGTAAAGGAGTCCCTATCCCTAGAAGTCAGTCCGCAGAACGGGGAGGATGGGTGGGGCGGTGAGGAATCAATAACTACTAATGTCTCTTACAGATACATCGTTACCGAAGGTAAGTAACTTGCTCATCTGAAAGAGACCGTAGTTATAGATTCCTTACCTTAGAATAGATACCCCAGCAATACCAACCCCGGAGGTGGGTCTGCGAACTAAGTTCACACCAGGAAGTCCTGGAGAACAGAACGGCCGAAAAAGCCGTCTCTCCGGACTTGGCTGTCCAGGCAGTAATGCTTAGTAAACGTGTGCAGGGATGCCCACGTGGCTGCCTGGCAGATGTCAACCAGCAGAACTCCACGCCCCAAAGCAGTAGTAGATGCCGTCGCCCTGGTAGAGTGGGTGCACAGTCCAACTGGAGGTTCCTTTTTAGCCAAAGAATAAAAGATCTTAATTAAGGCTTCCGGTTTTACTGATTTTTACAGATAAATACAGACAAAAAACAATGTGTTTCCTATCTGTATTTATTTTTAAAAGCGGAAAAATAATGAAAATGGTGCTTCTTTTGAGAGATTCTCCATGCTGTCTTTCATGAATTCCAGACAACAGCTGAGCAGATAGACAGCCTGGAGAGTTAAAAAACAGGATGAGATTTCATCAAATACATGCATATGCTAACATATATTTGTAGTAGAACACTAGTACGTGTAGTCTTTTGTTGCTTAATTTGCTAATACATGAAAGGCATCCATGTATGAGTGCATGTCCAGGAGTTAAATAAACGTGGAAATATACCATTTACAGCTTCATTTATTTTCAAAACACAAAATAAATATGGATAAACACCGATGAGATTGCAAAAAAATAAATATGGATAAATACAGACGGAAATGTTAAAAAAATAAATACCATAAAACCGGGAGCCCTAATCTTAATGCATAGGACGACCCATCGAGAGATGGTACGTTTGTGCACTGCCTGACCTTTCTTGGCGCCCACATAACCCACGAAGAGTTGATCGTCGCCCCAGAAGTCTTTAGTCCGGTCAAGGTAGAAAGACAGCGCATGTTTTGGATCCAGATGGTGGAGTCTCTCCTCTTTGGAAGGGTGCGGAGGCGGGAAGAAGGTGGGCAATGTGATGGTCTGACCTATGTGGAAAGAGGTAACCACTTTGGGCAGAAAAGAGGGCCTAGTACGGAGGACTACTTTGTCCCGATGGACAGCAAGAAAGGGAGGCCTGGAAGATAAGGCTTGAAGCTCACTCACCCTGCGAGCAGAGGTGATGGCAAGCAAGAAAGCAGTCTTCAAAGTAAGGAGACGAAGAGGACAATTATGTAGTGGCTCAAAGGGAGCACATATAAGATAAGTGAGGACAAGATTCAAGTCCCACTGGGGCATTACGAAAGGAGAAGGAGGAAAGAGATGAGTAATGCCCTTCAGAAATCTATTAACAGTAGGGGACTTGAAAAGAGAAGGCTGATCAGGAAGGCAAAGAAAGGCCGAAATGGCCAAAGGATAGCCTTTAAGAGTGCCCAGAGCAGAGCTCTGCTGGGCCAAAGAAATAATGAAGAGGAGAACCTCTGAAAGAGGGGCAGAAAGGGGATCCACAGCCTTTGCTGTGCACCATGCCACAAATTTGTTCCATCTACAGGCATATACCGTTTCAGTGGAGGGACGCCTGGCTGCCAAGATGACATTACAGACTTTGGGAGGAAGGTCGAATGCTGTCAACTGTCGCTGCTCAATCTCCATGCAAGGAGGTGGAGACTGGACAGGTTCGGGTGGAGGACCGTCCCCTGCTGCTGCCACAGAAGATCCTCCCGAAGAGGCAGTCTGATGGGAGGATCGATGGCCATGCTCAAGAGCTCGGGGTACCAGACTCTTCGTGCCCAGTCCGGAGCCACAAGAATTACTTGGGCCCGGTCGCGCTTGATCTTCTTCAGCACTCTGGGTAGAAGTGGTACAGGCAGAAAGGCGTACAGGAGGCCGTAATTCCACTTGCGATGAAAGGCGTAGCCGAGCGAGTGCCGCCTTGGAAACTCCAACGCGCAGAACTGCTGACATTGCGCGTTCTCTTCGGTGGCGAATAGATCTAACCAAGGCTCTCCCCACTGCTGAGAGAGACCTTGCACCACCACCAAGTGAAGACGCCATTCGTGATCCATCATGCACCGGCGGCTGAGTTCGTCCGCCCTGGCGTTCAGGGAACCTGTCAGCCTGTTGAACCACCAGGGATATGCCCTGATGTTCCAGGCATGGCCAAAGGCGAAGAGCCTCTTGTCATAGGGTCCACGACCCCACCCCGCCCTGTTTGTTGCAGGACCACATGGCGGTGGTGTTGTCCGTGAACACCTGCACTACTCTTCCTTTGACAGAGGGAAGGAATGCCTTCAATGCAAGACGAATCGCCAGGAGCTCCAGAAGGTTGATGTGGAGCCCGGACTCAGCCAGAGACCAGAGGCCTCTGATCTCCTCCTCCCCAATGTGGCCGCCCCATCCCAGAAGTGATGCATCCGTCACCACTGTGAACTCTGGTTGGGGAAGGGAGAGGGATCTGCCGCCGACCCAATCCTGGTTCGTGAGCCACCACTGCAACTGACTTGCAGTCCCCTCCGAAATCTGGACGACATTGGAAAGATTCCCCTGATGCTGCGCCCACTGGAACTTCAGGTCCCACTGCAGAGCCCGCATATGCCATCTGGCATGATCCACCAGCAGGATGCAGGAGGCCATGAGACCCAGGAGCCTCAGGGTCATTCTCACCGAAATCCGGGATAGGGACTGAAACATAGGTATCATAGCCCGAATATCCCGGACTCGCTGCTCGGGAGGGTAGACCTGAAACTGCGCTGTGTTCAGAACCGCTGCGATATAAAGGAGCTTCTGAAAGGGAATCAGGTGCGCCTTTGGCACGTTGATAGTGAACCCCTGCGAATGCAGGAGGTCCGCCGTAGTCTGGAGGAGGGAGACGACAGCCTGGGGTGAGCACGCCTTCAACAGCCAGTCGTCGAGATAGGGGAAGACTGGAACCCCTGATCTGTGCTGATGAGCTGCGACCACCACCATCACTTTCGTGAACACCCAAGGGGCGCTGGCAAGGCCAAAGGAGAGCACGGTAAACTGAAAATGTTTGTGGCCTACCGTGAACCGTAGGTAACGCCAGTGGGCAGGAAAGACAGGGATGTCAAAATAACCGTCCTGCAAGTCCAACGCTACCATCCAGTCTCCAGGGTCAAGGGCAGACAAGACCTGAACCAAGGTTAACATCTTGAACTTTTCCTTCCGGAGGAAGCGGTTGACGTCCCTGAGGTCTAAGATAGGACGCAGGCCTTTGTCCTTCTTGGGCACCAAGAAGTTGTGGGAGTAGCAACCACGACCTACTTCTGGCACAGGGACGCGTTCGAAAGCTCCTTTGGCCAAGAGAGCCGTAACTTCCTGGCATAGAAGGGCCAAATGATCCTCCGACATACAATGGAGTGTAGGTGGCATGGAGGAAGGGGTAGTGTTGAAGGGGAGGGAGTAGCCCCTTCAGACTATCTGCAAAACCCACCTGTCCGACGTGATGTTGTGCCAGTGGGGGAGGTGATGGCGGATCCTGCCGCCCATTGGCAACTGGTGGCCCTGAAAGGTCGGACTAGGAAGGTTTGGAGGCTGCTGCAGAGGGGGCATGGGTTGACTGGCCCGCCCGCTGGCCCCCAGGCCCACGACGCTGGGTCCCACGTCCCGTCCACGCAGAGGCTGGGTAGCTTGCGCTGCCCTGTGGCTCTGGGAGGTACGTGGTGGGGTATCTCTTCCGTAGCCATGAAAGGGGCGAAAGGCAGACTGTGTGGGGCGAGAAGTGGCTGAGAGGACCAAGGACCTGGCCGTAGCCCTACAATCCTTGAAACGCTCGAGTGCGTTGTCCGCCTTGTCGCCAAACAGGCGACGGCCATCAAAGGGCATGTCCAAAAGGGTAGATTGGACATCCCCAGAGAAGCCAGACGTTCTCAGCCAGGCGTAGCGCCTCAGGGCTACCGACGTGGAAACTGTTCTACCCAGCGAGTCGGCAGTATCCAGCCCACACCGGATGGTAAACTTTGCTGCGTCTAGACCATCAACAACAGTGCAACGACCCGGGCCTCCTCCGGGCACTGTGGCAGCACTTGCGCAACCGTATCCCACACCGTGTGTGTATAATGGCCCAAGAGACATGCGGTGTTCACCGACCGCAGTTCTAAGCTGGCGGAAGAAAACATCTTCTTCCCAAGATGGTCCAGCTTCTTGGATTCCCTATCTGGGGTAGCAGTAGGGAATGCGCCTTTTGAGCATGAGGCTTGGACCACCAAGCTCTCAGGGGTAGGGTGTTGGGAGAGGAAAAGTGGGCCGCCTGGGGCCAGGCGGTGGCGTCGGGCAATCATACCGTCCACAGGAGCCCCTGTGCTGGGCTTGGACCAAGTGCCCAGAAGGATGTCGGTGAGGGCTTCATTAAAAGGCAGCAGGGGCTACGAAGAGGCTGCTGCCGGCTGAAGCACCTCAGTCAGGAGGTTAGTCCCGACAGCCACCGTAGGAAGCGCGAGGCTCAAGGCCCCAGCCGCCCTACGCAACACCACAGCGTAGGAAGCTCCCTCCTCCGTAGCCATGGGAGGGTGAGAAAGCATACCAAGGTCTGGGGAGGTATCCAGACCACTGGCATCACCCAACTCCTCTCGCCAGTCTGGGTCCTCAAGTTGGTCTGCTAGAGGGTCAACAGACCCCTCCCAGTCCTCCTTGTCCTCCTCTGGCTGCCACTCAGGGCGATAGGCAACGCCAGGGATGAACTGATATACAAAAGTACCCTACCGGCGCCGGTCGACGCCAGGTCCAAGTCGGGGGTGAGGCTGGGGTCAATGCCGGTTGGGGGCACAACCTGAGTCGGGGGCGTCGTCACTGGAATCGGCGCCGGGGAAGGTACCGTGAGGACGACCGGCGCTGATCCGGATCTAGGCCTGGATCTTTGGGGGCCCGCTGGCACCAGGACCGAAGCCGCCGGCCTCGAAGGCCCAGGGCCCCCAGCCGAGTCCGCGGGGCCCGAAGGCGTGCAGGCGTAGCCGGGCTGCCCAAAGATGCTGTGAAGCTCTTCGTAGAAAGCTCAAAGCTGGACAGGGGATGCTCCGGGAAAGGGAGGGAAGCACGGAGTCGTCCCAGAAGCGGGCTCCGAAGGCGGAGCCGGAGAGCGACGACGCTCGGGTTCCGCGTCAGCCGACGGATGGGAAAGGCGAAGAGCGACGGTGCTTCTTCGCCTCCTTCTTGTGCTTCGACTTACCGGAGGAGTGCGAAGACTTCGAAGAGGAATGGTGATGAATCCGCGACTGGCCCACGACCTTCCTCTCGACGGGGACCTCGAACGGCACAGAGCGGACTGCCGGGCCTCCAAAAGCTTTCGGGACTGCTCCCGCAAAGACTTCGGGTTCATGGCCCGGTAGTCGGAGCATGACTTCGGATCGTGGTCGCGCTCCAGGCACCAAAGGCACACGAGGGGCGGATCGGTGACCGACATCAACTTGTGACAGGAGTCACAGAGCTTGAAGCCAGTCCGACGATTGGACATCCCTCGTGCACCAGTAGTCGAAGACTCAAAAAAGACGTTGACAAAAGCCGAAAAATGATTAGTCAAAAAGTGACTAAGGGGCACGCTCTCTCTGGATCTGCGCTGGCTGGCGCGGAAAAAGAAAGAACTGACGTCAAAACGCAGGGGCGGCATCTAAATAGACACCGCGACGTCATCCCGGCGGCCACGACGCCAACGACGAACGCGGAGTCGACCGATGCCACCTACCAACGCGCAGGGGTACTGTTACGAAAAAATTTCACCGGATCCACTCTGACGCCTGGGGGTAATTCTAATGTAAGGAATCTATAACTACGGTCTCTTTTAGATAGGGCAGTATATAAAGTGCGAGATAGTCCGTCTAAACATGAAAGGGTGTGGGATCCGTTAATGGACTCAATGTAATCTGTACGGCTGACCATCACCGATGCTGCCTTTTCTTGTGCCCTGGCCGTCAGGTCCTGGCCCTCCTGATGACTATATAGACATGTTTATAGTTACCAAAATGCAAACTATTGTACCATTCCTTGAGAATACGCAAATCTTGTATTACATCCATTGTTTATTTTTGGTATATGATGTGTACAATGTGTAAATGCCATTTATGCTTAGCTATAAAACAATAAAAATGTTTGGAATAAAATAACACCTCCAAAACTACAGGCAGATGGGTTGCAAACTAACTTTAAATTATATCATTACAATACTTTTTTTGCCAGAATTAGGATCTTTTGTAACCCAGAGTACATGGGCACATGGTGCAGGACAAAACAGAAATCAGTAAGTCACAAGTCAGATCTTTTGCACCAGGCACCAGTCCAAGAATGAATAATCGAAGGAGAATATGGGTAGTAGGTGCCACAGTGAGAGTATTGGCACATACTGTGATCTTTTGGAAGAAATGATTCTCCATGAAGTGAAACTGCTTCTTTTGAACATTTTCTATTGCCAATTTTCCAACATTACCTAGATTATGCACCTTCGCACTATAGTACAAACATATTCTGCATAAGTGAAGTAATGTGGGATAAATAAAAGGACAATAGAGAGGAACTGAGCAAAATTAAATACAGCGATGGGGCTCCTGTCGGATGTTTTACTTGTTTCAGCAAAGAGAGGCTATTTGGGTGTCCATCTTAGGTCTGCAAGCATAAAATCGGGGACGTGTATGAAGAGGGATGTATCATGAGGAGTTCATTCTAAAGGATAGGGAAGGTGGAGGGTTGGAAAGAAGAAAAAGAAGGAGAACTGTGGAGGGTTTGGGAAGGTGGGTGTCGGAAGTCGAGGAGAAGGGTGATAGCTGCATACAGATATTTTCTGTTTCATCAAAAGGATACCAATGGTTCCTGCAATATCTGGCAGGTCAATAGGTACTCGGCTGGGTATGATAAGAGGACTCTGACCCATGGGAGCTTCCTTGGTGACAGTCAAGAAAGGGATACCACCCATATTCATTTGAGGATCTGAGCTTTGGTTGGTAACCAGTATATCATCCTTTCACAGAAGGCTATTCTCATAATTTCTTCCAGCCGGTCATGGGCTGTCAGGCCCACCGCAGACTTCCATTTCATTAGCATGTACACCTTAGCCACCAGTGATTGCCCATTATTTTCACTGCAAACAAAATATGGGACAAAGCCAGCATGGCATCATTCTTAAAGTTATAACAGACATCTGCCAACCTAAACCATAGTCCAGAACTCCTTTAGGTTCAAGTAATTTCGCAGGACATTCATAATGTCTCATGTCGACTGGTGGCAGTGCAAACAGTTTGAACATTCGCATTAGCTTAGATGCATGCTTTTCGCAAGCATAAAGTGGCCCACTGCCAGTTATGAAGAATATAAAATGATCTGAATTGAAGTCTGAGTTCTCCTGGGCAATTGCGATGCATGAGTAGCGTCATAGACCAGATGTTCTTCTAAAATCCACTAACAAGAGACATTGACTGGTTTGTAGTAAAGGTCCGATATTAGTGTTCTTTACAGTTCCAAGATTGTTCCCCTGTGATACAAGTTAGTAGGAAGGTTTGAATCAGAGATGTATGGATCATGCATGATGGGGGTTTCAAACCTCCACGCTGACAGTGTCTTGGTTGAGTGACAGACTGACTGCAAATTCGAAAAAGGATCAGATCCATCTCTGAGAAACCATGTCCCAAATTGTATGTATCTGTTTGCTATTGGTTTCTTGCAAGAAGAGCCCATTCAGGTTTTTCCACAGAGGTGCCTCATTATGGAACCACCTCTGGTGTGTGGGGTGTCAGTGGTCAAAATAGAGTGAAGTATTGGAGTAGTGGTGTGTAAACTATTCTATCCATGCTGTACAATATTTCCAGACCCTTGCTATTTTATAGCAAATGGTCCTCTGTGATGAAACATGTGGGTTTAGCTGCCACGTTTGGAAAAAGGTATGCCAATTGTGACAGGTGGTGTCCTCAGTACCGGGTGTCCATGAAGGACAGCCAAATTCCTGAGTTGTGTTAGCTACGTTGTGTATGCCTTCAGCATGATATTGTGACAGCCCATAGAAACTTTCAGACTCAGTACTGATGTCATTCAGATATTTTAAGGGTGTCTGCAGTTGTACCAACCCTAAGATAGTTATACATAGGTGCAATGACCATTTTTATTGTCTGGACATTGCCCCACAGTGATAGCTGTAACTTCAACCACGGCATGGTCTCTTTAAGGGATGTATTAATGTTTTCCTGGATTACGTTACCTAGGCCATGGTTAAATTTTGATGCCAAAATATATAAGGTTCTTAGTTACGCAAATAAAATGGTTATTATCCAGGGTATTAATGCTCATCATAGATAACACTTCTTCTGCCCCAGTTGACTTTAAATACAGATAAATCTGAGTGGGGTGCCAAGTTTTTTATACGTTTCAGGATAGAGACTTCAGGTTATTGTAATCTCAGAAGAATGTCATCTACACACACCATGACTTTCTATTTGTCAGCACTTGTGTCTATGTCTCTAATCTGATCAGTTTGACAGATAGCTGCTTGAAGAACGCAAATACAGAAATTTGAAGTTGGGGCCTATACCCACATATTTGAGGGTTTGGAACCTAGCCCAATTAAAGGGATAAGGGTTGCGATCAAAAATAAAACAGGCATTCTGTGACCACTGCCTGCCTCCCCAATGCCTCCAACTCATATTCATAAAATTCCATTTTGTGAATCGATATGCCCTCTTGGGTGTCAGTATTCAGCCAATGGTCTGCCATCGCAATTGTGGTAGCAAATCTTTGATCCATTGCATTGCTATTTGGAAGGAGTGTGATGATCCTTTCGTGCCCCCTCCTATTTCCAAATTGCAATAAGCCTAAAAGACATCTGCACCTTTAGTACATTGCAACTTTTGTTTTGGATCACAATGCCAATGGTTGTGTGAAGTAAAGGTTTCACAACCACAAACCAATTTAAAACATCAGGCCATTATGTGATCATAGAAAGGAGGACACAGCCACTCTGAACAAGGAAGCACAACCCTTACTATGTGTACAGTAAAAATAATGTCAAATTCCCAAACTGCAAAATACATGTGCTAAAGACTATGGCCTGCAACATACATGTGCTAAAGACTGGGCTTGCTCTATATCCCATAGAGACATAACTGACTACTGACATTTTAGGTTGGTTAAAACAGAGAGGGCATTGTCTGATAAGAATTGATGTGACTCCAACACTTAGCATATTTTCCTCTGAATGCAGGTAAATGTGGGCATTATTGCCATTCTTATCTTCTAGAACCCAGCAACCAACTTACTCAAAAGAACCCCCAAGGTCAGGGCTGTAAATAGCAGAATAGTCCAAAATGCTGCTCTTTCTTCTGGACAGTTGTACATGGTTTTACTCATTAATGTTTAGTATCAGCAGAGTGTCCCACAATACTTCACTGTCTACGGGCAGAACACAACAATGAACTAGCACAATTGTGTGGATGTGGTATTTATATAGCCTTCACATAGCTGTAGAAGAGTGCTGTACAGTATCCAAGCCAGTCACAGTCAACGTGTGACTGGAGAGTTAAGCTGGTTTCTAACTGTGAAAGTAGACTGTTAATGCTTCATATTTTAGTGTTATTTTAAGATATGTGTCTTCAGCTCTTTCTAAACTGAAGAAGGTTTGAGGAAGTCCTGATAGATATGGAGCTGTTGGTCCAGGTCATGGGTGCAGAGGTGGAGAAGGCATGTTGCTTTGTTTTTTCTTTTTTTTGCATCTCTTTGTCTCCAGTCTGATGGTGTCCTGGCTGTGGGTGTATTGAGAGCCAACAGAGATTCTGAGCTAGTTAACCAGATCTGCAGGGATGCAGGTAGCGATGGCTTTGTAGATGGTATAGCTGGTTTTGAAGATAGTGCATAATGAAAAAGGCAGACAGTGGAGTTCAATTAGGGTGTGGGGTGATGTGGTCATATTTCTACAGGCCCTTGATGAAGCGTGCAGTTGCAAGAACCATGCCATTAAGGGTGACCAGAGTGGAGTCTGAGAGACCATGGAGTAGGATATTGCCACCATCCAGGTGCGAGAGTATAAGGGTGAGAAAGAAATAGTGAATGAGGAAGTGAGACTCAGACCGTATGGGCTCTGATTAACTATGAATGCCAGTTCCATATCATCACCAGATGCACCACCTATAGCTGCTGTCCCACTGCAAAAGCAGAATGCACCAGGACACCACAAATAATAAAAAGAGCGGGAAAGACTGCAAAAGACAATAGCAATGACCACTGGAATAATGTGACTCTACAGTTGTGGCGTTCTACGCATATATATTGATTTGCTTCATTTGTTACACAGTCCACTGTCTGCTTCATAATTTGCAGACTTAGCCAAAAACATTTTGTTTCTAGATCAAATGGATCGAAAGTTACTTAAACAAGCATTTGCAATGCAATAGGTCTCGCATTACTGATAGTTTGAGGTATTGGTGCTGCAAATAATAATGCAACGCCAATAGCTCCATCTTTCAGTATTGCAAGACCTAGGGGCAGATTTACAAGAAAGTGACGCATCTGTATAGATGCGTCACTTTCCCTGCGCCACCCTTAGAAACCCTGCGCCACCATAGATGCGTCTGTATTTACAATACGGCGCACTATGGCGCAAGTGATTGACAGATGCGCCAGAAATTCTGACGCATCTGTTGGCGGAAAGTCACGCATTGCTGGAGTCGTGTCGCAAGCACGACGCAACTCCAGCAATGCGTGTTGAGGCCTATTCCCACTACACTGCGTCACTACTTATGCCTGCTTCAAGCAGACGTAAGGTTTTGACGCAGTGGCGTCCTAAAAGTGGCGCAGTGAAATCTTGATTTCAGTGCGTCACTTTTACGAGGCCTTCCGGCGTGGGAACGCCCATCCTGCATACATTATACCTGACGCAGGTATAATGTGACGCAGGGCTTTACAACGTGACGCATCTCCCTAGATGCGTCACGTTGTAAATAGGCCGCATTTTTTGCGCCGCCGTTGCGTCAAAAAAAATGACGCAATGGCGGCGCAAGGGGCTTGTAAATCTGCCCCAAAGTGCATTGCAAATGATGGCATAGTGAGCCAGGAACCAGCATTGTATGTCTCAGTGCAGTACCACAAGCTGCTCCAAGAGCTCCCTAGTGAGCAAGGCACCAGCACTGCATGTCTAGGTGCAGTACCAGAAGCTGTTCCTAGAAGTCCCACGTGAGCAAGGCACCAGCACTGCATGTCTAGGTGCAGTACCGCAAGCTGTTCTTAGAAGTCCCTAGTGAGCAAGGCACCAGCACTGCATGTCTAGGTGCAGTACCGCAAGCTGCTCCTAGAGCTCCCTAGTGAGCAAGGCACCAGCACTGCATGTCTAGGTGCAGTACCGCAAGCTGTTCCTAGAGGTCCCTAGTGAGCAAGGCACCAGCACTGCTTGTCTAGGTGCAGCACAGCAAGGTGCTCCTAGAGGTCCCTAGTGATCATAATAAACTTTAAAAATATGGTACATCCACCCTACCCATAATGCATTGCATGCAAGACAGTACCACAAGTACATTCAGATAGCTATGTCCATTTATACAAATAGTAACTTTGAAATGTGACAAAATAATTAAATTAATTCTGGATTAGGTTGTACTCTTTGTGGAGCTGATGAAGGGAAATTTATAGAAGGTCTAATATAAATGTGAGATGTAGTAGGTGCAGTACCGCAAGCTGCGCCTAGAGGTCCCTAGTGACCAAGGCACCAGCACTGCCAGTACCGCAAGCTGCTCCTCAAGGTTCCAAGTGAGCAAGGCACCAGCACTGCTTGTCTAGTTGCAGTACCGCAAGCTGCTCCGAGAGGTCCCTAGCGAGCATCAAACATTTGGTTACATATGGTACTCCCATAATGCATTGCATGCAAGACAGTACCACAAGTACATTCAAATAGCTATGTCCATATATACAATTAGTAGCTTTGAAATGTGACAAAACAATTATATTAATTCCGACTAGGTTGTACTCTATGTGGAGCTGATGAAGGGAAATTTATAGAAGGTCCAATATAAATGTGAGATGTGTAGGTGCAGTACCGCAAGCTGCGCCTAGGGGTACCTAGTGAAGCAAACACAAGGAGATGATGGACGGAGCGCTGAAACTTTTCAGACACTCACCCCTAGTCACAGATCTGGGTTGAATCCATCATCGTTCTTTAGCTCACTTCGCCACTACAGTTCAGACACAGCTATATGCAAATCAGTCTTGACCCTGCGCCTCATGGGAACAGTCCAGCCCGAACTGCCAAGCCATGTCTTCCCTGGACCGGAAACAAGCATCCTGGGACCGGTTTCGGGCTAAAAGCCCTCATCAGTCAGGCTAGCTTGAATCCAGTGGCAAAGTGAGCAAGGGACCCACGTCTGGGCATACCCTGCCAACTTAGGGGAACAAAGCAAACACAAGGAGATGATGGACGGAGCGCTGAAACTTTTCAGACACTCACCCCCAGTCACAGATCTGGGTTGAATCCATCATCGTTCTTTAGCTCACTTCGCCACCCCAGTTCAGACACAGCTATATGCAAATCAGTCTTGACCCTGTGCCTCATGGGAACAGTCCAGCCCGAACTGCCAAGCCATGTCTTCCCTGGACCGGAAACAAGCATCATGGGACCGGTTATGGGCTAACAGCCCTCATCAGCCAGGCTAGCTTGAATCCAGTGGCAAAGTGAGCAAGGGACCCACATCTGGGCATACCCTGCCAACTTACGGTGAACAAAGCAAACACAAGTAGATGATGGACAGAGTGCTGAAACTTTTCAGACACTCACCCCCAGTCACAGAAGAGTGATGCCCTGAAACCGGTCCCAGGATGCTTGTTTCCGGTCCAGGGAGGACCTGGCTTGGCAGTTCGGGCTGGACTGTTCCCATAAGGAACAGGGTCAAGAATGATTTGCATATGGCTGGGTCCAAACTGGGGTGGTGTGGTGAGCAAAAGAATGATGGATTAAACCCAGATCCTTGTGACTGGGGGTGAATGTTTGCATTGTCCAGCATTCCGTCCATCAATTGTTTCTTTTGCATACGTCGCCCTAAGTGGGAAGGGTATGCCCAGACCTGGGTCCCGTGCTCACTACACCACTGGATTCAAGCTAGCCTAGCTGATGAAGGGTAATGCCCTGAAACCGGTCCCAGGATGCTTGTTTCCGGTCCAGGGAGGACCTGGCTTGGCAGTTCGGGCTGGACTGTTCCCATAAGGAACAGGGTCAAGACTGATTTGCATATGGCTGGGTCCCAGCTGGGGTGGTGTGGTGAGCAAAAGAATGATGGATTATACCCAGATCCTTGTGACTGGGGGCGAATGTTTGCATTGTCCAGCATTCCGTCCATCAATTGTTTCTTTTGCATACGTCGCCCTAAGTGGGAAAGGTATGCCCAGACGTGGGTCTCGTGCTCACTACACCACTGGATTCAAGCTAGCCTGGCTGATGAAGGGTGATGCCCTGAAACCGGTCCCAGGATGCTTGTTTCCGGTCCAGGGAGGCCATGGCTTGGCAGTTCGGGCTGGACTGTTCCCATAAGGAACAGAGTCAAGACTTATTTGCATATGGCTGGGTCCAAACTGGGGTGGTGTGGTGAGCAAAAGAATTTTGGATTAAACCCAGATCCTTGTGACTGGGGTTGAATGTATGCATTGTCCAGCATTCCGTCCATCAATTGTTTCTTTTGCATAGGGGTCCCAAGTGAGCATCATAAACTTTGAAGATATGGTAAATCCATCCTACCCATAATGCATTGCATGCAAGACAGTACCATACTGCATTCAATATATACAATTAGTAGCTTTGAAATGTGACAAAAGAATTATTATATTAATTCTGGATTAGGTTGTACTCTAATATAAATTGGGGGAAGGGCCATTGTTTATGCTGCAGCAGCCTTTAATAAGGAAATGTGCATTTGGAAAGTGCACATTCACCTGAGGGTATCTTGGCGCCGAATAACAGATGTTTGTTACCAAATCAATGGCACTCATTTCATCGACCTCAGAAGGATGAAAGGTTGGGTGGACCCAACCTGTGACCATGAAGTAGAACACCGGCCCCTACAGTGGAAGTGGTAGTCCACTAAGCTACCAGACCAGACTTGAACATTGGAACACTTCCGCAATCTTGCAGAGCATAATAGCAAACAATGGCTGCTGTACCATAATGCAGGTACCACCTCCTCTGAGCACCACAAAACAAACCGTGGGCCCAAGGGCCGGCAGCAAGGCCGCCCCCAGCAGACCTGGGATCAATGCCGGACGGCATGAGCATTTCCCCCAGGAGGCTGAAGGGTGATGGATACTCCTTACTGGGAAAGCACTGCAGAGTTCCTTGTATATCTCACAGTTTTCAGGCAACAATAAAAGTGCCCAGAGAACTCTGTTGGTTAATGCACCTGCTGGAGAGAGATTGGAGTTTTGTCCAACTGCAGCTTTGACTCGTCTAAGGTAGCGCAGAGGGTTAACATGCCTGCTGCAAAGAACATGCACCATGCAGATCAGAGAACAGCATTTTATGTGTAGCTTAGTGGGTTACTGCTTTTGTCACAGATCATTTTGTTACTGTGCTATTCATAAATTACAATCATAATCTAGGTTTGAAAGCTTTGCACCCCCACCCCCTTTCATTATTCAAGTGTTGCTAAAAAAGGGTTTGTTTGGGTAGAAATATATTATTATTAGGCTCAACCCTCACTGGTGTGTGGATGGCCTGTGAGTCCTACACCCTGTAGTCTCCCATGCCTTTTTGCAACACATTATACACATTTCAGTGTGTGATGTAAAATGCTCCTACACTGGTATGCGATGGAATCAATGCAGAGCCCCAATAAAGAGTGCAGTATACTGGTGCACTGTAGGGTCATTTACTATGCTATAATATAATAGACTAAGTTATGTGTTGTAGAACGCAGTTTTGTGACACCCCTCCCCCCATTATTTGGGACAGAGCACCCCGACTGTAGTGGGCAGACTCGCTGTGCACCGTATGGGGACTGGCCTGACAATTTGCCCCGACTGCTTCGAGTTTCCAGTCCGGCCCTTGGGCTGCGCCCCTTTCATATCACGTCACGGAGATCTACAGCTGGTCCCCAGATAAGTCCCCACTGCAGCCCGGGGCAGGAATGCTGCTCCCCCAGACCTGAAGGACCAGTGCGACCAGATGCCTGCCCCACGAGCCTGCGCCGAGCTAGGCACGTAGAACCACTCGGCTCCATAAATCAATTCACGCGTGAGCAGCAGCAAAACAGTTCAGATGAGGCACAAAAAAAGAGAACTGAGTCCTGGAAGGGGGTGTGCCCTCAACATACAGAACAGGGATTTCATAATTAGGCCTCGACTGTCCACCTATCCGCCACCCCCCCCCAAACCATGCCCCCTCGTGCCCAATCCGGTTAAAGCAAGTTAGCATGTGGGACTGGGCACTGCACACAGATTGCTGGGTAACTACGCCCATCGCTGCGGGTGATTAACTACCCAGCCCTCCCTTCAAATGGGGGGGGGGGGCAAAATTCGGAAACCATATCAATAGCGCCAAGTGAGCGGGTGTGACTGCACCTTTTAGGAGAAACAAAGGCTCTCGTTCAAAACCATCATCCACAGAGCTCCCAAAGGGTACTCTTAAATATGGAAACCACCCATTAATTATATGAGTTTTTATGAAGTGGCCTGGAGAAGTTCACACCGCTCTGCGGGCTCCAAAATAAAAGGTTGACCAAGCCCAGCTTCGCCACCACACCGTACACAGAACAGGTGCGCGGGTTTAGTGTAAACCCACTCTACACCCTCAAAAAGGGGCATCTCCATTTCACAACTAGAACAGAGCCGATTCTGGGGTGTGTGTCCCAAACAGTGACAAACCGACGTTAGACCTCCAACCCCACCCCCCCCCCCAAATCGTGCAGAGTCTGCTGCCCAACCCCAGTACTGTGCAACCGATTAGATACTATTTTGTATTTATAGCTCACTCTTGTCATGGCCTCGTAGCACTAGATATCAGCATATCTTGTCCACTACATTAAAACGGAAGGGTTTTAACTCCACAAATGAGATTAGCCGTTTATTCGTCGGTGGGGATTAGTAGGAGATCTCCCGGTTTAAATTAAGTAGGGTCCCAGAGGCCTATTGTAGTGACCAGTGTTCTACTTGATTCGCCTCGCTGCTTCAAGCAGCTACGCTCCTGCACCCAGGCCGCCGCTCGCCATGTTAAACACGCCACAGCCTACCTCGCCGATGGATAGCTACCACCTCGAGCACGTCGGCAGGAGAGCACAGAGGGTGTTCTCTCACTTCGACCCCCCCAGGACCTACCGTACCTCCTTGGAGGTTGAGACCCAATGGAATACTGGTCACTAATCTACATGATATTACCCCTCACCCACTGAACAAGGGCCCCTAAAATGTCTGCTCGGAGGACCGCAGAAAGTATTTTGGCTGCTTGAGGACCCCAATTATATACTCGGCTGAGGGGAAGCAGGTCCTTCAGGCTGGACCCCCAACCTTGACAAGCGGGAAGAACAAGCATTTACAATGCTATAGGTGTCGCAATTGCAAGTTTGTAACCTATGGCATTGTAAACAAGAGTTAACAAATAGAAAAAAATGGTGGGCCACTCTTTTTTTCTATTTGTTTACTTTTGCTACAATCGCGGCACCCGCGCTTACCTTTAACCATGTAAAAGTATTCGCGGGTGCCGCGATTGCTGCAAAAGTAAGGAAATAGAAAAAAAAATCTATTTCTTTACTTTTTCAACAATCGCGGCACCCGCGCTTTAGCTTAACATGGCTAAAGGTAAAGCACGTGTGCCGCCAACGTGAAAAAAAAGTAAATAAATAGAAGAAAAAAAACAGTAGACAATAAAAAAAAGCGAGCTCTGTGCTACTAGACAATAAAAAAAAGCGAGCGCTGTGCTATAGCGCGGCGCCCGTGCATACTTAAGTTATGTACATGGCGGCCGGTGAAGCCAAAGCCGAATGAACAAAAAAATGAGTGCTTACCGACTAATGAAGGAGACAGTCTAACGCCGCAAGTAAAAGATCCAGTCCTGATGGGCGGTCCCAAAAGTAGACAGGGCGATAACAAAGAGGGACTAAGAAGCCTCATTATCAATCGGAAGCCAAAGACAATGCCACCAGCCAATGAAAAGTATGGGCGGGGCTTCCACTCCACTTCTAAGACATACCCTACTACAGTGGTTCCCATTCTGTGCGCCGCGGCGCCTTGGTGCGCCCCCAAAAATAGCCAGGGGCGCCGCGATACAATACGTCAATATCCGGCTTGTGCAATTACTTGCCTTTTGTAAGCTCGCTATCTAAAATATGTTTTGTTAAAGGTAGATGAAACTCCCTCTTGTACCGCTAGATGGCAGTGCGACATGTAAAATAGCACATTAACAGCTCCTGTATGTCAGATATTGATTTACACAAACTATGAGCGATGAGGAAATAAACACTTGCACAAATGGAAGGCTGTTTAAATCATATAACAAGTAACTGAGCAATTAGGTGAGTTTATTGAAGTTACGAACGTATGAAATTGATGAGGAAATATCTTATTCTTAGTCGTCTCCTCTTCATGAATGACTCTTATGAGATCATTTGCTAAAAGAAAGCTACGTGTGCATTTGAGAATTAATTTACAAGGCTGGATTGCATCCTGGTCTGTGGTTAAAAGTGATTCAAGCGTGACAATATCCTCAGCAGGAGTTCACTTGAAACTTGGCCTCCAAGTGCTTCCTAGAAACCTTCAAAAATTGCAGCAACTAGAAATATTTGCCCTTTGCTTTGTCAGAGTTCCTGACATTTCTGCACTTTAAGGACACGCACATTTCTAATTATTCCTTCATATAGTAACCCAAACTTTTTTTTAAAGAAAGTGTGATCTGCAACGAGCAGCCCAGGTCATATATAGTGGGTCTTCTTACTAGTCCCACTTTTTCTTCTGTATGAAGATCGCTCAGTAACACAATTCCCAACTACCTGGCTCGTACATAGAATTAAATAGACATGGTAAAAGGCACTCCAGTGGAGATTCAAGGAGGGTGTGGCAGTGGTACCTGCCTCTCAAGCTGTACTTAAGGTGAAGCTAAACAGGGTGCAGATCCTGTTAAGTCTCTAGTTTTAGCTTGTAAGCTGTCTTGCTTGGGTTCTGATGTAATTCCTGATCAGCCTCTACCTGCTGCTGACCTGGTCGAAAAGACTGTCTCTCAAGCTTGCAGCCACCACAGGCTCACAGGTGAGTTTGAAACCTGCTAAAGCTATCAGTAGCTGATAGCGCCGTTTTGGGATAGCTGTCTTGCTTCATTATATTTTTAAATGTTGCTTGTATGATTTGTTTTACCATCACCAACTCGTACAAAGATTGGGACTTAAGCATTGTACAGATGCCTCTGTACTTCCACTTGTCATTCTCCAGCAATCTACACCTCCATTCTTGAAACCTGGAAGTTGGTAAAAGTGTATGCTTTTTTATTGTCCTCCAAAAAACTTTGAAATCAATCGTATTTCTCCCCAACCTCTAAAGTCTGTAGTTTAGGTTTTACTTTAACAGCAGTCTTGTGCATTTCCTGTGTATATTCGCAATCTCAAGAGCTGCTGCTTATGTAAACTGCATAACTGTAGCCTTCGTTCTTTCACTAAAGAAACCCACCGCTCCTTGTCCCTCTGTCTAGTTTAACCCTTGGGTGGGTTTATAGATCCAGTCTGTCACATTTTGCAATACCAAATCAACAGTTGCAGAGTTCTCAAATCGTAAGACACATTGAAAGTGAGAACTAATTAACATACTTGACATCAACACAAGAAGTGATATGAGAGAAATGATAAATATATGTAGAACACCAAAACTTTACTATTGTGGACGAATGGCTAATAGGATTAGTGGAGCAGCATTCGTATATATCAAAAGTGGCTCCTTAACAGCTAAAATGATTTGTAGGAGAGCACCCAATGCTAGTGCCAAATTTTTAAAAACAATTAAAAAAAAAAATATTCTACATGCAAACCACAGTGCTGGAGAGTATTCTTTCTGACTTAACCAAATAAAGTTTTTTTTTATTAAACAACTGTTATACTTTTATTTGGTTACATCTATGATTATAATACCTTCATCAGCTTCATGCCAATTATTTTCAGGGAATAAAATGGAAGTGCTCCAGAGGCCGGGCTTACATTCCCCCATCCACCAAAAATAGTAACATAATGGAGAGCCGCGGTCAATGGCCAATAGGTCAAGGGAGCCGCAGGTGGAATAAGTTTGGGAACCACTGCCCTACTACAATATGCCTCGCAGAGCGAGCAGCGCATGCGCTGCAACGCTAGGCTCGACCTAAAAATGACCAAAAAGTGGTTCTGCAGAATAGCAAACCTTTTCGAAAAGTTAACTGTTGGCATTTCAGTTTCTTATGCTGTATTCGGTTGTTAAACAGGTATTAATGAGGTGCAACTTTGCCCTGACAGTATTCATAAGGGTTAAAAATTAATGAAATAAAGTGTCTCAGTTTGTGCCATATAATTTCCCTTTTCTTGCCACATACTTTTATCAACCCTGACTTACAATGTGGCCATCCATCGCCACAAAAGTCCAGTGGTCCTAACAACAGCTAACATTCAAACCCAAAGAAACAACCACCCAATCTCTGAAGTTGCTGCCCCTCTTACTATGCCAAGCATCACAAAGCATACCACAGTCAGGACCACAACCCCAAGTGACGGCGGCTGTTACGGCACAGGCTGATGCACCTATAGAGGCTTTGGTAAGGTTAGGTTTCTCCCCAGGACCACACTTTAGCACACTCTTTTTGTCATCAATCTTTTCTGCAGTCCTCCAGTAAGGCACTTAGCTTTAGATTTCATTTAATGGATTATATTTTACACCATCACCTTCACGTGTATTTCATATTAGACACAAGTGCCAGGATGCCCGAGACAGCATTGTAAGTGAAGTTGATCTGATGTAAAGCGAATAACTTGGAGTAACACTCAAAGTGCATTTTGCACCTATAAACATCTGCTGCCTCCCTAAAGACATTGCCACAAGGAAGCCACGGTCCTTGAAGGTGCGCTCTCTTGATCTCAGGTCCATGACACACAAAGAGGGTTAGAATTAGGATCGACACCCTTTCTGACTGGAGCAACAACATGCACCTATATGTCAGACTCCAATAGAACAACACCCCTGTGGTTTGCAAGCTTCAATTGAATCCAGCACGAATGAGAAGGCACATTATCCTAGTTCGTATGGATGACTTGAAACCACACAGTCTTTACATATACATGTTCTGTACTCACTGGTGAAAGGCAGCCATCGTGTTTTCCAAGTTCTCTCCCGCACCTGTGATAAAATAAGATAGAATGAGCTTCTAACTTTTAAGGGATTCGTTTTCAAGTTTCGTCATCCAACAGACCACATGTAAAGGATAACTAGGGTTTAAAGCGGGGTCGATGAATAAATGGAGCAATAAAGCATCAGAGAAAAAGAGTAAAAATGTCAAGGTAGAGCATTAAACACAGTAAGAAAGAGAATAGTAATTTCCTTTTTAATTGTCTCATCCTCTTGCAAATATTAAACGGGGAGTCCCTTGAGAGGACAACTGCTTACAGCCCTAGAGTACAGTAACCAAGATCATCAAACAGGTAATTTGAAGCAATCATAAATTCCCACCGGCTAAGAGCCTAAAGATTCCAAAGTAGCACTATTTTATGTAAATTTATTCAAATTTACGAAAGGGAAAAATAGCAAATACAGCTCAAACAATCTATTATTTATATGATGACTAAATGTGAAGTAGTAAAAAAAAATACCTGACGGAGCCAAAACAATGGTGCAACCCTACTGCGAAATTCCACGTAAACAGCGAATGCACATCTGATACAAGACTCCTTTGTGACCTCTAACAAGACGTCATTCACACTATGCAATAACATTTAAATAAATATGCAACCGTTGTAGAAAACATAATAGCTATGTACAGAAATTTCATTTCAATTCATTATGCATACGGTGAGATCCAGGAATTACAGGAGTATCTTAAAAATACCCATGACCTGAACATAACAAGAAATATTACTGAACAGGAAGCGGCAGACACAAAAATAATGTTAATGGTAATTTCAGGACTCTTCATCCTTCTCCTCCCTCCTCAGAACTGGCTGGGAATTGCCTGCTGTCAAGCAGGACTAGTATGAACGTCTACAAAATAAAGCTCCACCTTTTATGGTTTAAATCTCTTTATTAATTTTCTCAAGAACACACCTTTTAAAGTTCTGATAGAGCCCCGATGTGAGTTAAGTTTCCTTTTGCACACCTATGCACAACCCCACCCAACCTGTTCATCAACCTTCCCCACTCTGTTCTCCGTGTTTTAATGGGCATGATAAGGGTCTGTCTAACTGGTGTTTGTAGAGGGAAAGCAAAGGCTAAAAGTACTAGAATAACCAGGACAGTCACTCTGAATTAGATTTGCTAACAGGTTATGCAGAGTTTACATGCCAATTGCTGCATCCTTTAAAGAACATGCTCAAGGTTTTTATGTTATATAAATGCCTGCAGTGGGTACAGATTTTTTGAAAGGTGACTAATGCGAGTTTTACTCAAATAAAAATGATCAGTCTCTGAGGTGCCTGAACTACTTTACTTACATTAATCCACCCACAGTAGTTGAATTTGCTTCTAGGTTTCCATGGGACAAATCCACCACAATATGTTTCAAAACCTGAAAATAGTTTTATATTTCCAAGAAAAAAATGTAATGCTTTGAAAACGTCCAAATTTACTGTTTTCTTTGGAACACATAAAAATTATTTCACTCTTTAAATGACATTTCATTGGAACGTTCGGAATGAATGAAGGAACTGTTTGAAAGACCACCTTTTCTCTGTGGAAGACAACATTGCTATTGAAATTTGCCCAATCTTCTAGGAGAAGTGATTTCAACCAGAATGGACTTGATCAAATTCAGGAAAAGCAATGCAGCAAAAAAGCACAGGCTTAAAGGGATTATCAATGAGATAAACTAGAATAAGGTACAAATCCGATCCCGTTGATGAACTGGATGTGCGATGGCAGGATGTAGATGCAAGAAGCAGTTAAAACGATTCCGCATTTTTTTGTGTTAAAATATAATATCTGTTGAGAGAGGTCGCTGCTGCTGAAAGGTTTGCAAGAATTCTGTATGATTTCTGCATCAGTCAAGTACCTGATGAAAGCCAGTAGAAAATGTAAATTTGCTTTTTTGAGTGTTACTCTCAATTAAGGGCACAAAAACTCAATTGTGGCCCCTCAAGGCAGCAATCATTGGCAAAGCCAATAGGTCTCGCCTATGTGAAAGCTATTGGCTTTGTCAATGTCTTTTGGCCATGTTGTACAGCAATGTGGCTGCTGTTCACTATGGCTAAAAATATTTGTGGTGTGGCGCAGAGGAGAGTGGAGCGGCATAGAGAGGTAAAAGAGTAGAGTGGCATGGAGTGAAGTAGAGTAGGTGGACTAGAGTGGCGTAGAGTACAGTCCTGTAGAGTGGCATTGTGTGGAGTGGCATGGAGTGGCGTAGAGTGGAGTGGATTAGCGCAGAGTGGAGTGGATTAGAGTACAGTGACATAGAAAAGAGTGGCGTAGAGTGGCGTTAAGTGTCATAGAGTGGTGTAGGCTGGTATAGAGTACAGTGACGTAGGGAAGAGTGGCGCATAGAGTATAGTGGCAGAGAGTGATGGTGGTGTGGCCTAGAGTGGCGTGAAATGGAGTGGTGTGGAGTAGCGTGCAGTACAGTGGCATAGAACAGAGTGGCGGAGTTGACTGGCATAGAGTGGGGTGGAATGGCATAGAGTAAGGTGTGTAGAGTGGAGTGGAATGGTGCAGAGTGAATGGCGTAAATTAGAGAGGGGTAGAGTGGGATAGAGCGGCGTAGAGAGGCATAGAGTAGAGTGGCATGGAGTAGAGTGGCATGGCATAGAGTGGCATGGCATAGAGTGGCATGGCATAGAGTGGCATGGCGTAGAGTGGCATGGCGTAGAGTGGAGCAGAGTGGAGTGGCCTAGAGTTGCGTAGAGTAGAATAGAGTAGTGTGAAGTAGAGTGGCGTAGAGTGAAGTAGAGTGGAGTGGCATAGAGTTGAACGGAGTGCATAAAGTACAGTGGCATAGACTGGAGTGGCGTAGAGTGGAGTAGAGTGGCATAGAGTGGAGTGGCCTGGAGTGGTGTAGAGTGGAATGGCATAGATTGGCATGGCATGGCCTAGAGTGGCGTGGCGTGGAGTAGAGTGGCGCAGGGTGGATTGGCATGGAGAGGTGTAGAGTAGAGTGGCATGGAGTGGCATAGAGGAGAGTGGCGAATAGTGGAGGGGAGTTAAGTGGGGTAGAGTGGAGTGAGTGGGGTGGCATAGAGTGGAGTGGGCTAGAGTGAAATGGCATAGAGTAGACTGGCGTAGAGTGGAGTGGTGTAGAGGAGAGTGGAGTAGAGTGGTGTGGCGTAGAGTGGTGTGGCATAGAGTGGAGTGGCCTAGATGGAGTGGTATAGAGTGAAGTAGCAGAGAGTGGAATGGAATGGCCTACAGTAGCATGGAGTAGAGTGGATTGGAGCAGAGTGGAGTGGCATGGAGTGGCGTAGAGTAGAGTGGTGTGGAATGGCGTAGAGTAAAGTGACTTGGCATAAAGGAGAGTGGTGTGAAGTGGAGTGGAGTGGAATAGAGTGGTGTAGAGTGGCATACAGTTGAATGGAGTGCGTAGAGTGACATTGTGGGAAGTGGCATAGACAGGAGTTGCGTGGTGTAGAGTGGAGAGGCATAAAGTAGAGTGGAGTGGAGTGGCGTGAGGGGTGTTACCCAAAATCGGTCCCAGGATGCTTGTTTCCGGTCTAGGGAAGACTTGGCTTGGCAGTTCGGGCTGGACTGTTCCCATGAGGAACAGGGTCAAGACTGATTTGCATATGGCTGGGTCTGACCTGGGGTGGCAAATTGAGCTACTGAACGATGATGGATTCAACCCAGATCTAATAGAGACTGTGGGCGAGTGTCTGAAAAATGTCAGCGCTCCATCTATCATCTCCTTGGGTTTGCAGTGGTAGGGAATGTGCCAGGACTTTAATTGGAAGTGGAGGCTTGGACTAACAGGCTCTCCGGGGAAGGGTGAGATGTGAGGAGGCTGGGGCCCCCTGGGGCGGGGAGAAGGCAGCAGGCTATTGACCTATTCACAGGAGCGCCTGTGCAGGGCCTGGACCAGGCCCCAAGTCGGACGTCTGTGAAGGCTTAATTAAACGGGAGAAGCGATTCAGATGTGGTGACTCCCGGCTGAAGTACCACAGCTACCTTAGGACCTCAGCCACCCTTGTCACCACCTTAGTGAATGAGGTTCCCTCCTCCATAGCCATGATAGGAGGAGAAACCAAGCCAGTATCTGGGGAGGTATCCAGTCCACTGGCTTCCGCCAGATCCTCATACCAGATGTCATCGATGATATCTAAGAGCTGGTATTCATCAAAGTACAGTGGACCCTCCCAATCATCCTCAAGTTCTAGCTCATCAGAATAGGGCACAGGCTTCGACCTGGGTGATCTGCCCCCAGTTGGCGCCGGAGTCAGTGTCAGACGACATCCATCCAGTGCCATATCATAGTCAGGATGGGTGTGTCGCCGGTGGGCTCTGGTGGCGCAGGGGATGTTGGCAGTGGAACCGGCGCCGGGGAAGATTGATGCGGCTCGACTGGCACTGGTCTGAATCCATCCATTGATCCAAGGGGCGTAACTGGCACCAGTGGCGAACCCGCTGGGGGAAGACCAGTAGGTGACTCTCCCAAGCCCACAGGGCCGAAGGCAAACCAGCGGGGAAGGGCCACCCAAATGTGAGGTGCATGGCCTCATAAAATTCATTGAATTGGGATGGGGTCGCTCCGACTTCTGGAAACTCGAGGAGGCGTGAAGACGGCCCAGGAGCAGGCTCAACCGCAGAGCCAGGCCTCAAATACAAATGCTCTCTCGTCTCGTCAGATGACTTTGACAGTTGGGGCAAAGTCAAAGACCTCTTCGACTTCTTGTTCTTTTTTCTTTTGTGGGACTTACCCGAACGCCCAGACGATTTTGACAACAAGCACTTGGAGTGGCTCAGGGACCGATCCCGGGACCTCTCTCTCGACTGAGATCGAGACCGTCGTAACGCCGCACACTGAGCAGCAAGGAGCTTGAGGAACCTCTTCCTGGGCTGCATGGGGTGACAAGCAACGCAGGTCTTAGTGTAATGGTCATGCTCAAAGCACCATAAGCATACGAGGTGTGGATCTATCACCGACATTTGCTGGTGACAGGCGCCACAGGACTTGAAACCAGCCTTCTTTGTGGACATCCCTGCCACACCAGGAGACAAAGTCGCAAAAATCTTCAACAAAAGAGTTGAAAAAAGGTCAGTTCTCTGGATCTGCACTGACTAATGCAGAAAGAAAGTAACTAACGTCAGTGCACTGGGGTGGGGCCTATATAGGCACAGCGCACCTCACTTCCAGTGCTAATGATGCTGACGATACCACGTGGAGCCGAATGATGCCACCTACCAGCGCGCAGGGGTACTGCCCTCGAAAAGGTTTCCAGATCCAGTCTGATGCCTGGGGATTATTATAAGGTAAGGAATCTGCAGCTAGAAGCCTCTATCAGATACTAATATTTAAGCAGCTGTAGACTTTTGTGGAATCGAAACAACATCCTTCATCCTGTACAAGCTGAGTTTATAGCTGGCTGCAGCACTGAGTTGGTGATGTGTAGTGCTAGAGGCACTCTTATGGTTTGACACCACGTGATGACCTTTGACTACCATAATTTCAATTGTCTTTTGGTGTTTTACTTTAGCCTAGCATGAATGTACGTCCTGCATATGCCTTGTTTCTCTTGAAAGTTTCTTTCTTGTAATCTTTTTTTATTTTTATTTTTATTTGGGTTTTCATACATAACATGGTAACACATTATCTTGAATCAACAGCAGAGTACAGACATTTCATTACACAATCATTTTGACAAGCGCTTGGTATGGGACAATCCGGATAGTCAATAGGCAATACATCGACATTTAACCTAGTGTATATGTAAGCGTGCTCTGTTGTGGGTGCGACAGCAATGCAGGATTAAATAATCTCAGCCGCGTTTTAACTGAAAACAGTCCTCTCTCTTGCGTCTACTGGGAGCCCCTCTGCAGGAGGAGATAATTCTGGAGAGGTCCCCATATATCTGTGGGCCTAGAGGCAATTGGCAGCAGCTCTATATAGGTTGTGGTCTGTTCCTGGTAATGCACTAGGTCAGTCAACCATTCCTTGAATTTCGGTGCGCGTCCTCTGCCCCATCTACAGGCTACCCTGCGTTTGGCCATCAACAGAGATATGCCTAGGAACTTCCGGTGTGTTTTGGGGATTAATGCCGTGTAGCTCAAAAGGGCCACCACAGGATCCCTGTCCAATGTTATGTCTAGCATCTTCTCCAGCGCCTCATGCACCTCCCCCAGTAGGCTTGTACTGACGGGCACTCCCAGGCCAGGTGTAGAAAACCAGCTCCCTCACTTTTGCATCTGTCGCATCTGTCATGGTCAGTTAATTTGAATCTATATTTTTTAACGGGCGTGTAATATAGCCTCTGCAGGAATTTATAATGCAGCACCCGCAACCTGTTACTGGCCGAGATTTGCGATGTCTGGGCACAGCAGTAATTTCATTGCTCCTCAGTCAACTCCCGCCCCAGCTCCTCTTGCCAGTGCATGTATGCCGGGCTGACAGGTTTTTCTTGTGTTGCGCGTATGCTTTTATATAGTCCGGACACCAGGTGGCTACCCCCTGCAGGACTTAACAACTGGTGTAACGGAGGTAGGATTTCTGGCTCGTGGGGGAAGTCCGGTAGAATCGCCCTCATCCCTTGTCGTAACCGAACATATAGGAATAAGTCTAGTGGAGTAGACCGTATGCCCTGAAACAGGTGCTCCGAAGAGCGGAAGGTACCGTCCTGAAATAGGTCCCCCCACATATTTATGTGAAGCCGTTTACAGAGGTTCAGGAATCCTCTTTCCTGTAATAGGGGTATATCAGGGTGATAGGTTAACGGAAGTCGCGGGGAATACAGAAAGGGCGACGAGAGTTTGTCTCTAATACAATTGCATGCATCTACCGTGCTGGTGACCGTGGTGGGAGGTGTAGAGCGTGTGCGACGCGGGCCGTGTATGATGCCGTTCAGGGGAACAGGATCTGCAAGCCAATCTTCTGCGGCTATTTGCGGCATGTATCGTGGGGGATATATCCAATAGAACGCGTACTGTGCCTGTGCACTCCAGTAGTACAGCTCGAAGTCGGGTATATCCAACCCGCCCTGTTCATATGGTCTGATGAGGCTGGACCATTGGAGTCGTGGTTGCCTCCCTCCCCAGATAAGCGTGATCAGCGCCGTCCGTAGCGTTTTAAAAAAGTTTGGCCCTGGGTGATAGGGTATGTTTGCAAACAAATAAAGGAACTGTGGAAGTACCACCATTTTTATTAGAGAGGCTCGACCAGCGAGCGATATAGGCAAAGAGATCGATCGTGTGACATTGCTGTTAAGCCGCGTAATTGCTGTACCATAGTTAAGCCGTATAGTTTCCTCTCTGTCTCTCGTCACCTGTATACCGAGATAGCGAAGTTCAGTATTACACCATTCCAGTGGGTAATCAAGTGGGAATTGTGGAACCGCTGGTGTGAGTGGAAACAGCTGGGACTTCCCCCAATTGATATTGATACCTGATAGTCTGCCGAACAATATGAATTCTCGTAGTATGGGGTTAAGATTGTGCCTGGGATCCCTGATATATAATGTCACGTCATCCGCATATAAGGATATCAATATTTGGCGTAGGCCACATCGAAACGCCTTATCTTGATGCCGTTGTCGCAATCTAGAGGCCAAGGGCTCCATTGCGATAGCAAATAGTAACGGGGACAGCGGGCATCCCTGGCGTGTGCCTCTCGAAACAGGAAGTGAGTGAGATATATGGCCATTGATCAATACTCTGACAGTGGGCTGGTGATACAGCATCTGAATCCAGGATATATATATCTTCGGAAACCCCAAGCTATGCAGCACCCCAAACAGATAGTCCCACTCCACAGAATCAAAAGCCTTTGTGGCATCTAGAAACACAGCTGCAAGTGGGAACTCTAGCGCCACTGTCTGTACAAGCGAGAAGAGTGTGCGAAGAATGTGGTTGGTTGCCCTGCCAGGGACAAAGCCTGATTGGTCAGGTAGAATGAGGTTTTCCATAAGAAGATTGAGGCGATTGGCTAGTATCTTAGCCAAAATTTTGGTATCACAGTTGATAAGTGACAGGGGTCGATATGAATCGCAGGAGCTAGGAGTTTTATTGGGCTTTAGTAGAGATGTCACCAACGCTTCCCTCATGGAGGGGGTAAGGTACCAACCTCCATAGATTCCTCATAAACCTCTTTAAGGACTGGCGCCATGATATCGATATACGTTTTGTAAAATTCGGCAGGGATACCGTCTAATCCAGGCGCCTTGCCGTTTTTTAAATGCATAATCGCTTCCCTGATTTCATCCAATTCAAAGGGCTGGCTAAGGAATTCTCTTTGCGTGTTGCTAAGCCACCCCAGCGTTATATCTCCCAGAAAGTCACCTAATTCCACTGTTTCTTGGCGGTGTGTGGTGTATAAGGTCTCATAGTAAGCGGTGAATGTGGATAGTATATCCAGTGTGTCTCTATGTATTGTCCCTTCTGGACTTTCAATTTCTAATATATGGGACGTGAACCTGGGGCCTCTCGTCGCTTCAGCTAATGCCTTTCCTGGCCGTTCCCCTTCGCCGTACTTTCGAGCCACCCAGTATTTACTCTGAAATTTCACCTCTCTAGCAGCATTCTGTTCGTATTCTGTCAATTTCTCGCGAAACTCTGCTTGCACCTGCCCTGTCTCTCCTTTACTCATTCTGACCTCTAACCTCTTCAGATCCTGTTCCAGCTTTTGGATTGTACGCCGTATGTCTCGAAGTACTCCGAAACTCTTTGAGATGCAATACCCTCTGATAGTGACTTTGAAAGCCTCCCATATTATTTCGACATTATCAACTGATCCCTTGTTTCTCATAAAGAAGTCCCTTATCTCCTCCCCCAGCTCGGCCTGAAAGACCGTGTCCAGCAGAGCATGGGGCTGCAGTCGCCAGCGTGGCCTGGGAGTGCCATATCCCGGTGGTGTGAGTGCCAGCCTCACAGGGCAATGATCTGAGAACGTCCGGGCTGGGTGAGTTACAGCACGTATAGCGTCTCCTAGCCCTCTTGAGACCAAACAATAATCAAGGCACGCCCATGTGCCCGTGCGTGTCGTGAAGTGTGTACCCTCCTTCAAATGTGGGTGAACGTACCGCCAACTATCCACCAGGCCGCCTTCCTCCACTATACCCCGCAGTGCTTCTTGGGACTTATTATAGTGGTGCATATTTGGATTGGACCTATCCTGTTCCGGGTTAAGGGCCACGTTAAAATCTCCACCCCAGATGACATGTGTGGAGCCCACGTTCAATATTTGCCCCCATAACCTAGTGAAAAAGTCTGGAGCGTCAACATTGGGGCCATAGCAATTGACCAGCGTCACAGAGTCTCTACCAAGTCTACCCCAGGCCAGTATGTATCTCCCTTGTGGGTCTTCTATCGCTCCCGCCAGTACAAAGGGTGTCTGTTTTTTGATCAGTATGGCAGTGCCTCTCGCATAGGAGGAGTATGATGAAAAGAGTCTCGTGCTAGCCCATTTACTGGCGAACGTGTTTACAGCCCTTGGGTCTATGTGGGTCTCCTGGAGCATAGCCAGTTGCACCCGCTGTCTGTCCAAGTATGCCAGGACCTGTCTCCTTTTTCGCTGATCCCCTAGGCCCCTGACATTCCAGGACAAGATCGTCAGTGTGTAGTTGTGATCCGCAGCCATCACATTGTCTCACAACAAGAAGCCCAGCAACTGATGTATCAGTTATGTAAAAAGTTCGTCCATTTAAGCACTTGTCGATTCCATATGTAGTGTGCCTGTCTACTGCAACAATGCAATGCATTTTCCGCCGCTGCCCCCCTCCCACCTCCCGTGGCATCCCAATCATGCCAGAAACTGTCAGCCCGTCCCCATTCCCTAGCCCTACAGCCCCACCCCCTCCCACTGAAGCAGCCCTAACCTGCCAGAAGCTTACTCCCACCCCCCCTCTACCCCAACAGATAAAAACAAATACAACTATCCAAACTGCTATGTAACCGTACATATATTAATCATCAATGGGGGGAGTACCCATTGGGGGGATTACCCTAGGTGCCTGCACAGTAGCCCCCACCCGTTGGGTCCACTAGGGATGAAGCGCGTGGACACCAAGGGGCAGAGGGTGCCCGGCGTGACATATAGGAAATGGCTCATAAAGAAGAACAGAGATTAGAAATAGTGAGTCTATTGGTCTACCGTCCTCCGTATCTGCGGAGCCTGCCGCTTCTGCTCCGCCAGCCGGTAATCATTTTCTATGTTTCTTATGTCCCAGTAAGTTCAAGACTTGGATGAGATATTCATTACGCACTTTCTTCCACTCCCGCCGATGCAGACTGCTGGGATGATGTTGACGGTTCGGTGTCATGGTTCGTTCTTTTCAAGTGCTTTAAGAACTCCTCCACCTGCTGTGGTTTTGTAAAGAATCTCTGTTTACCTTGGTGGGTAACCCTAAGTCGTGCCGGATATAACAATGCGTAGTCAATTTGGGCCCGTCGCAGCTTATTTTTGACTTCTATAAATTTCCGTCTTTCTTCCTGAACGGTTGGAGTGAAGTCATGGAATATGGAGAACGCATTACCATCATATGTCAACTGTTGAGCGCTTCTCGCTGTGCGGAGTGCAACGTCCCGGTCCCTATAATTCAAAAGACGTGCTATGATAGGGCGCGGCGTGCTTCCCGGCGGCGGACGCGGGCCCAATGATCTATGCGCCCTCTCCACTATGAATTGATTGGAAAAGCCTTCCGCCCCAAACGTCGAGAGCAACAATTTTTCCACATATTCCTCCATTCTTCCTGTGTTGGTCGACTCAGGGATACCAAGAATGCGTATGTTGTTGCGCCTACTTCTCGCCTCCAAATCTTCATTCTTTGCGGCAATGATTTTTAGAAGCTTATCCATTTGGGCAATCTGTGTTGTTACCTGGGACGTAGTGTGTTCATTGTCAGAGATGCGGCGCTCAGTTTCTTTAATGCGATCCTCGTGCCCTTCTAGTTTATGTGCAATGGCGTCCATGCGCGTGGACATGTAATCCACTTTGTCTACTATGGTAGCGAAGCCTTGCCGAACATCTTGCAGGATGCTTTGTACCTCTGTGGATAGAGCGTTAGCGGTTCCTTGTGCGCTCTCCCCCTTGTCAGCTTCCTGGTCGTCCGTTGTGTTGCGGGTACTTCTTTTAGTGGTGTCAAAGGAAAGTTTGGGTTGGCGATTATCTGGCTTCCCCATGTTGGCCTCTTAATGCGAGCTGTCCGTGTCCCCGTATTATTATGGTGTACCGTTCGCAGGGTGACTACAGTCTCGTGCGCCCCAAATCACGGTATGCCAAGGCAGTACTATGCCAGTATCCAACACTTTTGCCTGCCGAGCTCGCGTATAGTAGTGAACACGTTGTGAGCTCCAGAATACTGTTGTTGCCGGTTCGCTGACACTACCAGTGTTTTATCTGCAGAGGCTTATCGCTGTTTCCCTGCGCTGTGGCCTTGTTGGTGGAGCGATGCTGGGGGCTGAAAACAGTGGTATCACCATTCGCGTATGTATATTGTTCATAGGGCCATCAGTTGAAGGGGCAGCGCTCTTGTTATGGGGTTAAGGTCTCACCCTGTCTGTACCTGCGTGTTGTTTACACCTTTGCACGTGTCTATGGGGTACTAGACGGTACGTGTGAGTTCATCAGCACAGTTCCAGCGGGGGGGAGCTCGATGGTTCAGCAGGTGTTTGTTGGCGCCCTGCGAGTAGGCCCGGGATGGCAGCTAACGCTGCGTGCGGGGGTGCTGTCCCTCCTTCTTACCACCGTGAGTACACCCTTAGGATTCAAAGCTTTGTGTGCAAGCAGGCCCCTGGTCCTCTGGTCGAGAGAGCTCGATGTGTACACGGTGCAGAGAGCCCGCAAAGGGGCCCGTCTCCAGGGGCCCACCCCAAGGCAGCTCGGCAGCGCGCCGCGCCCGCTTCTATCAGTGGCTCCGCACCCGGAGGGTAACTCGTTGGGGGAGCGTCGGCCGCTATGATTTCCGTCCCGCTGCGCACCTACTTGCTCACGGCTTGCCCACGCTCCGCCGTCCCGATCTCAGCCCTCGCACACCATCTCGCTCATAGGCCGCATCTGCCGCTCCGATCCCGCAGTAAGCTAGTACTCACAGGGGGTGCTGTAGCAATTGTACACCTGTCTCCATTCTCTTCTTCGTCGTCCGTCACATCCACCAGGATTGTCAGCTCCGACGGTGCGCAGGAGCAGCCCCACCCGTGTTGTCCTGCTGTGGGCAGGCTCCGGTGTAGGCGGCGTAGTCCACTTACGGTTCGCAGTGCTGGTGGGCCCAGGCGCCTCGTGGCGATCCCCAGGCTTGCGTAAGAATGGAAGCCGCTCCTGGGCACCGCGGCTCGCTTCTTCTGTCCGCGCGGTCACCTCGTCATTAGCATTTCTCAGGCACGGAGGCTCCGATCCGGCCGAACTGCACACCGGAGCTGCAGCAGACCGCCAGCTGTCTCGGAGGTCAGTTTAAGCTGAGTTTATGGCCATTTAGGAGGATATTTGTAGGATCTTTGACGCCGGGCAGCAAGAGCCTCACTGTAGTGCGGCCATTTTGCGTGTGCGCCACCTAGCGCCCCCTTCTTTCTTGTAATCTTGCAGTCTTACAGTGGGAGCTGTCACAGAATAGAACTGCCTTGCCAAGAACAGAACGTGTGGGATGTGCATTTGAAAGCATGAGAGAGAGAGAGAGGTGTAGAATGTACTTTTTGGTCTTGAAGTGCAGTGTTATGAGCAGGGGTGCTCAAATGTGCATTATGTTGTACACTGAGAGATGAAGTATGTGATGCTATAGGCAGTGGTGCATAAATGTGCACTGTGTTGTACATTGGGAAGTATTATGAAGTTCTTACTATTGGCTTTGGCATTGCCTCATGTCATCCTGAATTCTGACTCTGCCTTGCATGAGCTTTTTTGCGTGCACAGACAGGCCCACAGAGTGTTTGCAAGTTGTTTGGGTTAATCAGGTTCAATGTTGTTTTGTTTTTGGAGAAGAGATAGTTTAATGTACCGAAGGCTTTCGTAAGCTTCTTTAAGATAAAGGCTGGAACATGTGAGAATGTAGAGGGAACGTGGGAACTCCTTCTGCCCTGGAATGCTTGCATGTAAAGTGGCCAATCCCAGTAAGTTTCCTTGGCGCGGAAGGAAAGACTCTCGAACCTTCTAGTGTGTTTTGAGACTATAAAGCTGAGGGTTGTTGACTTAGAAACTGGGATTTTGGAATCCGAATGGGGACGGATGCGTGTACTTCGGTACAGCGGAACCCTGGTTGCTGAGGCTCTTAACCCCGGCTGTAAATCCCCCGGTCTGGAGTGGGCTAAGATGCAGTGTTTGCGCCAGGTGAAGTGTTTGAGTTTTGATTATTGCCATTGTGATGTGTGGCCAGTGGCTATGTTCATTTGAGGTGTTTTCTTTGTGATATGTGAGTGGGAAAGCCTTTCTGTTAAAGAGCATTGCATAAATAAAACCCCAAGCCTCATTCTAAAAAGAGAGTCTTTGATGTGTATCATTTTTGTAAAGTGAAACCCCCTTTTTAGGTGTGGTTGTGTTTTATGTCTCCTGCTTCGTCGTGTTTGGGCCATCGTGTGGGAGTGGTATTTTTGAGGGCGAAGCAAGACATGATGTTATCTGTTCTAGATGAGCTTTGATGTAGTTTGGACAAGGGGTGACACAGACGCTTCAGTTTAATTTGACCTCTTGGCAGCGTTCAATACCATCGACAACTCCATCCTCCTCTTTAGACTAAAGAACATGGACCAGCTTGTAGTCTGGAGGTTCAAGTGATTTCTCACCTCAAGCTCACAAACCATATTTCTTTCTCCTTTAAATTCGGATTTGACATCTTGTGGAGCTCCCCAGGGGCATGTATATATAAACTCATCTTTTTATTATCCATATAGCCCCTTATCTCTTTTCAATGTTTTAGACGTGCCATTCTACATGTTTGCCGACGACAGACAGCTTTTATTTAGGCTGCACCATCCAAAGTCTCCTGTCAATTCTATGCCACTGCATCCTAAACTGGCACACACCCTCACAGTAATCCATCACTGGAAGTCCCTCAAAAACAAGTTACTGATCACCAGCAACGATGTTCAGAAATTGCAGCCTTCCATTTAGCCAGACATAATGGGTACTTGACCAGTGCCTGCCCAGGTTGTCCATTCTCTGGGCATCTATCTTGATGTCGACCTGTCCCGGGAATTGCAAGTCTCCAGTGTGTCCAGGACTTGTTTCTGGTAATTAAAATTGTTAAAACTGATCCATCCTTACATTGGCATGAAAAATTATGTTCCCATCATGCACGTTTTGGCACTTTCCTAACTGTATTATGGTAACGTCTGCCATCTGGAACTTCTGGAAAAAATCTCTGAAACATGTTCAACTCATCTAAAATGCTGCTGCTCACTCATCACAGATTGCCCCCATCATCATTGTATCTCTCCAGTTCTTAACTAACTACATAGTAATTCTTCACCATATACTCCGTGGCACAGCTCCTCAGTTCCAGGCTGCAAATTCACCTTAAACATGCTGCCCAGATCTAAAATCTAAAGGTCTTCATGTACTTTAGATTTCCAAACACCAGGAGATCATCTTTTGGAGGCAGAGTTTTCTCCATAGTCAGCAGACAGAAAAAAGGAACAAGCTCCCCTGCGATATCCTTTTCAACTCATCCCTCCTTTTTTGCAAGCTATTAAAAAACTATATCTTTTTAACCTGCAACTTAGTCTCATTTTTATTTTATTTCCCTTACTGGAATGAAGCTTTGGTGAATGTGTGCTTCACAAATAATAAATACCACACAATACAATAAAACCCTTATTTAGAGTTGATGGAGGGGATACTCAGTGAAAACTTGGCAGATAGCCCATCCACCGTATTACAAGTGCCAAAGTGTACAAAGCACTTGTAATACAAAGGACTGACATCCCCCACTTTTGTGATGCAGTATCCCATCTGCTAAACTATAAATAAGGCCTACATCACTTGTTCATGTAGTTCTTCCTGCTGTGATCCTTTCTAGCTGCACAATAGTGGCTAATACTTTCATATATGATAATGAGATGTGCACAAACTAGTGGTTTATGAACCAGGCTCTCAAATTCAGAAGTTTTAGGATGGGGCAAAAAAAATCAGTCCCTCCTGAACTGAGATCTAGGGCATGAAAGCTGTTGTGTGACAGGTGTACAAGATCTGATATACAAAATCAGAGAAGCCGGAAAGGGGCTATAAAAACAATATCTAAGTTGCTGGAATTGCTAGACGTTTCTGTAAGATATGGTATATTAAGGAAAAGAAAATATGTAAGCATATATCTGACAAGTGAAATAGGTGTTTATTCTTTAAAGACCCACCCTCCTCCTATTGCCAAACATGAGACAAACCTAGGACAATAACAGTTGATTTACATGACAAAGAGATACGGTTGAGAAAAGCACCTGGTTTTGGAAACTATTTTTTATTCATCTTTGGTTGATTTCTCATCCCTGAAGACATGATGAGTCTGCTTAGATCTCTGCTTCTGTATTTTCCATTCCTTCGAGATGGATACAACTGGAAGAATGTGGAGGGATGAGTCCTAAAAACGGAGATACAAGCTAGGAAAGTGACTAAAACAGAGTGCTCGCCCCTAACCCTCTATGTGATCACCTAGAACATAGCAGCGGTACTGCTGAATACAACTTGAACAACTTTGCCCTTGAGCAAAGGAAAAATGTGAAACCAAAAACTGCATTGAAGTCTAGATGACTGGTGTGGATAATCGTGAGACATTTAAATGTCAGTGGTCTGATGTTTCTCACAGCAAACACCCAGCCGTAATGTGGAAAATGGATGATCAAAGTTGCCTGAAAATGAGAACGTTTCAAAATACTTGCTTAATAACTTCACAACCAAAGGGAATTAAGAACCAGGTTGCTTGCTGGAATTTTTGAGGACTTACGGGATCACATGAGATCATATAGTCATGAGGTCAGAAGCCTTTGGAACCGCCATAGAGACTTTTCTGCATGCATTACAAACTGCATGTTTTTCCATGGAAAAACTGGGATATTTTTTATTGACTGACTAACCAGGACTGGGTACATTGTCACATATTGGAAACCACTCACCAGACTCAACTAGACACTGATCTCTGATCAAGCAATTGCCTAAGAAGGAAAAAAGCATATACTTCTTGAAGCCAAAGATCTGATCTGTAAACATTTGTACTACTACTGTTGATGTTTTACAGTAAATATCAGCTATTCATGGTACTCTCTCTTTACGGGACTATGGAAGCAAGTATCTTGGTGAATGGAAGCTGCTACAGTGCTGCAAAATTAGGGCGAATGGGCTTGGTTTGTAAGAAATACCGGTATTTTATTTGTAGCAGAAGGTTTCCTTATTGAAAGCTTCTTGGTTTTGGAAAGTCTGAATTTTGGAAAGAGCTTGTTAAAGGGAGTGGGAGACATGCCACTCAAGGATGTTCCTTTAACATCTTCTGTCTTTCATTTGTCCAGAAAATCATCAGTGGCTGTGAAAACATGACTTCACCAAAAAATGCATGCCCATCACCTTGTCTTGAATAGTTCAGTGAAGTTAGGAGCTGTATAGTCAAGAATGCCCGTCCAGTCTTTCCATGAAGACCAAGCTATTCATGGTTCTGTTTTGTTTCGCTCAGAAAATCAAAACAGGAATTATTCTGACATTTCTGGAGACGGGAATTCCATAAACGTTTTAAAATTATCCTAGTTTTCAAGATTATAAACAGGTATAACAGCAGCTGCATTTGCTTGTCTCATGAAAGTGATATTTCATTAAGATTTCTTTATTTGTGATTGTCCAGCTTTAGACTTCTCATCCGATATAGGACTCCTTCCTTTGCCTAACCCTGCTGTCACCGCAGGCGATTAAGCCAAACCCATCACAATAAAAAACTCCCTTTTAGTAGTTTTGCAGCTTGAATCCAAAGGCTTAGACAAAGAAGGTCCTAAATGATGTCTGTTCCATACCAATGTCCCGTTTATTCATTCTTTAAGATTCTGTGCCAAGGACAGACTTGCAGAGATAAAAGGGGGAGGGGGATCTGGGAAAAAGCCACAAATATACTTGCTTTGTGGATGGTTCAAGTACAAGACCTGCATAGAGTTTGCAATACGCATAGTGAATTTATGTCAATTGTAATAAAATACTTTGCAGAACTTACAGAAATAGATAGCCGCCTATTAAAGAGAAACTCTGAAGGGTGTTGCCCAAAATCAAAGCTGGTTGGAGAACCCAGGCGAAAATGTTTGAAAAGCAGCAAAATATAGGAGTCTAGCGATACGCAGAGCAATCAAATACATGTTTGAGTTCAAAATCTGAAAATCTATGGATCTGTTTAAATGTGCCCCAGAGTTCGAAGTACACTCAAAAGTGTGATCATTGGAACCAAAAGGGTCGCCTCTTTGCTGAGGCAGCTGTGCGCTATATAAAAAGAGTTAACATAACATCTCTCTTGGCCCATTTCTTATACTTTCTGTGCAAATGCATCACAGAAGGTATGTGCAAGGCAGGTTCTAGCACCGATGTGTGCCCTCCACTTTCTTCTGATGTGCTTTGTGTAAATCAGAAGAGGGTAATGATCTTTTTGAGGTGCTTCAGTACATCTGCACAGGACTCAGGAAGTACTGCAATAGATGGCATGATCATGAGCCTCTCAAAGAATTTAGGCATGAGCTTACTGAGAGTCCACCGTAGAGAGCTGTCTGCTGCAACAACTGCAGCGCTTAAAGCCCTTCAAAAGCGCAGATAGAAGTATTTTTTTTTTTGCCAAAAAAGGAAGGTACTACTTAAAATAGTGACACACTTAAATAAGCTTATCCCTGAATCTTGTAGTTACAAAGGTGGCACGAAGGAGTGCGAAGGAGTGCAGAGGCACCAGCTACATAACAACAGCTTGTTCTCCAATGCCTATTAATCGCTATAGTCTAAAAGTGAAGTTCTGGGATATGCAGCTGCTACTGCGGAAATCCAGTCAGGGGATGCTAAGAAACATGGGCCACAAAGAAAGGGACCACAGGAAGACTGTCATGAAGAGAGATAGTTCACAAAGACAAGGTATAGAAAGAGTATAGTACAAAATAGTGATAAAGTGACACAAAACAAATGGGGTATTGAGAAATGGGTAGTGCCAACGCTGGGTGTACAGAGTAACATGACACAGGGTTAAAGTCAGGGTACCCCAAACCAGGAGGGGAGAGACGGGGGAAAGTAGTAGCCTTAGTTACCCAGATGACATCCTTAATTTCTTCTGGACAGAGCATTACACAATGAGGTTTCATGTCTTGCAAGTTTAGATTTTCTAGCCCCTGTGTAAACGCTGATGATTGCACATATAGTTTGCTTAAATATATTTCCCACTGCGGATTTGTGACCTGTGAGACACTGGTGTCCAGACAATTTGAAGCCATCAGCTACTACTTCCAAAAATAACTTTCAGTCTTTATGTTTGATGACTTCACTGGTCTTTTTACAGTAAAAAGGCACTGCAGATTTATTTTTCCTTTTAAGCAACAACTTATAATATTTTAACAAAGGCTTGTATACTATTTAGAGCTGTGTTTTATCTGCGTCAGTTCTATAATTGCTTTCATCCCTAATATATTGCAATGCCCTTCTTAGACAACAATCAAATCAAACCAGTAGTTAATATTTTTGTTTCATCCACCCTTGCAGACAGTGTATGTAAAATGACTTTGGTTGATTTCTCATAGTCAGTAAGATTGGACCTTTTTCATATTAACATATGCCTTTCATGTATCAAGTGCAAGCCCCTAATTAGGAATTTCACATTCAGTACTGCATGATAAATGTGGATAAATAGGCAATGAGGATTTACAATGGAAGTAATTGGAGGGAGCAGAAAGGCAGACGAGGAGCTGAAATATTGGCCTAATAGGTAGGCGATCGCTCCCCAACTAGTTTGGAATTTTGAAAGGCTTTATGAGCCTGCCTATTGCCCGACAATCAACATAGATTTAATAAAGGGGATGATTTAAAGCTCTTCTAATAAGAGTCTTTTTGTTGGTCTGTATAATAGGAAATTGGGTAATGCGCTTTCTATAAATTGGCCTTTCTTGTCAGTAATGTGACCCAGCGGCTCGTAATAGACTGAACTATCTTGGCACCAGTCTTCATTTGAATCAATATTCGAAGTAGTAGTCAAGCGATTAAAAATGCTGCTGTTAAATTATCCCACAATCATTATCATAATATCATGAACGTATGCAAGAAGACATTCTATGGTGTCATTTAGAATTCCTAGAAGGGGTTGCAAATAATTTCTAATATTATATTACTACGATATACAAATATTACAATATTAACAAAGGCATTTTTCAATGGTTGGCAAAAATTCACAGACTATTATTATTATTTTTTTAAATCTCTTTTATTGAATTTATGCAGTTTTTTAGGAATTTACATACATATACTATGTCTGTTTCATAACAGGTGCATTTGATACAATGTTTACACTGTAGAAGACCAATGGTATATGACAGGGTATAATGCTGTCAGCTTAGTGCTTACAATATATATCTGGTGCCTCTTAACAGCAGTTTCAAGTTTAAAAGCAATTACATTATTTATCTTTTAGTCATCGTTGCATATTATGTAAGGCCTACAGTTAGGCACATTTAAGTGCAGTTATAGTAGATGTGAACTTATGCAAGAGTCCGATTAATACTAACACATTTAACATAGGGAAGAGAATACAACAAAAAACATTGACCCCGCCCGTTATATCTTTTCCGCTTCCCCGCATATGCTCATGTAGTGTTGCCCTATTAATGTATTTCTCAGTGTCTCCCGTCTGTGGTGTACGCGCCTGTGCGGCTCATGATTGACACATATTTGCCCATGGAATACCGCGGGATACACTCAGGTAAGATGCCCGTTTATGCCACATGTCACTCAGTCGGGGGGTCTCTCAGATCCCCACCCACATTCTGCTGCAGCTCGATTAAAAAAGCGTCCCAATAGATTGCTATGGGATCCTGGCGTAGGCCCAATGTTTCCTCACGTCTGATGGCGATGCTTTCTGCCTTGGCCCATGCTAGCAATGAATGACGCCACGCCAGCGCATGTGGTGGGTCTGTTGCTTTCCACCTTTCAGTTAGCAATCTCTTAGCTACCACCATCCCTAAATCCAGGAAGGATTAGTTACTTACCTGTAATCCTAGTTCTCATCCAGGGGTATACTCATCATAGTCATAATCTATGAATAATCCCCGCCCACGTGCGGGATCCCGGAGTATATAGAAATATATATATACATATATAAATATATATATACACATATGTGAAACATATAAATGCAGCCTAAAAAGTTTCCAACATGGCAGAACTGCCGAAATTACATAGGTTTGCATTGTAAAACAAATACTCTCCTAACCCATAAGGAAAAGAGTACATTCACAGCATAATTGTGATATACCAATGCTTTATTGCCACAAGGAAAAACTTGTAATTGCAGGCATTCGCCTGTAGGCTGCATTGCAGAGTAATAATGAAACAAGACAAAAAGAAAAACTGGCACCTTGCCTTTAAGGCTTCCAAGGGTTAGGGTACCGTGCCTTTAAGGCCTGCCAGAGACCCTCTGCTCCCATCATGCACCACAGGTGACAGTTAGGTCAGTTCTTTTGACGGTGTATAATGTAGAGACACCTGAGTAGAGGATGCAATAACATAGAAGAACTCCAGTGATGCTCGTCCGGGGAGGAGGGAGGGTCGCTTATGACTATGATGAGTATACCCCTGGATGAGAACTAGGATTACAGGTAAGTAACTAATCCTTCTCATCCAGGGGATACTCATCAATAGTCATAATCTATGAATAGAGTAGCAAGCCCATACCCAGTACCTTGCGGACGAGCAACGGAGTATACAGAACATTACATTCAAATTGCAATCATGCAAACAAATTCCTCAAAGAGGCCTGCCCCACCTGGGCATCGGCCTGTGCATCAGAATCTAGACAGTAATGACGTGTGAAGGTATGAACCGACCGCCATGTGGCTGCCTTACAGATTTCAGACATTGGCACATTGCGAAGGAGAGCTGTGGTAGAGGCTTTCCCTCTGGTAGAGTGCGCTTTAGGTCTGCCTGGTAAGGTCTTGTTAGCTAACTGGTAGGATAAAGCTATACAAGAGACAATCCATCGAGAGATGGATCTTTTAGATGCAGCTAGACCGGTGTTAGTAGAACCGTAGTTAATAAAAAGCCGGTCAGACTTCCTAAGTGTGTGAGTTTTATCAAGGTAAAACTTCAGCACTCTCCGGAGATCTAAAGAGTGTAATGATCTCTCGGGGGAGTTGAAGGTTTAGGAAAGAAAGTGGGCAGCGTAATAACCTGATTGATGTGAAAATCCGAGACCACCTTCGGGAGGAAGCTCGGATGTGTACGTAGCACCACCCTATTGGCATGAAAAACAGTATAAGGTGCCTTACAGCACAGGGCCTGAATCTCACTCACCCTGCGTGCAGAAGTGATGGCTACCAAAAAAGCAGCCTTCCAGGTCAAATGCTGCAAAGATGCCTTATGAATAGGCTCGAAAGGAGCACCCATAAGTTTCGTAAGCACAATGTTAAGTTCCCAGGGAGGAGAGGGAGATCTCACTGGGGGGTAAACCTTCCTGAGACCCTCTAGAAAATCCTTTACCACTGGCATCTGAAAGAATGAACCCTGGGTCGGGGACTTCCTGTAAGCTGTTATAGCAGCTAGGTGAACCCTGATGGAGGGATATTGTAGGCCTGACTTTGCCAAGTATAACAAGTAGGGAAGAATCACTTGCTCCTGACCTTTAGTCGGATCAAACTGGTTGTCCTTGCACCACAGGTAGAATCTCTTCCACTTGAAAGCATAAGATTTCCTAGTGGAGGGTCTCTTTGCTTCCTTGAGAATAGACATACAATCAGCAGGAAGGTCTAAATGTCCATACTGTATGACTTCAGGAGCCATGCAGTCAAACGCAGAGACGAGAGGTTGGGATAAAATACTCTCCCCTCGTTCTTGGTCAACAGGTCCGGTTGACAGGGAAGCCTCCGGTGTGGGACTTCGGACAGCTGCAGGAGATCCGGATACCACCACTGGCGCGGCCACTCTGGTGCTATCAGGATCATTCTGGCATTGGTCCTGTAAAACTTCTGTATGACCGCAGGGATCAGAGGGAGAGGTGGAAAAGCGTACAGCAATGTCTGCGACCATCCTATCAAAAGTGCATTCCCCCGTGATCCTTGTTGTGGGAATCTGGACGCGAAGACGGGGCATTTTGTATTTGCCGCGTCTGCGAGACAGGTCGATGTCTGGCACTCCCCATTGCCGAAAAATGTCCTGAGCGACTTCTTCGTTTAACACCCAGTCGTGTGCTTCTACGAAGTCTCTGCTGAGAACATCTGCCTGCACGTTCAAGGTTCCTGGAAGGTGAACGGCTACGATCGTGAGACTCCTCGCCAGAAGCCACTTCCATATGGTCTGTGACTCCAGAGACAGGACCCGTGACCTGGTGCCTCCCTGCTTGTTCAGATAGTACATTGTTGTTGTGTTGTCTGTCTGAATCTGAATGGAGCTGGACTGTAGGGACGGGTACAGCGACTTGAGAGCCAGATGGACTGCCCTTAGCTCCAAAAAGTTGATGTGATAACTTTTCTCTGTCTCGGACCAGAGACCTTGTACCTGAAGCTGGCCCATGTGCGCTCCCCAACCCTGCAGTGAGGCATCTGTAACTACAGTTTGTGTCGGAGGTACTTGGTGAAAGGGGACCCCTTGCAGAAGGTGAGAACGTTTCATCCACCATTTGATGGAGTCCCTGGCCGCCTGAGGAAGAGAGACACGATCTTCCCAACGGCCTGAGTGCTGAGTCCATTGATCTTCGAGGGACTGCTGTAGAGGCCGCATGTAAAGCCTGGCATTTGGCACAATGAAGATGCATGAGGCCATCGATCCCAGCAGTGATGACACCTGCCTTGCTGTAGGATGTATAGTGCTGAGAAGTGCGCGGCACTTGATCAACATTGAGGACAACCTCTCCTCCGAAGGACACACGCTTGCCGTTGCGGTGTCTAGGGATGCTCCCAGATAATGTATTTTCTGCGTGGGGTTGAGAACTGACTTCTTGTAGTTGACTTGCAACCCCAGTGAGTGAAGCAGGTTGAGACAGTAAGTGAGATGGCTCTGGAGTAGAGAAGGTGTTGAACTCTTCAGGAGCCAGTCGTCTAGGTAGGGGTAGACGAAGATTTTCCTCTTGCGGAGGAAAGCGGCTACCACCGCCATGCACTTGGAGAACGTCCGGGGAGCGGATTTGAGACCGAATGGAAGTACTCGGTACTGATAGTGCTGACGAGACACCTGGAACCTGAGGAACTTGCGATGTTTCACTGAAACAGGAATGTGAAAGTAGGCGTCCTGCAGGTCGATGGCACACATCCAGTCTCCCAGATGAAGATGTGGGAAAATCTGGTGCAGGGCTAGCATCCGAAATCTTTCTTTTCTTATAAACCTGTTCAGCAGGCGCAGGTCGAGGATGGGCTTGTACTCTTTGGCTACTCCTCGTTTTTGGACCAGAAAGTACCGTGAGTATACCCCTTGATTTTGCTGGTGAGGTGGGACCTCTTCTATAGCCTTTTTGGAGAGGAGGGTACACACTTCGCCCTGTAACAATACATTGTGTTGAGGAAGGCACGTCAAATGAGGGGCAACTTGCGGAGGAGGGGTCTTGAACCTCAGCAAGTAGCCATGCTGTACAATATTTAGCACCCATCTGTCTTTTGTTATTGTTTCCCACTCTTCCAGGTGAAAAACGATACTCCCTCCTACCGGAGTGGCAAACGGGTGCGGAGGAAGCAATGTCTCACTGTTTAGGAGGCTGCTTGGAGGAGGACTGCTGTTGCTTATTGTTCCCTCTGCCCCTGCCAGGACGCTTGTTCTGGTATTGGAACTTTTGTTGGTTTTGGGAGGACCATTGAGGGGTTTGAACCCTCTGTTGGAAGGGCCGCTTGTCGTTCTGACGGAAGCGTTTCGAAACTCCTTCCGCTTCTCCAGTCCAACTGCTTTGACTGTGTCTAGCTCGGCCTTCATCTTTGTCATCTCCTCATCAGCATGAGAACCGAATAAGGAGGAGCCGTTGAAAGGAAGGTTTAGGATCTTCTTCTGGGCGTCCGGTTTTAGACCTGTGAGGCGCAACCACGCTGAGCGCCGTGAACAGATGCCCTGTGAGTAGCCGTGTGCGGCGAGATCTGAGGCGTCAGCCGCCGCGCTGATGATTTGATTGGCTACTAAGCCGCCCTCTTGCAAGATTTCATGAAAGTCTTGTCTATCTTCTTTGGGAAGCTTGTCGGTAAACCTAGACAGGGAGTCCCAAAGAGACCTATCATAGCGCCCAAGAAGGGCTGAAGCACTTGCAATCTTCATCGATGATGCCGAAGTATTGCACATCTTCCTGCCATAAGAGTCCATTTGTTTACTGTCCTTTTCTGGAGGAACAGAAGCGGATGAGGCTGCGGAGTGCGCTTTCCTGGCGGCTGCCACAATGATTGAATCCGCCGGAGGATCAGACCTAAGGAACAAGGGATCCTGGTCTGGAGCTTTGTATTTTTTGCAATCCTCGACGGAACTGATCCCACTGTGGCTGGAGTAAGGAACGTGGTCATGGCTGGTTCTAAAAACCTGGCACCAGAGGTAGCAGCGGTCTGGGAGCTGTACGATGGTGCAATGTCTCGAAAATGACCGATGTAGGGATCACAGGAGTACATAAACTGATGTTTAGTTTATTAGCTCCTCTGCCCAGTACGTCAGAGAAAGTCCCAATGTCATCAATAGGAGACACCCTTGAAGGTGGTGTAGATGAGAAAGTTGGCGAGTAGTGCCGAATGGAAGACGAAGAACAGGTAGAAGATGCTCTGCGCCTCTTATGTGGATGATCGTGCGAGCTGTGACGACCTCCTGACCGAGATCGGCGTGTAGAAGGCGACCTTGGTCTTCTGGAAGGCGACTTAGAAAGTCTCGTTGCGTAGTCGTCCGAGCCCGGACCTCTGCGGGCACCTGTTCCGACCCCGTGCAGCCAGCGAGGGGACAGGCCGCAAAGATTCTTTTCAGCAACTGTAGGAGATTTCTCTGGTGAAATCTGTACAATATTCAGCCCTGGAGATGACTGCCTTGACGTCGAACGGGATGTCGACAAGGTCTGCGTCACCCTCGTCGTCGATCTGCGCTCTGATCTTGATCTCGGCGTCGACCGCCCACGGCGATGGGGGGACTTTGACGTCGACTGTCGGCGTCGACGGGGAGACTTCGACGTCGCCCTTGACGCTGCCGCCGATCTCCTCGACGGCGAATGATCAGTAACAGGTCTCGACGTCGACCGCCCACGTCGATGGGGGGGCCCTGATGTAGCCTGACGGCGCCGATGGGGGGATCTCGACGTCGACCTCCTCGATGTCATCGACCTCCTCGACGTCGAATGATGGGACCTCGACGATGCTCTCGACGTCGGTACGTCCCCTCGCGTCATCGCCTTCGACGGTGACTCTCTCAACGTCGACCCCCTTGAGGGTGGCGGAGAATGCCTCGACGTCGGTATGTCCCCTCGCGGCATGGTCTTCGCCGGCGAGTCTCTCAACGCCGATCCCCTCGAGGTTGGCGGAGTGTGCCTCGACGTCGACGGAAGCCTCGACGTCGACGGAGTTTTGGACAGTCTCTCAGTACCCACAGCCTTCGAGCCTGAAGTGCTGAGCGCCGACTTACTTGGCTTGTCCCTTGACGTTGAAGAATGTCTCGGCCTCTTCGACGGCGATCTCGACGTCGACGGCGAACATTCAGGCACCTGCTTCTTCCTGGACTCAGGAGAGGTGGAGCGATGCCGTTTCGGTGTTTACTTGAAGAGGGAGCTCTATCTCTATCCCTCTCCAGTAGGGCATGAAGCTTGATGCGTTCTCTGTCGCGCTGGGTCCTCTTCGAAAACTTCTGGCAATGATAACACTGGTCAGGATTGTGTGACGATGGAAGGCACACAATACACACCGAGTGTGGATCTGACAGTGCCATCTTCTTGCCACAGGAAGGACATTTCCGAAATAAAGCAGGCATTCTGACTGGAAAGATTTTTGGAACAAAAAAATGCCAAAAGCCAGCCGAATATACCTCTAGGTATCAGAAAATGTCAAAAATTCCAAGATTTAATACAAAAAATTATCTTTCAGTCAAAAACTGAAGAGCAAAAACTCCAGGATCCTCACAGAAGGAGCCGGAAAAAAGAACTGACCTAACTGTCACCTGTGGTGCATGATGGGAGCAGAGGGTCTCTGGCAGGCCTTAAAGGCACGGTACCCTAACCCTTGGAAGCCTTAAAGGCAAGGTGCCAGTTTTTCTTTTTGTCTTGTTTCATTATTACTCTGCAATGCAGCCTACAGGCGAATGCCTGCAATTACAAGTTTTTCCTTGTGGCAATAAAGCATTGGTATATCACAATTATGCTGTGAATGTACTCTTTTCCTTATGGGTTAGGAGAGTATTTGTTTTACAATGCAAACCTATGTAATTTCGGCAGTTCTGCCATGTTGGAAACTTTTTAGGCTGCATTTATATGTTTCACATATGTGTATATATATATTTATATATATATATATATATTTCTATATACTCCGGGATCCCGCACGTGGGCGGGGATTATTCATAGATTATGACTATTGATGAGTATCCCCTGGATGAGAACCTAGATGTTACCTTGGTGTCTGATGTTCTCCTGAATTTGTGCAGTAAGTATACTGGCCATTCAAAAGGCAGTTTGCGGCCTGTGCAGGTATGTAACATACTGGCTACCTCGCTCCAATATACACCTATCCGGGGGCAGCTCCATAACATGTGTAGTAGATCAGCTCCTAACTCAGCGCATCTCGGACACGCTGCGTCTGCTCGATTGAAATACCTATTGATCTTAGCAGGTGTGAGGTAGGCTCTGTGGATTATATACAAGTGAATTTGCCTGAACCGCATGTTTCTGGGTATACGTGTTGGGCTTTCTAATATCTGAGCCCATTCCTTGTCTACGAGTTGGCGCCCCAGGTCTAGCTCCCACTTACGGCGGAGGGAGTCCAGGCTTATCGCTGCATGGGTCCTAAACGAGACGGCGAACCAGCGTATGAGATGCCTGCCGCGTCCCATGACATGTAAATACTGTATGGTAAGGTGTGGCTGCAACTCCGTAGTCATGTCGCCCCATCTGGTTGTCAGTGTGGTTATCAGCGAGCGGTGCGTAAGAAATTGCCCCGGTGGGAACCCCTCATCTTCCACTAGAGACGTGTATGGTATGAGTGTTCTATCACGGTATAAATCCCCGAGAGTCTGAACACCTCTCTCCTGCCACCCCGCAATTGACTGTGCCGTGAGCACCGCATGGCCGCTGGGGGATCCCTCCAATGGTATCACTGGCGCATAGGGAATAACAATACGGGTTATGTACAAGCTCCTGCGGAAACATTTGTATGCCACTGCAAGTAACAATGGCTCTGGTGTCCTCGACTTCGTAGCAGGGTGGAAGAGCCTAACAATTTGTCCCAGTGTATAGGGTGGCTGCGTGGTTGCCGTGTCTGTACAGTTCCTATCCGCCATCCACCGGGCTATCCACTGCAGTTGAGCAGCTAGGTAGTAGTGCTCAAGGCAGGGAGCCGCTAAGCCCCCTTGGTCTGTTGGTAAGTACAGCTTTGTTAGCGTCATTCTGTGCCGGGCATTTCCCCATATAAAGTCTCTAACCTGTTTCTCTAGTGCAGCAAAGAAGGAAGCAGGAATATATATGGGTAGATTCGCAAAGTAATATAAGAGCCTTGGGAGGATTACCATCTTGGCTAGTGCCACTCTACCTGTTACTGCAAGTGGAAGTGTGCCCCAAAATTGCATTTGCGATCGGATTGCCGTCAGAGCCCGTCCCAGGTTCCCATCAAACAGGTCTTTCGGTTGACGATAGATCCGAATACCCAGGTAGCGAAACGTGTCTTCTCTCCACTGCACTTTTCTACCACTAACAGTGAAGTCTGGGTCTTGACCCCCCGCGCTGAAGGCATATATGCAGGATTTTTCAACATTTACCCGCAACCCAGAGATTGCAGCAAAGCTCTGCAACAGATGCGCCAGCTGATTAGGGACTCTCCCAATGTCTTTTATATATACGAGGAGATCGTCAGCATAGAGCGAGACCTGGTGCACGGCATCTGCTAGAGGTATACCGTCTCCCAGCGTGGTACGCAGCGCCTCAGCCAATGGTTCTATTGCGAGCGCGAAGAGGAGGGGGGACAGAGGGCACCCCTGCCTAATTCCTCTACGCACCGGGATAGCTTCTGAGATGTATGGTCCCATTCTGACCCTGACCGTAGGACTGGTATAAAGCAGGTTTACTAATTGAAGGAACCCTGGGCCTAAGTCATATTTCTGTAGTGTCGCAGATTGATAGTCCCATTCTAGGGAGTCGAAGGCTTTTTCCTAGTCTAATATTAGACATCCTGCTCTCGGCCACTCCCGCACCCGTCGCTACCCTGAAAAAGCGCCTCAGGTTAAGAGATGTGCTCCGGGAGGGCACAAAGTCGTTCTGGTCAGTATGGACCAGCGTAGGGACCACCTGCGCTAATCTATCCGCTAACACCTTTGCAAGTATTTTATAATCTGTATTAAGTAGGGCCAGAGGCCTGTAGGAACCAAGGGCCATATGTATCATTCCAAATTTCGATCGCAAACGTCGAAATTCACAGAATTTTGGCGTTTGCGATCGCAATTGGGCTTAGTGGTATGTATTAATGGAAAACTGCCTCGCAAAATAAGGAATCGCAAAATTTGCGATTGCATTTAAGGAATCGCAAATTGCGATTCCTTAAATGCAATGTAAGAAGCACAAAAAAAGTGCAATTTGGCCTGAAGGAATCGCAAATTACCACCAACATCAAGTTGGTGGTAATTTGCGATTTCTTTGAAAAATGCACTTTTTTGCATTTTTCAAAGTGCAATGTGGCACACATACATCGCACTTTGCGATTCGCAATTAAGGAATATGTAGGAGTCGCACATTTTTTTGCAAATCCTACATACATCTCGTTTTGCGATTCTCAAATAGCAATTCTCTAAAATTCGCTATTTGAGAATAGCAAAACCAAACTTTCATACATATGCCCCCAAGTTCCATAGGGTCTTTATCTGGCTTTAAGAGAGATACCAGATATGCTTCACGCATTGAGGGAGGAAGCTTTCGCTCCTCTAGGGCGGTGGCGTATAGAGTATGGAGCCGCTGTGTGAGAGACACACGATATGCCTTATACTACTCCGCCGGCAGGCCACCCGGCCCGGGAGTCTTCCCGGAGGCTAGGGATCCGATGGCATCCCTGATCTCTTCTAATGTGAGCTGGCCATTGAGCATTGCCCGGTGCTCGTCTGTAGCTGTGGGTAATTGTATAGAGCCCAGAAACCCCTCCAACCCTTGCTCATCGCAGCGCCCACGAGCCCGATATAGCTGGGTGTAGTGCTGCATCATAGCTTTATGTATTTCCTGCTGTGTGTATAACACATTCCCTGCAGTTGTTCGTATGGCCCCTATCGGAGCGCGGGAGTACTCTTGTTTTATCAGCCAGGCGAGCAGTCGGCCCGCTCGATCAGCTGAGGCATGTGTTCGGGCTGTATGTGCAGTATAATTATGACATCTTAGGCGCTCCAGCAATTCAGCATGATCTGCACGTAATTTCTCTAGGCGCCTCGGATCCTTACCCTTTCTTTCTCCTTCTTGCTCATACCGCAGCAACTGAGACTCTATTCTTGTAAGGGAGGTAGACAACAGCTTGCGGACATTCCATGTGGCCCCCAAACAATGCCCTCTGATCGTTATTGTGAAAGCCTCCCACTCTATTAATGCACTGCTCGCCGTGTCTTCATTTAGCTCAAAATATGCAAGGGTAGCCGTCCCTAGTGATGAGCGAAACTCTGGGTCATCCAACGCATTAGTCTGGAGGCGCCACGTTGGTATGGGGTGGGGGGGGGGGCGATCCACTTCCCATCCAAGTTGCATCCACAGGGGATTATGATCGGAATGCGTCCGGCCCAGATATTCTGTCTTTTTAATTAAGGGGAGTAGCGATTGTGAACCCACTAGTCTATCGCACATGTAGTCCATGCACCCCTGAAAAATGTGAGTAGGCACGTGTTGTGTGATTGAGAGTGCGCCAGATGTCTATGAGTGTCCAGTGTGTAAGTCAGTCCGCAAGAGCCTGAGCGTTGGATGCGGCAGGGGTTCTGTTAAGGGGCGGAAACGACCTGTCCAGGTCTATGTTAAGCACTGAATTAAAGTCTCCCCCCACCATCCAAGGGATTCCAGTCCATGGAGCTAGCTTCTCTGACAGGCGCGTAAGGAAAGAGGGTTGGTCTACGTTAGGGGCGTAGACGGATCCCAGCAATATTGTTTGGTCATTAAGGCGCCCTCTCACAAAGGTGTATCTACCTTCATCATCGGCCACATCTTCCTCATGCACAAACGGAATACCCGCTCTCACCCAAACCAGTGTACCTCGCGCATGCGCTGAATATGTAGTGCCAAATACCTGGCCTCTCCAACGCCTACGCAGCCTTTCCAACTCCGTGTGTGACATGTGTGTTTCTTGTAGTAAGGCGATACCAATTAAGTGTTGCTGTAGATAGGCAAATATGGAATATCTACGCGTGGGTGTGTGCATACCGCGTATATTCCATGTTAGCATGTTAACTTGTGTCATGTCTGCCTCGTATAGTTGTCAAAGGGGATCAGAAATGGGCAGTGTAACACCGAGCATGCGGTACTTATAGGGAGCCCCGGGCTGGTCCTGTTTAACCAAAACGTCGGTTTAGACCTTAACATTTGTAACTATTAGGGGAGAACTCTTCGAAGATGTCCGTACAAATTTTATGTCCAACAATGACAAAGAAAACTATTCCAGTATAGTGCCTGGTAGGGGTGTGTGTAGCGTGTGTTTGACTACAACATTTGCGTTCCCTTCATATCCCAAAAGGGGAGGGGGTCGCCACCCGCCATCCAAGTCGGTGTGCAAGAGTGTATATACTCAAGGTGTGTGTGTGTCCCTGGCTGCGGTCTTGCGCTTGAGGTGGACGCGCGATCAGCCTTTGTGTCAATGCTTGCCAGCCCAGCTGTGTGGTAGCCGCACCTCGGCAAATGGTGTAACAGTGCTGGTGTGCGTTATCTTCTGCGTGTTGCACTGACCCGATGGGGACATAAACTATTCCGGATCACAAACTGACTGAGATGTGTGCTGACTATACCCAGCGGTATTGGTACTGGTGTCGTGCGTTTCCCATGTCAGCGGATTCCCCTACCCGTCTGTTTGGCAGGTTTTGTTGCGTCATGTCAGAATGCTACCACCCACTTACCCAGTCAGTGTGCAGGTGCGTTCATTGCACTAACTACTTGTTTCATTTGGGTGTGGGGTCCGCGCGTGAGGTGCACGTCTTTCTAACAAAGGTGTCAGTATTACATAGGTCATCAGACCATAAATATTTACACAGACAAACATTGCAATTAAGTCTCTACTTGCGTGAGTTGCCTCAGGCAGAGTTCATGTCATTAGTGATCCTTCATATAATGTCGTCAGCGGTTTGTGGAGTCACATCCGGCAGCTGAGTGTCATCGGGATCGTCTGGCCTGGGAGTCGACGAGCCGCTGGCCGTTGTTGATTCAGAAGAGCACGCATCTTGACACTGCCGATACCTCGTAGTTCCGAGTGCCGCAACGACCTCCAGGGCACCCTGGCGCTCCATTCTGCTCTGGACTCTGTGCCGCTGCTGCTGATTTCATATGTCCAAGTTTCCCGTGCCGACCCCGCCGGCGAGATCTTCTACCGGAAGTCTTGGCTAGTTCCGTGGCGTAGGGGAGAACTCCTGTCCACAACCCTGACTCCTCCAACCAGTCCCATACCTCCGCAGGTGAGTCGAAGAAGCGGACCGTGCCTTTTGCCACTACCCTCGGTTTGGCGGGGAACAGCAGGGAGTAGGGAAGTTCCAGTTCGCGGAGCTGGCGTTTCACTGCTGTGTAAGTGCTTCTGCGTCTCTGCACTTGGGCCGTGTAGTCCGGAAACATCATGATCGGGCTCCCGCCGACCTTGCGATCTGTAATCTTCAGAGTTTTGCGCAGGACTGCGTCCCTGTCTCGATAGTTTAGGAGCCTGAAAAGGAGTGGACGCGGCCGGGCTCCCGGAGGGGGTTTATGAGCCGGCACTCGCTGCGCCCTTTCAACTGCAAAGTGTGTCGATAATGTTCCCGGGGGCAGTATGTCCTGAAGTCAATGCCCAACGTAAAGTTCTGGGTTCCGTCCTCCCTCCCCTTCCGGCAGGCCAACTACACGGACATTATTTTGGCAGGAGCGCCCCTCCGTGTCCTCAACCCTGTCTTCCAGTGCGTGCATACGGTCTAGGATGTCCTGCAAGGCCGCGGTGTGACTCTGGGTGATGGGTTTCAGCTCCGTAAGTGACTGATCCTGTGAGTGGACTTTCTCTGCTAATTTATGATGGTCGGCACGCACAAGGGTAAAGTCCGAAGTGACTTTGTCAATCCTGGATTCAAGGGACGATCTTGTTTGGTCCAGTGCGTTGCCTATTTTTTCTACCGCTGCCAGCACGGAGTCCAGCTTGGCTGCTAATGCTGTATTCGGCGTATCTCCAGCCGCCTCCCCTCCTGTGTGCGTTGGCTCCAGGTTTGCCAGTACGCATGGCGCCTTGCTGTGTACTGGCACGCAGACGGCCCATTACCAGTTGTTGCGCGGTAGGCATTCACTCTCAGCAGGCGTCTCTTGCGCACCAGCACGCGTGACGTTGTGGCGTGGTGGCAAAGTCAGGTTTGATTACTGCACGCCTGATGGCTGACCTGTCAGTTGGGGCTCCTCAGCGTGTCTATTGCAAGCCCTTGTTGGGCCTCCTCAGTCCTGGTGTGGTGTTGGCTGTCTGCAGGGTTGCGCCAGGTGTAGAGCGGGGGTCGGTAGGGGCGCACCTCTGTGGGTCCGCGCCAAACTGTTCCAGTCTGTAGCCCCGGTATGTTCTGAGGACCTCAGTATGTTGGTGATAGGTGTCTCCTACTCCTGGCAGCTCCGCCCAGCGCCGCGCTGTTCCTTATGGGTGATCTCATGCTTCGCTCCTCAGCTCCGTGCCTGTCTCCACTGCACCGGGGGCACAGCGCCTCACACCACCAGGGCCTATTTGACTAGCTCCGTGACCAGGGGCGTGTAGGTCAGTCTATCACCAAGTCTCCCATCAGTAGCACTTACGCCGTCTCCTGGTGGCAACTACGTCCGCGCTATCTCGGTGTGCGGATCGTTTACAACCTCCAGTGTCACTGCAGGGCTTCTCCGGCTGGCGGGATGAGTGTGCAGAGGTTAGTGAGGGGCACCTTGCCCACTCCCAGGTGCGGGTTCTCGCCGATATTCCCAGTGCGTCTGACAGGTGGCACCTTAATATGGCCCGGAGCTTTCTTGCTGGTGGGCGTGTTTACCCGCTGGTTCCCAGGTTCCCTATGGCCTTCAGGGTGCCACAGGCAGCAAACAGGCGTTCGCTCCCGTCGCTGTGTCTTGAGGAGGAGAGGGCTGCTCCACCGTCAGCGCCAACCACGTCTCCCCGGGTCTCTGTTTTCCCCTTTGTCGATGGTAACTTTCACCTGCCGGTCTGGTCCCGTAGGCCGCAAAAGTGTTCACTGTGCCTCCGAGTGGTCTGTGCAATCAGTAACGCCGCATATACACTGAGTGCGAGGACTCTCTAGTCTCCCCTCTGCCTCATGGGTGTGGCTTTTGTCCAGGAGGATCTCTTCCGATCCGGGCCCCAGCTGGAGGCGCGGTGTACCGCCGGTCACTGGGCTCTCGCTTCCACACAGCGCACTCCCTGCAGCAGTCAGGCATGTACCTCCGCAGTCTCTCAATTCGGTGGCAGCAACCGGCGTCTTCCACACAGGCCCCGACCTCCTCGCGTGTTATGGCGGGCGTCTCTGTTCCGGGCGTCATTGTGGCTCGGACTGGCACCGCAGATCACGGATCGTCTGTCACGCCACTTCGAGACTACTCCAGTCCACAGGGTCGTGCGCGCACACCTTCTCTGCGCGACTGCGCCTCCGTCCGCTGAAATTGCTGATGGGCGATGTGGTAGTCGGCCGGGACCTCCTCTAACAGGCCTTTCGGGGTTAGAGTGCTGCTGCTCAATGGCCACCGGGCAGTCGCCTCCGTCCGGGGCGCTGCTAGCGACAAGCAGGTGACCGCCTTCGTTAGCACTGACGTTGCTCGTTATTGCAGACACGTCCCGTCTAGGCTATGGGCGCCACCTCTCACCGTAACTGCCCTTGCTTGTTGGCTGCCGCGTTTTCCCCCCTGGTCGTTGGCCGGCTGCTTCACGGCAATTACGTAGGGAGCAGCCAATCCCGCGATCTCTGCGGGGTCTCATCAATAACCGCAGCTCATTGCCAGTTTATTCCTGCACATGCCAGGCATGGATGGCTCGGGTGCTGGGTGATAGTCAGGATAACGAAGGGATTACTGGCGGAGCACTAGTTGGTTGCGTTCGCCATGATGGCTCGCTAGCCACGCCCCCCAAAATTCACAGACTATTATTAGAAGAAAGTCACTAGATGTTGAAATTGTTCTACACTTGCATTTTAACTTCTTGTGAATAGGAGTGGTAAGTCCTCCTTGTGGATGCCCTCTTCCTCTAGGGGTCGCTGCTTTATAGTGGAATACTTAATCCATCAGAGTCAGGCTCAGAGTCCTCCAAATCTCTTGAATCATAATAATAACACATGATCCAAGAAAATTTTAATCAAGATAGCTCAACAATCTTTTGTAACCAAAGACAGCCCAACAAAGTAAAGCCGACGGTTACATTCACCAAGCTTCATGCATCCATTTTTTGCGTAATCTGACCAAAACAAGGAGTAAGGTTTACACTTTTGGCCTGTTGCTCACATGTGGTGACTTTGTAATTGTTGTCTCTATATGAAAAAATGACTCTGAAGTAGGCCAAAGATTTCTTTGATGATTTACTGGAGGACTGTGCACCCAATTTGATTTGTTTTTTTATTGAAGCAACTCGCATACTTGAGTTGTTTGAAAGTGAGTTAAATGACCCACAGACCAATGCTAGGCACAGTCAGTTAAATTGCTACATACATCGTACAATGATAGAATGTCATATTTTTCAAAACTATTTCTGGCAGTTGTAACCATCTTACAGGAAAAAAGAGATTAAAAAACACTAATATATTCCTGTTTTTTTTTTTTTTGCTGTCTAGCACAAACCCTACGATTTTTAAGTCTTTTGTGGTTAGGTTTCTTAGTGTTGGGATCTTATCAAATAATCAAAGTAAAGCAATACAGTTTTAGGCTAATTCACCCCTATTGGTATTGCGGACTCGGAAATCCATATATTAGTTGAGGTGTCGTCAGAGAGTTTGTCTTCCTTGGGCAACTCTCATTGCTGAAAGGGGGAAGCACCAAAACAGATGAACTACATTTTGGGCTTAGCTGAAGACAAATGAGACAAATGGGATGGTGCGATCTGGTTACTGTCAAAAGAAACTGCATTGCATTTAGATATATTAAGTTACATCAAAGCCTTTCCCTATTCTGGGCATTTAGCCGAGGAGTTTCAAGTTGTGGACAAATATTACCTTTGCTTTGTCAGTCTCCTCTTGATTGACTTTGAGGATCATGGGTTTGGCCTCGTCATGGGAGACCCGCAGCATTGAGCAAGGCTCCAGCATTCGGGTGTTGACATTGTAGCCTCTTTTCTTTTTGAGCTTGATACTTGTCTTTATTGTTCTCAGTATTCTAGGGGTCTTTGATACCTGATTGATTACTCCATCGGAAATTCAAGAGATGAAGACATTATCAGTAGAGGGAGGGTCCGGTGTTTTTTTTGTTACAACTATAGTCGTGCAATTGTTTCTTCGATCCTCCTTAAGTGGTGCGTTTGATCTAACTGTACCACAGCAGAATTAAGGATCAACTCGAATATAAGAGAAAGGGTGGGCTGCATTAGTACCAAAGTTTCAAAGAGAGAGTTAGTGGGTTCTATTTGGAGTTCAAGAACTGACATAGCCACCATTTCTTCTCCTGCATCTCTGTACCTGTGATAGACAGATAGCGGTCCACTGCTATGTACTCTACTCCAGGTGTTAAGCAAAAAGCTATCCTCTAATGAGTTATCATAGGAGCTTCTTGGTCAGCGCATGGCATTGAACAATTTTTTTAACCTCCACAGCTGCTATGTCAGAACAGGTGAAGTCTGTTGGATCAATGAAGAGGTAGCCTACTTGCAAACTCCTCTTCTTCTCTGACGCCTACTTCAAGTATTTTGATAGATTTTTTCAAGTGTTCCCTTGCGGCATGTGGGGAGAACTTTAGACACAGATTTGAAATTCCGAATAATAAATTATCTTCATAGTGCGTTTCCCGTTGTAACTCCGTTTTGTGGCGGACGTGTTACTGACAAAGGGCTTATAGGTCTAGCTAGACCAAGCTTCTGGCCAAGTTTTTTATTGGCACTTGACAAAGATAGGCAAAGCTTACAGATTTTACCAGAATGTAGTATCACGACATGTAGAAATAACCAAGTCGCCACAAGACGGAGAAGTGGTAGAATAATATATTCAGTCTAGGTAGATAAGTACTAAACTTTGCCACAATTATCACAAATAAGGAATCAAGAACTACAAGTTCCCCAATTAAATTCACATAAAACTTTGGACTTTAGAACTTGCAAATGCCAAGTTTTCAAAAACAGTCAAACAAAAAGGGGGGTGTCAACTCCTGAGAGCTGACCTCAAAGTTCTAGATTTTGTAATAATGAAGTTAGCATAAGCAAAGCTGAAACTCAACCTCTACAGTGTACTCACTGCCTTCCACCCGGAACTCCTGGTTGCTCCAGGGAGGAACTGAGAGGAACCAGGCACAGGAGGTGAGTCACAAGCTACAACAAGCGCTGCCATCTTCCCTTTCCTCCACAATACAGAGCACACTCCCTCCCTAGTGTCACCAGGCAGCTGTGCTTGACTTTGTGTTACAGTGAAAACTCAAAACATTATGACTGGTCAACCTGGTCTCGATCTAATGATCCTTAGCGTAGTCACTCTAGTGTCTTCCCATGGCAGAAAATGCATGCTCTGCGCTCATCGACAACACTCTCCTCAGCACCCTAATGTAATTCAGCCCACACTGTTGCCCTCAGTGTGGTTAAAACCGCTGCTCTTGGAACACTGACTCCTCAGGGTCACAAGCAGCAGCCTAAAGCTGATACTAACATTAAGAGAGACACCAGTCAATGTATGGCATGGAGAGAGCAACATTGCAAATGCTAAACCAACTCCAAAAGTCCAAAATGCAATGAATCTGAGGTGATCCAAAATTGTGGCAGCCAGAGGTAGAATCAAAGCTGGGTAGGAGCCGAGAGAGCCAAAGAGGAGAAGGAGGGGCACGAGCATGCCTGACCGCTTCCATCGCATCAGGGAAGGACTCATAAAGGAGAGGTTTAATTAAAAAATTTCCTCAATAAACAACTCCTCAACTTTTTAATGGCAGCTAACAGAGACAACTAAGTTGATCTGACCATCCAAAAACATTTTTCTATCTAACAGGACACTCATCTTTTTCCTTTGTGAGAGGAAACTTTACATGAGATCTCAAAAATGGCATACATGTGTATTTGTTAATTCCTCAAGATTGTCCTAATGAAATAGTCATTCTTCTATTCCTGAATGCTACGAAAGATTTTGTCCACGTTGCTAATATAATTGACCTTCCCTTTAAGCACTTTAAACAGCATTTGATTGACAGCAGCAGAATTATGGAATTGAATTTGAGAATCAGATTTCTTTTTTTTTCAACTGTATTTACTGAATTTATCACAGAAAATATAATGCAGCATACAACACATACTCCCTGTCAAGCATTAGTCAGTAATGCATTAATTCAATGATATTAATACAGTCCATATGCATGCATACAAATCGCTATTAGTGGTTCCACCTCATATACCATATCTTATGATATTTTTTCATACACCCCATGAGCTATACACATATTCCTCTGCCTTAGCTCACTAATCCATTCCTTGTGACCATTCCTTCAGGGGGACAGCCTTTTCTGATCGGCAATGCCTGGCAATATCACTCTTGGCCACCAGAAGACCTAATGCAATGAATATCCTGGTGGTCCTGTGCCCTCCCCAGTCGTCCATCAATCCCAAAACAATGTATGACAGCACAACGCATGCCATTACAACACATGCCATTACAACGTGGTTGTCACAACCTAAGTGCTGTTACAATGCATTACCATTACAACGCAAAATTCTACCATGCATATGCCTTTACGGCGAATTTTGTTGTAATAGCATAATTGCTAAAGGCATATGTGTGATCAAGGTTGCGTTTGAAAATATAAGTATTTTACAGGTAAGTATAAACACACATATATATATATATATATATATATATATAAATATATATATATATTCAGATGTATTTATTTATATGTTTTGTATATATTTCCACACATAATTTCATAAGAATATATGTGTGTGTATATATACTCGCTTTCGATCACATATATATATATATATAAAATCTGCATATATATATATATATATATATATATATATATATAAAATCCATATATATATATACATATATATATATATATATATATATATAAAATTATAAATACATTTCCTAAAAACCCTACAACCCCTCAACCTATACGCAACCTAAACCCTAAAATCACTCTACCCACCCAAAAACCCATACCCACCCTAAACCCTAAAATTACCCATGTCACCCAAAAACCCGTACCCACCCTAAACCCTAAAACTACCCTTGCCACCCCAAAACCCATACCCCCCCTAAACACTAAAAGTACCCTTGCCACCCAAAAATTCAAACCCACCCTAAACCCTAAAATTACCCTTACCACCCAAAAACCCATATCCACCCTAAACCCTAAAATTACCCTTACCATCCAAAAGCCCATACCCACCCTAAACCCTTAAATTACCCTTGCCACCTCAAAACCCATACCCACCCTAAACCCTAAAATTACCATTGCCATCCAAAAACCCATACCCATCCTAAACCCCATACACACCCTTAAATAAAAGCACGCAATACTCACCTAATACTTACATTTAAAACGCATCTGCCTTTACCATTCATGCCTTTACAATGAAATTCGTTGTAAAGGCATGCGTTTGTAAAGGCATATGCATGGAAACATTTTGCGTTGTAACAGCACTTGTGTTGTTACAACCTCGTTGTAATGGTAACGCGTTGTAATGATCGCATTGTAATGGTTGTTTTCCATTCCAAAAGCATTCGCTTGTGATTCTGCTCTATTTGCCTGCCCACTATCTGAGATATTGTGTCATGTATGCATGACCAGTATCTTCGAATAACCAGGCCTTCCCAGATTGCTTGATAAAAGGTATCCACAGCCTCCTGCATCTTAATCATCACAGGCCCATTCCAGGTTTTCTTCACCTTTGTCATGATGGGCTGTAATAAACCGTGCAAATATTTCAGTTGAATGAGTCGCAAGGACCCTAGGGGCCATCTAGGCTTCCTTCCACTCTGTATCATCTTAATTACCCACATCTTGGGACCATCTATTTCTCAATTGTCGGAGGTGATCCGGAGTGTTATTCACAGCGGTATAACTGAAATATGCCTTTATCAGCCAGGCGCTCTAACAAGACTCTGGCCTCCCATGGGATACAGTCCGGTAAGGCAGTGAGTTTGCCGGTATGGACCTCTAATGCAAGTCGTAACTGCAGATAGCGATAAAACTTTTTCTTCTGCATATTGTTTGTCTGCACAAGATACACAAATGATTGTATATGACCCCTGTTCTAGACCTCACCGAGATGGAGATACCAATCAGGTCTAATGCCCAGAAGCTAGTCAATTGTACCGCATGTATAAGCCATGAACCGATTGTGCCATGTGTATAAGCCATGAGAGCTGCCGCAGTGGGGTCTCAGCCATTAGCACCCTCTCCCGTCCAATCCACCAAAGGGCTACCCACTAGCACTTCAACTGTCGTGATTGGGGGAAGGTCTGGCTATCTGTTTGTCCCAAAGAGTAAATTAAGTATTCCCAGGTAGTCAATATATTCCAACTCTGACCCAGCACAGGGGTCATCCCGATCAGCATGCAGCCGGTTGTTTACCAACAGTACCCGGACGGCCCAATAATACAACCGCAAATCAGAGAACCTGAGGCCACCCTCATAAGGGGGCAACATGCACTTTCTGAATGCTATTCTGGGTTGCTTCCCTGCCCAGAGAAATGTCATAATCGATGTCTTCAGGGATCACAGGAAAGCGTGGGATATCATATGGATAATTCTGCAGCACGTTCAATAGATGTGACTGGGATATCATTTTAAATAAAGCCCCTCTTCCTACCACTGGAAGAGGCAATGACCCCCATGTCTTCATTTCTCACTTAACCCAGTAAAATAGCGGGGCTATGTTCAATTTCCAGGCCTGTTGCTCAGTCCATGAGACTTGCCTGCCAAGATACTTAAAATGATCTGTGGACAGCTGCAATGAAGCAGATGTTGCCACATTCCCACAGTCACCAGCCACTGTACAACAGTTTACTCTAATTAATGAGGCTACGGCCTCTCCATAGATTTGTAACATCTGCATCAACCTAGGCACCGATGTCTTAGGGTTTTAAACATAATGAACAATGTTATTGGCGTACAATGCAATCCTGTGCCTCTAGGTGTCTCCCAGCGAAACTTGTTCAACTGAGCGTCCCTACAGACCCATTCAGCCAACGGTCTGTGCAAATATGGGGAGGTGAGAGGGCAGCTCTGCCTCATTCCCCTCTGTATAGGGAATGGGGAGGACAGAGACCCATTTAACCTAATCCACGCCCATTGGTCAGCATATAAAATTTGTATGTAGCAACAGTAAACCAGGCCAAAGTTCATGCGCTCACACAGTCGGAACTTAAAAGTCCAACATACAGAATTGAAAACATTGTTGAAGCCAATAGACATTAAGGCCCTATCTGTCCTAACACTTCTGAACCGGGCTAAAGCTATATTTAATCATCGTAGGCAGTGACATATTCCACAGCCCGGCATAAAGCTATTCTGATCATAGTGAATGAGACTACGAATTATGCACGCTAACCTCCTCACCAGTACTTTAGCCAATATCTTAGTTTCTAAATTTATCAGAGATATGGGGCGATATGAAGCACAATCCGTAAGGAACTTACCCAGCTTTAGTATCAACGTAATGAAAGTCCCCCTAAGCAAAACCCCTGCTCGGGTGTACTCCTCGTACATTGCCATCAGATGGGGTGCCAAGTGTGAAGGGAATTTCTTGATAAATTTAGACGAGAACCCCAAAGACAGGGCAGGGCAGCAATAGCCGCCACCACTTCCTTTTCAGTCAGCAGTGTTTCCAACATTCAGCGATCAGAGTCGGACAGTCTAGGGAGTGATAAACCTTCAACAATAGGGTTGCCATCACCCGCCTAGCACCATACAGACACGCGTACTAGGATCTGTTAAAAAATGTGGACCGGGTCTGTGAGTATCTTCCCATCTGAAGCATGTATCGTGTTTGCCAACCTCAACTTCAGGTCCCTGTTGGCCAACCAATAAAGGAGCTTTCCCCCTTTTTCTCCAAATTTGTATAATTTATACTGCAGGACCGTATGCACCAATGCAGCAGAGTCTAGCAATTTCTATCGTAGCGTTAGGCAGGCGAGCTCAAGACGTTGCTGTGTATTGCCACCAATGTGTTCAGAGCGCACCAACTCTAGCTCATCTAGGAAGGCCGCCAACATCTCAACCTCTTTATTTTTCTCCCTCTTGGCCCTAATTTGTTAAAGGTTACCTCTCCTCTTATCACTGTTTTCATTGCCTCCCAGGGCATCGTCTGGGAGGGCACCAGTCCCTTGTTTCTCTCAAAATAATCCTCATTTAGGTCCTGCATATGCTCCACAAACTGAGTATCGCAAGACCACCTCCCACTCAGTAAGTAAGTAAGTAAGTGAGGGTTTTATATAGCGCTCGATTACCGAGGCGTCTTGGCGCTGGAGAAACATAGAAGAACGAGTAAGTCCATAGGTACAGGCTCCACTACTAGACCGGAAAAAGTGAAGTTTTTAAAAGGCCACGGAATTTGTAACGCGTAGGTTGAGATCTAATATCCAACGGCAACCTGTTCCAAAGTTTAGGGGCCAAGTATGAGATGCATCTGCCACCCCATCTGGCTTTTCTCCATTTCGGAATTTTAACCAAGGACTGATTAGCAGACCTTAATGAGCGCCCTGGACAATACCATTGGAAAAACTTGCGGTACGCCAGAGGGCCACCACCATACAGAGTTTTGTGGACCAGGCAGAGAGCCTTAAATTCAACGCGCTGCTGGACAGGGAGCCAATGAAGGCTCCTAATGGCCCCAGAGATATGATTGAATTTAGGAATGTTAAGTAATGTCCGAGCAGCAGTATTCTGAAGGGATTGCAGCTTAGTCAGCTGTCGTTTATCAATCCCCAAGTAGAGGGCATTGCAATAATCGATGCGAGACAGTACAAGAGCAACCACAACAGTTTTCCTCTGCTCCATTGGAAGAAATGGTAAGATCTTCCGTAGGATTTTTAATGTAAAATAACATGCTGAGGTTACTTGGTTAATCTGAGCGGAGAAATTAAGCTGTGTGTCCCAAAGCACACCCAGACTTCTCATCTTGTCCACTGGTGATGGACACTCTCCTGCCTCCGTTGGCCACCAGGCTGTAATCCAAATCGGAGGGCCATTGCCAAACTCCATGACTTCGGTCTTCTGTGTATTTAGTTTCAAATAGTTGGTATGCATCCATTGTATGATGCAACCAAGACAGCTATGAAACCTTGCCGACTCAGTCACAACATCCCCCTTCCTCTACTTCCCTATGTTGGAAACTCATAGTCAGTATTAGGAAGTGTCTGTGGATTAGAATGGCTGTGCCACGAGAGTTAGTAGTGTATCCTGAATAATAGGCTCTGGTATAACCATTGCAACTTAGGATCATGCAGCTGTTGCCCAACAGGTGTGTTTCTTGCAGTAAAATTACCTGTGATTAATGTTGTTTAAGTTGCTGGAATACAGTTCCCCGTTTAATCTCATTATTCAACCCAGTTGCATTCCATGATATCGGTTTAAAAGTGTTATGTTAAAATATCCTTTACCTCTATTCTAAATGCTCGGACTAAGAGTGCTGTGCTGCAGAACAAAATAAATCAACAAAAAAAAAACAGAATAAACTCGGAGGTACAATTCACCCCACCCCACACTTCTGGAACTGAAGCATCTGTCACTCCTTACCAACTTAAAACCATACGGATTAGGAGCCCCACAAGGCTCCTAAGTTTCCTATGAGATGGAAAATAGTAGCCGACCCATCGATAAAACATAACACAATATCAGTGTGGTTAGTGTTTCATTAGTACGTCATTGCTTCATTGCAGAATGTATATCTGCTCTGTTGGATTGACTTGACCTCTGCATTCTATTGACAATTGCTGAGATCGGACGATCCAAGCAGTCGGCTTTCTTCTTGTGGGTCTTTATTTACTGGTAATACATTTTCACTACATTTACTTCTAAAGAGTGCTTTTTTCCCCCCCCCTAATCGGACAACACAACATAGATAGCGATGAGAAGAAAAACTTGCGGAGACCTGCAGACTTACTGTTTTCTTGTCTCCTCTGATGGTCATTGCTTTCCAGTCAGAGGTGTTTGCCGCCGTCATGCGGTAAGTTAAAGCTGTCACCATGCGGACTATGTGATCGCATTTGTGAATTGAGGCTGGCTTCTCTACAATCCAAAGGAGTGTGAGCTGCTGTTGTCAGCCTGCCACGATGATGTTTGCCATGACACCTCCATCTCCAGGTGGTGTCAGCCTGCCTCGCGGGTGGCCTGCACCAGGATTTCTGCTGTTCAGTTTCATCAGAGCGTGACTACTCCACAGAAGGTTCCTATGGCGTGCGCTTACTGTCCTGTGCACGCTCGCCCCACAATCCTTCGTACGTGCATGCATGTGTCGTCAGAATCGGGGGTCATGTTTTGGTTTGAGTTCCTGATTACATTTGTTTAGTGGTCATATTCACACCACCAGTATTGACAATTTCCCGGGAGGACCAAGCAGCTTATCGTTCATCACCTCATCTACATTGAAGGTTATTGTCTGTTCAATAGAAAGTTGCTCAACTGTTCCTTGAGAATTTACATTTTGGAAAGCATGTTTTATTTGAAATAAATTCACATTTCACCATGGCAAATCCACATACCTGTATGCTCCCACCTGCATTTTTAAGAAGACAAATTAAGGTTTTTTTTGTGCATGAAGTTGACTATCTAGACTCTAGATTCTAGAGCATACTGTGTCTAGTGCTGGAATTAATACTAAATTCAGTCTTATTCAAGCTATTGAAGAGGCTCAAATTCCTCTGGATAAGAATGCATTGATAAGTTTTTTAGCTTTAAGTGAATATTGTGCATGATTATGCTTATGTTGCACATCCTTTAAGATCAATTATTAAAAAAGGGGGCACGATTTAATTGTTCAAAGGCAGCTCAGGTTGCATTTGAGAAGATTAAGCACATGACTGTTAATACTCCTGCATAAAGTGCTTTTGTTGCAGGAAAGAACTGTGTGATTACAGTTGATGAAACAGTGAGTGCGATTTTGAGTCAGATGGTGGATGGCAGAGAATGCACTGTGGCCTTTGCTTTTAGGTCTCTTAGTCATGCTGAAGTGAATTATAGTACCTTTGAAAGCGAAGCGCTGGTCTGTACCTGGGCTGTAGAAAAGAGCTTAAAAAATTACATTTGGGGAACTAGAGTTGAAATTTGCACAGGCCATTAACCACTAGTATTTTTACTTGATGAAAAAGGAGATGGCAAAACATATGGAAGACTGGTTAGACTATTGTCTAAATTGCAAGAGTATAATTTAGCTCCCAGGTGTTTGCCTGGGGGAAAAGTATTAGGGCTGACTGTCTCTATAGAATGCCTTTGAAAATGGATGAGAGTTTTGAAAGTCAAGAAGATTCAGAATGTGTGATTGCTGCATTGCATGCTGTGCAGGAATTTAATGGTTCTGTATCTGAATCAGAATGGAAAGAAGCTTATGAGAAAGATAATGTGTTAAAGGATGTAATGCACCATATTAAGCCAGGTTGGCCAAAGGCAAGGTCTCGGCCTCCCCATTTGAGGTATTAGACACATATTGTACCTGAACTTAGCACTGCCCATGGTATGATTTTGAGACAAGACCAGTTTATTCCTCCTGTTCTCTTAAGAGAGTTGCTTATCAAGATAGCTCATGAAGGGCATCTAGAGATCACTTCTACTTGTAAAAAGCTAAAGCAGTTTTATTGATGGTCTTCTCTTGATTCTCATGTTACCAATTGGGTGAATAAATGTCCAGAGTGTTTGCTGTCCAACAAACACTGGAAAACAGCAGAAACCCCAATTTGTGCCACAAACTTTCCAAATACACCTTGGGAGAAAGTAGGCATGGTTTTTGCACAGGTCCATTTAATCTATTGGAATCATACCAGAAATACATGAAAGTCTTAATAGACTATTATTCAAAATGAATTTTGTTATCATTTTGTGGCTACTGTAAGCAAGGATAACATAGTAAAAAAGTATCTTTTTTTTTTTTTTACTCGAAGAGGCACCTAAATTTATTGTTACTGACAATGGCACTATATTTGTGTAGGAACATATGTGTAAATGTATTCACAGTCTTTATATGAAACCTTTACAGGTGGCCTAGTACAGCCTATTTTCCAACGGTCTTGTAGAAAGAGCTAATTGTGTTTTTTAAAGAGGGAGTACAAACAACTAAAACAGCTATTGCTGGTAGTTTATGTGTGAATGAATATTTAGCTAAACATATGGAGTTATACTACTACAATACTACAACTCATAGCACTACAGGCAAGGTTCCTTTTGCTTTATTAAGAGAAAAGATGCCTAAAACAACTTTACGTCTGGTGTGGTTAAAAAAAAATTGTGATCTTTCTATTAAAATAAATAGTGAGGTTAGTATGTAACAAAACATTAGTGAGAAACAGATGATGTACAAATCTCAATTTGACAACAGAAAGAATGTAAAACATTCTTTTATCAACGCATGTGATTGGGTCATTATTAAATCTCCGAAGAAAGTTATGAGAGGGGAATCGAAATTTTCAGAACCTGTTAAAGTTTTAAAAACAAGCAAATCTTCAGTTTTACTTGCAGGGAACGACTGGTGGAACAAGAGAAATGTGGTGCAAATAAGTGATTTTCAAGCACAAATTATTTCTAATCACAAAAGAAGTGTCAGGGGCAAAAATCTGGATGGTTATGATTTTTGTGTTATTGACAAAAATATTTTTGAGGCCTATGCTCAATCAATGCACGATTCTCGACGTACTGTTAACACTTAGTGACTTTCTCAAAGAGTATCAATCAGGTGTTGTGTATCTTAGTTCTAAGTCGTCAGATTTGGATTCACTTTCTTTTGATTCTTTCCATGCTAGAACATCTGAGGTAATTTCAGAAGCAAATTCAAATGTATCTGACAGTTCAAGTTTAGTTTCTCTAGATATGTGCAGGTAACAGGATGCATGTAATAATGCACAGAATAGTAATGTTAAAGGTATGCAATCTGAAGGTTCTGAAGGCACGTTGCAAACGTTGCAAACGTTCTGTAAAAATGCCAGTGAAATATGATGATTATATTGTTTATTAGATGTATTATTTTTTTCTTTTCGGGGGGGCGGAAGGGGGGTGGAGGGTGATGTGGTGAGTGTTTCATTAGTACATGTCATTGCTTAGTTGTGGAATGTAGAATGTACATCTGTTCTTTTGGATTGACCGGACCTTGGCATTATATTGACAGTTGAGGAGATCGGGCAATCCAAGCAGACAGCTTTCTTCTCATGGGTTCTTATTTACTCGCAATAAATCTTCACTACTTACTTCTAAAACATGCTGCTTTTTTCCTTCATCAGACCACACAACGATCAGTAGTAACAAATCCATCACCAGTCATGAACCCCAACTCCCCAACTCCCCACCTCAACCCTCTACCCGATGATCACCCCCCAAGGAAGGAACCTCCAGGATGCACAAAAGGGTTTATGACCATCAATCAAAAGTGACACAGGATTAATGCTAATGAATCCAATGCCAGTCAGTACTCCAGCACCCACCCTCCGGAGTGACAGCCAGAAAAATAAGCTCCCAGAATTCACATAAAGGATATCAAGTACAGTCCGGGTTCCCAGCACACCACACAGAGTCATACAGAATCAAGGATCGTTTACGACCATTCTCCTCCAGCCCAGTGGTAGGGCTGTCCATTTGTCATGCATGTTCCATCTTCCTAGCAGATCTCAGTCCGCATCGGCAGTCACCACTATGTCTTCTCTCACGTGGAAGTGGGATCCCACACTCCCTGTCCGTTCCAGCCCAACAGGCCCAGGCCATCCAGGTGCATGTCACAAGGGTTCCATACTTCAAGCCAATCCCAAACGTCCAGTGGCCTTTCAAAGAAGTGAGTTTTGTCACTGTGATGACCAACAATTTTACTGGGTATCAAAGCATATATGTGAGTTGCAGTGCTCTCAGTGGTTGCTTGACAGCAAAACAAAATATCTCCTCTGTTGTTGCACTTGCAGTGTATAATCCAGAAAGATAGTAATCCTTACAGACTCAATGCATAGATCCGTGTGAGAGGCGAGATGGCCTAAGTATACTATCCCTGTCTGTACAGGTCAGGAAATAGGCAATGATGGGCCTCAGAGGGACCTCAGGGAGGAGGCATCGCCACAAGTGATCAGTGGGCCTGCTCAATGACATAGCAAGGGAACAGATCTCTTAGTGGGACAGATTCAGTCACCTCTGCAGCCATGTATAGATCCACCTTCAAAAAATGGCCTGACTCTTTTTGTTCGGGTCCTTTCTTTGACCCAAACCCTTCCTTCACCCTTTGACAGGCCATAATGGTCAAGGGTAGCTACGGCAATAGAGAGGTTCAGTTGCATAACAAAATCCCTTTGTCTAGAATAGCCAACTGTACGTACATCAGTAGTGTATTGGGTCCTCTACCAGACCTAAGGCTCGACTGCCACCACCCAAGAAGCTTGTCTGCCTCAATCAGAGTCTGAAGCTGTTGAACAGCGGTCTTTAAATGATCTTAAAAGGACGATTCAATGAATGATGTGTCAATACAGCTTGAAAGCTAAGCTGACATCAAAAAAAGAAAAACTCTATAATGCATACTGCTGTTTGTAGAGATGCTGGACTGGTTAGTTTTTCTCCCCAAAAGATGGCCCCTCTATGCTAAAATTATGTCTTTGTAAATTCTGGATCATAAAAGGGTGGCTTCTTCAGCCAGGGAGACATCCCCACCTTTGTTTTGGTTATCTCCCTATCTATTGTGACATGTTAAACATATAGGTTATGACCAAAGCCAGACTTGTACAAACTCCTTTACCGTTTTTCATGGACATGTTTTGCCCTAGCTATCTGTGCAGTTAAAGGAATTAGTCATCTTCAAAATTTCATCTTCTGTAGCTTCATTAAAATTAAGGAGACCCTATCTTTGTTGGAATCATTAAGTATTTGGAGGTGTGTTTCATGACTATGGATGCTAGAGATACTACTACAGACACCTTCCTGTAACCGGACCGGACTCGAGGTGCCAGACAGGGAGACTACCTCTCCCAGGAGCCAGCGCTCTCCCCGGAGGGAGGAGCGCGCCTGTTGCCGCAGTCGCGCGCCGTCGCGCGCATTAAAGCGCCTTGCCATCCCCGCGACACGGGCCGCGCCCGGGCAAAGCCCGGGCCAAGGGCGGGCCCGTCCTTGCCCGTCATCGCCCGCAAGAGGCTGGGCTGGGCCACCCCCCTGATATCGTGGGTTGGAGTTGCTGGCAATTTTACCCCCTCTAAAGGTACTGTTTCTATTAACATTCCGCTTCATTGACTAGTACCATATTCCTTGGAGATCCAGTAGGCCAGACCGAGGATCTTTACGGCCTCTCCAACTACATCTTTAGACTGTGTATTTATTGACTTCGGTGCTCACCGTACTGTGTTATATTGTGTCCAAGCTGTGTTGAATTGAGGTAGTATACATCGTGGTCTATTCGGTGCAGCAATGGGGAAACGGAAAGGGATTGAAGCAGGGCCGGGAGGTGCAAGTAAAAAGAAATCAAAAAAACGGCACCAGCCCACTGTGAAGGTGATCGAGAGTGCAGATGGTGAAGGGGGTGGAGGGGGGACAGGAGAGGAAATCCTGGATCGCATAGAGAATATTGTTGCGGACTGTGAGGAATTGTTGACTTCACCTGCGCCAGCTCCCAATGTCCCGATAGTTGAAAACACCCTCATTAAACCCCCACACTCCAGTAATTCAATCGGGTCCTCTGCTTCTGGGTATGGTAATATCCCTAAACTTTTTAAATTAGCAGCTAAGAAAAATAAATTTCCCGTAGCCGCAGCGGAGCTCAATATAGCCACACCAAGCGCGCCACATTTAGTAAGCACATCTTGCCCCATGGATAACAGCATACTAGAAGAGATTTCACTGAGCAACCGCTTTGCTCTCCTTTCCGATAATTCACCTATTGCTAAGCCTCACATTGACCCTAACAATGCACACCTAGTGTCTGATAACGTAAGCATATCCACTACACAGGCAGTAGGGGAAGTTGGTAGTGGCACAAAACCCACAAACTCTGATCTTATGATTGAAATAGCAGTCCTAAAAGGTAGTATTGAGGCTTTGACCACTTTGGTTCATAAACTCTACTTAAGAATAGATGAGAGTGGGGGCGTGGCCAAGCAGCGATCCAGGATGGCCGCGTAGAGTAGAGCTCCGCCGCCCGACCCTTCCCAAACGTCTATCCGGCTCAGAGATCCGTGTCATCCAGGAGTGGATCCGCGCATCGGAACATCCGCGGTCACCATCCCGCCCGCTCCGGCTGGGTTCCGACGCTTGGCACCGAAGTTACCGGTGCTGGAACGGTGAGGCCTACCTGCCGGCCTGAAGCAGGGACGCACAGTGCAACGAGAGGCCGGGGCGTGTCCCATCTGGGTCGGGGACTTTTCGCGCCGGCGTGAGGCCTGGACTATATCTCCGCCGCAGAGAGACTGCGACTCGCCTCATGCAAATCGGGACCCCGCCGGAACCTGAAGGCAAGTGGTGCCCGGTGTAGAAGCTCCATCCAGCTGAACAGGCCCAGGTACAGTGCCGCCCTGCGCGTGGGGGGTCTAATCAACGAGTGGCGAGGCTGCTCCGCGAGGGCTGGAGGCACATCAACTTACTCCCCGTTTGGACACAGAACCCTAAGTGGGGGGGCCTACTGTGTGGACGACACGAACACACCACTGAGACCCAGTGAGTGCCACGGTTGTGTGGGCAGCAGCCCGAGCCGAGACCTGCGAAGGGGGGGAAAAAGGAAAAACAAGGCCCCCCCCCCCCTGGCAAACAGAAGGTGCGCAGGGCGGAGAACCGGTACCGACCCAGGGGAGAGGACTCTCCGGGTATGGGGAGGCTTGAGTCCCACTCCTGAAACCAGGACCTACGCCTGCAGCCATACCGCACAGGGATCTCAGAGCCTGGGTAGGTCCTCTCTTCACCTGACCTATTGAGGCCTGCAGGATCATTGATTCGCCGACTGGTGGGGGACAGCCTAAGGCCCTCACAGACGACTCGCCTGTGTGATCTGGTGGGGCCTGATTAACTATTCAGCCGCGTGATGGATCGGAGTAAAGGCTCTGGGGCCCGGGGGCTCAAGGGGACGCAAACCAACAAATTGGACTGCTACACGGTTCCCAAAGACACGCATCAGAGCCGACTATCCGGAGGAGCCTCCCAGGGTGGCCAGGGGGAAGAGGATTAGGAATTATCACTGAAAGACGTCATGGACGCGATCACTGGAGTCAAAACCTCCCTAGAACACAAAATAGACACCATGGCGATCGATGTAAACCTTATCAGGGCGGATCTGGGGAAACTGAACGAGAAGGTTAAGCAGGTGGAGATCACCGCCACGAGCCTCGTCGGAGATGTCGCACAACTACAAGGAGAAGTCCGCGAATTACAAAACTCCTGCAACCTCACGGACCTAAAACTGGACGACTACGAAGGCCGCCTGCGGCGCAACAACCTCCGCATCCTGGGTGTTCCAGAGAAATCGGAAGGGCAGGCCCCTGACCTATTTGTTGAAGATCTCATCCTGAAGCATCTTCAGCCCAAAGGCCTCAGCAAGTTCTTTGTCATCGAGCGGGCGCATAGGGTCCCGGGCGGACGTCCCAGGCCGGGCGCGCCCACGCGGCCGATGTTGGCCCGAGTTCTAAACTTTCGAGACAGGGATGTTATCCTCCAGAACGCCAGAGCGGGGGCCCCCCTCCGCTACGAAAATGCAGACATAACCTTTTTCCCGGATTTCACGCAGAGGGTGCAGATGCTGCGGAGGTCGTTCCTCTCTGTGAAACGAGTGCTTAGAGACAGAGGATTGAAATATTCGATGCTCTTTCCAGCGCGTCTTCGGGTCGAGGCGGATGGAAGGGCCTGGTTTTTCGAACAACCCGAGACTGCGGCTGACTGGATCGAGCGCCGAGGATTGCGGAGCCCAGGCAGCCACGTCAGAAGTGAGAGTGAGGACACTCGCCCTGTCTGAGAAGAGGGCTGTATCGACATTCATCTTTGTGCTGAGTACGTTGGGCCTGGGGCGGGGTGGGTTTTGAGTGGGAATTCTTTATAACTGATACTTCAGGATTGTGGACCCTCTTGGACTTGACACGCTCGCTCAAGGAGGATGTACACTTGACTTGTTGGGGATAGGGAGGCGGAGCGCTCTAGCTCCCCCTTTTCTTCTACTCTTAGTTCTTTCAAAGGGCGACAGGCACTCTGCAAGTTTTCAATGGGCAGTTCTAGGCCCAGAGTGCAGGGCAGCGGGGTGGAGGGTTGTTGGGTGGGGGTGTTTTGTTTGAGTTTGGTTGTGTTTATTTCATCAGCAACATTTGTAATACCTCCTGTAGAGGAAGTCGAAACCCACGTAGCTACTCATGCTAAAAGAGTAGAGATATCTATCAATCAGTCATGGCTACGCGGAGGGACGTAGGAATCAAATTGTTAAGCTGGAATGTCAATGGGTTAGGGGACAAGATCAAACGTGGCGTTGTTCTCCAGTACATCAAACGTCAGGCCCCCGACATTGTATTGCTCCAAGAAACCCATCTCATTGGAAACGCATGCAAGGCCTTACATAGAGGGGGCTACATAATGTAGGCTCATGCGGGTTTCACCTCTAGCTCAAGAGGGGTGGGTATTATGATGAAGAAATCCTTTCCTCTTGTAGTAAGTGCAACCTGGACAGACGATCGGGGATGATACATTGGGGTTTCGGGTACATGGGAGGGACACCCCATCACACTCCTGTCGGTTTATATTCCGCCTGGCCTCCAGGCCACCACCTTTCGAGATTTAGGAACTATATTGCTAGCTATTCCAGAAAGTTTGTTAATACTGGGAGGGGACTTAAACTCAGTAGTCTCGGGCGAGCTAGATCGATATCCCCCCCGTACACCGAGCCCCACCTCAGGTTGGCTTCCTGAATTTCTTGAGACCATGGGGTTGGTGGACAGCTGGCGGACCTATCATCCCAATACAAGGCAATACACCTTTCATTCTGGGGCGCACGGGAGCCTCTCTCGTATAGACGATTTCCTGGTCCCCGCATCTCAGATTGCTCATATTCGCGAGACTAGACACCTGGCCAGGGGTATCTCCGACCACTCTCCAGTTTGGCTTCATGTGGTCCTAGATTACAAACAAGTGGGAAGGGTGGCCCCCATCAACCCGTGGTATTTCAGAGATCCCAAAATTCGCAAAGCACTGCTCACAGCAATAGATAATTACTTTATTGACAATGAGGGCTCAGTGGACTCCCCGCAGATGCTATGGGAAGCCTTCAAGACGGTGATTCGGGGACAGGCTCTATCCCTAATCTCGGGCAAGAAAAAGGAACACCGCCAAGAGATGGTGGCCATTGAGGCGGAGATTGGCCAATTAGAAGCTGACCTGGACTCGGAGGTCACTCCTGACAAACTCCACCATCTAAGGCTCCGACAGCGGGAATACAGAGCGCTGGCGACCGAACAGGCGAAGGCCTTGGGAAGAGCTGCGCAGGGACGGTTATATGAGGCGGGAGATAAAGCAGGGAAACTACTAGCATGGCTGGACAAGAGAGAATGGGCAAACCGCCTAGTACCAGAACTTCAAGGGGAGGGAGGTAGCCCCTCACAGATCCCCAAGATATTGTTGACAAGTTTGCTGCCCACTTCTGTGCGGTCTACTCGTCAGCTACCCCCTATTCCGTAGAGGACTCCCGCCAGATGATTGCTGACATAACGCTGCCCAAGGTCTCAGCTGATGAACGTGACTTTTTAGATAGTGACATATCCAATGACGAAATAGCGAAAGGCAATAAGGTCCATTAGATCGGGAAAGGCCTCGGGCCCTAATGGGCTTCCAGTCGAACTATACAAACTTAAACCGGACAGGCTGGCCCCATATCTCAGGGCTATGTACGAAGACTCCAGGGAAAGGGGGCTCCTGCCGATAGATCAGAGGACGGCCACCATCATCACTATCCATAAGGAGGGGAAACCAAGAACTGACTGTGGGTCATATAGACCAATTTCCCTCCTGAATGCGGAGCCCAAGATTCTGGCCAAACTTCTGGCCAATCGCCTGATCACAGTGATTGAAACCCTAGTCCATCCAGATCAATCTGGTTTCATTCCGCGTCGTAACACTGCCCTCAACTTGCGTAGGGTACATGGGGTGCTAGGCCGAGCGGCCTCAATTTTAGAACCGGCTGTAATAGTCTCCCTCGATGCCACCATGGCATTTGACACCATTGAATGGCCGTATCTTTGGGCAGTTCTGGAGAAGTTGGGATTTGGTCCGAAATATATTCAATGGGTGCAGCTTCTGTATGCTAAACCGTTAGCGCAGGTAGTAGTTAACAACAAAAAATCTGCTACCTTTGAGCTGGGTCGGGGGACCCGGCAAGGATGTCCGTTGTCTCCCTCCTGTTTGCCCTTGCCTTGGAGGCACTGGCGGCCTGGATACGTAGAGACCCGAGGATTCAGGGCATGCGCTGGTCCCCGGAGTGGGAGGACCGCATCTCGCTCTATGCAGATGATATTCTGCTCTATCTGACTTCTCCGAGGCGGTCCCTGATTGTTGTCTTGGATATCCTGGCTAACTTTGGTAGGTTCTCCGGGTACTCTATTAGCTGGAGCAAATCCCTGTGGTTCGTTTTGGCTGGCGAACCGCCTATCCCACCGAAGGGATGCCCCATTCAAATTCGTGCAGACGGTTTCAAGTACCTGGGGATTTTTCTCACCCTAGACCCGGCGCTCCGCTACTCCCAGAATCTACTTCCCCCCTTGACTAGGCTGCGTAGGGACATACTCAGCTGGAAGTCACTCCCGCTTTCCCTACTGGGAAAAGCGGCACTCTTTAAAATGATGGCTTTGCCCAGGTTTTTATATGCCCTGCAGAATTCCTTGGACCCGGTCCCGGCGTCCTACTTCAGGGAGGTGGAAGACCTTCAGCGGGACTTGTTGTGGAGTGGAAAGCCACGTATTGCTCTTAGCAAGCTCACCTTGAATTGGTATGACGGGGGCATCAGCCTCCCGGATATCAAAAAGTATTATTGGGCAGCCCATCTAGCTGCCATCAATCATGGCACCTACCTGCGTCCCGGAGACCCGGGCCATAACATGGATAGATGGCTTCTGTCGGGTGGGAACTATAATAGAGCCCTTTACTCCAAACCACAACGTTTTAAACTCACAGGCCCCACCAAGCACTCAGTCCATGTTTGGCACACTGCCACTAAATGTCTTGGTTGGAATCGCAGGCTTACACTTGCCACCCCACTGTGGGACGCAGAACAGCTGGGCAGCCTGTGGAAAAGCAAAGGGTTTGACAAATGGGATCTCATAGGTCTCTCGCGTATAGGGGATCTGTGGGACAAATCAGATATTAAGCCATTCGCCACCCTGCAACAGCAATTCGATCTAGCTGACTCGGAAATTTTCCGATATACGCAGGTCCGACACGCTCTACGCTCCCATCTACAGCGTGGTACCACACTTCCCGAGTCCTCCCCATTGGAGGACCGGGTCTTAGATGGCCATATCCCTGATAGCACTATTTCATTGATATACAAAAAACTGATTAATAACATGCCAGACCCTCTTCAATCGCTTCGGGAGAAATGGTCCAGGGACGGAATCGAGATGGACGACGAGGACTGGCGAGCGGCCGCTTCCTCGTCTGGCACCAGGTTTCCTGGAACAAGCATATATCTTGACAAGAGACCAGATCCAACCAGTGCGGACAGTTACGCTTCCTGCTTATACCTGCCAAGTTCCATGACAATATATTCATCATTTCCCCATTGTCTTCTTGTGAAAGGGCCTGCAGGGGAGATGTGGCATTGAGTATAGGCGCATCTCGGCTACCAGTCCTTATTACAGGTTCGCTGTCCTGTATGCCTACCCAGTGCACCATTGAGGTGTTGGAATCTATGGACTCTACTGGGAGGCTACACATACACTCATGCTCAATCGAGCACGCCTCGTGAGGCAAAAGAGAAGGATCAACAGGGGTCATATGATCTTTCTTGGTGATATTCTTGGCATCGCTAGAAAGTTTAAAAGTGAGTCAATCGATTTGTGAGAGAGTTGAGATGGGAATGTCCAAAGGGGCCTGGCTCACGTTGTTATCTTGGCCTAGTTCAGGGGGAACAGTCAATCTCAATCTAATCTTAGTTGTTGGATGAGGATGAGATCTAGCTTCAAGGGCAATAAGATCATGCACAAGATGGTTTGTAGCTAGAATTAACTCAATTGCGTCTACTGGGCTGTGGTCCAGGATTCACCTTTTGGCGTGGACAATGTCCTCTCTAATTATTGATCTGCACCCCCTAGTATGTCTCAGCCAATGTATGGCTTTGTTTTTTAGAACTTCCCCACTCTCATATCTACGACAGTTGAAGTCAAGTTTGGGAACATTAGTCAAAAAGATTGGTATTGGTGACAAGGTGTCTAGCGTATGATGAGATGCCTGGGGTAGTTTACAATGTGGAGGCGCCCTATTATGGGTCGAGGAAACTAACCATGTCGCTGATCCTTGCCCTGCCTGGTCCAATGAAGGGGCCACAATTCCCATACCTTGTGCCGCAACAGGCCTATGTTGCCCCAAAGGAGCTCTGGTAGTTACTTTAGTGCTCTGTGGTCGTTTAAAATCAAAATCTAAAGGCAGTATGTTTCGATCACTTTGTACGCCATGGGGGGATTCAGGCCTCGTCATGAGACCAGCTTTTACAGGTAAGACAGTTAGTGGTGGTGCTGGCAGTGGGTGTAATCCATTACTCTCATCTATTCTTTTATTTAAATTTTTTTTTGGAAAACTTTTTATTAATCATCATCAGCATATCAAATACATTACAGAGGTAGCAGTAAAGCAGGCCACATGGGGACAATAGGTAAAATCAATCATTACAACCTAACACCTGGAGGGTTTAGGGCGAAGGGGGGTCTTCACTATCTATGGAGAGGGGCGGTTGACATATGTCACCGCGGTAGGAATTCCACAGGCCCCAGACACGGGTCCATTTTTTTGGGCAGCCCCGGGCCACATACACAGTCTTTTCTCTGAACATTGCCCAATCCAGATCTTTTTTCCAGTCACCCACAGTTGGAGGTTGAGACACCCCCCACCGCTGAGCAATATTTCTCTTAGCGAGCATAAGCCCCAAAGTGACCCATTGTGTTGAACAATCATTCAAATCCGTTGGTTCCCAGATGTTCAACAGACATCTACGAGCATCTAGGCTAAGTTGTGTGGTTAACACTGTATTGATGATGTCCTGTACGTCATGCCAGTAGGGTTGAATATTATCACAATCCCAAATTATATGCATAAAAGTACCCACCTGGCCACATCCCCGCCTACAGTCCCCCCCATCTATTCTCCCCATCCGTACCAGCTGGGGTCCGGTCACGTAAATCCTATGGAGTACTTTAAGTTGGACTAGTCGGAGGCGCGCTGGTATTGCCACTAACTGGGGCCTTGCGGCGGGAGATTTGGCTATCATATACCAAGCCTGTAGCCCCAGCTCTCAAACTTTATAGTTCGAAGGTAGTGAGCAGTGTGCTCTATGGGGCAGAATTGTGGGGTACAGCAAGTGCGAGCAAATTAACAAATGTGGAAAATAAGTTCCTTAGGAGCCTGGTATCACTCCCCCAAAGCACTCCCCTTCTCCCCTTGAAATTGGACCTGGGAGTTAGGGCAATTAAAGACCTAGCGAGTTTGCGCCCATTGCTTTTTTGGTATAGATTGGTCACCACCCCTGATTTGGCCCTTTACGCTGCTGCTTTTAATGAAGTATGTGCCCTAGACATAAATAAAAAAATTGGGTGGATTAAACATGTGAATACCACCCGGGCAGTAATTGGTCTCTCTAACGAGTTTCTTGGTCCCCCGCCCCAGCATACAAAGGACCAATTAAAACTCCAATATTGGTCTTGGGTAGAGCAGACTAATTATTTGAAAACCCGCCATGGCAGCCTTGCTGATGCTTTCTTAGACATCAAATCTGTTAAATGTCTCGAGAGCTACTTTGATATTATTAAGGAGCCTGGGGACAGGAAACTGTACACCCAGTTTAGATATGGCTGTCTACCTATTAATGTTTTTACCAATTCCTGGGCATATAATAAAAGCCAGTCGGAGGGCTGTTCCTCTTGCTCAAACCCAAATGAAACCGTCGGCCATGTATTTTTTGCATGTCCTGCGTATGCTAGACCAAGAAGGGACTGGTTGGCTCCTGTATGTACACAGTTGGGGACCCAAAGTCATTATGAAGCTCTACGCATTTTAAAATCAGACACAAGACCACTTATTGTATGTGCAGTTGCGAAATTTCTTGGTCAATTTTGGGCTATTAGGCAGAGGCTACTGACTACCCCCTCAAGTGTTGTGATTTAATTGTAGAAAATTGTTATGAACCAAGGGTGTTCTAATTCATAAGATAATGATTACAATATTTGATTCTAAAGTATTTTAATGTGTTTTTATTATTTGTATTTTTAATGTATAAGATGTAGAGGGACCCTAATGATTATTACAGATTTGATGCGCCCCACTGAGTAACAACTGTGAAATTTGCCAGTTAAATGAATGCATTTGCACTGTAGTTTTTATTCTATTTTTAATAGAAATATCAAAATGAGTTATGCTTCTGTTGATCTATTTCGTGTTTATAAAATTGTAACCTGGAATACCCGACTTCTTAGAATTTGGTGTACGGAAGACTTTTTAACTAATTTTATCTCAAGCACCATTGAAAAGGAAGTATATGTTTGTATCTTTTATGGTATTATAAACCGAAATAAAGATTTTATGAATGATACTACAGAAATAAGCCTGGATTCTTCAGGATATTTTTGCAAAAATATATATAGTAAGTCAGGGGTTGGATGTTCATAGGTCTTGTACAAAAATGTGTTTATCCATAGGTGTAGCGCTGACATACTGATATGAGAGGATGATAAATAAAAACAATGAAAAAGAAAGACTTGTTGGTTAATAATACTGTCTTATGGTCCATCAAATAGATGTCCAGTGTACTGCTTAAATGTACATGGGTTTTATTAGAGAGAATACAATTTTGTTAAGCCTTGCTTCCTCAATCATTCGGATAAGTCTAAACCTCGAAAGAATATTATACACTTTAGACAATTATCTGTTCATTGGGTCGTTAACCCACAGATTGCTATCACCTAGAATAATGGAGCAGGAATTATAGGATACAGCCATGATCTGTTGCTTCTATTTGATGGTCAGTAAATGAGTGAAGAAGCCCAGGTTTCATTAATGCTTGTATTGATCTTAATCGTCATATGCTTAAAAGTGCTAAATTGGCTAGACTTACTTAAACACAGATCTCATTTAAATCTAGAAAAGATGGCCACCTCACCCCTTTTCCCAGTGGATCTATCACTAAGGAAATGTCATAGTTCTCTTGTAGGACTAACAGTAGACTGCTGGGGCCAGACACCTCATCCGATAAGGCCTCAATTATGCAGAGCAGATCTAGGCTATTTTCCTTTATGGATGTTGCAAATTAAATAATAACTTGTGTGCCATTATTCATATAGTAATAACTAGAATTCATTTCGATCATTCTTTGGAGTAATATCTGCCTGTTTCACACCAAGCAGTTTTATTAGTGATATTCGTACGGGCATGGACGTCATTTAGTGGTCGCCAGGCATCGCAGCTATGACCTGTAGCTTGCCCCTTCTGACCACTGACACTGTTTTTCGACCCCTGGCCTCAGAGGTGGCAAAATCAGTGCCAGAAACACAGTGGCAGCACGTTTTATGGACATTGGGTGGGGCTCCTCTCTGTTTTCCCTCAATTTTTTTATTACACTAACAGTGAATAAGGTTTCATTATTCGCCATGAGTGTAATATGAAAATACAGTACAATTAGCTGGAAGATGGCCTTCCTAGCAGCTAAGGGAAGTAAAACAAGCATTTTCAATGCAATAGGTCTCGCATTTGCGAGAATTTAAGCTATTGGCATTGTAAATGACAATGCCTTTTATTTATCTGTTTTGATAATTAACACATAAATAAAAGGCATTGTCATTTACAATGCCAATAGCTCAAACTCTTGTAAATGCAAGCCCTATTTAATTTCAAACAAGCAGCTGCCATTTTCATGGGCTGCTTGGAAAGTGAAAGCACGCAAGGCGCGCTGAATGTTGCAGGAAAGCATGTCGTGCCTGAAGTAGGAGAAACTCATTAAAGAAAAAAGTGCTTACAGACTAAATAAGACATGCAGTGTAACAACAGAAGTAAAAGGGCCAGTCCTCATGGGAGGTTACAAATGAAGACAAGGCGGTACTAAGGAGGGACTAATAAGCCTATTAACGATTCAGAAGCCAGCATTTACAAAGGACAATGACACAAGCCAATGAAAAATATGGGCGGAGAGTGGGCGGAGCTTCAAGTCCATACTTCAATACAGCATGCCTTGCAGAGGAGTGCATGCGGTGCCCAGACTCAATCTAAAAATGCTTTTAAATGTACATTGTGTTCCTGCTTGGGCGTGAGTGTGTGCTTATGTGAGAGCGTGTGTGTGTAAGCAGTGGCAGCTCCTCCGTTAAGGCAGAGGAGTGTCGCCCCACTGCTTTTTAGCAGTGAAATAAAGAGAAAATAAAATGATAATAACTCGCGTTATCATCATTTTATTTTCTCCTACTTCCGCAGCTTTGCATGAGGGGGCAGTGGCAGAGGAGGAGTGGTAGCACCCGCCTAAGTGCGCAATGACTGCTTGGCCGGCTCTCTCTGGGGCCGCCCTAAACAGTCTTTGGCACTTCGCATGTTCTCCATGCACAGCCTGCATGGAAAACACGCACAGGCTCCCAATCAGCGTCTGAGCGCCGAAACACGGCGCTCAAGCAGCGTTGTGATTGGCTGACTGGGAGCCTGGGTCTGCTTCCTGTTGTTTAGGTCAGCAAGGGAGGACTACGGAGGAGAGACGTGGCGAGGAAGCGGTGAGAAGGTACATTTTTTATTTTATTTTTTGCTGCCTGCTTCCTCCGCGTCCACCCCTGCTCCTGCCCCGCCCCCCTACCTCCGATCCGAGCTGGCTGCCACTGTGTGTAACTGTGAATGTGTGTATGTGTAAGCATGTGTGTGTGAGTGAAAATGAAGGTCAAAAGGTGTGTGATGTTAATTTTGCTACCCCTGGCATTTTGGTGAATTGACGTTCACGTGTATGGGCGTCTTTGGTAATGGTGGAATGGTCTACTGAATTGAAGGAAGTGACACCCATTCTTTTATAAAATTAATAGGAAATTAAATGTCGTACTAAGGAAAAGATCCAGTATGTTCAGACAGTAGTCATGTTCTCCCGTATGGAAGTAGTGGTCAGAATCCTCAGATAGGCTTCCGCTTTTTAAGTTTCCGGATGACCCGGCAGACTAGATAATTGGCTACTACCAACAGCAATTTGGGCCTGCCACCCAGAGTGGAAGCTGTACAAAGTCCTAATGATTGTGGGTCCCTTCTCCTCTTCTCATAGAACACGATTTGCAATATAACTTGCATCAAGAACCATTGCTGCTTGCTGCGCTTCCTTACTGGACCCTGCTTCTAGCCTCAAGGACTAGTGTGTGTGAGGCACGTCACCGCGCATAGCTTTTTCTATTAGTCAGCATCCTCAAAAGGTGTGAGCTAGTATTGTATTTTTGCACTAGCCCTTTTATGGTATCACAAGTCGCAGGTGACTCTTTGATGCAAAGCTGGGAAACAGAATTTTATGTCCACAAATACAAAGAGGCATGCGCTTAGGAACTGCATGAGTACACTACCTATATATTGGGCCTATTACCCTCTGATGATGATGTGATGCGAACATGCAACACCTTGCTGGAGACTCTGAGAACAGAAATTTCACCAACAAGGAAGGTGATTTAATTCATGACTTTCACCATTACACCTTTAAGGCACAGGTTGAAGATATATTTCTTCAGTGAATACTTTACAGAGTGCCACACAGATTACACCAACCTGTCCTGCAGTATGATGCACTGCAGACTGACATGCTCTTTGACCTATGGAGGTATTGTGAAGCAGTTTGTCAATTTATGCTGCATACTACACTTTGTAGTACAATAACATAGTTTCCCTGCTAATGCTACGATGCCTACAGCAATGATAATAGGACTTAACAGCTTCTGCTGGAGCAAGACCACTGACTCATTGTCAGTGAAATTGCTCTCCCACCCTCGCAGCTCCACCATTAAGTGAGGCCTCCCCCGAGTCCCTGCACTCTCGAATGTTGGTGTTGGAGGCCCTCCTCCACCCGCAGGTTTTACCTGCGCCTCATCTCTGGTGGTCCAGTGGATCGCTGTCTCCTTTCTCTCGCTCCGCTTTTCCTCTCCGTTTCACTCGTTTTTACCCTCATTTCAATCTCCCCCTTTCACTCTCCTATCTCTCTCCTCCACTTTTCTTGCACTTTTCCGCCTTATTCCACTTTTATTCCTCTCTTTTCCCTTTTTCCGCTCGTTTTTCCCGCCGCTGCTGCCCCCGCAGCCCCTCCTCCCTCCCCCCCAGCACGACCAGCGTGACCGGCCCAATCCAGTTCCCCTACCTGCTCCCGCCTCCCAGCTGTCCAGCCCTCCCCGACCCCTACTTAATGGCGGCCGCTGCGGGGACAGGCGAGCAAGACCACTGACTCTTTGTCAGTGAAATTGCTCTCCGACCCTCCCAGCTCCACCATTAAGTGAGGCATCCCCCGAGCCCCTGCACTCTCGAGTGTTGGTGTTCGAGGCCCTCCTCCACCCATAGGTTTGACCTGCGCCTCATCCCTGGTGGTCCAGTGGACCTCTGTCTCCTTTCTCTCGCTCCGCTTTTCCTCTCCGTTTCACTCGTTTTTACCCTCATTTCAATCTCCCCCTTTCACTCTCCTATCTCTCTCTCCTCCACTTTTCTGCCTTATTCCACTTTTATTCCTCTTTTTTCCCTTTTTCCGCCCGTTTTCCCCGCTGCTGCTGCCCCCGCGGCCCCTCCGCCCCCCCAGCACGACCCGCGACCGGCCCAATCCAGTTCCCCTCCCCGCTCCCGCCTCCCAGCTGTCCAGCCCTCCCCGACCCCTACTTAATGGCGGCCGCGCCGCTGGCGCGCCAAAGGCTAGCCCGTCTGCGCCCGTCCGCGACCCGACCGCGAACAGCGCCAGGAACCCTGGACCTCCGCACCGCCAACGCTATGACCCAGCGGCACTCCACGCACTCAGCCCAGGCCACAACAACAACTGCAAGCTAGCATCACCAGCCGACACTCACGGACCCTTCAGCTGTCACCGCTGCAGGCACACCTACAGCACCGCCGGGAACAGGGACCCAGCACAAACCGCCCACAAAAAAACACCCGAACCGAAGACCCTACAATGCATCCTCCTCAACGTCAGATCACTCCACAAACACGCCACCGAAATCTGGGACCTCCTCGACAGCACCACCCCAGACGTAGCATTCTTCACAAAAACCTGGACCAACACCACCTCGGGACCGGACATCGCCATCGCCATTCCCCAAGGATACAAGATCTCCAGGAAGGACCGCCCCACCCGCCAGGGAGGAGGAATCGCCATTGTCCACAAATCCATCCTCCGCCTGAGCACACTCCCCGACGAGCCCACAGACCTGATGGAACACCTGCACTTCAAGATACTGCCCAGCCCTACCACCACCCTCCGGGGAACCCTCATCTACCGACCCCCGGGACCCCGCGGACCATTCGCCAACTCCATCACGGACAT